>CM038038.1:43343280-44543280 GCA_021397845.1 Areca catechu
TCTAACAATTTCTGTCCAGGCTCCAGGACTTATTTCAAATTTATTCAAGTTAGTTGTGATGTCATTCTTCGGAACCTCTGAATTTCTGTGAAGTATTTGACCTGTTGCAACGGGCTATCACACGGGTGATAGCGCAAATAGCTTTTAATATGCAGCAGACAACTATGACACATGCTACAAGGAATGAATGTAGGATGTGCGATGAATCATAAAGGTAGACGGTGAAGGGAGGACGTAAATACGTGTTTTCTCAATATTATTATATGCTGAAATCTTATCCGTGGTGTTGAAGATGTGCGATGAATCATAAAGGTAGATGGTGAAGGGAGGACGTAAATACGTGTTTTCTCAATATTATTATATGCTGAAATCTTATCCGTAGTGTTGAAGAAATTTTAAGGGATTGTTGCCGCTGAATCTTCCAGACCGGGTTTTCTCCTTGGCTGGAGCATGCGTCTCACCAATTTCAGCAAAAACATCCCACGGGCCGGAGGCATTCCGGCGGGAGACCCTTCATGGTTAAGTTAGCAGGAAGCTTAGAGCAACAGAATGGAGGAATCAATAGAGATGGCTCGGGAAAAGAAAGAATTCTCTTACCGCTCAGAGTCCCCCTTTTATCTTATATAGGCACGGAGCTTCACCAGAATCTGTTAGGGACCAGGCTGGGAATGGCCAAACTGCCCCTAGAGGAATCTCGGTAGTGGCCAGGTGGTAACAAATCGTGGGACCTGTGGAGTAACGGCACTGAGATCGTGGGATCCGCAAAGTAATGGTGCAAAGATATCAGGATTCTGTCATAACGGAATCCTGGCACCTGCTGGAAGGAGCCTCCAGGCCATCCTTGGATGACCTGCCCGGGCCGACATGGCTCGGTTGAAATGGATCGGTCGGACCGCTGGTGAGTCGGTCGGATCTTTGGTGGGTCAGCCGGACCTTTGGTCTAACTCGACCGAAGGGCCATCGGCTCCGATCTGGTTCGAAGGGAAGCCGATTGGGGATAACAATTGCCCTCCTTGCTCTTGACCTTCGAGAGGGCTTGTAGCTTCGAAGGGGAGAGCATCATTCTCGCACTGAATGCATTTATCTTGGAGATGACTGCGGATCTGATTGGGCGTGCTACACCCGGTCGTTTTCTACTTTGGAAACTCCAGCTCGAGATAGTGTTGCCTAGTAAGCAACCCAAGAGGGGGGGTGAATTGGATCTCTAAAAATTATTAATGGAATGCAAGAGTGTGTGATTCAATCCAACAATTAAACTAAATACTATGAATGCAAATGAAGTGCTCCTAAGTAAGTGTGCAACAAAAATATAAAGCAATAAAAGTAAGAGCAAATAGAAGAGACAAGCAATCACAAATACAAGGAAGTATAGTGGTTTGGTGCTTTCCAATGCATCTATATTCACTCCCCAAGATTCTCTTAGAAATTTACTAAAATCTCAACCGATTATAGCCAATTAATTTTTCGGGCTCATAAATCAAATCCTGACTTGTTTCCACAAGGCTTACAAGTCAAAACCTCACTTGGTTTATGGGCTAACCAAGAACCTAAATGGTTTTAAGGCTCACCAATAACCTTCCTTGATTTTGCGGGCTAACCAAGAACCTAATTGGTTTTCAAAGGCTCACCAATAACCTCCTTGATTTTTTAATATGCTAATAAAAAACCCTTACAACAAATATAGTTTGAAGTAAAGAAACAATGAAAGCTTTCTAACAAAAAGCGGGTATCTCTTTGAAGCTCGATGTAGTGTTGCCTCCAACTTTGAAGCCTCTTTAATTGCTCAAGAATGATTGATCTTGAATGCTCTTGAAGGCTCTTGAATGCTTGGAGACTTACTTTTGCTTGAAGGTGGTTGAACTCAATGAATAAGAGTGAATGCTCTTCTTTTCTTCTCTCTTGGTTATTCCATTTTCAACATGTATTTTGATTTGATTTGAATCATATAAATACCTTCCTAAGGCCTCAAATTCAGTTTCTAGCTATTAGATACGAAAAACTAGCCGTTGGGAGCCAAGAGGACGAGTTGTGTTTGAAAAACTAGCCGTTACTATTCCCAGAACTCCATGTGTCAATACTTCAGGCTGTGAGTCGATACTTTATGTCGACATAGGCACTCCTTGAGTCGACACCTAATTCAAAAGTCTTCAATTTAGCTTTCTAGAATTTTCAAGCGAGTCGACACTTCTACTGGTATGTCGACACTTCACCCAGATCTTCAACTTCAGCAAGTTCTACAATCCAAAATTTCAAGCGATGAGCTGATCCATGTGTCGACACTTTTAGTCGACACAACACATCCATGTGTTGACACTTCAGCCGTGTTAACTAAAATATCTCTACATGTCGGCTTGTGTCGACACTTCACTGTCGTGTGTCGACACTTGAGTTGTAGGTGTCGACACTTTGAGTCGACACATCATTGAGATTCTTTCAAAAATATCTGAACTTGTGCTGAAACAAGTCTATGTGAACTCATATGTCCATTCAAGCAATCTTCAACTATCAAAGTCTTTTTTAAGCAGATTTTTTATCTCAATTTGGGACTTCTTCAATCAAGTAAATTTTTGTCAAGTTGATAAGCACATTTTTCTATAAAACATATTTCAAGGAAATCATTAGTACTTACTTATATTAAGCATTTTGCTTATCATCAAAATCAATAACGGAGTCAACAATCTTCCCCTTTTTGATGATGACAAAACCTTTAAGTAGAAATTGCATAAAAATATTTCAAAAGAACTTTTAAGGTGCGAAGAGCTAATTGCAGTAGGTGTTGAGTATTGAAAAAGATGTATCAGAGCAAAAGTATTATAATGGCTAAAAGTATCAGAGCTTGGAATATATATAAGAGATAAATTCATGTATCGTGATGGTGTAAAAAAGAATATGCTCAGGAGAGACAAACTCAGCAATAGACTAGACTCCCCCTGAATAGATGATTCATAAAAGAATTTGTAAACATCTTTTTAAACATCTAAAGAAAAGATTTGACATGAAATTCAATTCAAAATTGATTTTTAATACAATGAGATATTACTCCCCCTTAATGAATTTTGTAAAAAATTTTCAATTCAAGCTCAAACAAATCTCAAAAGAATTTTCAAACACATTAATACTTTAGTCTTATTACTCCACATTTTTGTTATCATTAAAAAGGAAGGAAGAGAATAATAAGTAAGTCATTCAAGATAAAACATTGAAGTACACCATAAAAATTCATTCATCCAATCATTCATAAATGAAGACAATGAAGTACCGAAGGTAATTAATGCCTTTCATTCATTTGAATTCATAACATAAAGTACAACATAAAATTCATACAAGGTTAGAATTTGTATATAAAGAGAACATCAAAACTTACAAAAAGTATAGAAAAGCAAACTATCTAAACATAAAAACTATCCTAATCCTCATCCTCTAAAGATCCGATCTCTATCGATCCAATATCAGTGAAAGCATGAGCTCGGGGCCACATCGATTTGAGATCATGAAGACGGGTTATGTTTGGTCGCGAAGGAGTACAACGACCATGTTCTCTGCATCGAACATAGATCTTGCCTCTAGCTAAAGCAGAAGAGATGGAGGCTATGTCATCAGCAGGAACAGAACAGATCATAGCGATAGTTTCTACAACTATCGGATGAGGTGTACGATCGAATGAAGGTCCGGAATCAAGATAATGGAAACCAGGTGTGTAGAAACCTAGCTCTTGAATAAGAGAGGATGTATGCAAGGATGGTGTATCAGCTACAGGTGAATCAAAAATTGGTGTATCAGCTAAAGAAATGATAGGTGTATCGATGATAGGCACATCAGCTGAAGAAACAGTAGGTGTATCACTAATCGGTGAGTCAACAATGGGAGTATCAATGATAGGTGAAAGGATAGGTATGATAGAATGATCATCAGATCTAGATAGTGAAGTAGATAGAATAGGAGTCTAAATGGGTGAACTGGAAGGATCTCGAATGGGACTCCTAGGTAAGCCTACTGCCGTCTCTGTCGCTGGCTCTAACATCAAGTCTAGAAAGTCGAAAACCGTTAGAGTCAGTCTCACTATCAGTGTCAATCTCTGGTCCTAGTACAGGTGGTGTTGGAATTATGTCCCGAAGCTAATCGCTTAGGCTATAGGCGGTTGTGCTCAGTATTGTAATTTATATATGAATTAATAAAACTTTATTTTGGCAGCTCATCATATTATTCATTTTCCTGTAATGAACTCAATTTATATGATGAAGTCCTTAGGACTGCACTAACTTCGATATAGAGAGGATATATCGAGTAGTCCTTTAAAAAGGTTCACAATCAAAGGATACATTGTACAGGACGATAATGTATCAAGTGTAGGTTGTTATGGTTCATATCGTTTAGTTATCCTCTTGACCAAAGGAGTGTGGTGATACTGATGTGATCTGCAAGTAGGATGTGTGACATCTCATTGAACGTGACTCCGTGGAGCTCCTTTCTGCCAAAGGATTGCTCGTGATAGGATATTGGTATATGTGTCCCTCCGACCTGAGGTCACCATGGTTGCCTGCAAGCAACTTCCTGTGCTTTGGTGCCGGACTACCCGGATTTCTAATCCGGTAATGGAATATTTCTGGGCATAGGCATATACTTGTGGAGCAGTGGTGGACCAAGATGGAATTGACTTGTCCAAATTGTTTGGATTGAATGTCTCGCAGTGTCTCAATTTAGCAAATCCTCGGCCGGGATAGTCCTAGTAAGAAGTCACTGGACTTGCGAGGTTAAGATATATTGTGGATTGACTTAGTTAGGGTTGACAGTCTAACCCTAGGTCATCTTGAACATTGGAGGTCAAAGGGATGAATTATATGGTAACCATATGCTTGAGGTTTGATAGATTGTTCTCGTATCTGAAAGATTGTGCCCTGAAAGCCAATTGAAATATTGTATTTTGATCCCAAAATCAATGAATTGACATTTTTTTTTATAATAAAGGCATTATTTTCATCATACGCTGTGTCTTTATGATTTTATGATGAACCCCATAGATTAGGGCTATGGTTCTAGGGTTATGATGAGATCATACCAGTGAGACCTAAAGCCTTAAAACCCTAATCTAAATATTCCTGGTCGATGGGACATTGAGTTGGGGATCAATGTTTCCGGCAAGACCAGCACATCCTATATATGCTTTGTGATGAGGTGACTGATCTCACAGTCACTTGTGTTTGACACTAATACTAGGATGTGAGTGTTCATTAGAGAATGAGTTCACTGAATTGATCCAGATTGAGAATATCTAATGGAAACTTATCTGTTTGTCAATAGATAATTCTCATAGTGGGAGTAGTACATGTGGTCCTTGAAAGTTAAAAGGTTCATTTGCAGGTGCCTACTCTAAGCATGCAACAGCAGGGAGCAGGTAAGTATTTTAAAACAATTTAAAATGCACAGCGGAAAACATGCTCCACGCAGGATCTAACACAATCTGGAAGCATGTACAGACTAAAACATGTTTTAATATGGGCATGTAATGTTTATAAAATATTTTAAATCCATAGATCTATTCATGCACGAATTTAAAAATGAAACCCATACCTTATTCCTGCGCAGAATAAATCTGGTATAGTTCTGGAATGGCTGGGATAACAGGAATAAATTTATTCCTGTTGTCTTCCACTTTCAGCACGTTGACAGGTTGCAGTTCTTTCCACCAAAAATTGCTGCAGAACAGAGGGAAATCTGGCAACGTTTGATCTTCCTTCCAACACCAAAATGTAGGGACAAGATGGTTGATCTTCCTTCAAAGGGGAGTAGATGATTCAAGGTTTTGGTTCCCTTCCTTTCAACCAAAATCAGCACCAGAAATTCAGCAGCCTGCAAAATCTGCAACCTGAAAACAGAGCATAAGAACAGCAAGAGAAAAAGTTCGATCCGGCTTCCAAGTGCTCGGTTGAACACTCTCAAGAGGGGGAACATGACGGGGGCTAGCTCTGATCCGTCTCTCGGTCGACGCTAGTCACCGGAAGACATGGAACGGTGGGAGGGAAGAGGGAATGAAACAGAATTTCAGAACCTATTTTTCAGCAAAACAGAGTTCGTCTTCCTCCAAATTTGAGCACCATAAAACAGAGATTAAGGCTTGATTTCTCTTCCTTCCACTCACCAAAACCCAGCCCTCAATTTTACCGATGGAAAGGGAAAGAAATTCTGCCAGCAAAAAGAACTCTCACAGCCTTTTTCTTCTCACACGGTGACGTCTCATTCAGCTCTCAAAAACCAGGGGACAGCAGGGAATTTAAAAGGAAGCAGCAGCAAGGAGCAAATGAAACTCCTGGGAGGCCAAAAGACGTCGGTGGCTAAACCATCATTAAACCAGCCATTAGACTAATTAAACGGGTTAAAGGGTAATCGGTGGAGGGAGATAAAAGGATGCCGAATGGCTTCCACGGCATTGAAAACACCCAGCGGGAAGAAAGACCGTGTAAAGCGGTCAAATGGAAAAACCAACGGTCCATACAATGGGTTTAATCCAATTAAAACCAAAGGTTCAAAAGAAAACCGTCCAAGCCAATTAAACCAGATGGTTCAAACAAATTGAACCGGTTTAAGCCCAAATAAAATTTGGTTCAATTGGTTCACAACCAATTGAGGCCGAATATAGCTCCGAATCAGTTCAAAATTGATTCAGAAAATCCTGGCGCAGGCCTGGTCAGCCCGGAACAATTTTGGTTGACCCAAACAAGGGCAAGACCAGGAAAAGAGTGCTCAAAAAATCCCGTGACCATAAAACCGAGACGATTCCCAATCGTAATCGTATCCGGATCAGAGAGTTATCCTCTGTGGCATGTGACCTCAAAGGTTCGAACCTAAACGGTAGCACTGGAACAATTTCAGTACCAGCACAGGAAACCATCTAGCAATGGTCCCGGCATCCGGATAGGTCGAAGATGCGGGAGCATACTATCGAACCTCTGGCATATGGTTACTGTATAATTCATCCCTTTGACCTCTAATGCTCAGGACGACTGATATTGGGCTGCCAACCATACTGAGTCAGTCGACAACGTGTCTCAATCTTGCAAGCCCAGTGACTCTTCACTAGGGCTACCCCGGCCGAGGATTTGCTAAATTGAGATACAGTGAGACATTCAATCCAAACTGTTCGGACAGGTCAATTCCATCTTGGTCCATCACTGCTCCACAAGTACTTGCCTCTACCCAGAAACCTTCCATCACCGGATTAAAAATCCGGGTGGTCCGGTACCAAAGCACAGGGAGTTGCTTGCAAGCTACCGTGATGATCTCAGGTCAGAGGGACACATATACCCATATCCTATCGTGAGTATCCCTTTGGCATAAAGGGTTTCACGAAGTCACGTTCAATGAGATATCATATATCCCACTTGCAGATCACATCAGTGTCACCACACTCATTTGGTCAAGAGGACAACCAAACGATGTGAACTGCAACAACCTATACTTGATATATTGCCATCCAGTACAATATATCCTTTGGCTGTAACAAGGTTTAAGGACAGTCGATACATCCTCTCTGTATCGAAGTCAGTGTAGCCTAAGGACTTCATCACATGGAAAGTGTTCATTATTAGGGAAATACAATATGTGATGAGCTGCCAAAAATAATAATTTTATTAATTCATAAAATGAATACAATACCCAGCACAACCGCCTACAACCCAGGCGATTAGCTTTGGGACACAATTCCCAACAACTCCCACTTGTACTAAAGCCAATTAGAGGATATCTAATACCCATTTCCCATTTACAATAGTCGAACTCTTTGATTCCAAGGGCTTTAGTGAAGGGGTCGGCCAAATTTTCTTTTACA
Organism: Areca catechu; assembly: GCA_021397845.1. Taxonomy (NCBI): domain Eukaryota; kingdom Viridiplantae; phylum Streptophyta; class Magnoliopsida; order Arecales; family Arecaceae; genus Areca; species Areca catechu. The sequence goes on from CM038038.1 coordinate 43,351,103, forward strand.
TCGATCTTCAGAAGATTGATGTCGCCTCGCTCCACGATTTCTCGTACGAGGTGGTAGCGCCACAAAACGTGCTTGGTGCGGTGATGAGCTTTAGGCTCCTTAGATTGAGCAATGGCTCCTGTGCTGTCACAGTACACCGGAACAGGACCATCTAGGGAAGGTGCCACCCCTATCTCTCCAAGGAACTTCCGCAACCACACAGCTTCCTTTGCTGCATCTGATGCTGCAATATATTCTGCTTCGCATACCGAGTCTGCAATAGTTGCTTGCTTGAAACTTTTCTAGCAGATCGCTCCTCCGTTCAGGGTAAATACAAATCCTGACACACTCTTGCTATCATCTTTATCCGACTGAAAACTGAAGTCAGTGTACCCCACAAGTTTCAAGTCAGGTTTTCCATAAATCAGCCATTGATCTTTAGTATTTCTTAAATACTTAAGGATGGTCTTAACCACCTTCCAATGCGCCTCACCTGGGTCAGACTGATATCTACTCACTACTCCTAGTGAGTATGCCACGTCTGGTCTAGTACAAGTCATAGAATACATGATAGAGCCTACTGCTGAAGCATAAGGTACTCTATTCATGCTCTCTCTTTCCAGGAGTTGTCGCACAATCCTTCTTGGAAAGAGTAATTCCAGAACCTATCGGAAGATTCTTTCTTGATTTTTCATGCTGAACGTTTCAGCACGGTGTCTATGTACGTAGACTGGGATAGTCCCAAAAGCTTCTTAGATCTATCTCTATAGATCTTCATACCTAGTATGTAAGAAGCTTCACCCCAGTCCTTAATGGAGAACTGAGATGATAACCAGACCTTTATTCCTTGTAATGCTGCGACATCATTCCCGATTAAGAGAATGTCGTCAATATACAGTACTAGGAATACAATCACAGAACCAGTAACCCATTTATAGATGCATGTTCTTCTCCGTTCTTAACGAAGCCGTACGATTTGATACACCTATCAAACCGTAAGTTCCAACTTGAGATGCTTGCTTGAGTCCATAGATGGACCTCTGCAACTTGCATACTTTTGATTCATCTATGGATGTGAACCCTTCAGGCTGTATCATATACACCTCTTCTTTCAGCTCCCCATTTAGGAAAGCGGTTCGACATCCATCTGCCAGATCTCGTGATCAAAATATGCTGCCAAAGCAAGCATGATCCGAATAGACTTGAGCATTGCCACAGGAGAGAATGTCTCGTCATAATCGATACCATATCGCTGACGATACCCCTTGGCAACCAGACGGGCTTTATAGGTTTCTACCTTCCCATCTGCGCCCCTTTTCTTCTTGAAGATCCATTTACACCCGATGGGTTTTATTCCTTCAGGTATGTCCAAACATTATTGATTTCCATGGACTCCATTTCGATCGCATGGCTCCCAGCCATGCCTCAGAGTCAGATCTCTGAAGTGCATCCATATAGGTGATCGGATCCTCATTGTTCTCATCGAGCTCAATGGGATCGCCATCCCGGACTAAGAAACCGTAGTATCTGTCCGGCTGACGCGGTATTCTACCAGATCTTCTAATGGGTTCAGGGTGTGAGTCAATCACAACCAGTTCCATGATGTCCTTAGAGTGTGCAGGTTCTTCTATTTGCTGAACTTCATCAAGTTCAATCTTAGAGGCTATAGTTCCTTCTCCAAGGAACTCCTTTTCCAAAAAGATAGCTCTAAGAGCAATGAACACCTTTTTTCATTCTCCAAGTAGAAGAAATACCCTTTGGTTTCCTTAGGATAACCAATGAATAAACACTTGTCAGACTTAGGACCAAGTTTGTCTGCGTCTAAACATTTTATACGTAAGCCGGACAACCCAAGACCCGAAGGTGTGAGATTGAGGGTTTACGTCCATTCCACATCTCATACGGAGTGGAGACAACAGACTTACTTGGAACATTATTCAACAAGTAACAGGCTGTCTGAAGCGCATATCCCCAAAAGGATAGCGGCAGAGTTGCAAAGCCCATCATTGATCGAACCATGTCCAACAAGGTTCGATTCCTCCTTTTCGGACACACCATTCAACTGTGGTGTTCCTGGAGGAGTCACTGAGAGAGAATTCCATTCTCCTCAAGATATGTCAAAAATGCACCAGATAAGTATTCACCACCTCGATCAGATCGAAGGGTTTTAATACTTTTTCCAGTTTGCTTTTATACTTCATTACGGTATCGTTTGAACATTTCAAACGATTCAGACTTATGTCTCATTAGAAAGACATAACCGAACCTCGAAAAGTCGTTTGTAAATGTAATGAAATATTTGTATCCTCCTTTGGCACTTATTGTCATTGGTCCACATACATCAGTATGTATAGACTTAAGAGTTCTGTGATCGTTCACCTTTTCCAGAAAAAGGTGACTTGGTCATTTTACCAAGTAAACAGGATTCACAAGTGGGCAATGATTCAGAACACTGACCTCGAGAAGTCCATCTCCTCTCATCTTATTGATCCTATTTTGGTTAATATGACCTAGTCTACAGTGCCAAAGATACAGATTATTGACATTATCTAACCTTGGTGTTGTTAGAAGTGTACATTATATTAACAGGCCTTGATAGTACATATATGCCATTATTAATCTAGCTTTCATTATAACAGCATTATTCAAAATAACATTGCAAAAATCTCCTTTTATTGATAGTTCAAAACCATAATTGACCAAAAGCCTACAGAGATTATGCACATAATGAAACTAGAACAATAGTGACAGTCAACTAGTTCGACAGTACAAGACTCAAAGACAAGACGCAGGACTCCAACCGCCAGTACTGGAACATGATTTCCATTCTCGACGCTCAGAAACTGTTCTCCATCTTCAAATCTTCTGCTAACTTGAAGTCCCTGTAACGAATTACAAACATGAATTGGACTACCAGTATCCAATACCCAGTTAGCAGTATCAACAATTGAGTAATTACAAGGTTTTATCATAAAATACTTGTTCATAGACTTCTGCTTTCTCGGCCTGTTCGGATCAAGGGACGCAATATAAAGAGGACAGTTCCTCTTCCAGTGTCCCTTCTTCTTACAGTAGAAGCACTCTGCAAAATACTGATCAGCCTTAAACTTCCTGGTCTGACTCGGGCTAGGAGCATTATGCACCTTCTTTCCCTTTTTATTTATTTTCTTCTTCCCTTTCTTAAAGGGACGACAACCTCTACTTGCTCCCACTAAATTCACCACCCCCTTATTAAGTTGGTGGTCTTTCTCGAAAGTCTGCAGCAACCCCAAAAGACCATGGTAGTTGACTGCAGGCTTGTTCATTCTAAAATGATCAAGAAAGTCAAGATAGGAGGAGGGAAGAGAATTCAGGATCGCATCCTTGCCGAGCTGCTCGTGCAAGGGGCATCCGAGTTTGCCCAGTTTTTCAATCAGCTCGATCATGTACAATACATGATCAGTGACTGAACCACCATTCGGCATCTTGGAGTTGTAGATGGCACAAGACACTTTGTACCGTTCTACATCATCTGGGTGCCGAAGGATTCCTTCAATTTTTAAAGTTTCATCAGGTTGGGCCTCCTCGAATTTGCGACTGAACTCGTCATTCATCACAGCAAGCATAATGCAACGTACAGTAGTCCGATCATAAACCCACTTCAAGTAAGCATCTCTGACCGCACTTCGTGCATTTGCAGGAGGGATTTCAGGCGCCGGATCCATTATCACATAGAGGATCCGTTCATGCTCCAGAACAACAATTCTTAACCTTCGATACCAAGTATCGAAGTTATGACCCTTCAACTTCTCATTATCGAGAAGTCCGGAGCGATAAGTTTGAAGACATCTGAAAAAAAACAAGACCAATTAGTTTATGAATTAATAACTTAACCAAAAGACTTGGACTTTAGTCTAAAGGTTTCTCCTACTATTTTTCAGATTGGTAGCCTCTAACTCCATCCATGAAAACAACATCTTTTCAAGTGGGTACTGAAATCCAATAGGCCTCGCATGAGCCTGACTATGGCCAGCTCACCCATACGAGCCTAAAGGTAGGTTCGTAAACCAATTGTTTCCCTAAACAATTTTCAGTATTTTATTTTGCCCCAGAGAACACCCCAATCAGCCTAGGGGCCTCCTATTATGGGTCTCTGGTTAGGTCCAACCACTAAAATGATAAACCAATGCTTCCAACTAACTAAAGACCAAGCCCGACTATGGCGGCCCACCTGGTCCCGTTAAGGAGGTTGCACTGAACCATCATCATCAGATAAAATTCAGTCGCCGGATGTACACCCGTTCTATGGAACTGCCGATGCACACCAAGCTAGTGGACATATTTCTATCCAACTTAACTGGGAAGCTAAGACACTGTCAACTCTTTGATTTAGTCTTTTAGGACCTAATAATTTTAGAGGATTTTTAGTTGTGACAGAAGAGAAGAGACAAGGACATGGATCATCCTCCCACTGAAACAATCAGATTTCAGGAGGGTTGAAATAAATTAACAAATGATCCATGGCACCTAAAGATCAGTCAGACCGATCAACCTGGGTGACATGGTTAACTCGAGTCATTGAGCTTTTCCAATCAGTTCTAGTTGACTCGACTAGCCAGGTAGGTGAGATCATGGGTGAGTATCTGCCATTAACCATCTTTCCTATACACCAACCAAGTTGGCCAGGAAAGAGATAGCCTCATACAACCATGATCACAAATGCCAACCTACCTCGACACCAGTCGGTTTACCAGACCCGATCAGATTAGCCTAAAGACTCGGGCATCCACAGAGCCACTAATTGGATCCATTTTAGATGAACGGATCAACTATTCTAACTATTAGATAGTTCTAAAGATGGACCTTAATCAACTTTTGATTAATCTTCTTTTATCCGGTTCAACTAAACCTAGGTCTAACCCAGTTAAGGATCCAATTAAATAACAAACCCAATTAACCAAAATGGCTTATTTGTGTCAAATTAGATTTCATAAACCTAATATTTATTTTAATAAGCCATACATTTAATCAAAACATTTTTAATTAAGTGTCAATGTAAACATTTTTTACATTACAAAATCATGCATCATATCTAGATTTTATTTTATAAACATTTCATGGCCCAATAATTTAACAGACATGTCAAAATTGTATCTGAACTAAAACAATTTAATTCCAAGATTTTTAAAGGATCCTTCTGAAAAGGCCAACACAGACGATCCACTTCGTGTCAAAGACACACGGTCAAGGTGAAGGTCTCAACTAGGTTCCTAAAAGTACTATCAGGATACAAAATAGATTAAACTATTTTTAATCTAACATGCATCAAGATTATGTTATACCTGTCAACCTGGCTCTGATACCAATGAAAGTTAAAAGGTTCATTTGCAGGTGCCTACTCTAAGCATGCAACAGCAGGGAGCAGGTAAGTATTTTAAAATAATTTTAAAATGCACAGAGGAAACATGCTCCACGCAGGATCTAACACAATCTGGAAGCATGTACAACTAAAAACATGTTTTAATATGGGCATGTAATGTTTATAAATATTTTTAAATCCATAGATCTATTCATGCACGAATTTAAAAACGAAACCCATACCATATTCCTGCGCAGAATAAATCTGGTATAGTTCTAGAATAGCTGGATAACAGGAATAAATTTATTCCTGTTGTCTCCACTTTCAGCACGTTGACAGGTTGCAGTTCTTTCCACCAAAAAAATTGCTGCAGAATAGAGGAAAATCTGGCAACGTTTGATCTTCCTTCCCCAACACCAAAATGTAGGGAACAAGATGGTTGATCTTCCTTCAAAGGGGAGTAGATGATCAAGGTTTTGGTCCCCTTCCTTTCAACCAAAATCAGCACCAGAAATTCAGCAGCCTGCAAAATCTGCAACCTGAAAACAGAGCATAAGAACAGCAAGAGAAAAAGTTCGATCCAGCTTCCAGTGCTCGGTTGAACACTCTTAAGAGGGGGAACATGCCGGGGGCTAGCTCTGATCCGTCTCTCGATCGATGCTAGTCCCGGAAGACATGGAACAGTGGGAGGGAAGAGGGAATGAAACAGAATTTCAGAACTTGTTTTTTCAGCAAAACAGAGTTCGTCTTCCTTCAAATTTGAGCACCAGAAAACAGAGATTAAGCTTGATTTCTCTTCCTTCCACTCACCAAAACCCAGCCCTCAATTTTACCGGTGGAAAGGAAAGAAATTCTACCAGCAAAAGTACTCTCACAGCCTTTTTTCTTCTCACACGGTGACGTCTCATTCAGCTCTCAAAAACCAGGGGACAGCAGGGAATTTAAAAGGAAGCAGCAGCAGCAAGGAGCAAATGAAACTCCTGGGAGGCCAAAAGACGTCGGTGGCTAAACCATCATTAAACCAGCCATTAGGACTAATTAAACGGGTTAAAGGGTAATTGGTGGAGGGAGATAAAAGGATGCCGAATGGCTTCCACAGCATTGAAAACGCCCAGCGGGAAGAAAGACCGTGTAAAGCGGTCAAATGGAAAAACCAACGGTCCATACAATTGGTTTAATCCAATTAAAACCAAGGTTCAAAAGAAAACCGATCCAAGCCAATTAACTAGATGGTTCAAAAAATTGAACCGGTTCAAGCCCAAATAAAATTTGGTTCAATTGTTTCACAACCAATTGGAGGCCGAATAGCTCCGAATCAGTTCAAAATTGATTCAGAAAAATCCTGGCACAGGCCTGGTCAGCCCGGAACAATTTTTGGTTGACCAAACAAGGGCAAGACCGGGAAAAGAGTGCTCAAAAAATACCGTGACCATAAACTGAGATGATTCCCAATCGTAATCGTATCTGGATCAAGAGTTATCCTCTGTGGCGTGTGACCTCAAAGGTTCGAACCTAAATGGTAGCACTGGAACAATTTCAATACCAGCACAGGAACCATCTAGCAATGGATCCCGGCATCTGGATAGGTCGAAGATGCGGGAGCATACTATCGAACCTCTAGCATATGGTTACTGTATAATTCATCCCTTTGACCTCTAATGCTCAGGACGACTGATATTAGGCTGCCACCCATACTGAGTCAGTCGACAACGTGTCTCAATCTTGCAAGCCCAGTGACTCTTCACTAGGGCTACCCCGGTCGAGGATTTGCTAAATAAGATACAGCGAGACATTCAATCCAAACTGATCGGACAGGTCAATTCCATCTTGGTCCATCACTGCTCCACAAGTACTTGCCTATACCCAGAAACCTTCCATCACCGGATTAAAAATCCGGGTGTCTGGTACCAAAGCACAGGGAGTTGCTTGCAAGATACCGTGATGACCTCAGGTCAGAGGGACACATATACCCATATCCTATCGTGAGTATCCCTTTGGCATAAAGGGGTTTCACGCAGTCACGTTCAATGAGATATCATATATCCCACTTGCAGATCACATCAGTGTCACCACACTCATTTGGTCAAGAGGACAACCAAACGATGTGAACTGCAATAACCTATACTTGATATATTGTCGCCCAGTACAATATATCCTTTGGCTGTGAATAAGGTTTAAGGACCAGTCGATTCATCCTCTCTGTATCGAAGTCAGTGTAGCCTAAGGACTTCATCACATGGAAAGAGTTCATTATTAGGGAAATACAATATATGATGAGCTGCCAAAAATAATAATATTATTAATTCATAAAATGAATACAATACCCAAATCAACCGCCTACAACCCAAGCGATTGGCTTTGGGACACAATTCCCAATAGTCCTTTAACCTGAGACTACCATAGTACCTTATATATATGAATCCATACTTTGGTTCGCAATCAATCATGACACTGAGTCATGCACGAGGTGATACTGGTTGGTGGATTGTATATGGAGGTTGTGAGTAGGTCAACAAGGAATTGATCAGCCCTAGTAAGAGGGAATTGCATCCAGCTAATTTCAAATGATGGATTTAGGAAATCTTTAATCAAAGTATGAACATTAGAGTTATTTTCTATGGTTCATTGATGAATCATCATTATAAAGATTGAGCTAGGGATGAATATGAAATTGGATTTGACAGTATCCATATTCATAATCATATTCAGGATGCAAGTTGATCAATGACTGATTGCCGGTAACTCACCACTGAAGGGTATTTTGGTAATTCCACCAAAATTCTACATCTTCCGGGTAGACATGATACGTTGCTAGACGTCAATCTGTCTTGTAGGTATATGATTGAGTTATGGTAATTCAAATCAGTTAATTAGAATTAGATTCTAATTGACCGAGTCGAGCTAGTTTGAGTTGACCTAAATCGGCTTAGTTGAGATCTAACCGAATTAAGTCAAATAGCACTCGGATCTACTGCTGGCTAGGTATGGAACCCAATGGGTCACACACAAAAGAAAATTGATGAAGGATTTATTTGGAATTAAATCATGTTTGCAGGATAAACACACTAGCATGTGTTGCAGACCAATTTCTATTCGAATCAGATTCAAATTTGGTTCCGAATTGGGCTTAATTTGGTTTCTAATTGAACCAGATTAAGGTCTAATTTAAATTTAGGACATTGGGCTAACCCATGGCTGAACCTAAGTGAATTAAGTTCACTGAGACCCTCTCTCCAAGCCGCCCTCTCCCTTTCTCACCCGCGCGCGCCAAGAAGAAGAGTCCCGCGCGTGGACTCCTCTTCATGCGCGTGAGAAAGAAAATACCATCGGAGAAAAATCTAAAAAAGGGGCAATTCGGATCCTTGTCTAACGCCCTTGGATCTGGATCTGATGGCCAGAAAATTAAGGAAAAAATCCATCGCTTTTCGGTCGCAAATCTATCTCCAAAAGTCGCGATTCTTCCTGAAGTTTTTCCGAGAGTCCTCCTCATCGAAAAATGAAATTAAATCGGAGAATCATGATTTTTGGTTGAGGGGATGCATGAGGAATGAGGGATCGTGATTCCTGGGATTTCAGAGGGTTGCGTTGTTTTTAGAAGACGCCCCTCTGAGATCTATAATAGGGTTGGGTTCTCGGGGGTTTTCATGTAAGATAAGATCAGATGCAGATTTCCTTTTCTTCCTCTCTAGAATACTCCTTCCCCTTGTTCTTGTTGGGTATTGTTTCCCTAACAGAGGTATCCTCTGTCGAAACTCTGACCCTAAACAAGAATAAGAGGAAGGTCTTGAACGGTAAAAGGAAAGAAAAGAAAGGATCTGTTCTTCTTCTCTTTTCTTCTTGAATTAAGACTTTGCCTGTCTTAATTTTTTTTCCAATTCAATTCAAGAAAAGGAATTCAAGAAAGGGAATTCTTGAAAAAAAAATTCAAGAAGAGGAAAGAAGGAAGAAAAGAAATTTTCAAGAAAGAAATTTCAGCCTAAAGTCCAAGAATTGAATTCTTGAAAAAGAATTCAAGAAGAGGAGCCAAGAACAAGAAATTTTTGTCTTCATTTTTTTCTGTGTGGATCACCATTGGAGGGTGAACATTTGGGCACCTGTGGAGATTCAGAGTTTGGAATTTAGCGATACAGGTTAGTACTTTAATTTGAGATTAAATCTTATATATACACTTATATGTTTTATTTTTTAAGGAGATCGAGGTTAAAGGTTTTTTGAAGATTTCATAAGATAAAATTTTTGAAATCTATGTTTCTGCCTTGCCATCGAACCTACAGTGGTATCAGAGCCTCCTTATTAAGATTAAAATATATATGCTGTTTTTAGATGCATATTTATAAAGTAACATGAGATGCAGTATATGTTTGATGAATGTCACCATTAGGATTTTCACTCAAACCCTAATTGTTGTAGAGATATGTTTAGAGATCTAGTCATCATACTGAAATAAGGTTGCCCTGGCATAATGGTGGATCCTTATGTGATAATGGTTATCCTAGTATGATGACACATTAATCACATATTTGTGTTAATTATGCATATATGTTTGATGTATGCACTAATTAAGGTTTCACTTAACCTTAATTGTATAGAGATATGTTTAGCCTTCTAGTCATCATACTGAAATAGGTTGCCCTGCATAATGGTGGATCCATTATGTGGTAAATGGTTGTCCTAGTATGATGTCACACTATGGCACATATTTGCTAGAATGTGCTTTGTTTTAATAAAGCCCTCTTTAAACATATTAAGTTGTAGTGTCATATACCAAAAGCAAAAATAATCAATATGATTAGTTTATCATTCGTGTCTAGGAAAGGTGGTTCATGATCGGTAAAGAGGACGTGGTTTTTTAATTGGTTCCGTTGACTGACCTGGCCATTCTTATTGGTGTCTAAGGAAAGCAACGGGGGGACTCCCACCACTCTCCCACTTACTTGGCCGATAAGATTAACTTAATTATTGATGATACTTAGTGTAATATTCACTACATGTGGCCTTCCTTCATGCCAAGTCATTATTATGTTATGATCCATATTAGGTTTGTTGTATACACACAAGGCCTTTTTTTTATGGTGACTAACATAATTTGGCTTGGTACATTTGATGGTTATGGCATGATTTAATATAATACTTTGTTGTGTACACACAAGGGTATTATAATTAATATCATGACTATATAGCAATGAAGGGTCTAACTTACTAAAATATTATAGTTTGTTGTATCACACAAGGCTATTAATATTTTAGAGGCCAAGATAAGTTGAGAATTGTATGAGTTACCAATTGGAAAGAGTTTTCCTACCTTGAACTTATATAAGATTTGTTGTGTACACACAAGGTCTTTTGTAAGGAATTAGGATCTCAACCCCACTAAGAGAACCAATTAGGGTTTTCTCGATCATCACATGGAGGGTTATGATGCTTGATAAAATAGTGGGAGACAATATTAAGTTAAGTCCTAATTTAATTATGTTTTGTCAACATTGATTGTTTGCTTATGTAATGTTCTTTGTTAATGTAGATTAAATGGCCTCTTCACTCTCACTCCGTAGCATTCTTGATGCAAATAAATTGACTGAACCAAACTATGTTGATTGGTTGAGAAACCTGAAGATAGTACTCAGCCAAGAAAGAATTTCTTATATTCTTGATACCCCAACCTTGGAACCATTAGGGGAAGATGCCTCGCAAGAGGATAAGACCACATATAACACGTGGCAAAATGCTCACTTACTGTCAAGTGTATAATGCTTGCCTCTATGACCATGAGTTACAGAGGCAACATGAAAGCATGGACACAAACTCCATATTGCTCAATTTAAAAGAACTTTATGGAGAACATAGTCGAACTGCAAGATATGAAATATCTAAGCAGTTATCCGTGCAAGGATGACAGAAGGTACATCCATACAAGACCATGTATTAAAGGTTATTGACCTAATCACCCGATTGGGTCAATTGGGTTTTGTATGGATGGGGAGTTGAATCAGGATTTAATCCTGTAGTCACTCCCAGTCATTTTCACAGTTTGTTCTTAATTATCATATGAACAAACTTAACACTTCATTGCCTGAGCTGTTGAATATGTTAAAAATAGCAGAGAGCCATTTAAAGAAAAATAAGGCTCCACTTCTTCTTGTGGATGGTGTAAACAAGAAGAAATAGGTAAAAGGGTTCCAAGAGGAGGTTGACCCAAAAGGGGGCATCAAGAAAAAGAAAGGAAGAAGGCCTCCGGATAATGACCTGCTTTCATTATGGCAAGCCGGGTCCTGGAAAGAAACTGCAAGTTTACCTTGCAAGTGTGAAGCCTGGTGCTAGTGATGCACCAAAAGGTATGTATGAGATACATGCAATTTTGTCATTAGACTCTTCTAATTCAACTCTTGGGCATTGGATACTGCTTGTGGTCATCATATCTGCAATCATTGCAGGGACTATAGAACATTAGAGTTTTGAAGGAAGGCGACTTCGAGCTTTACGGTGCTGGAGAGATTCCATCCAAGCAGAAGCTGTAGGGACTTATATGTTGAAGCTGCCTTCTGGAAGATTTTAGAGTTAAAAATTATTATTTTATGCCTAGAATCATTAGAAACATCATATCTATACCCTTGTTACTTAAACAAGGATATATTATGAATGTAATGAGCAGTGGCGCTCAATCAGTTTTTCTAATAAAATAATATTTAATGGCATATTTTGCAATGGTCTCTTAACTTATCTTCTGATGACAATATACTACATACATGTTAGTAATAACTGAAAAAAAGATGAAGTAACAATACTTTACTTTGGCACTATCGTCTTGGACATATTAGTGAGCAGAGGATTAACAAGTTATACAAGGAAAAATTCCTTAATCCTTATGACTATGAATCATTAGGAACTTGTGAATCATGTCTCATGGGTTAAATGACCAAGACTCCATTTAGTGGACATAATGAAAGGACAACAGAGTTATTAGGACTCATAACACTGATGTATGTGGACCTATGACAACTCAGGCCAAGGGTGGATACTCATATTTCATCATATTCTCTGATGATTTTTCAAGGTACGGATTTGTGTATCTAATGAAACTAAGTCCGAAGCTTTTGAAAAAATTTAGAGTATCAAAGTATGGTAGAGACAAATGGAGAAAAGTATAAGATCCTTCGATCAGATAGAGGAGGGAATACTTATCCACCGAGTTTTCTTGATCACCTTACACAAAAGGGAATCATCTCTGAATGCTCCTCCTTACACACCACAATTAAAGGTGTTGCTGAAAAGAGAAATCGTACTTTATTAGATATTGTACGGTCCATGATGTGCCTGCACAAGATTACCTGTTTTTCAGTTCACAGACTTACCTGTTTCTTTCTGGGGATATGCCTTGGAAACAGCGTCTAATATTTTAAATAGAGTACCATCCAAATATGTATCTAGCATTCCATATGAGTTATGGAGGGGAAAGAAACCCAATCTTAAGCACCTTAAGATATGGGGATGTCCAGCCTATGTCAAAAGAAATTTTGGACATAAGCTTGATGTTAGAGCAGAAAAGTGTCTATTTGTTGGATATCCTAAAGATAGTATAGGATATCTGTTCTACCACCCTACTGAACAAAAGGTTTTAGTCAGTAGGCATGCCATTTTATGGAGAAAGAGTTCATCCTACAAAAGGGCAGTGGGAGAAATATTGAACTTGAAGAAGTTCAACAAGTAGATACATCTCAATAAAATCATAACTTAGTTAGTATAGAACCTGAACACACCACTCCTATCAGTAGGTCTGATAGGGTGCGACATGCACCTGAGAGGTTTGGGTTCATTATTGAAAATAATGAAGCCCGAATCATTGATAATGATGAGCCTCTAACATATACGGATGCTGTCATAAGTAGTGACTCAGACAAATGGCTGGAAGCCATGAGATCCGAAATGGACTCCATGTATGTCAACCAAGTCTGGACTTTGGTTGATGCACCAGAGGGTGTTAACCCTATTGGATGCAAATGGGTCTATAAGAAAAAGATTGGGGCAGATGGCCAAGTTGAAACTTATAAAGCCAGATTAGTGGCTAAGGGTTTCAGACAAAAACAGGGAATAGATTATGATGAAACATTTTCTCCTGTTGCCATGCTCAAATCTATTCGGATCATGCTTGCTATAGCAGCATATCATGATTATGAAATCTGGCAGATGGATGTGAAAACTGCATTCCTCAATGGTTTCCTTGAGGAAGAGGTTTATATGTCATAGCCAGAAGGTTTTGTCTTGGAGACTAAACCTAATCAGGTATGTAGGCTGAAGAAATCTATTTATGGATTAAAGCAAGCATCTAGGAGTTGGAACATCCGATTTGATAAGACAGTCAAAGAATTTGACTTTATCAAAAATGAGGATGAACCTTGTGTGTACAAGAAGACTAGTGGGAGTGCCATAGTTTCTTGATTCTGTATGTAGATGACATACTCCTCATTGGGAATGATATCCCAATGTTACAATCGGTCAAGGTATGATTATTTAAATAGTTTTCCATGAAAGACATGGGAGAAGCATCTTATATACTAGGCATCAAGATCTATAGAGATAGATCTAGGAGGATGCTAGGTTTATCCCAGTCCAGGTACATTGACCAAGTGCTAAAAAGATTTATCATGGAGGAAAGCAAAAGAGGTTACTTACCTATTGGTCATGGCATACATCTTTCTAAGAAGATGTCTCCTAAGACACCTGAAGAAAGAAATAGAATGAATTCTATACCTTATGCTTCGGCAGTAGGATCTATTATGTATGCTATTCTATGTACTAGGCCTGATGTGGCATATGCCTTAGGTACAGCCAGCAGGTTTCAGGCTGATCCAGGAGAGGATCATTGGAAGGCTGTGAAAAATATTCTTAAGTACTTAAGAAGAACTAAGGATATTTTTCTAATATACGGAGGATCTGATCTTAAACTAGAAGCTTATTCAGATTCTATTTTTCAATCAGATCCAGATGACAGCAATCTATATCTGGTATGTTTTTACCCTTAATGGAGGAGCTGTAAGCTGGAAGTTCTAATAGCAAACTGTAGTTGACTCACAATGGATAAGACATTGCTGTTAGGAAGCGAGGAAGCTGTATGAGATTCTATCAGTAGACACTGAGATATCAATACACTTGATACTAGTAGATAATCGGAATGTCAAGATGAAGAAGCTCTCATATCAGTATAGAGTACGTAGTTCCTGAGATTGAAGGTCCAGTATCACTTTACTATGATAATACAGGCTGTTGCTCAAGCAAAGGAACCAAGAGCTCATCACAAATCAAAGCACATTCTGAGACGCTTCCATCTCGTTCGAGATTGTCGAAAGACAAGAAGTCTGCATTAAAGGGTAGAAACGAAGAACAACATAGCAGACCCGTTCACTAAGGCTCTATCACAGCGAGAGTTTGATCACCACCTTGATTGTATGGGGTTAAGATTTAAAGGCGATTGGCTTTAGTGCAAGTGGGAGATTGAAAGATTGTGCCCTGAAAGCCAATTGAAATATTGTATTTTGATCCCAAAATCAATGAATTGACATTTTTTTTTATATATAAGGCATTATTTTCATCATACGCTGTGTCTTTATGATTTTATGATGAACCCCATAGATTAAGGCTATGGTTCTAGGGTTATGATGAGATCATACCAGTGAGACCTAAAGCCTTAAAACCCTAATCTAAAATATTCCTGGTCGATGGGACATTGAGTTGGGGATCAATGTTTCCGGCAAGACCAGCACATCCTATATATGCTTTGTGATGAGGGTGATTGATCTCACAGTCACTTGTGTTTGACACTAATACTAGGATGTGAGTGTTCATTAGAGAATGAGTTCACTGAATTGATCCAGATTGAGAATATCTAATGGAACCTTATCTGTTTGTCAATAGATAATTCTCATAGTGGGAGTAGTGCATGTGGTCCTTTGACCTGAGACTACCATAGTAACTTATATATGAATCCATACTTTGGTTCGCAATCAATCATGACACTGAGTCATGCACGAGGTGATACTGGTTATGGTGGATTGTATATAAAGGTTGTGAGTAGGTCAACAAGGAATTGATCAGCCCTAGTAAGAGGGAATTGCATCCAGCTAATTTTAAATGATGGATTCAGGAAATCTTTGATCAAAGTATGAACATTAGAGTTATTTTTTAATGGTTCATTGATGAATCATCATTATAAAGATTGAGCTAGGGATGAATATGAAATTGGATTTGATAAGTATCCATATTCATAATCATATTCGGGATGCAAGTTGATCAAAGGACTGAATTGCCCGGTAACTCACCACTGAAGGGTATTTTGGTAATTCCACCAAAATTCCACATCTTCCGGGTAGACATGATACGTTGCTAGACGTCAATCTTATCTTGTAGGTATATGATTAAGTTATGGTAATTCAAATCAGTTAATTAGAATTAGATTCAAATTGACCGAGTCGAGCTAGTTTGAGTTGACCTAAATCGGCTTAGTTGAGATCTAACCGAATTAAGTCAAATAGCACTCGGACCTACTGCTGGCTAGGTGTGGAACCCAATGGGTCACACACAAAACAAAATTGATGAAGGATTTAATTTAGAATTAAATCATGTTTGCAGGATAAACACACTAGCATGTGTTGCAGACCAATTTCTATTCGAATCAGATTCGAATTTGGTTCCGAATTGAGATTAATTGGATTCTAATTGAACCAGATTAAGGTCTAATTTAAATTTTAGGATATTGGGCTAACCCATGGCTGAACCCAAGTGAATTAAGTTCACTGAGACCCTCTCTCCAAGCCGCCCTCTCCCTTTCTCACCCGCGCGCGCCAAGAAGAAGAGTCCACGCGCGTGGGACTCCTCTTCATGCGCGTGAGAAAGAAAATACCATCGGAGAAAAATCTGAAAAAGGGGCGATTCGGATCCTTGTCTGATGCCCTTGGATCTGGATCTGATGGCCAGAAAAAATTAAGGAAAAGATCCATCGCTTTTCGGTCGCAAATCCGTCTCCAAAAGTCGCGATTCTTCCTGAAGTTTTTCTGAGAGTCCTCCTCGTCGGAAAAATGAAAATTAAATCAGAGAATCATGATTTTTGGTTGAGGGGACGCGTGAGGAATGAGGGATCGTGACTCCTGGGGTTTCAGAGGGTTGCGTTGTTTTGAGAAGACGCCCCTCTGAGATCTATAAATAGGGTTGGATTCTCGGGGTTTTACATGTAAGATAATTCAGAGATCAGATTCCTTTTCTTCCTCTCCAGAATACTCCTTCCTCTTGTTCTTGTTGGTATTGTTTCCCTTACAGAGGTATCCTCTGTCGAAACTCTGACCCTAAACAAGAATAAGAGGAATGTCTTGAATGGTAAAGGAAAGAAAAAGGAAAGGATCTGTTCTTCTTCTTTTCCTTCTTGAATTAAGACTTTGCCTGTCTTATTTTTCTTCCAATTCAATTCAAGAAAAGGAATTCAAGAAAGGGAATTCTTGAAAAAAAAATTCAAGAAGAGGAAAGAAGGAAGAAAATAAATTTTAAAGAAAGAAAATTTCAGCCTAAAAGTCCAGGAATTGAATTCTTGAAAAAGAATTCAAGAAGAGGAGCCAAGAACAAGAAATTGTTGTCTTCATCTTTTTCTGTGTGGATCACCATTGGAGGGTGAACATTTGGGCACCTGGTAGAGATTCAGAGTTTAGATTTTAGCGATACATGTTAGTACTTTAATTTGAGATTAAATCTTACATATACATCTTATATGTTTTAATTCTTTTAAGGAGATCTTGGGTTAAAGGTTTGGTGAAGATTTCATAAAGATAAAAATTTTGAAATATATGTTTCCGCCTTGCCATCGAACCCTACAGTATCTTCAGCCTTTTCGGATGTTGGGACCCATTACTGGATGGTATCTTTTGCTGGTACTGGAAGTGTTCCAGTTCTACTATTTAGGTTTGAACCTGTGAGGTCACACACTATAGAGGATTTCTTTCTGATCCGGGAGCTGATCAACGATTGGAAATCATTTCGATATTAAGGTCAAATGGTCTAATTGAGCACACATTAGATTTTTTCTAGTCTACCTGGTCTGATTGGGATCGACCAGGATTGGTTTGGGTTAACCAAGAATTGTTCCTGGTAGACCAGGACTGGACTCAATTTTCTTATTGATCGGGTTTGGTCGGACCAGGGTTTCTCTGAACCGATTTTTGGGTTTGTTAAACTGATTTAAAACTTGGTTTATTTTACATGGTGTTTTTTGTTCATCGCTGTTTATTTATCCATACTTCCCTTGCTCTTGATTGCCCAGTTTTATCGATTGAATGGGATAAAGTCTGCATGTTGATCATTGCTACTTGGATTATTGGATTTTGATCCTTAGCACCGTGTAATGGAAGGGGTCTCTCCGTGGTTTTCTCCCGCACGTTCTCTTTCCTCTTGGTCTAGGTTTTCACGGTGTTTTAGCCCATTTGTTCTCTCTCACGCGTGTTGTTCCAAGTGTTTAATCCGATCCAGAGCAAATTCAAAATGAGTTTTGATTTTATCTGGTTATCTTTCATGGTCTTCTTCCCCTCACATCTTCCATTTCTCTCGGTCGATGCCTTCACGGGTTTTCTAGCCTCTGTTTTAACCTGGTTGAAGGCCATGCGGTTTAGCTTTGAGAGGGGAAGAAACAGGGGATGAGAGGGGAAGAACAGAGCATGTGAATAAGAGAGGAGCAGAGAGTCTTTGGGACGAATTTCTGAGAGCAAAAATTCATAGAGGTCCTGTAAATTCCTTCCCTGGTTTTTAAGTGTTCTATTGTGTACTTTTGGTGGAGTTTGAGTGGTCTTGGAGAAGACTGTGCGTGAAGATCCTTTTGGTTTTCCCTGCTCCACATAGCCGTGTCCTATTCATCGATTCTTGGAGGACTAGCATCCATCCGGGAGTTGGATCAGCGAGAGCCCGTGTGTGGATACTCTAGAGGGTGGACATTTGGACACCTTGAGAGATTGGATCGATCTCTTCCAGATCTGATTGCTACTGAAAGAGTTCAACCGACTACCTTGATTTGCTGTTAAAGGAAGCTCTATAAGGTATGTTATTTATTTTTGTTATCATGCATGTTTAGATTTAGAAATTACCATATTGTATATAATTATTGCACTTGCCTATACATGCCTGTGTATTAATTACATGCATCATGTTTATGTTAGATCCTGCGCTTGAGTAGGATTTTTCGTATGCATGTTTAAAAATTTTCATCATGCAATACCTACTCCCTAGTGTAGCATGCCTAGGGTAGGAATTCGATGTACTGGTTTTCCTTCAATGGTATCAGAGCCACAGGTTTCTCTATAGCATATCATGATTGCATGTATTGTTGGTGTTGCCGCCTAGATCGCCATGGCCGGTAGCTCTTGTGTGGCCTAGGTGCGTGGGCTCCGTGCCAGCATCACCGGGCTCGTTGGTCGGAGACGATCAAGGAGAACATAGTCGTAGTTGGGATGAAAGGGGCTTGGTACTGTCGTGGCCCTCCTGTGGCCTCTTCGGTGAGGAGTAATCTTCCTCCTTATTGTCCCTCCGCCGGGCGATACCTGCAAAACAGGGAGGACCTGCGCCGGGGATTCCGACAAAGGCACTCCGACGATCAAGTCAGTGGGACGATCGAAGGAAATAAGGACCTCTGAGACAGAGAGCTTGGGGGGACTCTCTGCTGCCAGAGAGTGATGGATCATGCCAGAATGAGGAGAGTGTGTCCTCTCTCCCTTACCTCTTCCTGCTGCTCTCATATAGGTGAACGGCTCTTGGTGTTCAGAGGGGCACGTTCTCTTGGTATAGGCCTGTGAAGCCCCTGCAGGCCTGGGAGGCTTAGGTAGGCTGGTCAGCTTCCCCTTTCTTGATGGCTCAGAAGATTGGCAGAGGAGCCAAGCGCCTCGAGTGTGGCACTATTCACTAGTTAGTGTAAACGGTAGCTTAGGAAACTTAAATGCGTACCTTTCTTTGTAGGCGGCATGTCAGGCGGCGCGTCCAGGACCCACGTGGAGGGGGATCCATGGAAAGAGCACCGGACCCATGCGGATGGGCCCCTCGGGAACATGCTGGGCCCACGTGAGACCGAACTGCGTGGTGCTCCCAGCGACCGAGCTGGGCTGAGATGCCGAGGTGCTGAACTAGACGGGACGTCGCTTCAAGTTGCCATGCGGGCACATGGATCGAGAGAAGGCCTGCAGGGGCCTTCATGCACGTTGATTGAGGCGACGTGCGAGGCCGCGTGCACGTAGGCGCGAACCCATGCGTTGCGAACACGAGCGCTGCCGGGCCACGGGAGAGCGGAGCTGGGCCACGGGCGTGCTTGGGCATGGAGCAGGTGCAGACGAATGTGACCACGCGGGAATGCCAGACCGGGCTGAGCTGGACCGAGGCGGGGCCGGCTGGAGCCGGGCTCGTTGAGGTGGCGTCCTGCTAGGAGTAGAGCGGGGAAACTGTGTTGAGCTGAGTCGGAGGTGCATCAGGCGGGCACACCACGGGCATACTGAGCCGGGAGCCGGCGTGCCGAGGTCGACTAGGTGACAGAGCAGGCATGAAAGGAGCTGGGGCCACCACGGGCGCACCGAGGGCGTGCTGAGCTGGACTGAGCCGCGGTCTCGCCAAGCATGCATGCCACGGTGAGGAGCCGGGATGGTGCCGTGGATGGTGCGGGGCCAGCAAGGATGGAGCTGTGGCTGCCGTGGGAGAGGCGCGCTGCAAGGTCGTGCCGTGGGTGGTTGCAGCCGGACACGGGCACGTGGGGTGGAGGCTTGCCGCTACCCCACACTGGGTAGAGTCGAAGAAGTTGGACGTGCCACAGGCGTGCCGAGCTGGGCACCGGTGTAGGGTCACCATGCCGAGATCGACAGGACATCGGAGCGGGCACTTGAGGAGCTGGGGTCGCCGCAAGCACGCCGGGGGCGTGCCGCGGGCATGTTGAGCGCCAGACCGGACCTCGTGGAGCTGGAGAGGCCGAGCTGGGTGTCGCTGCCGAGGTGGGCACTGAGGTCGGCGGATGCCGGAGCTGGCGCGGGAGGAGCCGGGGTCGCCGATCCGCTGCCCGATGGGAGAAGGAGGGCGGAGGTCTCCTGCGGGCGAGCCGGGCATCGCTGCCGAGGTGGGCACTGAGGTCGGCGGACGCCGGAGCTGGCGCGGGAGGAGCCGGGTCGCCGATCCGCTGCCCGCTGGAGCAGGAGGGCGGAGGTCTCCTGCGGGCGAGCTGGGCATTGCTGCCGAGGTGGGCACTGAGGTCGGCGGACGTCGGAGCTGGCGCGGGAGGAGCCGAGGTCGCCGCAAGCATGCCAGGGGCGTGCCGCAGGCATGTCGAGCGCCGGACCGGACCTCGTGGAGCTGGAGAGGCCGAGCTGGTTTTGGGCGTGCCATGCGGGTGCGCTGCTGACTCCCAACGGGTGAGGCTGTGCGTGGCGGTGCCGAACGGAGGTGGGCGGAGACCTGCTGCCTCCCAGTAGGTGAGGCCGGGGTCGTGCCTCCCTTATGCGCAGATCGAGGCACGAGTGTGGTGCGGTCGCGCCGAACTGAGGAGTTCCACTATGGTGCCAGAACTGGATCCCATGTGGACTTGGCCTCGTTGCCGGGTCACGCCATTCCCAAACACGCCGAACTGGAGCGGCACGGGCTGAGGTGGACGGAGCCATGCGGGCGCTCACAGGGCGGAGTCGGAGAGCTTCATGGACTGAAGTGGGCTGCCCGGTATGCTTGGCTGGGCTCCAGGCATGGCCGAAGTGAGCCGGCCGGGTGCCGACCTGGTCGAGGTACCAGCCCCGCCGAGCTGAGCTCCATGCACGGTCGAACTGGGCTGGCCGAGGTGCCGACCTGGGCGCCATAGGGGCTGATCTCTTCAAGTTGCCCCACCATTGTGTCTGGGCCAAATGGGTTAGTCGCCACTGTAACAGATGCCCCCACTCCCTGAGTCCAAGGCGTTGCTTCTCCTCGTTTTGGATGAAGGGAGTAGTTTTTTACCCATTCGGCTCTATGCCGTAGCATGCCTGCAAAACAAAAATAGGAGGTGGTGTTTTGAAGCTTACTTGCCCATAGGTACCTTGACTGAAGGTTAGTTGCACCATGATGGAGTTATCACTTCAGTAGGACCCCTCTTTGGCGGCCGGTAGAAGGCATTGCCATGAAGGAATAAATGGGTGAGGCGCACAACTTGGGTGCACACATGTATGGCCGGGTACATGGTTCAGGCGGCCGAGCTTGGAATATCTGTCGGAACCTTTGATGAAGATATTGAAGTCGCCAGAAGACAGGAGCCATTGCGGGTGAGGAAGCCCAGGGAGCTCGAGGGAGCAACGCTCGATTACGGGGGAGCCACCCTGGCAGAGGAACTCAAGGGAGAACACGCGGACTGAAGTCCGAGCCTTTACGCCGGAATCGGGTTCCAAGGCACCGAGGGACATCGTGGGGAACTGGGTTCCGCTCTACCGGAACTGGGATCCGGGCCTCCTTTGTCAGACTCGGGGTCGGACAGATGAGTTCCTGTAATGATGAAGAAAAGTTGCACCACAGATGAACTTTAATTTTTTAGGAGAGATTCTTACATCCTCCGTACGGTGGCAAAGCCACTCGCTTGGCGCGCTGGGAGGCGAGTCACAGATGGTCGGACCTTCAGAGTGACCCATGGATATCTCCGGACAAGATTCAAGTGGCAATGCGGGGCTCAATGTAGAGCCTGGCTTCAGTTTGGCTGGATCAAGGGGCATGAATTCAGCTCAGCTTAATTTGAGCTCAGTTCGGTTGAACCAAGGGGCGTGACTTCAGCTCGGCCGCGTCGAGGAGCCTAGCTTCATTTCATCTCAGCATCATTTGAGTTTAGCTCGGCTGAATTAAGGAGCCGAACTTCAGCTCTTAATTTCGCTGAACTTGGAGTCGGACAGATGAGTTCCTCTTTCTTGAGATGGCAGAGCCACTGGTTCGCCATGCTAGGAGGCGAACCATGGACGGTTGGTCCTCTAGAGCTTCCCATGGACATCTCCAAACTTGGAGCACAGCAAATGCCAGACTGTCAGTTTTCTTGGTAGATGGCGGGACTTCTTGGAGTCTCCGCGGACATCTCCGGACTGTGAGTAAGGCGAGAGCTGAACTGAGAGTCATGCGGTAGATGTGAGACTCAGTAGGGAGCTTGACTTTACTTCGACGAGTTGAGGGCTTGAGCTTAGCTTCATTAAGTTCAGCTCGGCTGAACTGAGGAGCTTGACTTCAGCTCTTTGCTTCGCCGGACTCGGAGTCGACAGGGGAGCTCCTGCATTGGTGAAGAAAAAGTTGCACCGAAGAGGAACTTTGGTCATTGGGGAGGGACTCTTACCTCCTTCATGGGATGGTAGAGCTGCTAGTTCGCCATGCTAGGAGGCGAGTCATGGACGGTTGGAGCCCTAGAGCTTCCCACGGACAACTCCAAACTTTGAGCACAGCAAATGCCAGACTGTCAGTTTTCTCAGTAGATGGCGGGACTTCTTGAAGTCTCCGCGGACATCTCCGAACTGTGAGTAAGGCAAGAGCTGAACTGAGAGTCATGCGGTAGATGTGGGGCTCAGCTTTTTGGTGCCGGGGTGTCCAGTCTTTGGTGCCGGGGAGCGTGGGATCCGGGCTTTGGTGCCGGAGAGCGTGGATCCGGGCTTTGGTGCCGAGAGCGTGGGATCCGGGCTTTGGTGCCGGAGAGCATGGGATCCGGGCTTTGGTGCCGGAGAGCGTGGGATCCGGGCTTTGGTGCCGGAGAGCGTGGGATCTGGGCTTTGGATCAAGAATTCTTGCGCCAGGCTATGACCGGCTCGGGCGAGTCGCAGTGCTTGCCCTTGATAGTGGTATAGGAGCCCTTCCTGTAAAACTGTTGAACTCTGGTCATATGAATAAACAAAGACATATCCCTTCCTTGTGCAGGCCGGAATTAGGTTCGCCGACCGCCCTCTTGGGAGAGAGCGAGACTCCTTTGCACGTAAGAATACAACTCGGTTGCATGAGGGAGCAAGGCTCCGTTGGATGGGGGAAAGCTCCGTTGGATGGGAGCAAGTCCCGCTGCATGGGTGTAAGTCCCGTTGCATGAGGGGAAAAGAGATTCCTGTAGCACTGAGACTCCCGTTGCTGCATGGAGAGTTGGAACCCCATCGTGAGGGAGGAAAGAGGCTTCCGCTACACGAGGTTGATGGCTCCATTGCATGGGGAATAGGAATCTTGTTGTTCGGGAGGAAGCTCCACTGCTTGGGAGGAGAGAGGCTCCCGTTGCACAGGGGGTTTCGTGGCTTAGGGAGAAGCTCCGTCGCCCGAGAGCATTAGGCTCCTAGTGCACGTTGTACGGGAGGGAAGAAAAACTCCCTGCCATGAGGGGGATGACTCCATTGTACGGGAGGAAGCTCCGTTGCATGAAGGAGATGGAGCTTCGTTGCTCAGGAAAGATGAGATCCTTAAGAAAGAATAGAACTCCTCCACACGGGAGGATAGACCTCCATTTGGGGGAGGAAGACTCCGTTGAACGGGAGAATAGATCTCTGTCGCATGGTAGAGGAGGATCGCTGCATGGGAGCACAGTACTCCACCGCATGGAAGGAAGAAGCTTCCGTTACATGGGAGGAGAAACCTTGTTGCATGGGAAGACGCTTCCGTTGCATGGAAGAACGAGGCTCTGTTAGAGATCTCGTTGCATGGGAGAAC
Source organism: Areca catechu (assembly GCA_021397845.1). NCBI lineage: Eukaryota > Viridiplantae > Streptophyta > Magnoliopsida > Arecales > Arecaceae > Areca > Areca catechu. Next base: position 43,375,080 of record CM038038.1, read on the forward strand.
GAGGCTCTGTGAGAGAGCTCGTTGCATGGGAGCATGGTACTCCACCACATGGAAGGAAGAAGCTTCCGTTACATGGGAGGAGAAAACCTTGTTGCATGGGAAGAAGCTTCCGTTGCATGTTGCATGGGAGAGGAAGAGACTCCCGTTGCATGAGGGAGTAAGCTCCGTGTTGCATGGGAGCAAACTCCGTTGCATGTGAAGGAACATCATGGCATGGGAGGAAGACTCCGCTGCATGGGAGGAGGCTCCGTTGCATGTTAGAGGGAGGAAGAGACTCCCGTTGCGTGAGGGAGTAAGCTCCGTTGCGTGAGAGCAAACTCCGTTGCGTGGAAGGAGAATGCCTCGTTGCATGGAGGAGGAAGAGGCTCCAGCTGCGTGAGGGAGTAAGCTCCGTTGCACGGGAGCAAACTCCGTTGCGTGGAAGGAGAAGGCCTCGTTGCATGGAGGAGGAAGAGGCTCCTGCTGCGTGAGGGAGTAAGCTCCGTTGCACGGGAGCAAACTCCGTTGCGTGGAAGGAGAAGGCCTCGTTACATGGAGGAGGAAGAGGCACCTGCTGCGTGAGGGAGTAAGCTCCGTTGCATGGGAGCAAACTCCGTTGCGTGGAAGGAGAAGGCCTCGTTGCATGGAGGAGGAAGAGGCTCCTGCTGCGTGAGGGAGTAAGCTCCGTTGCATGGGAGCAAACTCCGTTGCGTGGAAGGAGAAGGCCTCGTTGCATGGAGGAGGAAGAGGCTCCTGCTGCATGAGGGAGTAAGCTCCGTTTCATGGGAGCAAACTCCGTTGCGTGGATTTCTTTCTCTTTCACGACGGCCAGACCCTCTCTCTTTTTTTCCCTTCTTCTCTTCTCTCCCTTTTTTTTTTTTTTTTTGTGGGGCTCCTGGATGGTGGTACCGCTGGGAGGTGGCTCCATCCTTGGCTTGAAGCCAGGTGCCCCGTCAAGGGTGGTGATGCACCCTCACAGCTCAAGATTTTTTGATCGAGATCGCTCCTTGGAGCCTCGAGAGAGAGGGAGAAATTCTCGTGCCCCCATCCGCGTGCCCCCGGTCTACCCCCCAGGGACTAAGGACAAAGGTGGAAAACCTTATTGAGGAGCATGGATCTGCCCCCCTACCTGGCGCGCCAATCTGTTGCCGCCTAGATTGCCATGGCCAGTAGCTCTTGTGTGGCCTAGGTGCGTGGGCTCCGTGCCAGCGTCACCGGGCTCGTTGGTCGGAGACGATCAAGGGGAACATAGTTGTAGTTGGGATGAAAGGGGCTTGGTACTGTCGTGGCCCTCCTGTGGGCCTCTTCGGTGAGGAGTAATCTTCCTCCTTATTGTCCCTCCGCCGGGCGATACCTGCAAAATAGGGGAGACCTGCGCTGGGGATTCCGGCAAAGGCACTCCGACGATCAAGTCAGTGGGACGATCGAAGGAAATAAAGGACCTCTAAGACAGAGAGCTTGGGGGGACTCTCTGCTGCCAGAGGGTGATGGATCATGCCAGAATGAGGAGAGTGTGTCCTCTCTCCCTTACCTCTTCCTGCTGCTCTCATATAGGCTAACGGCTCTTGGTGTTCAGAGGGGCACGTTCTTCTTGGTATATGCCTGTGAAGCCTCTGCAGGCCTGGGAGGCTTAGGTACGCTGGTCAGCTTCCCCTTTCTTGATGGCTTAGAAGATTGGCAGAGGAGCCCAGCGCCTCGGGTGTGGCACTATTCACTTGTTAGTATAAACGGTAGCTTAGGAAACTTAAATGCGTACCTTTCTTTGCAGGCGGCGTGTCAGGCGGCGCATCCAGGACCCACGTGGAGGGGGATCCATGGAAAAGCACCAGGCCAATGCGGATAGGCCCCTCGGGAAACACGCTGGGCCCACGTGAGACCGAACTGCGAGGTGCTCCCAGCGACCGAGCTGGGCTGAGATGCCGAGGTGCTGAACTAGACGGGACGCCGCTTCAAGTTGCCATGCGGGCACATGGATCGAGAGAAGGCTTGCAGGGGCCTTCATGCACGTTGATTGAGGCGACGTGCGAGGCCACGTGCATGTAGGCGCGAACCCATGCGTTGCGAACACGAGCACTGCACTGCCGGGCCACGGGAGAGCGGAGCTGGGCCGCGGGCGTGCTTGGGCACGGAGCAGGTGCGGACGGATATGGCCATGCGGGAATGCCAGACCGGGCAGAGCCGGGCTGAGCTGGACCGAGGCGGGGCCCAGCCGGAGCCGGGCTCGTTGAGGTGGCGTCCTGCTAGGAGTGAGCGGGGAACTTGTTGAGTTGAGTCGGAGGTGCGTTGGCGGGCACACCACGGCATACTGAGCCGATGGGAGCCGGCGTGCCGAGGTCGACTAGGTGACAGAGCAGGCATGAAAGGAGCTGGGGCCGCCATGGGCGCACCGGGGCGTGCTGAGCCGGACTGAGCCACGGTCTCGCCAAGCATGCATGCCACGGTGAGGAGCCGGGACGGTGCCGCGGATGGTGCGGGGCCAGCAAGGATGGAGCTGTGGCTGCCGCGGGAGAGGCGCGCTGCAGGGTCGTGCCATGGGCGGTTGGAGCCGGACACGGGCGCGTGGGGTGGAGGCTTGCCGCTACCCCACACTGGGCGGAGTCGAAGAAGCCGGACGTGCCACAGGCGTGCCGAGCCGGGCACCGGCGCGGGGTCACCGTGCCGAGATCGGCAGGACATCGGAGCGGGCACTGGAGAAGCTGGGGTCGCCGCAAGCACGCCGGGGGCGTGCCGCGGGCATGTTGAGCACCGGACCGGACCTCGTGGAGCTGGAGAGGCCGAGCTGGGCGTCGCTGCCGAGGTGGGCACTGAGGTCGGCGGATGCCGGAGCTGGCGCGGGAGGAGCCGGGGTCACCGATCCGCTGCCGATGGGAGCAGGAGGGCGGAGTTCTCCTGCGGGCGAGCCGGGCGTCGCTGCCGAGGTGGGCACTGAGGTCGGCGGACGCCGGAGCTGGCGCGGGAGGAGCCGGGGTCGCCGACGCTGCCCGGCTGGAGCAGGAGGGCGGGAGGTCTCCTGCGGGCGAGCCGGGCGTCGCTGCCGAGGTGGGCACTGAGGTCGGTGGACACCGGAGCTGGCGCGGGAGGAGCCGAGGTCGCCGCAAGCACGCCGGGGGCGTGCCGCAGGCATGTCGAGCGCCGGACCGGACCTCGTGGAGCTGGTTTTGGGGTGCCATGCGGGCGCGCTGCTGACTCCCAACGGGTGAGGCCGTGCGGGGCGGCGCCGAACGGAGGTGGGCGGAGACCTGCTGCCTCCCAGCGGGTGAGGCTAGGGTCGTGCCTCCCTTATGCGCGGATCGAGTCATGAGTGTGGTGCGGTCGCGCCGAACTGAGGAGTTCCACTATGGTGCAAGAACTGGATCCCATGTGGACTTGGCTTCGTTGCCGGGTCACGCCATTCCCAAACACGCCGAACTGGAGCGGCACGGGCTGAGGTGGACGGAGCCATGCGGGTGCTCACAGGGCGGAGTCGGAGAGCTTCATGGACTGAAGTGGGCTGCCCGGTATGCCTGGCTGGGCTCCAGGCATGGCCGAAGTGAGCCGGCCGGGTGCCGACCTGGACGAGGTACCAGCCCGGCCGAGCTGAGCTCCAGGCACGGTCGAACTGGGCTAGCCGAGGTGCCAACCTGGCCGCCATAGGGGCTGATCTCTTCAAGTGGCCCCACCATTGTGTCTGGGCCGAATGGGTTAGTTGCCACTGTAATAGTTGGTTTTGGATCTATATCTAGATTAGGGATTACTTTTAGGAACCTAGTTGAGACATTCACCATGGTTGTGTGTCTATAGAGATTAATCAGGGTTTAAAACCCTAAATTTCTATGGCACGAGACGGTTCATCTGTGTTGGCCTTTTTAGAAGGATCCTTAAAGAAAACCTACGGTATTAAAAATATTTTAATCCTGATACATGATTATACATTGGTATGTCTATAATTGTTAAGCCTTGCCATATTATAAATTGATATGATAGGACTAGATATGATGCATGAAAGATGTAAAAGGGATTTAAAAGGAAAAACCAGTGCAACGGATGCCTACCCTAGGCATGCTACACTAGGAAGTAGGTATTGCATAATTAAAATTTTTAACATGCATACGGGAAAAACCTACTCATGCACAGGATCTAACATAAACATGATGCATGAAATAGATACAAAGGCATGTAAAGGCAAGTGCAATACTTATAAACAACATAATAATATATAGATCTAAGCATGCATGATAACAAAAAGAAATAATATACCTGATCGAAGCAGGAAGAAGCTGACTCCCACAGTCTTCAGAACAGATCAGTAGTAAATCAAGGCAGCCGGTTGAACTCCTTCAACAGCAAAATAGATCTGCAAACAACAAGAAGAAGAGATCGATCCAATCTCTCGAAGTGTCCAAATGTCCACCCTCTAGAGTATCCACATGCGGGCTCTCATTGATCCAACTCCCGGATGAATGTTAGTCCTCCAGGAATCAATGAACAGATCACCAAAGTATGGAGCAAGAAAACAAAAGTTCTTCACAAACCGTCTTCTCCAAGACCGTCCTTGCTCCACCAAAAGCACATACCGGAAAACTTAAAAACAAACAGGGAAGGATATAACGGTGCTAAAAAGCTCTCTTATACACGCTCTGTAGCAACCTCTGTTTCTTCCCATCTCTCACGGATCACCTGCACTGTTTTCCCCTCCTCTCTCTCTCATGGCCTGTCACTACTCTCGCACAACTCACGGCCAGCAACCAAGAAAAATATATAGTGCGGGAGAAAAACCCGTGTAGGCTGGGGAAAACAACGAGGGAGGAGTCCAGAGAAATCACCGTGAGATAAGTCCAGCTAAAATCAAAACTCTTTTGAATAGGCTTAGGATCGGTTTCAAAGAACTATGAATAGTCGCAGGATGAGAACAAGGCGAGCAAAATCACCAAGAAAACACTTTCGATCGTAGTGGAAAGGATTGATGTCGGATCTCCCAAGCTTCATCCGATCTTCACCTTGTTCTTATCTCATCCACACGGTAAAACAAAAGCAGGGGAAGAAATCAAGTCAATGTTTTAAAGTCTTTGAAATGCTGGGAGAAAAAAACACCGTGTAAACTAACCAAGTTAAACCGGTGTTAAAAAGTCTGGGAGAAAACTCGTGAAAAACCAGCCAACCGTGAAAATCGGGAAATCAACGTGAGAAGAAACCAGATAAAAAACTGGTCCATAAAACCGGTTCAACAAAGACCTCGGTCTGACCAAACCCGATCAAAAAAAAAAATCGGATCCAGTCCAGGTCTACCAGGAACAGTTCGGGTTGACCCAAACCAATCCTGGTCGATCCAAATCAGACCAGATTAATCAGAAATAATCTAATGTGTGCTCAATTAGTCTGTTTGACCTTAATACCGACACGATTCCCAATCGTTGATCGGTTCCCGGATCAGGAAGAAATCCTCTATGGCATGTGACCTCATAGGTTTGAACCTAAACGGTAGCAATGGAACACTTCCAGTACCAGCAAAAGATACCATCTAGCAATAGGTCCCGACATCCGAATAGATCGAAGATGCGAGAGCAATCTATCAAACCTTGGCATATGGTTACCATATAATTCATCTCTTTGACATCCAATGCTCAAGATGATCTAGGGTTAAACTGTCAACCCTAACTATGTCAATCCACAACATGTCTCAACTCGCAAGTCCAGTGACTCCTCATTAGGACTACCCCGTTTAAGGATTGCTAAATTGAGACACTGCGAGATGTTCAATCCAAATAATTTGGACAGGTCAAATTCCATATTGTTTTACTACTGCTCCACAAGTACTTGCCTGTACGTAGAAAACCTTCCATCACCGGATTAGAAATCCGGGTAGTCTGGCATCAAAGCATAGGGAGTTGCTTGCAAGCTACCATGGTGACCTCAGGTCGGAGTGACACATATACCCATATCCAATCGTGAGCAATCCTTTGCAGAAAGGAGCTCCATGGAGTCACATTCAATAAGATGTCACACATCCCACTTGCAGATCATATCAGTGTCACCGCACTCCTTTGGTCAAGAGGACAACCAAACGATATGAACCACAACAACCTATACTTGATACATTGCCATCATGTATAATGTATCCTTTGGCTATGAACCTTTTAATGGACCACTCTCTATATCGAAGTCAGTGCAGTCCTAAGGACTTCATCACATAAATTGAGTTCATTATAGAAAAATGAATATGTGATGAGCTGCCAAAATAAAGTTTTATTAATCATACACAAATCACAATACTGAGCACAACCGCCTACAACCTAGGCGATTGGCTTTAGGACACAATTCGCAACAACTCCACTTATACTAAAGCCAATCAGAACAGTATGAATACCCATTTTCCTTTTACAATAGTCGAACTCTTTTATTCCGAGGGCTTTAGTAAAGGGGATCGACCAGATTCTCCTTTCCATTGATCTTTATAAGATTGATGTCGTCTCGTTCCACGATCTCTCGCATGAGGTGATAGCTGAAAGGAAACTGATGCAGGTGGTTTGACAAGATCCTACACTAGGCATGCAAACATCTGCGGGTGCAGATAGGATTTAAAATAATTTTAAAATTCACGCAGCAGGTATCTGCTCTGCTAGGAATTAATTTAGATCTAGTTGCATATAGGCATGCAAAAATCATATAAAATATTTATAAAATATTAAACAATTTAATATATCCATGCATGATTAAAAAATAAATTTTCCATACATTTATTCTGCCTGGAATAACTCTGGAATAAACTTGGAATAGTCTGGAATAACTGGAATAAAGTTATTCCAGTCGTCTTCCTCCCTTGGACCCTGTTTTTGGCTTGCAAAACGTCGTCGGAACACCGCCTTCCGGATCTCTGTTTGCTCCCAAATTTGAGCAGCGACTTCTTGGACAAGTCTTCTTCGATTTGCCACCGATTTCTGCAACCAAAACAAGCCCAAAAAAATATAAAAAATCGCCAAAGACTGCTGCTGAAAATTTCTGCAGAACAGGACAGCAGCACTTTTCTTGTGTTTTGAGCTGCAGCGGGTGATCCGGCTCACGTGGCTTGCTCCAGGAGTAAAAGAGTACTCCCTCTAGAGGGGAGACATGCCAGGGCCCCTCCGATCCGCCTTCACACGCGGTGCTAGCCGCTGGAAGGAGCAACACGGTCACAAGATTTTCTGCTGTTGGGCAGAACTTGAGCACTTCAAAACAAGGGATTTAAAACTTGTTTCTCTCCCTCTAAAACTCCTAAACCCAGCCCTAAAGGCTCTCTCCTTAAGCCTCTCAAAGAAGAAGAAGGGAACAAGCACTCGTTTTTCCCTCTTAAGAGTTCTCACGGTGAAAACTTTTAACCACGGTGAAACTTTTTCCAACAAACAGGGATGGCTTGGGGGTTTTATAAAAGGTGTTGGGAGGGGAGGGAGGGGAAAGGGCTGGAAGATGAAGAGATTGCAGCTGCCGTTCATCCAATTAACCAGCAATAAAAGAGAGATTAAAGGGGACATAAGGCAGCAGGTGGAGGGCTGAGAAGGGACGCCCCGTCAAGGCTTGTTCGGTCGTTTGGCCTTGATTCCAGCGAAAAGAAAATTCCAACGTGTAAAACGGTCATGTGGAAATGAAAACGCCGGTTCATCCAAAACTGGTCCAACCAAATTGGTCTAATCCCATTAAATCAATTGGTTCAAACCCAATGGTGGTCAATCCAATTGAACCTGGTTCAGGGAAATAAAATTGGTTCACAACCAATTTGAGGCCGAAACGAACTCCGAATCAGTTCAAAATTGATTCAGAAAAATCCTGGCGCAGAGCTGGTCAACCCGAAATATTTTCCGGTCGACACAGACAAGAGCAAGATAGGGAAAAGAGTGCTCAAAAATACTGTGACCATAAAAACCGAGATGATTCCCAATCGTAATCGGTATCCGGATTAGAGAGTTATCCTCTGTGGCGTGTGACCTCATAGGTTCGAACCTAAACGGTAGCACTAGAAACAATTTTAGTACCAGCACAGGAAACCATCTAGCAATAGGTCCCGGCATCCGGATAGGTTGAAGATGCGGGAGCAAACAATCGAACCTCTGGCATATGGTTACCGTATAATTCATCCTTTTGACCTCTAATGCTCAGGATGACTGAGATTGGGCTGCCAACCCAGAATGAGTCAGTTGACTACGTGTCTCAACCTTGCAAGCCCAGTGACTCTTCACTAGGACTACCCCGGCGAGGATTTGCTAAATTGAGATACTGCGAGACATTCAATCCAAAATGTTTGGACAGGTCAATTCCATCTTGCTCCATCACTGCTCCAAAAGTATTTGCCTGTATCCAGAAACCTTCCATCACCGGATTAAAAATCCGGGTAGTCCGGCACCAAAGCACAGGGAGTTGCTTGCAAGCTACCGTGATGACCTCAGGTCTGAGGGACACATATACCCATATCCAATCGTGAGTTTCCCTTTGGCAGAAAGGGGCTGCACGGAGTCACGTTCAATGAGATACCACATATCCCACTTGTAGATCACATCAGTGTCACCATACTCATTTGGTCAAGAGGACAACCAAACGATGTGAACTGCAACAACCTATACTTGATATATTGCTGTCCAGTACAATATATCCTTTGGTTGTGAACTGGGTTTAAGGACCACTCGATACATGCTCTCTGTATCGAAGTCAGTGTAGTCCTAAGGACTTCATCACATGGAAAGAGTTCATTTCAGGGAAATACAATATGTGATGAGCTGCCAAAAATAATATTTTATTAATTCATAATATGAATACAATGCTTAGCACAACGCCTACAACCCAGGCGATTGGCTTTGAGACACAATTCCCAACAACTCCCACTTGTACTAAAGCCAATCAGAAGAGTATCTAATACCCATTTCCCATTTACAATAGTCAAACTTTTTATCCGAGGGCTTTAGTGAAGGGGGTCGGCCAGATTTTCTTTTTCATCGATCTTCAGAAGATTGATGTCGTCTCGTTCCACGATCTCTCGTACGAGGTGGTAGCACTACAAAATGTGCTTGGTGCGGTGATGAGCTTTCGGCTCCTTAGCTTGAGCAATGGCTCCAGTGCTGTCACAGTACACCAGAACAGGGCCATCTAGGGAAGGTGCCACCCTAGCTCTCCAAGAAACTTCCGCAACCAGATAGCTTCCTTTGCCGCATCTAATGCTGCAATATTCTGCTTCGCATACCGAGTCTGCAACAGTTGCCTGCTTAACTTTTCCAGCAGATCGCTCCTCCATTCAGGATAAAAACAAACCCTGACACACTCTTGCTATCATCTCTATCTAACTGGAAACTGGAGTCAGAGTACCCCACAAGTTTCAAGTCAGGTTCTCCATAAATAGCCATTGATCTTAGTATTTTAAATAATTAAGGATGGACTTAACCACCTTCCAATGCGCCTCACCTGGGTCAGACTGGTATCCACTCACTACTCCTAGTGAGTATGCCACGTCTGGTCTAGTACAAGTCATAGCATACATGATAGAGCCTACTGCAGAAGCATAAGGTACCCTACTCATGCGCTCTCTTTCCTCAGGAGTTGTCGCACAATCCTTCTTGGAAAGAGTAATTCCAGAACCTATCGGAAGATAGCCTTTCTTGGAATTTTCCATACTAAACCGTTTCAACACAATGTCAATGTACGTAGACTGGGACAGTTCCCAAAGCTTCTTTGATCTATCTCTATAGATCTTCATACCTAGTATGTAAGAAGCTTCACCCAAGTCCTTCATGGAGAACTGAGATGATAACCAGACCTTTATTCCTTGTAATGCTGCGACATCATTCCGATTAAGAGAATGTCGTCAACATACAGTACTAGGAATACAATCACAGAACCATTAAACCATTTATAGATGCACGGTTCTTCTCCGTTCTTAACGAAGCCATACGATTTGATACACCTATCAAACCGTAAGTTCCAACTTCGAGACGCTTGCTTGAGTCCATAGATGGACCTTTGCAGCTTGCATACTTTTGATTCATCTATGGATGTGAACCCTTCAGACTGTATCATATACACTTCTTCTTCCAGCTCCCCATTCAGGAAAGCGATTCTAACATCCATCTGCCAGATCTCGTAATCAAAGTATGCTGCCAAAGCAAGCATGATCCGAATGGACTTGAGCATTTCCACAGGGGAGAAAGTCTCGTCATAATCGATACCATATCATGACGATACCCCTTGGCAACCAGACGGGCTTTATAGGTCTCTACCTTCCATCTGTGCCCCTTTTCCTCTTGAAGATCCATTTACACCCGATGGTTTTATTCCTTCAGGCGGATCAACCAATGTCCAAACATTGTTGATTTCCATGGACTCCATTTCGGATCGCATGGCTCCAAGCCATGCCTCAGAGTCAGATCTATGAAGTGCATCCATATAATTGATCGGATCCTCATTGTTCTCATCGAGCTCAATGGGATCGCCATCCCGGACCAAGAATCCGTAGTATCTGTCCGGGTGACGCGGTATTCTACCGGATCTCCTAATGCGTTCTAGGTGTGATTCAATCACAGCTGGTTCTACGATGTCCTTAGAGTGTGTAGGTTCTTCTATTGGCTGAACTTCATCAAGTTCAATCTTAGAAGCTATAGTTCCTTCTCCAAGGACTCCTTTTCCAAAAAGATAGCTCTAAGAGCAACGAACACCTTTGTTCATTCTCCAAGTAGAAGAAATACCTTTGGTTTCCTTAGGATAACCAATGAATAAATACCTGTCAGACTTAGGAACAAGTTTGTCTGAGTCTAAACGTTTTACGTAAGCCGGACAACCCCAGACCGAAGGTATGAGATTGAGGGTTTACGCCCATTCCACATCTCATACGGAGTGGAGACAACAGACTTACTTGGAACATTATTTAATAAGTAACAGCTGTCAGAAGCGCATATCCCCAAAAGGATAGCGGCAGAGTTGCAAAGCCCATCATGGATCGAACCATGTCCAACAAGGTTCGATTCCTCCTTTCGGACACACCATTCAACTATGGTGTTCCTGGAGGAGTCCATTGAGAGAGAATTCCATTCTCCTCAAGATATGTCAAAAAAGCATCAGATAAGTATTCACCACCTCGATCAGATCGAAGGGTTTTAATACTTTTTCCAGTTTGCTTTTCTACTTCATTACGGTATCGTTTGAACATTTCAAACGATTCAGACTTATGTCTCATAAAAAGACATAACCGAATCTTGAAAAGTCGTCTGTAAAAGTAATGAAATATTTATATCCTTCTCTGGCACTAACTGACATCGGTCCACATACATCAGTATGTATTAGGCTTAGAAGTTCTGTAGCTCGTTCACCTTTCCAGTAAAAGGTGACTTGGTCATTTTACCAAGTAAACAGGATTCACAAGTGGGCAGTGATTCAGAATCACTGACCTCGAGAAGTCCATCTTCTCGCATCTTGTTTATCCTATTTTGGTTAATATGACCTAGCCTACAGTGCCAAAGATACAAATTATCGACATTATCTAACCTTGGGCGTTTGCTAGAAGTGTACATTACACTAACAGGCCTTGATAGTATGTATATGCCATTATTTAATCTAGCTTTCATTATAACAGAGTTATTCAAAATAACATTGCAAAAATCTCCTTTTATTGAAAGTTCAAAACCACAATTGGCCAAAAGGCCTACAGAGATTATGCTCATAATGAAACTAGGACAATAGTGACAGTCGACTATTTCGACAGTACAAGACTCAAGACAAGACGCAGGACTCCGATGCCAGTACTGGAATACGATTTCCATTCCCGACGCTCAGAAATTGTTCTCCATCTTCAAATCTTCTGCTAACTTGAAGTCCCTGTAACGAATTACAAACATGAATTGGACTACCAGTATCCAATACCCAGTTAGCAGTATCAACAATTGAGTAATTACAAGGTTTTATCATAAAATACCTTGTTCAGCAGACTTCTGCTTCCTCGACCTGTTCGGATCAGGGACGCAATATAAATAGGACAGTTCCTCTTTCAGTGTCCCTTCTTCTTGCAATAGAAACATTCTGCAGAAGATTGATCAGCCTTATACTTCCTGGTCTGACTAGGCAGGGCCAGGAGCATTTTGCACCTTCTTTCCCTTTTTATTTATTTTCTTTTTCCCTTTCTTAAAGGGACGACGACCTCTACTTCCTCCCACTAAATTTAACCCCCTTATTCAGTTGGTGGTCTTTCTCGAAAGTCTGCAGCAACCCCAAAAGACCATGGTAGTTGACTGCAGGCTTGTTCATTCTGTAATGATCGAGAAAATCAAAATAGGAGGAGGGAAGAGAATTCAGGATCGTATCCTTGCCGAGCTGCTCGTGCAAGGGGCATCCGAGTTTGCCCAGTTTTTCAATCAGCTCGATCATGTACAATACTGATCAGTGACTGAACCGCCATTCGGCATCTTGGAGTTGTAGATGGCACAAGACACTTTGTACCGTTCTACATCATCCAGGGTGCCGAAGGATTCCTTCAACTTTTGAAGGATTTCATCAGGATGGGCCTCCTCGAATTTGCGACTGAACTCGTCGTTCATAGCCGCTAACATAATGCAACGGACAGTAGTCGATCAGAGACCCACTTCAGATAAGCATCTGACCGCACTCCGTGCATTAGCGGGAGGGATTTCAAGTGCCGGATCCGTTATCACATATAGGATCCGTTCATGCTCTAGAACAATTCTAATCTTCGATACCAACTATCGAAGTTGTGACCCTTTAACTTCTCGTTATCGAGAAGTGACCAGAGCGATAAATTTGAAGACATCTGAAAAGAAAACAAGACCAAATTTGAATTAATAATTTAACCAAAAGACTTGGACTTTAGTCTAAAGGTTTCTCCCACTAATTTTTCAGATTGGTAGCCTCTAACTCCAATCCGTGAAAATACTTTTTCTCAAGTGGGTACTGAAATCCAATAGGCCTCGCATGAGCCCGACTATGGCCGGCTCACCCATACGAGTCTAAAGGTAGGTTCATAAACCAATTGTTTCCCTAAACAATTTCAGTATTTTATTTTGCTCCAGAGAGCACCCCCAATTGGCCTAGGGCCTCCTATTGCGGGTCTCTGGTTAGGTCTAACCATTAAAATGACGAATCCAATGCTTCCAGTTAACTAAAGACCAAGCCGACTATGGCCGGCCCACCTGGTCCGTTAAGAAGGTTGCACTGAACCATCATCGATCAGATAGAAATTCTAGTCACCGGATGTACACACGTTCTATGGAACTGCCGATGCACACCAAGCTAGTGGACAATTTCTATCCAACTTAATGGGAGGCAAAGACACTATCAACTCCTTGACTTAGTCTTTTTAAGACCTAATAATTTTAGAGGATTTTAATTATGACAGAAGAAAGAGATAAGGACATGGATCATCCTCCCACTGAATGAATCAGATTCCAGGAGGGTTAAATTAAATCAACAAATGATCCATGGGAACCTATAGATCAGTCAGACCGATCAACCTGGGTGACATGGGTTAACTCGAGTCATTGAGCTTTTCCAATCAGTTCTGGTTGACTCGACTAGCCAGGTAGGTGAGATCATGGGTGAGTATCCACCATTAACCATCTTTCCTAGACACCAACCAAGTTGGCCAGGAAAGAGGTAGCCTCATACAGCCATGATCACAATGCCAAAACCTCGACACCAGTCGTTACCAAACTCGATCAGACTAGCCTAAAGACTCGGGCGTCCACTGAGCCACTAATTGGATCCATTTTAGATGAACGGATCAACTATTCTAACTATTAGATAGTTCTAAAGAAGGACCTTAAACAACTTTTGTTTAATCTTCTTATTATCCGGTTCAACTAAACTTAGGTCTAACCCAGTTATGGACCTAACTAGTTAGCTAACCCAATTAACCCAAATGGCTTATGCAAGGTTTTAGATTTCATAAACCTAAAAGATTTTATAAGCCAAAGATTAATTAAAAACAATTTTAATTAAGTCTCTATGTAAAACAATTTTACATAACAACAAATCATGCATCAAAAAAATTTTACAAAATTTTATAAAACATGCCTAAAACATGTATCTCCAAATTAAAACAATTTTATTTATTTATTTATATTAAGGATCATTCTGAAGAGGCCAACACAGACGATCCGTATCGTGTCAAAGACACATGGTCATGGTGAAGGTCTCAACTAGGTTCCAAAAAGAAAACTTGATACATTTTAAGATTAAACAATTTTAATCTGTAACATGCAGACTAGATTAGATTACAAATTCAACGTGGCTCTGATACCAATGAAAGAAACTGATGCAGGTGGTTTGACATGATCCTACACTAGGCATGCAAACATCTACGGGAGCAGATAGGATTTTAAAAATAATTTTAAAATTCATGCAGCGGGTATCTGCTCCGCCAGGAATTAATTAGATCTAGTTGCATATAGGCATGCAAAATCATATAAAATATTTATAAATATTAAACAATTTAATATATCCATGCATGATTAAAAAAAAATTTTCCATACCTTTATTCTACCTGGAATAACTCTGGAATAAACTGGAATAGACTGGAATAACTGGAATAAAGTTATTCCAATCGTCTTCCTCCCTTGGACCCCTGTTTTGGCTTGCAAAACATCGTCGGAACCCCGCCATCCGGACCTCCGTTTTCTCCCAAATTTGAGCAGCGGCTTCTTGGACAAGTCTTCTTCGATTTTCCACCAATTTCTGCAACCAAAACAAGCCAAAAAAAAACAAAAAATCGCCAAAGACTGCTACTGAAAATTTCTGCAGAACAGGACAACGGCACTTTTCTTTGTGTTTTGAGCGCTGGCAGCGGGTGATCTGGCTCGCGGGCTTGCTCCCAGGAGTAAAAGAGTACTCCCTCTAGAGGGGAGACATGCCGGGGGCCCTCCGATCTACCTTCACACGCGGTGCTAGCCGCTGGAAGGAGCAACACGGTCACAAGATTTTCTGCTGTTGGCAGAACTTGAGCACTTCAAAACAAGGATTTAAAACTTGTTTCTCTCCCTCAAAACTCTTAAAACAAGCCCTAAAGGCTCTCTCCTTAAGCCTCTCAAAGAAGAAGAATGGGACAAGCACTCATTTTTCCCTCTCAAGAGTTCTCACGTTGAAACTTTAACCCACGGTGAAACCTTTTTCCAACAAACAGGGGATGGCTGGTGGTGGGGTTTTATAAAAGGTGCTGGGAGGGGAGAGGGAGGGGAAAGGGCTGGAAGATGAAGAGATTGCAGCTGCCGTTCATCCAATTAACCAGCAATTAAAGAGAGATTAAAGGGGAGACAAGGCAGCAGGTGGAGGGAGGAGAAGGGACGCCCCGTCAAGGCTGGTTCGGTCGTTTGGCCTTGCTTCCAGCGAAAAGAAAATTCCAACGTGTGAAAACGATCATGTGAAATGAAAACGCCGGTTCATCCAAAAACGGTCCCAACCAAAATTGGTCCAATCCCATTAATCAAATTGGTTCAAACCAACGGTGGTTCAATCCAATTGAACCTGGTTCAGGGAAAATAAAATTGGTTCACAACCAATTGGAGGCCGAAACGAACTCCGAATCAGTTCAAACACTGATTCAGGAAAATCCTGGCACAGAGCTGGTCAATCCGGAACATTTCCGGTCGACACAGACAGGGAAAGATGGGGAAAAGAGTGCTTAAAAAATACTGTGACCATAAAATCGAGACGATCCCAATCGTAATCGGTATCCGGATCAGAGAGTTATCCTCATGGCGTGTGACCTCATAGGTTCGAACCTAAACGGTAGCACTAGAACAATTTTTAGTACCAGCACAGGAAACCATCTAGTAAGGTCCCGGCGTCCGGATAGGTTGAAAGAAGATGCGGGAGCCAAACAATCAAAACTCTGGCATATGGTTACCGTAATTCTAATCCTTTTGACCTCTAATGCTCAGATGACTGAGATGGGCTGCCAACCCAGACTGAGTCAGTCGACTACGGTCTCAACCTTGCAAGCCCGGTGACTCTTCACAAGACTTCTACCCCGGCCGAGGATTTGCTAAATTGAGATACTGCGAGACATTCAATCCAAACTGTTTGGACAGGTCAATTCCATCTTGGTCCATCACTGCTCCACAAGTACTTGCCTGTACCCAGTAACCTTCCATCACCGGATTAAAAATCCGGGTAGTCCGGCACCAAAGCATAGGGAGTTGCTTGCAAGCTACCATGATGACCTCAGGTCTGAGGGACACATATACCCATATCCAATTGTGAGTTTCCCTTTGGCAGAAAGGGGCTGCACGGAGTCACGTTCAATGAGATACCACATATCCCACTTGTAGATCACATCAGTGTCACCATACTCATTTGGTCAAGAGGACAACCAAACGATGTGAACTGCAATAACCTATACTTGATATATTGCCGTCCAGTACAATATATCCTTTGGTTGTGAACTAGGTTTAAGGACCACTCGATATATCCTCTCTGTATCGAAGTCAGTGTAGTCCTAAGGACTTCATCACATGGAAAGAGTTCATTTCAGGGAAATATAATATGTGATGAGCTACCAAAAATAATATTATTAATTCATATATGAATACAATACTTAGCACAACCGCCTACAACCCAGGCGATTGGCTTTGGGACACAATTCCCAACAATAGCACCACAGAATATGCTTAGTGCAGTGATGAGACTTTGGCTCCTTAGCTTGAGCAATGGCTCCTATGCTGTCACAATACACTGGAACAGGACCTTCTAGAGAAGGTGCCACCCCTAGCTCTCCAAAGAACTTCCGTAACCACATGACTTCTTTTGCTGTATCTGATGCTGCAATGTACAATGCTTTGCATACCGAGTCTGCAACTGTTGCCTGCTTAGAACTCTTCTAGCAGATCGCTCCTCCATTCAGCATAAACACAAACCCTGACACACTTGCTATCATCTCTGTCTGACTAGAAACTGGAGTCAGTATACCCCACAAGTTTCAAGTTAGGTTCTTCATAAATCAGCCATTGGTCCTTAGTATTTCTCAAATACTTCAGGATGGTTTTAACCACCTTCCAATGCATTTCACCTAGGTCAGGCTGGTATCTTCTTACCACTCCTAGTGAGTATGCCACGTCTGGTCTAGTACATATCATAGCATACATGATAGAGCCCACTGCTGAAGCATAAGGAACTCTACTCATGCACTCTCTTTTCTCAGGAGTTGTCACACAATCTTTTTTGAAAAGAGTAATTCCAGAACCTATCGGGAGATAGCCTTTCCTGGAATTCTCCATGCTGAACCGTTTCAGCACGGTATCAATGTACGTAGCTGGGACAATCCCAGAAGCCCCATAGATCTATCTCTATAGATCTTCATACCCAGTATATAAGAAGCTTCACCCAAGTCCTTCATGGAGAACTAAGATGATAACCAGATCTTTATTCCTTGCAATGCTACGATATCATTCCCGATTAAGAGAATGTCATCAATATACAGTACCATGAGTACAATCACAGAACCCACTTATAGATGCAATGTTCCTCTCCGTTCCTAACAAAGCCATACGATTTGATACACCTATCAAATTGCATGTTCCAACTTCGAGATGCTTGCTTGAGTCCATAAATGGATCTCTGCAATTTGCACACTTTTGACTTATCTGTAGATGTGAACCCTTCAGGCTGTATCATATACACTTTCTCATCCAGCTCCCCATCTAGGAAAGCGGTTCGGACATCCATCTGCCAGATCTCATAGTCAAAATGTGCTGCCAAAGCAAGCATGATCCGAATGGACTTGAGCATTGCCACAGGGGAGAACGTCTCATCATAATCGATACCATATCACTGACAATACTCCTTGGCAATCAGACGAGCTTTATAGGTCTCCACCTTCCCATTTACGCCCCTTTTTCTCTTGAAAACTCACTTGCACCCGATGGGTTTTATCCCTTCAGGTGGATCAACAAATGTCCATACATTGTTGATCTCCATGGACTCCATCTCGGATCACATGGCTCCAAGCCATGCCTCAGAGTCAGATCTTTGAAGTGCATCCATATAGGTGATCGGATCCTCATCATTCTTGTCGAGTTCAATGGGATCACCATCCCGGACCAAGAAACTATAGTATCTGTCTGGCTAATATGGTACTCTACCGGATCTCCTAATAATTGGTTCCAGGTATGATCCAATCACAACCGGTTCTATGATGTCCTTAGAGTGTGCAGGTTCTTCCAATGGTTGAACTTCACCAAGTTCAATCTTAGAGGCTACAGTTCCTTCTCCAAGGAACTCCTTTTCCAAAAAGATAGTCCTAAGAGCAACGACCACTTTCTGTTCATCCTCCAAGTAGAAGAAATACCCTTTTATTTTCTTAGGATACCCAATAAACAGGCACTGATCAGACCTAGGACCAAGTTTATCTGAGTCTAAATGCTTTACATAAGCCGAACAACCCTAGACCCGAAGGTATGAAATTGAGGGCTTACGTCCAGTCTATAACTTATATGGAGTGGAGACAACAGATTTACTCAGAACACTATTCAGCAAGTAACAAGCTGTCCCAAATGCATATCCCCAAAAGGACAACGGTAGAGCTGCAAAGCCCAACATGGATCGAACCATGTCCAACAGGGTTCGATTCCTCCTTTCGGATAGACCATTCAACTAGGGTGTTCCTAGAGGAGTCCATTGAGAGAGAATCCCATTCTTCTCAAGATATGTCATGAACTTACCGGATAGGTATTCACCACCTCAATCAGATCAAAGGATTTTAATACTCTTTCCAGTTTGTTTTTTCACTTCATTATGATATCGTTTGAACATCTCAAATGACTCAGATTTATGTCTCATCAAAAAGACGTAACTATACCTGGAAAGGTCGTCTATAAATGTAATGAAATATCTGTATCCATCTCTAGCACTAACTGTCATGGGTCCATATACATCAGTATGTATGAGACTCAGAAGTTCTGTAGGTCGTTCACCTTTTCCAGTAAAAGGTGACTTGGTTATTTTACCAAGCAAACAGGATTCACAAGTGGGCAGTGAGTCAGAATCACTGACCTCAAGGAGGCCTTCTCCTTGCAACTTGTTTATCCTATTCTGGTTAACATGACCTAGCCTACAGTGCCATAAATACAACTCACTGATATTTTCTATCCTTGGGCATTTGCTAGACGTGTACATTACATTAACAGGCCGTGACAAAACATAAATGCCATTATTTAACTTAGCTTTCATTATCCCAAAATTATTCATAATAACTTGGCAAAAATCTCCTTTTATTGAAAGTTCATAACCACAATTGGCCAATAGGCCTATAAAGATAATGCTCATAATAAAACTAGGATAATAATGACAGTCGACTAATTCGATAGTACTATACTCAAAAACAAGACTCAGAACTTCGACCGCTAGCATTGGAACATGATTTCCATTTTCGATGCTCAGGAACTGCTCCCCATCCTCGAATCTTGTGCTAACTTGTAGTCCTTGCAATGAATTGCAAACATGAATAGGACTACCAGTATCCAAAACCCAGTTAGAAGTGTCACAAATAGAGAAATTACAAGGTTTTATCATATAAATACCTTGTGCAGCACCTTGCTGCTTTCCCTTCCTTGGCCTGCTCGGGTCTAAAGATGCCTGATAAAGAGGACAGTTCCTCTTCCAGTGTCTCTGCTTCTTATAATAGAAGCACTTTGCAATAGCTTGATCAGCTTTCACTTTCTTGGCCTGACTTGGGCCAAGAGCACTCTGCACCTTCTTTCCCTTACCTTTCTTATTCCTTTCTTAAAGGAATGATGACCTCTAAAACCTCCCACTAAATTCACCATCCCCTTATTTAATTGGTGGTCCTTTTCGTAAGTCTGCAACAACCCCATTAAACCTTGGTAATTGACTGCAGCTTATTCATTCTATAATGATCGAGAAAGTTAAGATGAGAGGAGGGTAGAGAATTCAGTATCGCATCCTTACCGAGTTGCTCGTGCAAGGGACATCCGAGCTTGCCCAATCGTTTGATCATCTCGATCATGTATAATACATGATCAGTGATCGAACCACCATTCTGCATTTTGGCATTATAGATGGCACAAGATACTTTGTACCGCTCCACATCATCTAGCGTGCTGAAAGATTCCTTCAACTTTTGAAGAATCTTGTCTGGTTGGGCCTCCTCGAATTTATGACTGAACTCGTCGTTTATCGTCGCCAACATTATGCATTGAACAATAGTCCGATCAAAAATTCATTTCAAATAAGTATCCCTGATCGAACTCTGAGCATTGGCAGGAGGTATTTCAGGTGCTAGATCTGTTATCAGATAAAGGATCGCTCGTGCTCCAGGACTATCCTCAATTTTCGATACCAGCTATTGAAATTGGGACCCTTTAACTTCTTGCTATCAAGAAGTGAGCGGAGCGAAAGGTTTGAAGACATCTAAAAGGAAAACTAAGACTAAATTAGTATATGAATTAATTAATTAAACCAAAAGACTTAGACTTTAGTCTAAAGGTCCCTCCTACTAATTTTTCTGATTGGGAGCCTCTAACTCCAATCCATGAAATCATCATTTCAGTTGGTACTGAAATCTAATAGACCACGTATGAGCCTGACTATGGCCGGCTCACCCATACGTGCCTAAAGGTAGGTTCTCTAACCAATTGCTTCCCTAAGCAACTTACAGTAATAAATTTTGCCCCACAGAACCCCCAATCGGCCTAGGGGCTTCCTATTATGGGTCTCTGGTTGGGTCCAACCATTAATATGACAAATCAAATGCTTCTAGCTAATGAATGACCAAGCCCGACTATGGCCAGCCCACTTGATCACCGTTAAGAAGGTTGCATTGAACCGTCATCTATGGGAGAGTAATCCCAGTAACTGGATGCACACCTGTTCTATGGAACTACCAATGTACACCAAGCTAAAGGACTCATTAGTAACCCACTTAATGGGAGGCTAAGACACCATCAACTCATTGACTTAGTCTTTTTCAGGACCTAATAATTTTAGAGGATTTTAATTAAATTATGATAGAAGAATAGAGAGAAGAACATCGATCAACCTCTCACTGATCAAATCAATTCTCAGAAGGGTTGAATTATATTCAACAAAGTGGTCTATCGGCACCTGAAGATCATACAGGCTGATCAACTTATGTGACATGGGTTAACTCAAATCAATAAGCTTTTCTAATCAGTTATGGTTGATCGAATTGGCTAGGTAGGTGAGATCATGGATGAGTATCCATCATTAACCATCTTTCCTAGATACCAACCAAGTTGGCCAGGAAAGAGGTAGCCTCATGCAGCCATGATCAAAAATGTTAAACCTGCCTAGACACCAATTGATTTACCAGACTTGATTAGACCAGCCTAAAAACTCAGGCTTTCCATAGAGCCACTAATTAGATCCATTTAAGAAGAATGGATTAACCCATCTAAATATTAGATGATACTAAAGAGAAGGTCCTTAATCAACATTTGATTAGTTATCTTAATCCAATTCAACTAACCTTAGGTCTAACCCAATAAATGGACCCAATCAGATAGCTAACCCAATTAACCCGGATGGCTTATTCAAATGACATTAGGTTTCATAAACCCTAATCTGGCTTTTCATTTAATTAATCTTTCAATTCATATAAAACCCTTTTACATCTTTCATACATCATATCTAGTTCTATCATATCATTTATAATATTGTAAGCCTATGCCAATGTATAATCATGTATTAGGATTATGATGCGGGACTAATATGCATGCAATTCTTTTGTATATTTTATATGTGGGGTTAGGTGATTAATTCCTGAATTTCAGATCAAAATAGTTGTAGGGAATTTTGTATGAATTTTTGAAGCCAAGCATGTAGATTAGAACCTAGAAAAGTACTAAAGAAGGATCGCCGGGGCTGAGAAGCCTCGGTTAGGGCAAGTTCTCCTACAATAATAAGACTGGAGGTAGAGGGGGTGTACCTGACAATGTCTGAAGTGCTCGATGAAGATCACAGTGAAGGGATCTCCCATTTCTCGACGGATGCGGCCAGGAAAACCAAGCCAAAGATCCACGGATACCCGACTTTCTGCTCGGTGGTCCGATTGAGGCGTGGCTGGAGTCGTTGGATTCGTAGGAACTTGGGGACCTACAAACGACCTATCAGGGGTTAGAAAACAAAGGAAAATAGCAAAGGGAAGAAAGTTTTGGAGGGGGTTGGAAGGATGGTTGAAGGCAGGAAGATGGTTTCAAACACCGGGAAGAAGAACTCTCAAACCCCTTTATGCACACAGCAGGGTAATCACACAAAGCAATTGAAGAACTCAAGGTTTATTTCATATATCAAAATCTCCCTTCATACAAGAGGCTAGGGTCCTTTAAATAGACCCTTAACCTTGGGCTTCAAGTAAGGGCACATAAGTCTTTACATAAGAATCCTTTTCCCTCTCAAACCATAGCTAGAAAATAAGGAAACATTAGGTATAAAAATCCCTAAAAATTCTCTTGACTTGGCCAACACTTCAAGGATGCCTAGGGGGGCATGTTGGGCTTCTAGGAGCAGCAAGAGGCCAGCCCAAAGGGGCTCGGGCGCATGGGTTTGGGCCTTTGAAAGCTGGGGTGGCTGGTAGCCAGGTAGTAGGAATATTCCCTAGTATCTTGCTTCTTACGGGCTTGGGCTTGGTGCCTGGGCTTGATTTCTTTGGGCTAGGATGCAGATGGACCTCTAAAATCATGGATTCCTTGGTATATAAATATATTTTGGCATCTGGAAGGGAATCTGGACATCTGGAGGGCATCTGCAAGGAATCAGGGTTTCTGATTTTCCTCTCGGGGTCATTAAATCTTCAAGCTGGGTTGGACTTGGGCTAAACTTCCATGTCTTCAATCTAGTTAGACTTGGTCTTCACTTGTATGATATGGTCTTGAGTCTTCAGTATGCTTGGACTGGACTCAAAAAAATAAAATTAGCTCAACATGAGCTGACTAGCATTGGACTGAATTAGCTCAACATGAGCTGACTAGTATAGAACTGAAATAACAACTCAAAAGACTCAAATAATAACTAAAATAGACTCAGATGGGCTAAGCCCTTCTTACAGATGGACTCATAAATTATTGATCAATCCATAGAGGGTTGAAAAGCCTCTGTTTTATTCTGGTGCCTTTGGTATCCCCACCAATTCTCCCGGGGTAGGAGGAACTCAACCTGTCAAGTGAAGATCAAGCTGGCTCACATATCTCTCGAGGAGGTCTAGGTTGAGGTGCTGCAAGTCCTCTCAAGAAATCTACGAATCGTCCGACTCTGGCCGGCCTTGCCATCGGACCAGGAAACGTTGATAACCGTGGCCCCAGGTCATAATGGCTTGATCGTCCAGGATACGCTCGATCCGTTCTCCTCTCTCAGGCCAATTTATTAGTGGACACTCTGGGTTAGGGTCACTCACAATGAAAAAAAATAGGTTCAAAATTCTCACTAGGTATCGCTGCCGGTTCCCTGTACTCAACCAGGTCTATAATATTGAAGGTAGAACTAATGCCCAAATCCGAAGGCATGTCTAACACCTAGGCATTTGATCCAACCTTCTCTATCACTTTAAAAGGTCCGACTCTACGAGCATGAAGCTTCTTTTAGGCCTAAGCCTAACCAAGATAGAATCCACTACATCAAATTCTTTGGTCCATCTTCGGGAATTAGCCAGTTGTTTAAAATTAGTGTAGGTGGTGAACATGCTAGGCACATGCAGACTCCTAACAAGATGATGCAAAGGACTCAAACTAACACCTAATAGACTTGACTTTGCATTCCTATCGAAGAAAATTTATTAGACTTTTATGGGCCTAAACCTAAGAGACTATAGACTCTCTAGGTCTGACCCTAGTGTGGTGTGCACAAGAGTATTTACAATGGACTCCAAGCAAATGCCAAAGGGTATGCCAGAAGTATAAGGCAAACCTAACATGCGTAATGAATGCATGCAGTACGCTAATCTCAACTAAATGCAATCTAATGATCCTAGAAATGTTGGAGATGTCTGGAAAGGGTAGAAAATAGGAAGTGGGTTCAGAATTAGTTTGGTAGGGAAGAGAAAAAGGTTCATGTTTAGTTGGATACAGTAGGATAAAAGAAGGCATGTCAGGGACTAATCCTAGACTAATGAGGCTAACCTTACGGGGTTGCGAAATATCTATAGGCAAGAAAAGGTCCATGATATGGAAGGATGGGTCAACAATTTCTGGGAAGAGATCTTCAATAGGAATGATAGGAAGGGATTCATCCTGAGGGCAATGGGTTAAGTAAGCCAAATCCTGAATAAAGTCTTCTTGTTTATGGAATTTAGGAATAGGCTTTATAATTAGATCCTTTTCTAGTATTTCCTCAGTTAAAATCCTAGTATCAGAGTTCTCTTCCTCTAATTGTTCTTCCACTATAGCTTTAGGTCGGATGTGGTCAAGGTCAACTAGCTCTGGGTTGGTTTCTACCTGGGTATCTACTGGGTCAGCTAATTCTAGGTCTACTAAAGGTGTCTCCTCTTCTCCTTCATACTCATCCACTAGGCTCACATCAGCTTCATACACTTCCGCGTTAATGTAAGCCTTGTCAATCTCAGGAATGGTTGGAGAAGGTCGGCTAGGGAAAAATTAGCTAGGTCCTAGTTTCTGATATGGACACTAGTCCTAGTATGTTCAGGTTGCCTAAGGGGTAGTGGCTCACTACTGGGTTCATATTTAGGGGTACTAATCCTATAGGATTCAAGTTGACTAAGGGAAACCTGACTAGTACTAGATTGATACCTAGGGGTTATCGGCTCCCTAGGCTCATAGGACAAGGGTGCAGATCTATGGGTCAGGGGATTATAGGATCGGGGTCATTGGGTTTGGGTCAGCTCTATGGTCAGGTTCTAAGGATGGATCATGGTATGGAGTCCTCCTAAGGTTGGGCTCCCTATATGGGTCAGGATATTGGGTTCTCCTAGGGTTGGACTCCCTATATGGGTCAGAATATTGGGTTCTCCTAGGGTTGGACTCCCTATATGGGTCAGAATATTGGGTGTTGGGTCTACTAGGCTTATACGGTGTGGGTGCATAGGATCTATGATCATGGAATCTAGAGTCATAGGATCTAGGTTCACAGGTTCTGGATTCATAGGTTCTAGGTTCATAGGATTTGGAGTCATAAGATCTATAGGTTGTGGATATACTAGGCTTAGAGGATGTGGGTAAATAGGATCTATCTTCCTGGTCTAGAAATCCTGATTGGATCTTCTAGGACTAACCTTAGGGATTGGGTCAGGACGATGGCCTCTCCTAGGTTCAGCCTCAAGGTATGGATCAGGGTTTGGGGTCCTCCTAGGTTGAGGATTTCAGTACGGGTCAGGATAAGGGGCTCTCCTAGGTTCGACCTCATGGTATAGATCAGGGTTTGGGGTTTTCGTAGGTTGAGGGGACTCAAGATCTGGCTCAAACTGTGACCCATGGGTTCTTGCTATGGTCCCTACACGGCCTTCTAACTGGTCAAACCTATTGGCAAGATGGTCAATTCTATTGTTGGTTTGGGTACCATACTGAGTTAACTGGATAGTCAACTGGGCCATGGATTGGGTTAGTTGCTCAGTGAGTGCTTTTATTTGGGCTTGCAAATTTCCATGGGTTCAGACATTTGTGAAGGAGGTGGGTGTATGAAACCCTGATCTAGTGCTCATGCAAGACTCGATCAGACCGACTATAGCTGACTAGACCTAGAGTCCAAACTAGATGCTCAATCAGGGTGGCAAACTAGTCTATAGTAACTCTGTCTCAGCCAGGCAGGTGTAAGGGGAGTGTTAGGTCCCTGATTGCCAATCCTAGACACCAATCAGAGATTGGCCAGGTAGGCGGACCAGCACACAAGCCCTTCAGGATTGAATCCCTAAACCACCATTCTAGACACTAAGCACAAGGCACACATAGGTTAACTTGACACAGTGATCTAACACTAGCCCGGACCTGACCAGTTGGTGTCCCTAGCCCACTAGGGCAAATTAAGTCTAGTTAATTTTAGGTTAAGGCTTGGGACCGAATGCAAGGGATGTGATTTTGGGCTAAGGGGAGGTTATCAACTCCTCCCCTTATCTAATATAGCAAGAGTGCCCTTAAAGGTAGATTATGCAATGATAGCAGGCATATGAGGATGCAAATTATGGTTTAGATATTTTTTTGGTATTATTGGAGAATATGTAATTTTTTTTATATTTATTAAATAGAATAAAACTTGCAAATTATGGCCTAATATGTAGGAAATAAACTAAAATTAAAAGATATGCAAAAAATGCTAAACAAAATCCTAAAACTTCAAAACTTGTCTTGCTGAAAAAAAAATAGAGCCAAAAATTTGTAGGCTGTATTTCGGCTTGCAAAAAATTCACAGGCCATAATAAAATTTGAAAAAATTCTGAAAACTACTGTGAATTATTATGAATTCAGAAAAACAATTTCAAAGTCTCTAGAGTTTTTTTCAGGGAGAAATAATTTAAATAATAGAGCATATACAAACTGAAAATTACATAAAATAAGCCCTAATCTAAGCTCTGATACCAAATGATGCGGGACTAATATGCATGTAATCATTTTTATGTTTTATATATGAGGTCAGGTGATTAATTCCTGAATTTCAGATCAAAATTAGTTGTAGGGAATTTTGTATGAATTTTGAAGCCAAGCATGCAGATTAGAACCTAGAAAAGTACTAAAGAAGGATCGGGACTGAGAAGCATCGGTTAGAAGCTACAATAATAAGACTGGTTAAAGATCTAGATAATATGAGAGAGAGAGAGGGAGGTATATGAATGTCAGAAGTGATGAAAGATCAGTGAAGATCTCGAGTGATGAAGCTTGCAGTGGAAAGAAATGAGAAAAGGTCGGAAAGAGCATGAGAGGACGAGTCTGCTGAAGTGATGAAGATCGGGTGTACCTGACAAGTCTGAAGTCAGTGAAGATCTCAGTGAAGAGATCTCCGTCCTCGATGGATGCAGCAGGAAAATCGAGCCAAAGACCCGCGGATAATCTGCTGATCCGAATCAGTCGTGGATTTAGGAAACTCGGGGACCTGCAAATGACCTATCAGGGGTTAGAAAGTCAGAGCAAATCAGAAAACAAAGGAAAATAGCAAAGAAAAAAAAGTTTTGGAGGGGGCTGAAAGGATGGTTGGCGGTAGGAAGATGGTTGCAAACACCGGGAAGAAGACTCTGAAACCCCTTTATGCACACAGTAGGATAATCACAAAGCAATTGAAGAACTCAAGATTTATTTCATATATCAAAATCTCCCTTCATACAAGAGGCTAGGGTCCTTTAAATAGACCCTTAACCTTGGGCTTCAAGTAAGGGCACATAAGTCTTTACATAAGAATCCTTTTCCCTCTCAAACCCTAGCTAGACAATAAGGAAACATTAGGTAGAAAAATTTCTAAAAATTCTCTTGACTTGGCCAACACTCCAAGGATGCCTAGGGGGGTGTGTTGGGCTTCTAGGAGCAGCAAGAGGCCAGCCCAAAGGGGCTCGGGCGCATGGGTTTGGGCCTCTGGAAGCTGGGGTGGCCTGGTAGCCAGGTAGCAGGAATATTCCCTGGTATCTTGCTTCTTAGGGTCTTGGGCTTGGCGCCTGGGCTTGATTTCTTTGGGCTAGGATGCAGATGGACCTCTAAAATCATGGATGCCTTGGTATATGAATATATTTCGGCATCTGGAAGGGAATCTGGGCATCTGGAGGGCATCTACAAGGAATCACGATTTCTGATTTTCCTCCTGGGGTCTTCAAATCTTCAAGCTGGGTTGGACTTGGGCTAAACTTCCATGTCTTCAATATAGTTGGACTTGGTCTTCACTTGTATGATGTGGTCTTGAGTCTTCGTATGCTTGGACAGGACTCAAAAAAATAAAATTAGCTCAACATGAGCTGACTAGCATTGGACTGAACTAGCTCAACATGAGCTGACTAGTATAGAACTGAAATAACAACTCAAAAGACTCAAATAACGACTAAAATAGACTCAGATGGGCTAAGCCCTTCTTACAGATAGACTCATAAATTATTGATCAATTCATAGAGAGTTGAAAAGCCTCTGTCTTATTCTGGTGCCTTTGGTGTCCCCACCAGATTAAAACATTTTTAATACTATAGGTTTCTTTAAAGATCCTTCTGAAAAGGCTGACACAGACGAACCGCCTCGTGCCATAGAAAATTAGGGGTTTTAAACTCTGAATAATCTGGACACACGGCCATGGTGAATGTCTCAAATATATTCCTAAAAGTAATCCCTAATCTAGATACATATCCAACAATATATCAATCATGATATGTTACACAGGAACCTGTGGCTCTGATACTACGAAAGAAAAAACCAGTGCAACGGATGCTTACCCTAGGCATGCTACACTAGGAAGTAGGTATTGCATAATTAAAACTTTTAACATGCATATGGAAAAACCTACTTATGCACAGGATCTAACATAAATATGAAGCATGAAATAGATACGGAGGCATGTAAAGGCAAGTGCAATAATTATAAACAACAAGATAATATCTACATCTAAGCATGCATGATAATAAAAATAAATAATATACCTAATCGAAGCAAGAAAAAGTTGACTCCCTCAGTCTTCAGAATAGATCAACAGCAAATCAAGGCAGCTGATTAAACTCCTTCAACAGCAAAACAGATATGCAAACAAGCAAGAAGAAGAGATCGATCCAAATCTCGAGGTGTCCAAATTTCCACCCTCTAGAGTATCCATGTGCGGGCTCTCACTATCCAACTCCCGGATGGATGCTAGTCTTCCAGGAATCAATGAACAGGTCACTGAAGTATGGAGCAAGGAAAACAAAAGTTCTTCACGGATCGTCTTCTCCAAGACCGTCCTTGCTCCACCAAAAGCACACACTAGAAAACTTAAAAACAAACAGGGAAGGATTTCATGGTGCTAGAAAGCTCTCTCTTACACGCTCTGTAGCAACCTCTGTTTCTTCCCATCTCTCATGGATCACTTGCCCTGTTTCTCCCCTCCTCTCTCTCTCTCATGGCCTGTCACTACTTCTCTTGCACAACTCACGACCAGTAACCAAGAAAAATATATAGTGCGGAGAAAAACCCTTGTAGGCTGGGAAAATAATGAGGGAGGAGTCTAGAGAAATCATCATGAGATAAGTTCAGCTAAAATCAAAACTCTTTTGAATAGGCTTATGATCAGTTTCAAAGAACTGGGAATAGCTGCAGGATGAGAACAAGGCAAGCAAAATCACTGAGAAAACACTTTCGATTGCAGTGGAAAGGATTGATATTAGATCTCCAAGATTCATCCAATCTTCACCTTGTTCTTATCTCATCCCACGGTAAAACAAAAGTAGGGGAAGAAATCAAGTTGGTGTTTTAAAGTCTTTGAAATGCTAAGCGAAAAAACACTGTGTAAACTAACCAAATTAAACTGGTGTTAAAAAGTTTGGGAGAAAACTCATGAAAAACCAGCCAACCATGAAAACCGGGAATCAACGTGAGAAGAAACCAGATAAAAAATCGATCCATAAAACCAGTTCAATAAAACTTCGATCTGACCAAACCTGATCAAAAAGAAAACGGGTCCAGTCCAGGTCTACTAGGAATAATTTCGGGTTGCCCCAAACTAATCCTGGTCGATCCAAATCTGACCAAACTGATAAGAATAAATCCAATGCGTGCTTAATCAGCCCGTTTGACCTTAATACCGACACGATTTTCAATCGTTGATTGGTTCCCAGATCAGGAAGAAATCCTGTATGGTGTGTGACTTCATAGGTTCGAACCTAAACAGTAGCACTGGAATACTTCCAGTACCAGCACAAGATACCATCTAGCAATGGGTCTCGACGTCCGAATAGATTGAAGATGTAAGAGCAATCTATCAAACCTCTGGCATATGGTTACCGTATAATTCATCCCTTTGATCTCCAATGCTCAAGATGACCTAGGGTTAAACTGTCAACCCTAACTGAGTCAATCCACAACATGTCTCAACCTCGCAAGTCCAGTGACTCCTCACTAGGACTACCCCGATCGAGGATTTGCTAAATTGAGACACTGCGAGACATTCAATCCAAACAATTTGGACAGGTCAATTCTATCTTTGTCCACCACTGCTCCACAAGTACTTGCCTGTACCCAGAAACCTTCCATTACGGATTAGAAATCGGGTAGTCCGGTACCAAAGTACAGGGAGTTGCTTGCAAGCTACCATGGTGACCTCAGGTCAGAGGGACACATATACCAATATCCAATCACGAGCAATCCTTTGGTAGAAAGGAGCTCCATGGAGTCATGTTCAATGAGATGTCAAACATCCCACTTGTAGATCATATCAGTGTCACCACACTCCTTTGGTCAAGAGGACAACCAAACGATGTGAACCACAACAACCTACACTTGATACATTCTATCCTGTACAATGTATCCTTTGGTTATGAACCTTTTAAAGGACCACTCGATATATCCTCTCTATATCGAAGTCAGTGCAGTCCTAAGGACTTCATCACATAAATTGAGTTCATTATAGGGAAATGAATAATGTGATGAGCTACCAAAATAAAGTTTATTAATTCATATACAAATTATAATACTGAGCACAACTGCCTATAGCCTAGGCAATTGGCTTTGGGACATAATTTCCAACAGGTTTTTCATGAATTTAATTAAAAATATTTTAATTAAAATTTGGCATATAATCTAACAATTATGAATTGAAAGATTAATTAAATGACAAGCCAGATGAGGGTTTATGAAACCTAATTTCATTTGAATAAGCCATCTAGGTTAATTGGGTTAGCTATTTGATTGGGTCCGTTTATTGGGTTAAACCTAAGATTAGTTGAATTGGACTTAAGAGAAATAATCAAATGTTGATTAGGATCTTCTCTTTAGTATCTATCTAATAGTTCGATGGGTTAGTCCATTCTTCTAAAATGGATCTAATTAGTGGCTTTGTGGTAAACCGAGTTCTTAGGCTGGTCTAATCAAGTCTGGTAAATCGATTAGTGTCTAGGCAAGTTTGGCATTTTTGATCATGGATGCATGAGGCTACCTTTTTCTTGGCCAACTTGGTTAGTGTCTAGGAAAGATGGTTAATGGAGGATACTCACCCATGATCTCACCTACCTGGCCAATTCAGGCAACCATAATTGATTAGAAGAGCTTATTGATTCAAGTTAACCCATGTCACCCAAGTTGATCAACCTAGCTGATCTTTAGGTGCCCATGGACCAACTTGTTGAATTTAATTCAACCCTCCTGAGAATTGATTTGATCAGTGGGAGGTTGATCCATGTTCTTCTCTCTATTCTTCTATCATTTTAATTAAAATCCTTTAAAATTATTAGGTCCTGAAAAAGACTAAGTCAATGAGTTGATGGTATCTTAGCCTCCCATTAAATGGGTTAGTAATGAGTCATTTAGCTTGGTGTACATCGGCAGTTTCAAAGAATGGGTGTGTATCCGATTACTAGGATTACTCTCCCATAAATGATGGTTAAGTGCAACCTTCTTAACGGTGATCAGGTGGGCTGCCCAAAGTCAGGCTTGGTCATTCGTTAGCTGGAACCATTAGATTCATCATGTTGATGTTGGACCTAACCAATGACCCGCAATAGGAGGCCCCAAAGCCGATTAGGGGTTCTATGGGGAAAAATTTATTACTGGAAGTTGCTTAGAAAAGCAATTGGTTAGAGAACCTACCTTTAGGCGCGTATGGGTGAGCCGGCCAAAGTCGGGTTCATACGTGGTCTATTGGATTTCAGTAACTACTATAAAATGATGATTTCATGGATTGGAGTTAGAGGCTCCCAATCTAAAAAATTAGTGGGAGGGACCTTTAGACTAAAGTCCAAGTCTTTTGGTTTAATTGATTAATTCATATACTAATTTGGTCTTAATTTTCTTTTAAATATCTTCAAACCTTTCACTCCGGTCACTTCTCGATAGTGAGAAGTTTAAGGGTCCTAATTTCGATAGCTGGTATAAAAAATTGAGGATAGTCCTGGAGCACGAGCAGATCCTTTATGTGATAACGGATCCAGCACCCAAAATCACTCCTGCCAATGCTCGGAGTTCGGTCAGGGACACTTATTTAAAGTGGGTTTCTGATCGAACTACTATCCAATGCATAATGTTGGCGGCGATGAATGACGAGTTCAGTCGCAAATTCAAGGAGGCCCAGCCAGACGAGATCCTTCAAAAGTTGAAAAAATCTTTTGGCATGCCAGACGATGTGGAGTGGTACAAAGTATCTTGTGACATCTACAATGCCAAAATGCGGAATGGCGATTCAATCATTGATCATGTATTGTACATGATCGAGATGATTGAACGATTGGGCAAGCTCGAATGTCCCTTGCACGAGCAACTCGGCAAGGATGCGATCCTGAATTTTCTACCCTCCTCATATCTTGATTTTCTCGATCATTAAAGAATGAATAAGCCTGCAATCAATTACCATAGTTTGATGGGGTTGTTGCAAACTTACGAGAAGGACCACCAACTGAATAAAGGGGTGGTGAATTTAGTGAGAGGTTTGGAGGTCGTTGTCTCTTTGAGAATGGAGAAGAAAGGTAAGGAAAAGAAGGTGCAGAGTGCTCCTAGCCCAAGTCAAGCTAAGAAAGTGAAAGCTGATCAAGCTGGGGTAGAGTGCTTCTATTGTAAGAAGCAGGGATACTGGAAAAGGAACTATCCTCTTTATCTGGCATCCTTAGACTCGAACAGGCCAAGGAGGGAAAAGCAACAGGGTGCTGGACAAGGTATTTATATGATAAAACCTTGTAATTTATCTATTTATGACATTGCTAACTGGGTATTGGATACTGGTAGTCCCATTCATGTTTGCAATTCATTGCAGGGACTGCAGGTTAGCAAGAGATTCGAGGATGGGGAGCAGTTCCTGAGCGTCGAAAATGAAAATCATGTTCCAATGCTGGTGGTCAGAGTTCTGAGTCTTGTTTTTGAGTCTAGCACTATCGAATTAGTCGACTGCCATTATTGTCCTAGTTCTTTTATGAGCATTATCTCTATAGGCCTATTGGCCAATTGTGGTTATGAACTTTCAAAAAAAGGAGATTTTTGCCAAGTTATTGTGAATAGCTCTGTGATAATAAAGCTAAGTAAATAATGGCATTTATGGTTTGTCATGGCCTGTTAATGTAATGTACACATCTAGCAAACGCCCAAGGATAGAAAATGTCAGTGACTTGTATCTATGGTACTGTAGGCTAGGTCATGTTAACTAGAATAGGATAAACAAGTTGTGAGGAGAAGGCCTCATCAAGGTCAGTGATTCTGACTCACTGTCCACTTGTGAATCCTATTTGCTTAGTAAAATGACCAAGTCACCTTTTACTGGAAAAGGTGAATGAGCTACAGAACTTCTAAGTCTCAAACATACTGATGTATGCGGACCCATGATAGTTAGTGCTAGAGGTAGATACAGATATTTCATTACATTTACAGATGACCTTTTCAGGTATGGTTATGTCTTCTTGATGAGACATAAATCTGAATCGTTTGAAATGTTCAAACAATATCGTAATGAAGTGGAGAAATAAATGGAAAGAGTATTAAAAACCTTCGATCTGATCAAGGCGGTGAATACCTATCCGGTGAGTTCATGACATATCTTGAGGAGAATGGGATTCTCTCTCAGTGGACTCCTCCAAAACACCCTAGTTGAATGGTGTGTCCGAAAGGAGGAATCGAACCTTGTTGGACATGGTTCGATCCATCATGGGCTTTGCAACTCTATCGCTATCCTTTTGGGGATATGCACTTGAGACAGCTTGTTACTTGCTAAATGATGTTCCGAGTATGTCTTTTGTCTCCACTCCATATGAGTTATGGACTGGACGTAAGCCCTCAATTTCACACCTTCGGGTCTGGGGTTGTCCGGCTTATGTAAAGCGTTTAGACTCAGATAAACTTGGCCCTAGGTCTGATCAGTGCCTGTTTATTAGGTATCTTAAGGAAACGAAAGGCTATTTCTTCTACTTGGATGATGAACAGAAAGTGTTCGTTGCTCTTAGGGCTATCTTTTTGGAAAAGGAGTTCCTTAGAGAAGGAACTGTAGCCTCTAAAATTGAATTTGGTGAAGTTCAACCAGTAAAAGAACCTGCACACTCTAAGGACATCATAGAACCGGCTGTGATTGAATCACACTCGGAACCCATTAATAGGAGATCCGGTAGAATACCATGTCAGTCGGACAGATATTATAATTTCTTGGTCCAGGATGGTGATCCCATTGAGCTCGATGAGAACGATGAGGATCCGGTCACTTATATGGATGTACTTTAGAGATCTGACTCTGAGGCATGGCTTGGAGCCATGCGATCCGAGATGGAGTCCATGGAGATCAACAATGTATGGACATTGGTTGATCCACTTGAAAGGATAAAACCCATCAGGTGCAAGTGGATTTTCAAGAGAAAAAGAGGCGTAGATGAAAAGGTGGAGACCTATAAAGCCTGTCTGGTTACCAAGGGATATCGTCACGATATGGTATCGATTATGACGAGACGTTCTCCCTTGTGGCAATGCTCAAGTCTATTCAGATCATGCTTGCTTTAGCTGCACATTTTGACTATGAGATCTGGCAAATGGATGTTCGAACCGCTTTCCTAAATAGGGAGCTGGATGAGGAGGTGTATATGATACAACCTAAAGGGTTCACATCCACAGACGAGTCATAAGTGTGCAAATTGCAAAGGTCCATTTATGGACTCAAGCAAGCATCTCGAAGTTGGAACATGCAATTTGATAGGTATATCAAATCGTATGGCTTCGTTAGGAACGGAGAGGAACCCTGCATCTATAAGTGGGTTAATGGTTTTGTGATTGTATTCCTGGTACTGTATGTTGATGACATTATCTTAATCGGAAATAACATCGCAGCATTGCATGGAATAAAGGTCTGTTTGTCATCTCAGTTCTCCATGAAGGATTTGGGTGAAGCTTCTTTCATATTGGGTATGAAGATCTATAGAGATAGATCTAAGAGGCTTCTGGGATTGTCCAAGTCTATGTACATTGATACCGTGCTGAAACGGTTCATCATAGAGAATTCCAAGAAAGGCTATTTCCCGATAGGTTCTAGAATTACTCTTTTCAAGAAGGATTGTGTGACAACTCCTGAGAAAAGACAGTGCATGAGTAGAGTTCCTTATGCTTCTGCAGTGGGCTCTATCATGTATGCTATGACATGTACTAGACCAGACGTGACATATTCACTAGGAGTGGTGAGCAGATACCAATTTGACCCAGGTGAGGTGCATTGAAAGTGGTTAAATCCATCCTGAAGTATTTGAGAAATACTAAGGACCAATGACTGATTTATGGAGAACCTGACTTGAAACTTGTGGGGTATACTGACTCCAGTTTCCAATCAAACAGAGATGATAGTAAGAGTGTGTCAGGGTTTGTGTTTACCCTGAATGGAGGAGTGATTTGCTGGAAAAGTTCCAAGAAAGCAACTGTTGCAGACTCGATATGCGAAGCAGAGTACATTACAGCATCAAATGCATCAAAGGAAGTCGTGTGGTTATGGAAGTTCCTTAGAGAGCTAGGGGTGGCACCTCCCTAGATGGTCCTGTTCCAGTGTATTATGATAGCACAGGAGCCATTGCTCAAGCTAAGGAGCTAAAGTCTCATCACCACACCAAGCATATTCTACGGCACTATCATCTTGTACAAGAGATCGTGGAACGAGGCGACATCTTATGAAGATTGATGGAAAGGAGAATCTAGCCAATCGCTGCACTAATAAAGCCCTCGGAATCAAAGAACTTGACTATTGTAAAAGGAAAATAGGTATTAAATACTATTATGATTGGCTTTAGTACAATTGGGAGTTGTTGGGAATTATGTCCCAAAGCCAATCGCTTAGGCTGTAGGCAGTTGTGCTCAGTATTGTGATTTGTATATGAATTAATAAAACTTTATTTTAGTAGCTCATCATATTATTTATTTTCTTATAATGAACTCAATTTATGTGATGAAGTCCTTAGGACTTCACTGACTTCGATATAGAGAGGATATATCAAGTGGACCTTTAAAAGGTTCATAACCAAAGGTATATTATTTTTTTTGTTATCATGCATGTTTAGATCTAGAAATTATCATATTGTTTATGATTATTGCACTTACCTATACATGCATGTGTATTAGTTACATGCATCATGTTTATATTAGATCCTGTGCTTGAGTAGGTTTTCTGTATGCATGTTTAAAAATTTTAATTATGCAATACCTACTCCATAGTGTATTATGCCTAGGATAGGCATCCGATGCACTGGTTTTCCTTCAGGTGGAGCTGGAACAGATGAGTCAGGAATACTCCCAGAAGAGGGTCTAGACAATGCAGACAAAATAGCGGATATGCCATCTCTGAATCGTTTGTGGCTCTCTCTCGGCTCAACAATGAAATAGTCAAGTCGCTGTTGAACAATCATGATATTCATCTCTATGCGACTGACTCTATTCATAAGACTCTCTGAATCTCATGGAGCATCTGACTGAGCTAGTTGAGGCTAGGTAGCTTGCTCAGATGGAGGAGCAGACTCTGGCTATGCTGCTGGCTCAGGCTGAATCTCTGGAAGATGTGCCTCTGAAGCTCCTACCTCGCCTGAAAATATATGCTCCTCCTCTGCAGTATTATCATCTCCATCATCGACCTATCATGATACTCTGCATCTCCACTAACCTCTGACCAACTGATATCCCATCTGGTGTAGTGACCTGATATCATAGACATCAGTATGTAGAAGCATCTGGAAGGGCTCATCATCAAATGTTACACTGTACGCTCTGAAAAGCAGTGTCAACCCCATCCTATAGGATAAGCAAAGTCTCTGACTGGTCGATGTCTCCATCATCTGATGTATCATGAGTACCGAAAGGCAAACTGGAGTGTGCTGAACTAAGGAGACCATCACGAGCAACTCTCTCTCTCTGATGTAATCAAAATGTTCGGTCTTCGGTAGAAGAATCGGGTGACAATGTGATGTAGTAGCCTCATCTCAGTAGAAAGATGGGATGCTAGAATAGTGGCTCCCTTAGGTAGAATATCTGACTCGAAAATACACTGGAGTCTACTAAATCTATCCATCAGACTGTTAACTATTGATCCGGTCAAGGGTATATCCCATACTCTACTTAAGATCTTTGCAGTAATCGGGATATCTCTGCCTTGGTCCTGAGCTAACCATCCATCACTACCACGGGCTAATGATCTGTAGAACTCTCATATAAGGCCCAAGTAGAATCTCTCACTCAATAAGCAGAAAGAAGTCAGACCAGCATCTTTAATCCACTGACCAATCCGGAAATGCTATTGGTTGACAAATCCAAAGTCTACATGGTGTCCTCCGATAACTGTCTTCGAACTCATGCGACTGGAAGCAATGAAAAGTGGCTGAACAGTTGGATCTGGAGCTGTGGCTTCATGTCTAGCTTTAGTCCTTCTTTCCTCTTCATGGTTGGATGGCCGAGGGTGACGAATGACTTGTTTCCTAGGTCCCATTACATAGATGAGAGGTTTGAACAAGAATGGAGAAGAGACCTAGGGTTTCTATGGTTCAAAATAGAAATGGGAGAGGGAATGTCGCAAAATCCGAACCAAAAACCATCCAAAATAAAGATTATAGGGGGTTTGAGCTGAGATTTGTAGTGGAGTAGTTAGAATGGAGCTAGGGCAAGTGTCGGCTCGAGTGGGGAGAAAAAAATGGGGAAGAAAATGCTTCGGTTCTGCCCTTATCTTCGGTCTGCAGCCATGCATGTGTCGAGTCATGACACAGTCCCATGTGTCGACACATCAAGGTGTCGACAATATATGTGTCGACACATCAACTTAAAACCAAAAATCCAGAGATGAAAGTGCAGATCAAAATCATAAGAAATACAATGAGATTGATGTCAAAGATTAGAAAATTTTAATCAAAAGGATTAATGATCTCAAGTTCTCTTTTAATCATATCGAATCGATCTTCTTGGAGAGGCTTGTTAAAATATTAGCTAATTGTAATTCAATATAAATAAATTCAAGCACAACATCATTATTTTCAACATGATCTCTAATAAAATGATGCCTAATTTTAATGTGTTTACTTCTAGAATGTTGAACAGGATTTTTAGTCAAGCAAATAGCACTGGTATTATCACATTTTATAGGTGTACTATTAATTTGATTCCAAAATCTTCAAGTTATTGCTTAATCCACAAGATTTGAGCATAACTTCCTGCTGCAATATACTCAGCTTCAGCTGTGGATAGTGCAACTGAAGTTTGTTTCTTGCTAAACCAGGAGATTAAGTTAGCTCCAAGAAATTGGAAAGTTTCACTAGTACTTTTTCTATCTAATTTAGATCCAGCAAAATCAGCATCAGAATATCCAATTAATTCAGTAGATGAGTCTCTAGAATACCATAAGCCAATATCAATTGTACCATACAAGTATCTAATAATGCGCTTAACAATCAACAGATATGATTCCTTAGGTCTAGACTGATATCTAGCACACATGCATATACTGAACA
The DNA here is from genome assembly GCA_021397845.1 of Areca catechu. Lineage (NCBI taxonomy): Eukaryota > Viridiplantae > Streptophyta > Magnoliopsida > Arecales > Arecaceae > Areca > Areca catechu. Next base: position 43,413,544 of record CM038038.1, read on the forward strand.
TTATATCTGGTCTACTAGCAGTTAAGTACAATAAAGAGCCAATCATATCTCTGTATAATTTTTGATCTACAAATTTACCATGCTCATCTTTATCAAGTTTACAAGAGGGGCTCATAGATGTACCTATTGACTTATTAGTCTCCATCCCAAACTTCTTTATGATTTCTCTTGTATATTTAGCTTGGTTGATGAAGATTCCATCTTTAGTTTGCTTGATTTGGAGTCCGAGAAAGAAATTGAGTTATTCCATATGCTCATTTCGAACTCACCCTGCATTAGCTTAGCAAACACTTGACAAAGAATTTCATTAATAGCACCGAAAATAATATCATCAACATTGATTTGCACTACTAATAAATCATTATCTTTCTTCTTTAGAAACAAAGTTTTATCAACATGGCCTCTAGAAAATTTATTTTTAATTAGAAATTTGTTGAGTCTTTCATACCATGCTCAGGGTGCTTGCTTTAAATCATAAAGTACCTTGTACAATTTAAAAATATAATCAGGATGTGCATGATTTTTAAAACCAAGTGGTTGTTCACAAAAACTTGTTCTGTTATTAAGCCATTTAGAAAAGTACTTTTAACATCCGTTTGAAAGAGTTTGAAATTTATAAAATAAGCAAATGCTAATAGTAGTCTAATTGCCTCAAGTCTAACAACATGAGCAAAAGTTTATCAAAATCAATTCCTTCCTCCAGATTATAGCCTTTGGCAACTAGCCTAGCTTTATTTATAACAATAATTCCATTTTCATCTAACTTATTTCTAAACACCCATTTAGTGCCATTAATAGATACATTAGATGGTATTTTTATTAATGTCCAAATATTATTTCTATTAAACTGAATTAATTCATCATGCATAGCATTTATCCAGTTATGATGTTTTTCAGCATCTTTAAAACATTGAAGCTTTACTTGAGAAACAAAAGCTATATAATCACATTCATTTCTAATTGAGGCTTGAGTTCTTATCCCTTTAGAATGATCACTTACGATTAATTCTTTAGGATGTCCATGAGCATACCTCCACTCCTTAGGTAGATCTTGGTGCTTTGGAGTGTCTTCACCTTTCTCATTTTGTCTTGATCTTCTTCACTTGTTAAGAAGGCTGATCATTCAAAGTCAACTTTTGTAACTTATCAACACCTGCACATGCATCAGAAGTATCCTCTTTTCTGGAGGATTTGTTAGTAGACTCTTCAAAAACTACATGTACAGACTCCTCTACAGCTACGGTTCATTTGTTAAAAATTCTGTATGCCCTGCTTGATATAGAGTATCCTAAAAAGATACCTTCATCAGACTTGGCATAAATTTTCCAAGATTGTCTTTGCCATTATTTAAGATAAAACATTGACAACCAAAAACTCGAAAATACTTTAAAGTTGGTTTCTTTGATTCCAAAGATCATAAAGAGTTTTCTTTAAGATAGGGCGAATCAAAACTCGATTTAAAATATAGCAAGCAATATTATAGCTTCAGCCCAAAAATATCTTGGCAAATCTTTTTCACAAGCATAGTGCGTGACATTTCTTCTAAAGTACGATTTTTTCTTTCTACTATCCCATTCTGCTGAGGTATCCTAGGTACAGAAAAATTATGCTCAATACCTTTCTCATTACAAAAACTTTCAAAATCTGATTTTCAAATTCAAAACCATGATCACTACATATGCAAATAACTGAAGTACCTTTTTCATTTGAAACTTTTCGGTAAAATTTTATAAATGCAGAAATGATTCATCTTTATGAGCAAGAAAGAAAACCCAAGTAAATCTTGAAAAATCATCCACTATAACCAATCCATATCTTTTGCCTCCTAGACTAGATGTTCAGTTGGTCCAAAGTATCCATATGAAGTAGTTCTAGTGGCCTACTAGTAGTAACAAAATCTTTAGGTTTGAAAGAAGTTTTGACTTATTTTCCAAATTGACAAGCTTGGCAAACTCTATCTTTTTCAAAAACAAGTTTTAGTATATCTCTTACTAAATCCTTATTGCAAAGTTTTGAAAGTAAATACATACTAGCATGACCTAGTCTTCTATGCCTAAGCCAACTAGTCTCATCTTTAGTAGAATTCATTACAACCAGGCATTCTCCATTAGGCAAAGATAGATCATCTAAATCTACAAGTAAATGTTACCATGCCTTTTTCGAATGAATTATACTCCATTTTTATCAAGACTAGCAATCATGCAATAAGATGATTTAAAAATAACTTGAAAACCTTTATCGCAAAATTGACTAATACTTAAAAGATTATGCTTTAAACCTTCAACCAAAAGTACATTACTAATGCATGTAGAAGGAGTAATGTGAAACTTACCAATACCAATGATTTTTCTTTACCATTATCGCCGAAGGTCACACTCCCTCGATTCATTGCTTCAAGAAAGGTGAATTGCTTCACATCTCCCGTCATGTGCCTTGAGCAACCACTATCAATATACCATAGTTTTTGTTTTTCTTGGTTGCAAGATACACCTACAATACAAATCAAGCTTTGTTATTAGGTACCCAAGCCAACTTGGATCCTTTAGGATTAGCACTTAAATTGGTTTTTTGGAACCCAAACTTTTTCATAAATATTAATTTTTCTCATATTGCATGAAAAGCTTTGTGTCCTTGTTTTTTGCATGAAAAACATGTTATACTAGATGATGCGGGTACAAAAAAGTTTTGAAATACTTTTATTATCTTTGGGGTCTATAACCTAATCCTGCTTTGTTAAAGATTGCTCTTTGGCTGTTTAAAAGAAGATTTAATTTTTGGAGCTATAGGTAAACTTTTAATAAATGTTTCATTTTATCAAGCTCATTTTTGTACTTTTCATTTTTCAATTCTAAATCCTTATTTTTCTTCAACAGATCACCATTTAAAATGATAGTTTGGATCTTTTTAAAACATCATTTTTTATTGTTAAAGCATTGTTTTTCTTTTCTAAAACATCTAGTTTGGTTTTCAAATCACTAATTTCATTTAAAAGAGAATTGTTTTCATGAGAGAAACTATTTGCATGTTTTTTCAACTTTCTATTTTCAGTTAAAATTAGTTTGTAATATTCATTAATTCATCAAAAGCATTTCTTAATTCATCAAAAATAAAATCTATTTCTATATCAGAAGTTACCTCTTTCTACTCTTGATGTGCCATGAGACATAGGTTTGCAATTTCAGCTGGTTCTTTTTCTGAACTGGAGTACTCACTATCACTCCAGGTAGCCATCATAGCCTTTTTCCTTAGCTTCTTCCTTGACTTCTTTAGGAGAGGGCAGCCAAATTTATAGTGTCCCGGCTTCTTACACTCGAAGCATGTAGGTATCCCTTCTCCTTTCCTTTCTTTTTCTTTTCTTTCTCTTTTCCCTTCTTTAGTTGATTGGAACTTTTTTTTAAGGAAACTTTCTTTTCTTCATAAACCTTTTAAATTTTCTTGCAAGAAGTGCTTCTTCACTTTCATCATCTTCTTCTTCTCTTCAGATTCATCAATTGAGGATTCTTCTTGTATGGTAGATTTGAATGCAATCCCCTTTTTTTTTATCCATATCCATAGATTTTTGCTTCAAATTCAGCTCATAAGTCATGAGCGATCATACAACTACTCAATGGTAGCTTGTCAACATCTTTAGCTTCTGGATGGCGGTCACCTTCGGATCCCATGAGGTGGGAAGTGACCTGAGAGTTTTTTAACAAGATCAACATTAGACATTATTTTTCCTAAACTTCTCATTCCATTTACAATATTTGAAAATCTAGTGTACATATCAGTGATAGACTCATTAGGTTCCATTTGAAATATTTTATATGTATGCACTAACATGTTCACTTTAGTATTTTTTACTTGATCGGCACCTCATGGGTAACTTCAAGTTATCCCATATTTTCTTGGCAGATGTGCAAGTAGATATCCTATTGAATTTATTAGGATCTAATGCACAATAAAGGAGATTCATTGCTTTTGCATTGATCTCGGATTGTTTAATATCATTTTTATTCCAATCCTCTTTGAGCTTATAGATGGAAACACCATTAACCATAATCGAAGGAATATGTGGACCTTTATCAACTACCCCACAAGTATAATCAATAGAATGCATGTATATTCTCATTCTAGTTTTTCAATAAGTATAATTTGATCCATTAAAAAATGGAGGTCTATTTGAGGCTTGTCCTTCAACTATACTAGTACTAATAAGGGCTGCCATAGATCTTTACTCAAGGCAGTTAGACCTATAAACTGATAACAGGGCTCTGATACCACTTGTTGCCCAGTAAGCAACCCAAGAGGACGGGTGAATGAATGGATCTCTAAAAATTATTAATGGATGCAAGAGTGTGTGATTCAATCCAACAATTAAACTATGTACTATGAATGCAAATAAAGTGCACTTAAGTAAGTGTGCAGTGTGAAAATATAAAGCAGTAAAAGTAAGAGCAAATAGAAGAGACAAGCAATCACAAACACAAGGAAGTATAGTGGTTCAGTGCTATCCAATGCACCTACATCCACTCCCCAAGATCCCTTGAAAATTTACTAAAATCTCAACCGATTACAGCTGATTAATTTTTCGGGCTCACTAATCAAAACCGACTTGTTTTCATAAGGCTCACAAGTCAAACCTCACTGGTTTTACGGGCTAACCTGAACCTAAATGGTTTTAAGGCTCACCAACAACCACCCTTGGTTTTGCGGGCTAACCAAGAACCTAATTGGTTTTCAAAGGCTCCAATAACCTCCTTGGTTTTCCAATAGGCAAACCAAAAACCCTTACAACAAATATAGTTTGAAGTAAAGAACAATGAAAGCTTTCTAATAAAAAGCATGTATCTCTTTGAAGCTCGATGCGTGCTGCCCTCCAACTTGATGAAACCTCTGTAATTGCTTAAGAATAATTGATCTTGAAGCTCTTGAAGGCTCTGAATGCTTGGAGATTGCTTTTGCTTGAAGGTGGTGGTGAATCAAAAAATGAAGGAGTGAATGCTTTTTTTCTTCTTCATAATTCTTCCTTTTTCCATACACATGTGTTTGATTTGATTTTAATCATATAAAAATTTCAAGGTCTTAAATTAGTTTCAAGCCATTTGACATGAAAACTAGTGTTGGGAGCCAAGAGGGATGAGTTCTGGCACTTTAAAAAAATAGCCATTACTATTTCCTCCAGAACTTCATGTGTCGACACTTCAGGCTGTGAGTCGACACTTTAGGTCGACACAGGCACTCCTTGAGTCGACACCTAGTTCAAAAGTCTTCAATGTAGCTTTCTAGAATTTTTGGGTGAGTCGACACTTCTACTGATGTGTCGATACTATGAGTCGACACTTGGCATCAATGTGTCCATACTTCATCCAGATCTTCAACTTCAGCAAGTTCTGTAACCCAAAAATCTTAGGCGATGAGCTATCCATGTGTCAACACTTTGAGTCGACACAATACATCCATGTGTTGACACTTCAGCCATGTCAACTGAAACTATCTCTATGTGCCGGCTTGTGTCGACACTTCACTATCATGTATCGACACTTGAGTTGTAGGTGTCGATACTTTGAGTCAACACATCACTGAGATTCTTTCAAAAATATCTGAACTTGTGCTGAAACAAGTCTGTGTTGAACTCATTGTCCATTCAAGCAATCTTCAACTATCGAAGTCTTCTTTAAGCAGATTTTTATCTCAATTTGGGACTTCTTCAATCAAGCAAATTTTTGTCAAGTTGATGAGCACCTTTTTCTATAAAAACACACTTCAAGGAAATCATTAGTACTCAACTTATACTTAAGCAATTCAATTATCATCAAAATCAATAACGGAGTCACAGACAGGTGTCGACACTGAATTGGAAGTAGAGGGAGTGGCAGTTAATGCAGAGGGAGCACAATGATGAGTGGCCAGCCTAGCCCGCTCAGCCATCAGGCTTTGGAGGTGACTTGAGTGACATGGTTACATCTGGGCGATCGGTGCCGCACTGGGAGCGGCCCCTCCATCGCTGATCTGGTGATCACACGGATCATGGCTCAAACGTGCTTCTATCCATCGCATCAGCTTTCGCTACATGGGGAGTCGTACTGCCTAATGCCTGGGTCACGATGCTCGAGGGACAATGAGAGATGGTTCACCTAGGGGCTATAAAAGGGGGCACTGAGACTCTGGGTGGTGTTTCCTGCTAATGTAGTAGCCGACGGCCCTTCAACCAGGTCGGACCAAAGGTTGGATGACCCACTGAAGACCCGACTGACTCATCAATGGTATGACTGACTCATAAGGTCTAGCTGACCTATTTCAACCGAGCCATGTCGGCCCGGGGCAGGTAGATCCAAGGATCGCCTGGAGGCTCCTTCTAGCTGGTGTCAGGATTCATAGAATCCTGGCATCTTGGCACCATTACTCTATGGATCCCACGATCTCTGTGCCGATACTCTACAAGTCCCAAGATTTATTGCCACCTGGTCACTATTGAGATTCCTCTTGGGGTAGTTTGGCCATTTCCAGCCTAGCCCCTAATAGATTCTGGTGAAGCTCCGCACCTATATAAGGTAAAAGGGGGACTTCGAGTGGTACGAGAACTCTTTCCTTCCTATGAGCCATCTCCATTGATTCTTTAATTCTGTTGCTCTAAGCTTCCCACTAACTTAACCATCAAAGGGTCCCCTGCTGGAGTGCCTCCAGCCCGTGGGACATTTTTGCAAGAACCGGGGAGATGCACGCTCCAGCTAGGTCGAGAAAATCCGATCCAGGAGATTCAGTGGCAATAGATTGGCGCTAGACGAAAGGGCCTGCACCTTCGTTCTTGTTTCCCTTCTCCAAAAGTAGGAATCTACCACTAAAGTGATGGTGAAGGGAAGAGCTCAGAACACCTCCAACAGGGGAGGCCACTCCGAGACTAGGTCGAGAGAACGACACCGCCAGCCAACCATCACCATGGGACAACAACAGTTCCAGACTCTCCTAAACCACATCGATACCCTTTCCACCGTAGTTCAGAACCTTCAAGATGAAACCAATGACAGACAGCAACCACCTGCAGTGTCCAGAACCGGTCATCCATTTACTGCCAAAGGGAGCAGATAGCAAGGAGTCCCTCAACATCGCTCCCACACGACCTTGGAGCCTTGAAGGTCACAGAGGACTTGCACTGACAGGAAAAGAGTGAGGTCTGCCTCATCCTCTTCCATGGATTCGATCTCCGACAATGACCAGCAATGCAACGAAGACCTGAGGGACTACACCAGCAAGCTCCAGTGCATGGAAGAGCAAATTGCCGAACTCATCGATCGGTGAAAAGGAGAATAAGTGTTGGCATACGACTCCCGCCCACCATTCTCCACCAGAATTATGGGGGAAACTATCCCCCGTCACTTTTAAATCCCCCAGGTGGATGCTTACTATGGTACCACCAACCTGCTAGACCATTTGGGCACTTACAAGGTCCACATGATGGTGCAGGGCACCTCTGACGACCTCCACTACATCACCTTCCCCGCAACACTTAAGAAGGTGGCTCAGATGTGGTTCTCTGCCATTCGACCAGGTGTGATTCACTCATTCTCCTAGCGAAAGCTTTTCTTGTCCCATTTCAGGACCTGCAGGCGAACACCGAGAAACATGGACTGCCTCTTCCTCGTACAGCAGAAGGAAGGAGAAACCCTCCAGGATTACATGGCCCGATTTAATTCGGCATCCATAGAGGTCCCGGACCTCAACGAGCACATAGCCATGTCGGCCTTCAAAAAGGGGCTGCGATCATCCAGGCTTACCTTCTCACTGGACAAAAAGTTCCTGACAAGCTACTCCGAACTATTAGCTCAGGCACAAAAATATGCCCTAGCAAAAGAATAAGTGGCAAGTCGATGCCAGGCTGAAGGGAGGTCGGCTCCCAAGAGGAGGGGCGATAGGGCTCCCGAAGTCTGACCTTCCAGTGATGGAACCAACTTAGCTCGATGCCATAGCTTAAGTCGAAGGACTTCCCCAGGAGGTTTGAGACTTACACACCTCTCTCCCTCCTAAAGAAGAAAATTTTTATGGAGATTGAGAAGGAGACCTTCCTATAGAGGCCTCGCCCAATGAGGAGCCCCTCCACGTCAAAGAACAAGGACAAGTACTGCCAATTCCACCGCAACCATGGGCACTATACAGAAGATTGCCTCCAGTTGAATGACGCGATCAAAGATTTAATCAGACAGGGGTACCTACATAAGTACGTCCAACCCTAGAAGAACCGAGCTGAAACTTCCATTGCCAAGAATCCCCGGAGGAAACAAAGCTACCCAACAACACCCTATTGATGGAAATGTTGGCATGCTTCACCGCCGGTCCTACTAGAGAGACGAAGGAGGTCGGGACATCTCAAAGAGGCCTCGAGGTTCTAATGTAATTAGTTCTCCAACAAAGACATCCCAGAGTCTCAGGCTCTGGGGATGATCCTGTTGTTGTGTCGGCAGTAATTACCAATTATGATGTAAGAAGGATCTTCATTGATAATAGAAGCTTCATTAAAGTTTTGTTGTATGATGCATTTGTCAGAATGAATTTGCCTAGAACTAGGCTGCAAGAATCCCCAACACCACTGACCAGGTTCGGGGGGAACTCTGTCAACGTAGAAGGAGAAATAACTCTACCTATGACCATCGGATCAGAGCCCTATCAAAAGGCCTTCCCTATCAATTTTGTGGTCGTCCGCATGATGTCAGCTTACAACACCATATTAGGGCAATTGGCCCTTAACAAATTCCGAGCCATTGTGTCTACCTACCACTTGCTGGCAAAATTTTTGACTCGGAATGGGGTCGGAGTGATGAGAGGGCATCGTAGGATGCCGGCATGCTTGACCATTCAGGATAGACAGGGAGGCCATTCCACCTTGGAAAGTTTGATCCCGGTCCGAAGCTGACTACTATGGAGAATCGATCGAGAAGATCCTATTTGTACCTCTTAGGGAGGATGACCCTACCATGGTCCTGCAGATCGGAAGCACGCTCGATAAGGATGCTAAATCAAAGCTGGTCAACTTCCTGCGGAACAATGTCGATGTTTCCACCTGGTCGACATCGGACATGCCAGGCATATTGTCGAAAGTCATAACCCATCGGCTTAAGGTGGACCTCACCTACAAGCCAGTCTGATAAAAGAAAAGGAACTTCACCCCGGAGAGACAGAGGGTGGTCGATGAGGAGGTCAAGAAGCTCCTCGAAGCTGGTTTCATCAGAGAAGCCCACTACCTAGACTGATGGCCAATGTTGTGATGGTGAGGAAGGCCATCAGGAAGTGGAGGATATGCGTAGACTACACTGACCTCAATAAGGCCTACCTGAAGGATAGCTTTCCCTTACCAATGATTGACTAGCTAGCGTACACCACTGTCGTCATCAACTTTTGAGCTTCAAGGATGCCTTTTTCGAGTACAACCAAATCAGCATGGATCTAGAAGACGAGGAGAATATGGCCTTTATCACTGACAAGGGGCTGTACTGCTACAAGATGATGCCCTTCGACCTAAAGAATGCTGGAGCCACCTTCCAGAGGCTGATCAACAAGGTCTTCGAGGAGCATTGGAAGAATATGGGGCATATGTTGACGACATGATAGTCAAGAGCCTCCGGAGAGCCGAATACATCAGGATCTAAAAGTGTCCTTCGATGCCCTGAGATACCATAGGATGAAGTTGAACCCCACCAAGTATACCTTCGGGTGACCTCGAGGAAATTCCTCGGCTTTCTAGTCACACAGTGAGGGATTGAGGTCAACCGTGATAAAATCAGGGCCATCATAGACATGGGGCATCCAACTAGCAAGAACAAGTGCAAGAACATACAGGTTGGATAGCCTCTCTCAGTCACTTTATTTCCAGATCGGCCAAAATTCTCCTTTCTTTAAACTTTGCAGCGGTTGGACCGCTTCCAATGGACCGACGAATGTCAGTCGACCTTCAAAGCACTGAAGGCTTATCTGAAAATGCCTCCCTTACTCGCTAAGCCTGTGGAGGGAGAGCCCCTATATCTATATCTATCAACATCGGATGAAGAACTGAGCTCCGTCCTCATCGAATAAGGGAAGACAACCAGCAAAGGCTGTCTACTACATTAGCAAGGTACTCCATGATGCCGAAACCAGGTATCTGATGCGGGACTAATATGCATGCAATTCTTTTTGTATGTTTTATATATGGGGTTAGGTAATTAATTCCCAAATTTCAAATCAAAATTAGTTGTAGGGAATTATTTATGAATTTTTGAAGCCAAGCATGCAGATTAGAACCTAGAAAAGTACTAAAGAATGATCGCCGGGGCTGAGAAGCCTCGGTTAGGGCAAGTTCTCCTACAATATAAAGACTGGAGGTAGAGGGGTGTACCTGACAATGTCTGAAGCTCCCGATGAAGATCGCAGTGAAGGGATCTCTCGTCCTCGATGGATGCAGCCTGGAAAACGAGCCAAAGACCCGGGATACCCGGCTTTTCTGCTTGTGGACCAATTGAGGCTTGGCTGGAGTCGTTGGATTCGTAGGAACTCGGGGACCTGCAAATGACCTGTCAGGGGTTAGAAAACTCAAAGGAGATCAAGAAAAAAAGAAAATAGCAAATAAAAAAATTTGGAGTGGGGCCAGGCTCTGGAGGATTGGCTTGCGGCAGGATGATGATTGCAGCACCGGAAGAAGAACTCTCAAACCCCTTTATGCACACAGCAAGGTAATCACTCAAAGCATAGAAGGTTTATTTCATATATCAAAATCTAGCTTCATACAAGAGGCTAGGGTCCTTTAAATAGACCCTTAACCTTGGGCTCCAAGTAAGGGCACATTAGTCTTTACATAAGAATCATTTTCCTCTCAACCCTAGCTAGAAAATAAGGAAACATTAGTAAAAAAATCCTAAAATTCTCTTGACTTGGCCAACACTCCAAGGATGCCTAGGGGTGTGTTGGGCTTCTTAGAGTAGCAATGGAATGCCCAAAGGGGCTTGAGTGCATGGGCTTGGGCCTCTGAAGCTGGGGTGGCCTGGTATAGTAGCAGGATATTCCTCGTATCTTGCTTCTTAGGGTCTTGGACTTGATTCCTTTGGACTAGGATGCAGATGGACCTCTGAAATCATGGATGCCCTGGTCTATGAATATACTTTGGTATCTGGAAGGGATTTGGGTATCTGAGGGCATCTACAGGATTCAGGTTTTCTAAATTTCTCCTATGGTCTTCAAATCTTCAAGCTGGTTGGACTTGGGCTATACTACTTCAATGTCTTCATTCTGGTTGTTCTGGCCTTCACTAGTATGATGTGGTCTTAGTCTTCGATATGCTTGGACAGACTCAAAAAAATAAATTAGCTCGACATGAGTTGACTAATACTGAACTGAACTAGCTCAACATGAGCTGACTAATTACAGGACTCAAATAAAAACAACTCAGCTAGACTAAGCTTTATTACAGTAGACTCAAATGCCAATTAAGTGATCCACAGAGGGTTGAGAAGCCTCTACCTTATTTTGGCGCCTTTGGTGTCCGCACTAATTCTCTCCGGGGGGGAGGAACTCGACCCTGTCGAATGAAGATCAGATTAGCTCACATATCTCTCAAGAAGGTCTGGTTTGAGGCATTGCAAGTCCTCTCGAGAAATCCCGAATTGTCCAACTCTGGCCGGCCTTGCCATTGGACTAGGAAGCATTGATAACCGCGGCCCCGGTCATAATGGCTTGATCATCCAGGATACGCTCAATCCGCCTCCTCTCTCAGGCCAAATTTGTTAGTGCACTCTAGTTTAGGGTCACTCACAATGAAAAGGAATAGGTCCAAAGGCCTCACTAGGTATCGCTACCAGTTCCCTATACTCACCAGGTCTGTAATATTGAAGGTAGAACTAATGCCCATATCCGAAGGCAAGTCTAACACAGGCATTTGATCCAATCCTTCTCTATCACTTTAAAGGTCCGGCTCTGAGCATGAAGCTTCATTTAGGCCTAAGCCTAACCAAAATAAAATCCACTACATCAAATTCTTTGACCCTTCTTCAAGAATTTAGCTAGTTGTTTTAAGATTAGTGCGGGTGGTGAACATGCTAGGCACATGCAGACTCCTAACAAGATGATGCAAAGACTCAAACCTATACCTAACAGACTCGACTAAAGAGGTTTATTAGGTCTTAACTACCACTTGGGCATGAGGGCATGAGTCATGGTTGATGGATGACATGCAAAAGAAAATTTGCTAGTAACTCCTAATAGGTACTAGAGGATCTGCCAAAAGTAGGTAGCAATGGGATGGGCTCTATGGATCCTTGCAACCTAGTAACCTCAACAAAATGTAACCTAATAGTTCTAGACACATGAGAAAACTCAAGAAAGGGTAGGAAATAGGAAGTGGGTTTAGAATTAGTCTGGTAGGGTGGAGAAAAAGGTTCCGTGTTAGTTGGATAAAGTAGAATAAAAGAAGGCATGTCAGGGACTAATCCTAGACTAATGAGGCTAACCTTATGGGGTTGCGGTATATCTATGGGCAAGAAAAGGTCCATGCTATGGAAGGATGGGTCAACAATTTCTGGAAAGAGACTTCAACAGGAATGGCAGGAAGGGATTCATCCTGAGGGCAATGGGTTAAGTAAGCCAAATCCTGAATAAAGTGTTCTTGTTCATGGAATTTAGGAATATGCTCTACAATTAGATCCTTTTCTAGTGTTTCCTCAGGTAAAATCCTAGTATCAGAGTTCTCTTCCTCTAATTGTTCTTCCACTATAGCTTTAGGTTGGATGTGGTCAAGGTCAACTAGCTCTGGGTTGGTTTCTACCAGGGTATCTACTGGGCCAGCTAATTCTAGGTCTATTAAAGGTGTCTCCTCTTATCCTTCATACTCATCCACTAGGCTCGCATCAGCTTCATACACTTCCGTGTTAATGTAAGCCTTGTCAATCTCAGGAATGGTTGGAGAAGGTCGGCTAGGGGAAAATTGGCTAGGTCCTGGTTTTTGATTATGGACACTAATCCTAGTAGGTTCAGGTTGCCTAAGGGGTAGTGGCTCACTACTGGGCTCATATTTAGGGGTACTAATCCTATGGGGTTCAAGTTGACTAAGAGAAACCTGACTAGTACTAGATTGATACCTAGGGGTTATGGGCTCCCTGGGCTTATCGGACAAGGGCGCAAATCTATGGGTCATGGGATTATAGGATCTGGGGTTAAAGGATTTTGGGTCAGTTTTATGGTCAGGTTCTAAGGATGGATCATGGTATGGGATCCTCCTAAGGTTTGGCTCCCTATATGGGTCAAGATATCGTGTTCTCCTAGGGTTGGACTCCCTATATGGGTCAGAACATTGGATTCTCCTAGGGCTGGACTCCCTATATGGGTCAGAATATTGGATTCTCCTAGGGTTGGACTCCCTATATACCCAGAATATTGGGTGTTGGGTCTACTAGGCTCGTGGGATATGGGTTCGTAGATTCTAGAGTCAGAGGATTTGGAGTCATAAGATCTATAGGTTGTGGGTATACTAGGCTTATAGGGAGAGGGTAAATAGGATCTATCTTCCTGGTCTACAAATCCTGATTGGGTCTTCTAGGACTAACCTTAGGGATTGGGTCATGACGATGGGCACTCCTAGGTTCAGCCTCAAGGTATGGATCAGGGTTTGGGATCCTCCTAGGTTCAGTATCATAGTATGGGTCATGACGATGGGCTCTCCTAGGTTCAACCTCTCGATAGGGATCAGGGTTTGGGTCCTCTTAGGTTCAGTATCATAGTATGGGTCATAACGATGGGATCTCCTAGGTTCAACCTCATGGTAGGGATCAGGGTTTGGGGTCCTATAGTTTTCTCTAGGGTCCCTATCCTATCCTCCGTCTGGTCAAACTTATTGGCTAAGGTTCAAGTCTATTATTGGTTCGGGTAGTAGACTGATTCAATTGAGTCATCTGGGTAGTTAACTAGGTAGTCATCTGGGTAGTTAACTGGGTAGTCATCTGGGTACTTAACTGGGTAGTCATCTGGGCCATGGATTGGGTTAGCTGATCAGCAAAGGCTTTCATTTGGGCTTCTAGCTTATCCATGGATTCAGACAAAAGTGGAGATGGTGGATGATATGAAACCCCTGATCTAGTGCTCATGCAAGACTCGATCAAACCGACTACAGCTAACTAGACCTAGAGTCCCAAAACTAAGGGCTCAATCAGGGTGGCAAACTAGCCTATAGTAACCCTGTACTCAGCCAGGCAGGTGTAAGGGAGGTTAGGTCCCTGATTGCCAATCCTAGACACCAATCAGAGATTGGCCAGGTAGGCGGACCAGCACACAAGCCCTTCGGGATTGAATCCCTAAACCACCATTTTAGACACCGAGCATAAAGCATACACAGGTTAGCTTGACACAATGATCTGACGCTTAGCCCGAACTCGACCAGTTGGTGTCCCTAGCCCACTAGGGCAAATTAAGTCTAGTTAATTTTAGGTTAAGGCTTGGAATCGAATGCAAGGGATGTGGTCTTGGGCTAAGGAGAGGTGATCAAATCCTCCCCCCATCTGATATAGCAAGAGTGCCCTTAAAAATAAATTATGCAATGATGGCAGGTAGATGAGGATGCAAATTAGGGTTTAGATATTTTGATATTTTTTTGGAGAATATGTAATGTTTTTTTTTTTTGTATTTTCTTAAATAGAAGAAAACTTGCAAATTATGGCCTAATATGCAGGAAATATATTAAAATTAAAAGATAAGCAAAAGATGCTAAACAAAACCCTAAAACTTCCAAAATTATCTTGCTGAAAAAAACAGAGCCAAAATTTACAGGCTGTATTTCGGCTTGCAGAAAATTCACAGGCCGAAATAAAATCTATAAAAATTCATAAAACTATTGTAAATTATGATGAATCCAGAAAAACAAATTTCAAAACTTTTAGAGCTTTAATCAGGGAGAAATAATTTAAATAACAGAGTATATACGGACTGAAAAATTACAGGAAACAAGCCCTAATCTAAGATCTGATACCAAATGATGCGGGACTAATATGCATGCAATTCTTTTTGTATGTTTTATATGTGGGGTTAGGTGATTAATTCCTGAATTTCAGATCAAATTTAGTTGTAGGGAATTATGTATGAATTTTTGAAGCCAAGCATGCAGATTAGAACCTAGAAAAGTACTAAAGAAGGATCGCCGGGGCTGAGAAGCCTCGGTTAGGGCAAGTTCTCCTACAATATAAAGATTGGAGGTAGAGGGGGTGTACCTGATAATGTCTGAAGTTCCTGGTGAAGATCACAGTGAAGGGATCTCTCGTTCCTCGATGGATGCGGCCTGGAAATAGAGCCAAAGACCCACGGATACCCGGCTTTTTGCTCGGTGGTCCGATTGAGGCTTGGCTGGAGTCGTTGGATTCGTAGGAACTCGGAGACCTGCAAATGACCTGTCAGGGGTTAGAAAACTCAAAGGAGATCAAGAAAATAAAGGAAAACAGCAAAGGAAAAGGAATTTTGGAGTGGGCGGCCAAGGATCTGGAGGATTGGCTGGTGGCAGGATGATGATTGCAGCATCGGGAAGAAGAACTCTCAAACCCCTTTATACACACAGTAGGGTGATCACTCAAAGTAATAGAAGAACTCAAGGTTTATTTCATATATCAAAATCTAGCTTCATACAAGAGGCTAGGGTCCTTTAAATAGACCCTTAACCTTGGGCTCCAAGTAAGGGCACATTAGTCTTTACATAAGAATCATTTTTCCTCTCAAATCCTAGCTAGAAAATAAGGAAACATTAGGTAGAAAAATCCCTAAAAATTCTCTTGACTTAGCCAACACTCCAAGGATGCCTAGGGGGGCATGTTGGGCTTCTAAGAGCAGCAATGGGCCAGCCCAAAGGGGCTTGGGTGCATTGGCTTGGGCCTCTAGAAGTTGGGTGGCTTGGTAGCCAGGTAGCAGGAATATTCCCTTGTATCTTGCTTCTTAGGGGCTTGGGCTTGGCGCCTGGGCTTGATTCCTTTGGACTTGGATGCAGATTGACCTTTGAAATCATGGATGCCCTGGTTTATGAATATACTTTAGCATCTGGAAGGGAATTTGGGTATCTGGAGGGCATCTGCAAGGAATCAGGGTTTTTTGAATTTTCCTCCCGGGGTCTTCAAATCTTCAAGCTGGGTTGGACTTGGGCTATACTTCCATGTCTTCATTCTGGTTGGACTTGGCCTTCACTTGTATGATGTGGTCTTGAGTCTTCGATATGCTTGGACAGGACTCAAAAAAATAAAGTTAGCTCGACATGAGCTGACTAATACTGAACTGAACTAGCTCAATATGAGCTGACTAATTACAGGACTCAAATAAAAACAACTCAGCTGGACTAAGCTTTATTATAGTGAACTCAAATGTCAATTAAGTGATCCACAGAGGGTTGAGAAGCCTCTACCTTATTCTGGTGCCTTTGGTGTCCGCACCAGTATCCCAAGATGTAGAAGTTTGTCTACTCCCTGGTTATAGTAGCTAAGTGACTGCAGCCCTACTTTCCAGTGCATTCGATCATCATCCTGACTGATCAACCTCTCAAGGTGATCCTCAGAAGTCCGATACCTTGGGGCGACTTGCCAAATGGGCTGTCAAGCTTGGGAATTCGACATCTCCTTTTGACCTCGGTCGGCCATGAAGGCTCAGGTAATCACTGACTTCATAGTAGAGTGTACTTGGAGGCAGGAGACACCTCCGCAAATGGTCGATGTACCTGAAGAAGATACTGCTGGAAAGTTGGACCCCACTTGGACACTCCATGTGGATGGAGCGTCTAACCTAGCTGGTTATGGAGCAGGCTTGATCCTGACTGACCCCAACGAGCAGAGCCTGGAGTATGCCCTATATTTTGCATTTCAAGTATTAAATAACCAAGCGGAGTATGAAGCCCTCTTCATGGGACTGAGGATAGCTGATGAACTGGGCATCGGTCATATCAGAGCCTACTCCAATTTCCAACTGGTGGTAAACCAAGTAAGGGGCGAATTCGAGGTGAGAGATCCAACCTTGGCTAGGTACTTGAGTAAGGTACAGAGCCTCATGACTCGGCTCAAATCTTTCGAGATACTCCATATACCTCAGGTGCAAAACTCCCGGGTAGATGTCTGGTCATGGCTGGCTACTGCCATCGATAACCCCTCTAATCGGACCTTCGTGGAGCACCTACAAAGCCCAAGCATTGCTGAAGAGATATCAGGAATCCATCAAGTGGAGTGAGAAACCTCTTGGATGGACCCCATCCTTGTGCTCCTCAATGAAGGAACCTTGTCGGAAGATAAAGCTGAAGCCAAACATGTGCGCTGGATTGTCTCAAAGTACATCATCCTCGACAGAACCCTCTACAAGCGATCATTTACATAGCCACTACTCGAGTGTCTGGGGCGGTCAGACATCGATTGCGCACTCAGAGAAGTGCACGAAGGCATATATGGCGACCACCTGGGAGGTAGATCTTTAGCCTACAAGATCATCCGATAAGGCTACTTCTGGCCGACCATCCAGAAGGATGCTACAGATTTTGTTAGGAGGTGCGACACATGCCAATGGTACTCCAGTGTTCAAAGGTGATTGGCTAGTCAACTAATTCCACTAACAGCCCCCTGGCCATTCGCACAGTGGGGGATGGACATCCTCGGGCCATTTTCCCTGCATCCAAATAATGAAAGTTTCTAATTATTGCCATCGACTACTTCACCAAGTGGGTGAAAGCTGAACCACTGGCGTAGATCATCGAGGCCAAGGTGGAGACCTTCGTCCAAAATTGTATCATCTATTAGTTTGACATACCGCAGGCAATCATCACCGACAATGGGCGGCAACTCAATAACCCAAAGTTCTGGGATTTCTGCCAGTAGTAGTACCATATCTCCCACTTGTTGACTTCAGTCAGACACCTCCAATCCAATGGGGAGGATGAAGTGACCAACCAGATGATCTTACATGGGCTGAAGACCCGACTGAACGATGCCAGGGGACTCTGGGTATAAGAACTTCATTCGGTACTCTAGGCCTATCAGACTACCTCTCGGACAATGACTGAAGAAACTTCATTCAATCTCACCTATGGGAGTGAGGCAGTCATACCGGTGGAAGTCCCCTTATGGTCCCTCCAGATCGATCATTTTTTTGAACCAGCCAATTATAAACAGAGAAGAGCCGACCTTGACTTACTCGAGGAGACCCGACTCCAAGCGGACCTAAGGATGGCGACCTGTCACCAAAGAATGCCTAGATATTACAATTCTCAAGTCAAGGTCCAAAGCTTCTAGATTAGAGATTTGGTTCTGCAGAGATCAAAGATATCCAGGCCGACTGAACAAGAAAAGCTCTCTCTCAACTTGGAAGGCCCGTATCGGGTGGTCGAAGTGATCCGGGCCAAAACTTACCAACTCGAGCATCTAGATAGATGGCAAGTGGCGTGTCCTTGGAATGTAGATAACATTTTCAAATACTATCAATAAAGATAGCCATTTATGCTACATACAAGTCCGATTCCCATCGACAAAGGCTCTAGTGTATCCCACTCAAGTCATAATTCTCGAGTCAAGGTCCAAATCTTCTGGATCAGAGATTTGGATCTGCGGAGATCAAAGATATCCAGGCCGACCGAACAAGGAAAGCTCTCCCCCAACTAGGAAGGCCCCTATTGGGTGGTCGAAGTGATTCGGGCCAAAACTTACTAACTCAAGCATCTAGACAGATGGCAGGTGGCGTGTCCTTGGAATGTAGATAACCTCCTCAAACACTATCAATAAAGATAGCAATTTATGCTACATACAAGTCCGATTCCAATCGACAAAGGCACTAGTGTAGCCCACTCAAGTCTGATTCCGATCGGTAAAGGCTCTAGTGTAGCCCACTCAAGTCCGATTTCAATCGTCAATGACTCTAGTGTAGCCCACTCAAGTTCAATTCCGATTGGCAAAGGCTCTAGTGTAGCCCACTCAAGTTCGATTCTGATCGGCAAAGGCTCTAGTGTAGCCCACTCAAGTCCGATTCCGATCGGTAAAGGCTCTAGTATAGCCCACTGAAGTCCGATTCCGATCGGTAATGGCTCTAGTGTAGCCCACTCAAAGTCGATCTCGATCAATGAGGCTCTAGCATAGCCCCTTTAGAATTCGACCTCAATCGGAAAGTACTTTATGGGATCCTTAAACCCTTGAGCAATTTCCCTATAAATGACTAGTTCAAAGGTTCCCTAGGAATATTTCTAAGAGAGATGAGTTCAGACTAAACTAACCTCTCGACACTTAGAAATATTTCTAAAAGAGATGAGTTCGAGCTAAACCAACCTCTCAGCACTTAGAAGTAGTTCTAAAAGAGATAAGATCGGACTAAGCTGACTATTCCACATTCAGATAAATAGGCATCAAATACACAAATCCAAAAAGAAAGTCATTTCATTCATCAAAAAGTTTTTGTACAAGAGTGGGCAGACTTTTACAATCAGCCTTAAGTCTTGCCCTATGGGTACAATGTAGGGTTCGGTGGCAAGGCGGAAACATAGATTTCAAGTTTTTTTATCTTTATGAAATCTTCACCAAACCCTTAACCCAAGATCTCCTTAAAAGAATTAAAACATATAACATGTATATATAAGATTTAAAGTCATATTAAAGTACTAACCTGTATCGCTAAAATCCAAACATTAAATCTCCACCAGGTGCCCAAATGTTCACCCTCCAATGGTGATCCACACAGAAAAAGATGAAGACTACAACTTCTTGTTCTTGGCTCCTCTTCTTGAATTCTTTTTCAAGAATTCAATTCTTGGACTTTTAGGCTGAAATTTTCTTTCTTGAAAATTTCTTTTCTTCCTTCTTTCCTCTTCTTGAATTCTTTTCTTGAATTCCCTTTCTTGAATTCCTTTTCTTGAATTGAATTGGAAGAAAAAATTAAGACAAGTAAATCTTAATTCAAGAAAGAAAAGAAGAAGAACAGACCCTTCCTTTTCCTTTCCTTTACCGTTCAAGACCTTCCTCTTATTCTTGTTTAGGGTCAGAGTTTCGACAGAGATTATCTCTGTAAGGGAAACAATACCCAACAAGCATAAAGGGAAGGAGTATTCCAGAGAGGAGGAGAGGAATATGATCTCTGAATTTGATTATCAGAAAAAACCCCCGAGAACCCAAACCCTTTTATAGATTTTAGAGGGGCGTCTTCTCAAAACATCGCAACCCTCTGAAACCCCAAGAATCATGATCCCTCATTCCTCACGCATCCCCTCAACCAAAAATCATGATTCTTCGATTTAATTTTCATTTTTCCGACGAGGAGGACTCTCGGAAAAACTTCAGGAAGAATCGCGACTTTTGAAGATGGACTTGCGACCAAAAAATGATGGATCTTTTTCCTTAATTTTTCTGGCCATCAGATCCAGATCCAAGGATGTCAGACAAGGATCCAAATCACCCCTTTTCTTGATTTTTCTCCGATGGAATTTTCTTCCCACGCGCATGAAGAGGAGTCCACACGTGCGTGGACTCTTCTTCTTGGCGCGCGCGGGTGAGGAAGGGTGTGGGCGGCTTGGAGAGAGAGTCTCAGTGCACTTGATTCACTTGGGTTCAGCCATGGGTAAGCCCAATGTCCTAAAATTTAAATTAGACCTTAATCTGGTTCAATTAGAACCCAATTAAGCCCAATTCAGAACCAAATTCAAATCTGATTCGAATAAAAATTGGGTCTGCAACACATGCTAGTGTGTTTTTCCTGCAAACATGATTTAATTCCAAATTAAATCCTTCATCAATTCTCTTTTGTGTGTGACCCATTGGGTTCCACACCTAGCCAGCAGTAGGTCCGAGTGCTATTTGACTTAATTCGGTTAGATCTCAACTAAGCCGATTTAGGTCAACTCAAAATAGCTCGACTCGGTCAATTAGAATCTAATTCTAATTAACTGATTTGAATTACCATAATTCAATCATATACCTACAAGACAAGATTGATGTCTAGCAACGTATCATGTCTACCCGGAAGATGTGGAATTTTGGTGGAATTACCAAAATACCCTTCAGTGGTGAGTTACCGGGCAATTCAGTCCTTTGATCAACTTGCATCCCGAATATGATTATGAATATGGATACTTGTCAAATCCAATTTCATATTCATCCCTAGCTCAATCTTTATAATGATGATTCATTAATGAACCATTAGAAATTAACTCTAATGTTCATACTTTGATCAAAGATTTCCTGAATCCATCATTTGATCGAAATTAGCTGGATGCAATTTCCTCTTATTAGGGCTGATCAATTCCTTGTTGACCTACTCACAACCTCCATATACAATCCACCATATCCAGTATCACCTCGTGCATGACTCAGTGTCTTGATTGATTGCGAACCAAAGTATGGATTCATATATATAAGGTACCATGGTAGTCTCAGGTCAAAGGACCACATGCACTACTCCCACTATGAGAATTATCTATTGACAAACAGATAAGGTTCCATTAGATATTCTCAATCTGGATCAACTCAGTGAACTCATTCTCTAATGAACACTCACATCCTAGTATTAGTGTCAAACACAAGTGACTGTGAGATCAGTCACCCTCATCACAAAGCATATATAGGATGTGCTGGTCTTGCCGGAAACATTGATTCCCAACTCAATGTCCCATAGACCAGGAATATTTTAGATTAGGGTTTTAAGGCTATAGGTCTCACTGGTATGATCTCATCATAACCCTAGAACCATAGCCCTAATCTATGGGGTTCATCATATAATCATAAAAACATTGCGTATGATGAAAATAATGCCTTTATTATAATAATGCCAATTCATTGATTTTGGGATCGAAATACAATATTTCAATTAGCTTTCAGGGCACAATCTTTCATACAAGGGGAGAACAGTTGGAGGGGCTTTAGCTTCAGTCTCCCATGCTGCATCCAAAGTCTCGATCGATGCCTCTGTCAGACCCGTACCAGTAGCAGCTTGAGCATCGGTCCCGATGTCGGTCAGCCCTCCCTCTTCTTCCGTCGGCTGCCTCAGCTGTATGGCCGATAAGTCAAGCTCTGGAAAGGCTTAAACTATCTTCTTCAGGCAGTCGTTAAAGCCGTACTCATAGCTCATCGCTCTGGCCTCTTCCATCTCATCGTTGAAGCTGGCGGAAGCCTTATATTCTGCCACAGCATCGCGGACCCGTTCCTTATTCAGCTCCTTCTCCTCTCTTAGCTGAACTATGTACTTCACTAAAACTGCTTGGTGGGCCCGCGTGCTTCTCTCAAAGTCCGTAGACCGCTCCTCCTCCTTGCTCAGTCAACAGATAAGGGAGGTAATCTTCACCTTCTTCTTCTTCAATTTGGCCTCCTATTTGACTAGCTGAATCTGCAGGTCTTCCGCCTACTTCTTTAAAGACTCGGCTTCAACCAGACTAGCCAACAGCTTCTCCTTCGCGACCTTCTACAATGTCTCCACCACCGCTCTAGCCATCTCCGACCCCTCGACCTTCTTGGTCAAGGCCTCTATCATATGAACCATGTCATCAAGGCCCTCATCCATCAACGAGACATCATGGAGAAGCTGCAAATGATGAGCCGTGTTAGTCACACACAAGATAAAAGGAGAAGAGAAAAAAAGATGAAGGGATGGTGAGTTACCTTCAGCAAGTTGAGGTAGGCACCTCTCACCACCTCGTTCAGCTTGCATTGATAGGACTCCTCCCAGTCGGCATCAGTGATAGCCCCTTTAAGTAGGTCCCTGGCCTGTTGGGGATTTTGAAGAGCGTGCTAGTGTTTGAAGGTATCGTAGCTCACCCCATCGGCATCCACTCCTCCAACTGTAGTTTTCCCCTTGTCTGCAGGGGAAACCACCTTTGTCGGCTCAGCCAATGGTGAGGCTGAGGCCATCCCCAGTTCAGTTGGCTCCGAGGACATTTGCTCTGGTCGAGTGGTGACTCCTCGACCGTGGATGAAGTTTCGATGCCCTCGTCGCCAGCCACTCCAACAAGGGAACATTGTCCCCATCGGACTCCGATGCCACTATGATCACATGCCATTCCTCAGCCTGTTGCTTCTTCGGCTTATCCGCAGTCAGCCTCGCGGACTGAGCGACCCTCTTCCTTGTCGGCCACTCTGCCACCCTTGCTCTATCGGGCTTCATCTTCTCTCCTATTGCAAGGGAAAAACCAAGTAAGTAAAAAAAGAAAATAAAGCTTGTAAAATGGAAAAGGGGACCGACGGTAATGGCCTCTACCCTACCTAAGTATTGGTGGCGGCTGACTCCGACCAAGTGGAGGTTATCCTCCCGATGCAACTCTGGCACCATTGTGGCACCGACCACCTCCATCTCATTGAAGTTGGCTTGGTCGGCCATCAGCACCGTCCTCCCTTCATTGGCCGTCAACTGTGATTCCCCCCACAACAGGTCAAAGCCCCAAGGCTGAAGGCTGTGCATGTAGAAGAACTTCGACTTCCAGTCATGAATGGCCGACGGAAACCCTCCAATTATCTTCCACCCAGGATGAGGGCTAAGAACCCACCATTCTTTGCTCCTAAAGTCTTTCTTCAAAACAAAGAAGGTGGTGAAGAGGGAGGTCCTAGGTTCATCTCCGGCCCTCTGGCATAGAATCATGAAGTAGCTGATAGCCCGAATGCTATTCGGGGTCAGCTGCATGGGGGTAATCCTATAGAGGTTGAAGATCTCGATGAAGAAATCGCATAAGGAGAACCTAAGGCCAGCCTTTACGTGATCCTCATAGATCGGGAGGGCTCCAGAGCTCAACGGATAGGTCACCCTCCCTTCCCAGTCTGGGACAATGAGGTGAAGGGTGGAGGGGATGTTATATCTAGCCCTAAGGGCCTCTACCCGATCTTACATCAACTCAGACCAGATCTGGTTAGGACCTATCTCTTTCTCCCTACGGTTGGAGGCCATTATTGTAAGGCTGGAAGAAAAGGAGGACTAACCTAAGAATTGGTTTCCAAAGAGGGTGGAGATGATGGAATGTGGCGCTCTCTTTCCAAGTGCGGTTGCAGCAAGAAACTCCACCCAGAGTCTCAGCACCACCTTTTTATAGTCCCTGGGTGAACCGCCTCTCACCGTCTCTCGAGCGCTGCGATCCGGCATCAGGCGGTACGACTCTCCACGCAGCAAAAGCTGATGCGATGGAAAGAAGCATGTTCGAGCCGTGATCCGCATGATCACTAGATCAGTAGCTGAGGGGCCGCTCCCAACATGGTGCCGATCGCCCAGATGTCTCCACGTCACTCAAGTCACCTCCGAAGCCCGATGGCCGAGCGGGCCAGGCTGGCCACTCATCATTGCACCCCCTCTGCATTAACTGTCACTCCCTCTACTTCTAATTTGGTGTCGACACCTATCCTGAGCGGGAGTTTCCAGAGTGGGAAATGACCAGGCGCAGCATGCCCAATCAGATCCGCAGTCACCTTGAAGACAAATGCATTCAATGCGAGAATAATGCTCTCGCCCTTCAAAGCAACAAGCCCTCTTGAAGGACAAGAGCAAGGGGGCAACTGTTATCCCCAATCGGCTTCCCTCCGAACCAGATCGAAGCCGATGACCCTTCGACCGGGTTGGACCAAAGGTCCGGCTGACCTACCGAAGATCCGACCGACTCACCAGCAATCCGACCGACCCATGAGGTTCAATCGACCCATTTCAACTGAGCAATGTCGGCCTAGGGCAGGTCGATCCAAGGATGGCCTGAAGGCTCCTTCCAGCTGGTGCCAGGAATCCGTTATGACAAAATCCTGATATCTCGACACCATTACTCTACGGATCCCTTGATCTCAGTGCCGTTATTCCATAGGTCCCATGATTTGTTGCCACCTGGCCACTACCGAGATTCCTTTAGGGGCAGTTTGGCCATTCCCAGCCTGGCTTCTAATAGATTCTGGTGAAGCTTTGCGCCTATATAAGATAAAAGGGGGACTCCGAGCGGTAAGTGAACTCTTTCCTTCCTACAAGCCATCTCCATTGATTCCTCAATTCTATTTCTCTAAGCTTCCCACTAACTTAACCATTAGAGGCTCCCCTGCCGGAGCTCCTCCGACCTGTGGGACATTTTTGCAGGAACCGGGTAGACGCATGCTCCAACCAGGTTGAGAAAACCCAGTTTGGGAGATTCAACGGCAACAGGGATGTATTGGGTTTATGGGTAAAATATGGAGGGTTGGTATGTAAATATGGATTAATGATTTAGTTTTTTAAAGAGATGTGTTGAAAGTGCATCAATCTTTTCTATGCTTTCTTTGCCTAGTTAGTTAATTTAACATGCTACAAACGTGAGATTAGGATGGATACTCTTTCAAGTGCCAATTTCCCACTTGATAAGATTTTGTTGGCAAGGTTATGTGGCTGCTCTGGTAAGGGTAACATTAATTCTTTTGAGGTAACATTTATCCCCTGCGAAAGATCCTGTAGCTTTGGTTTTCATCTATCCAAAGACTCCTATGTCAATATGCTTATCAGAGTTAAAATTTTATGTAGCTTGAATTCTCGGTGGGGATGCTAGGGTTCTCTATCCTTGTAATTCCTGGCCCTGTGATGCCATTCTAAAGAATGAATTATTTTCTAATACTTATACCTCTACTTAATGAATGAATTATTTTCTAATACTTATACCTCTACTTAATGAATTCTTTTGAAAACTCAAAAATTCATTCATTGGAGCTCAGCTCACTGTCAATATTTGAGAACAAGTAGCTTTAGTAGTTTTGCCTCTATTATTCCTTTTGTGGAAACATGTGATCTTTCTCAATAAACTAGTGACTAGAACTAAAAATTTCCTAAACTGAAACTTCTAACCCCCGTGCAGATCCCTTGTCTAATTAAAAGAGGAACTGGGTGAAAGTGGTGAGAGGAATAATTAGAGCAAGGATGTTTTGATAATATTTTTTTTAAAGCTTTTGATAAGGCTTGTATGTATGCTTGTGGTTGTTATCAATCAATCCTCTACTTGATGATTCTCAAAGGCTATCACTTTGCATGTTAGATCCTGTCACCTGTTCTCACTAATGCAGATGGGTCTATGAACAACCTCCTGGTATAAATCTAAGATCAACAATCATTGAGTGTGTCAGTTTTCTTCTCTGCCCTCCTGCTCCTGTCATAAATATAAAACTTTGTCCAAGCATCCATGACAGGATTTCATATGCAAACTTTCTCTTGCATGCGTGCTATACGATTTCAAATCTACTCATGATAACTATATACATTAGGACCTAAGTTCCATTTTAAAATTATGCGAAGTCCCAGAATCTCCGGAAGTTAGTAAATATTGAGCAAGGGTCTAAATTTTGTGATTGTGCTTGTGTTATCTTTCTAGACTAGCATAAAAATAGAGCATGTGTCCTAAACTACACTTGTTGGCAGTTAACACATGTCAACATGATAACGCACATTATTTTTAAGAGTTTTTTTTTTGTAGAAAAAAAAAGAATGGAGGGTTGGTTCCAGCGTAGCTACCCCATCTAGGAGTTATAATGAGAGTCCCACTCCATTAAAGAATGTTCGATTCGGGTCCAACACAAACCTCCCCACCATGAGGATAGGTATATCACCCTAGCACTTCCCTGTGCTAGCTGGACTGTCAGGATGGGTAGTTCTATAAAGGACAAGTCCCTAACCACTCCAACATCCCCACATCTAGGCCCCAGGACTTATCCTACAATTATTCGAGTCATCCATAAGAGTTATTCCTCAAATCTGGGATGTGTTAGTGTGAAACCACAGCCCCTTCCAACTGGGTTAAAAGGCCAAGGCACTAAAGTACAATAGAAAATAATTATTTTTCTTTTTTCCTTAAGCTAGGCACTTGGCTTTTGGCGAGAACATTTTCATGACTAAATTATGTATTTGGCCCATGGAAACATATCTAGCATGTCCACCTATTACCATTAAATTACTCATCACTGAGCCTTGGCAGCAAAGTGGATGTGCTCTAATCTCCTCCAAGAAAGGGGGAAAGCTTCTTCTGGTTGCTTAACTGCAATGACTTGCAAAAAAGTTCTAAACCAGGATTATCGATGTGGACACTCCAATGCTCAAGTCATTAAACAAAAATGAGAGACTATAACGGTTAGAGCTGAGAGCCTATGGTGGTCCAGTGAGCATGAATGGTAGCATGCGGGAATGTACCTAGCTGGAGGTCCCTCTTATATATTTGTATGGTCATGTGGTCTAATAGAATGCTATTGTAGAGGTATCTATCTTTGATAGGTATAACAAACTTGGTTGAGGTGGTAGAATCTTATCTCCCGGGATCTTTACCATTGGCAGCCTTCCCTTATAGTGTCAGAAACCATTGAGATCTTGTTCACTATGATCTATGTTAGGATAGCTATGATTGAATAGGTTGATGGCCACTCGGACTTCATGGATCTTGAGTAGGAGAAAGGACTTAGCTACGAATCAAGGCAAGCTAAGTCGATCTTCCAATTGCTAGTCAGACTGAGCTAGGAGTTGGTGGGCATGTACTAGGATACCGTGCTAGTCAAACTTGGTGGATCACTACTACTTAGTATTGAAGTAGCTAGTCGGTTTGGAAGGTGTTAGCTAGTCAGTGGACCCCACTACTGGTTCTTCCTCGATGAATGGCTAGTCGATTCTGGTGTCCTTGCCCTACTCGATGACTCAGTCACTTTGAATTGGGCATTGTGGTCTTCCATAACTGGTGGTTCATGCAATGGCCCAAGAAATCACCGAGGCCATGTCAGCAGTTGCCATATAAGATACCCCCACTCTCAAGTTCAGAAAGCTCTATGCCTTTGTCATTTCTAAGTGAAGGGAGTAGCTAGTTCAATAGCCCCGAGGATTGGACTGATCTATGAATAATTTGTATGTTTGTTGGATTTGTTGGTGGAATGTTGCCAACTACCTTGGATTCCAATCATGGGAGAGAGAAGGTCACTAATATGGTGCACCAAAGGACTGCATTTAATACTTAACATGGCAGGTGGCTCGCACGTCTCCTCCGACCAATGAGAAATGGCCACGTGTCCTAGGGGTGGTAGTTGAAATGATTTGCTCATGTCCCTCGGGCCAAGGAGTTATAGGTAGGAGAAAGCTTTAAGGTGATGCGACACTTCCATCTAGGTGTGCACCATGTGTTTGAATCCTAGAGCCTATGCCAAATGGGATTTGAATTTTGATCGTTGGACTAGGTTTAAGGACTTCTTGATACTGCTTCAAGGGTTGATTCTTCATTGATCTATAGAGAGGAGATAGGGAGAAAGAGCTCCAAACCCAATTTGCCTCCAAGAGTTTCTTCCCTTTGCAAGTTGGTCCTCCTCCCTTACTCCTTGTCCTCTATCTTTATCTTCCCAATGTCTCTCTTAGGATCTTCTGGGTAGGGCCGTGGTTGAAGGACCTTGCCTCCATTTGTACTTCCTCCTTTGTCTAGGCTTCTATTCTCTTCTCCCCTTCTTCTATCCACATGAGTTTATTCAAGGACGAGAATCACTCGGTGAGCTATGTTTCTAAGCTCCAAGGCTTTGAGTAGCCTTTCCTATATAGAGCTTCTCCCTCGGATCGAGGAGGTCAAGTCTCCTTTTAGGGTTGTTTGTCAAACTATCCGGTCAGCTAGTCCAAGTGCTCCAATAGCCATGAGTCCAGCAAGCATAGCTTCGACCAGGACCAGGGAGGACATCCTTCAATTTTGGGGGATGTATGGGATCCTAAGCCACATCCAAATTTTTGCTCCCAACCCGATCGATAGAATGACTTCAGGCCTAGAAGGTGGGATTTCCTTATCTGAGGGATTTCTTTGTGTAGGTCTCTGATTACCCTTCTATCCCATCATTCATAATTTCTTAGACTGCTACTGTCTTGTCCTAACCCAATTTACTCCAAATTCTATTCGGACTATCTATTCTTTCATTATCCTCTACCACTTCCATAGGGTAGTTGCTAGGTTGTCCTTATTCTGAGCAATTTATACCTTGAAATGCCACTCGATGGAGAGGGATGGTTGTTCATAGCCCCTCATCAAGGTAGGGCTATCCCTTTTGAGTTTCCCTCTTCCATTAAAGGCTAGAAGAGTTACTTTTTCTTTGCTTTTTATAAGAGGGTGAACAAGGTTTGGAGTAACTCAGACTAGGCCCCAAATAAAAATTTTGAAGTGGATCCCATCGACTAGGAGATCTATGACCAGCTCCTCAACTTGAAAATCCCTCGGGAGCAAAACTTGTTATTAGAACAAAACCTATTCAATGCCAGAGTTAGTTTGGTGTGAGTCTTAGGTGAGTGCTAGCTATAGTGTATTTCCTTTATTATTTGCCCGGAATTGACCAAACTTCCTACTCAGTTTTATAGATATGAAGTTTTCAATGGATGACCTAAAAGGCATCAACTGAAAGAGGACCCGACTAAGAAGCCAAAGATGATGGTGGCAAAAAGGCCCCGCATAGATCCGCCTGGGGTGGCACAAGCTACTGCACCCCGATTGGAGGCCCCCACACCTTGCTTTTAGGAGGCCTTGATCACTATAGATGAGGATGGTGTAGAGGTCCCGCCACCATCACCGTCTCCCCTGGCACCTACTCTAGCTTTGACTCTTACCTAGCCACCGACTCCACCTACTCCGCCAGTGCTATCTCCTATGGTGGAGGTGAGGCCTTCGAGTCCTCCAACCTAGGTGGGTCCTTCTACACCCGAGGAGGTCCTGCTGGAGAGAGAGGAGACCATTGAGATGGTGGGTGAAAGTGAAGGAATCTACCACCATCTTTGAGGATGAGAAGTTGTCCTAGGATCTATTCAACCTAATCCTTCTACCTTGGGACTAGAAAGAACAATAATCCCGACTAGTGGACAATGTCTTTGCTAATTCCTTTTTCCTGCTACATGGGGTAAGTATCTCTCAGACTTGTTGATTTTCCTTCGGCACCAAGTAGCTGACTTGTGATTTCTTTTATGTAGCTTATCCACAATGTCCTCATCACTAAGGAACCGTATTACAAGTCCATAAAATTTGAGGACAGCTTCAAGGACAATGCTAAGACCATCAAGATGTGGGTCAAAACCTTAAAGGAGGTGAATGCATAGATAGAGGCTCGGGGCTCAAGGAGGAGATGCGGCCCTCCAAAGATAGCTTTCAGGCTTTAAAGACCCAAGTGACAGAGAAGGACAAAAAGATCGAGAAGGATGTAAGTTATATTGCCCAGTTTTAGTGCAAATTGGTTAAGGCCACCTCTAGGGAAATGGTCTTGGAGCCTAAAATTAGCTCTATCAACCTCTAGCTTCACATGGCTAAGGTTATGGTCTGGGAGGCTGAGAAGAGGGCTGAAGATGCTGAGGCCTAGGTTTTGGTGGAGAAGGTGGAGGCGGCTTTGATGGGCCCTTGGGCGATCAAAGAGTGCAAAAAGTTTGAAGACTTCAAGGGTAAAGTTTGTGAGGCCATCTACGATACCTTTCTAAAGAGGTTTATAGAATGCAAGGGAAGGTCCTTGAGGCCTTCCTTGACCATGATCTGAAAAGCATTATAGCCGATGAGCAAGAATAAGAAGAAGAAACTGAGGCCAAAATAGTTGAGGAGGCCCCAATTATGGAAATCGAGGAGGTCAAAGCTAAGGAGGCCAAAGAAGTTAAAGCTACCAAGGTCACTAAGAAGGTTGAAGCTAGGGTTTCCAAGGAAGCTGAGGCTGCCAAGGAGGCCAAGACCAAGACCACTATTGAGGCTACCAAGAAGGCTGAGACCAAAATGACTATAGTGGAGGCCACCAAGGAGGCTGAGACCAGGACGACTATGGAGGCTACCAAGGAGGCTAATAATGGGGCCTAGGAAGTTGCAAGGCCCACTAGAGTGGCAGCCATTGCTGGAACTAAAAGGGTGGCCTCTATCTAGGTGATAGTGTCCAAGATGATGGCCGAGATGGAGGCCATCATTAATGTGGTGGTGGAGACTATCAAGGCAAGCTCGGCTCCATTACCCAACTCTGGCAAATGATCTCCCACTTCTTTTCTTTTTACTTTTTGTACTTGAGCACAATCCCCTTTTGTAAGAACTTGGCTAAGTAATAGAAATCCTTCTCCATTTTGACAAATCTTGTGTCCAGTTTTGTATTGTATGGATGTGTGTTGGATTCTGTGTTGCCTGAATACACATTAAAGTATCAAACATTGATAAGAAGTCTAGTCAATGTAACTCCAATTAAATAGGTTGACTTCCAAATTTTTGTTTGAGTCCTCTAGTTGGATGAGCACTGGCTACGGGAAGCTAGTTGTCGAATGGAACTTAACTGTCGAAAGCTAGTTGTAGGGTAAGGCCTGACTGTGGAAAGTTGGTTGTCAAAGACTGACTGCAGGAAGTTGACCATCAAACTCAGGATCTATTGATGAGGATGAAGGTATGGAGACACATCCATCATTATTGTGATCGATGGCTAGCCAACCGGATAGGAAACAGTATGGAGGTATGACCCACCTCTATTGTGATCGATGGCTAGTTGGCTAGATGGGAGATGGTGTGGAGACACAACCCGCCTTTACTATGATCATTGACAATTAGCCGGATAGGAATGGTGTAAAGGCATGACCCACCTTAATTATGACTGATAGCTAGTCAGCTAGATAGAAGATGGTGTAGAGACACAACCCACCTTTACTGTAACCAATGGCTAGTTGGCCTGATGGAAGATGGTGTAGAGATGTGACCCACCTTTATGTG
This sequence comes from Areca catechu, assembly GCA_021397845.1. Taxonomy (NCBI): domain Eukaryota; kingdom Viridiplantae; phylum Streptophyta; class Magnoliopsida; order Arecales; family Arecaceae; genus Areca; species Areca catechu. The sequence continues at coordinate 43,445,138 of CM038038.1, forward strand.
ACCAATGGTCAATCGGCTGGATGGGAGTCTATGCGGAGACACGACCCACCTTTACTGCAACTGATAACTATGAAAGAATAGTATCTTAAAAGCCAATTATATTTCTTATGAAACAAGGGCTTATCTAAAAAACTTTCAAGACTTATGTATGATATTAATAAAAGACATTTTGTTTCATCATATGCTATATCTTATATTTTGTTATTTTAAGATTATGATAAATCTCATAAATTAGGACAATGATTTTAGGATTATGATGAGTTTATAATAGTGAGATCTAAGATCTTATAAATCCTAATCTAAAACATTCTTAGTCATAGGATCATCGAGTCATGGATCAATGTTTTCAGAAAGACTGGCACATCATATGTATGCTCAATGGAAAGAGTGGTTAGTCTCATGACTACTTATGTAGGAAAACTAATACAAGGATGTGGGTGCTCATCAGGATATAAGTTCATTGAATTGATCCATCATAAGAACATCTTAAGAAAGTCTAACTTGTCAAAAGATAATTCTCTTAGTGGAAGTTGTGCTAGTGATCTTTAGACCTAAGATCACCATGATATCTTATATACATGAATCCATATTTGGTTCACACTCATTCATGGCTTACTCATATATGGGATATTCATAGTATGGAGAACTATGTAAGAAGGTTATGAGTAGGTCAATAAGAAATCGATCACTCCTAGTAAGAGGAGTATTTATTCCATTTAATCTCATCAAATGATGACTTAAGAAGTCTTTGATCAAAGCAGGATAAAATTAGAAAAGAATTTTTAATCTTTCATCAATCAAAACTTCATTAGTGATTTGAGGTTTGAATGAATAAAGTATGAGAGTTTGATAATTTTCCATACCCATCACTTATTCGGGATAAAGAAAGATCGAAGGATTGAATTGCATAATAAATTACCACTGAAGGATATTTTAGTAATTTTATCAAATTTTTTATCTTTTGGATAGGCATGACATATTGCTAGATGTCAATCATGTCTTGTAGGTTATCATAAATTAAATTGATTGAATTCATGAGTTAATTTGAAAGATGGTTCAAATTGGTAGCTTGGGTTAGCTCAATTTGATCTAATTCGATTAGTTGATTTCTAATCGAACTAAATCAATATGAACCTAGACCTACTACTGGCTAGATAAGGATCCCAAAAGATCACACACATTAAGAAATTGATCAAGGAAGTCATTTTTATTTTTATTAGGATTATAGGATCCTAATTAGCTAGCTAATAAACATACTAGCATATATTTGCTAGCCTAACTCCTAACATAATTAGATTAGGTTTAAATGCTTGCTATTTGAGCTAACTAATTTATGTGGGACTTAAATTGGGTTGGGCCCTAGGTGGGGCAACTAGATTAGGATTTATCATGATTTTATAGCCTTTATGCATTGATTAAACCAAGAGTCTCAAGGGCTTGGGACTCCTAGTGCCATTATTGGTGTACACACAAATTAAGGGGCACAGAAGGACCAAGAGTCCTTCTACAATTAAATCACTTTTTTAGTAATAAACCTTAGCCACTATCCTCTCTAATAAATATCCATTTGGACTGGATTTAACCAATCAAATTATGTAATTATTGGCATGATTTTATGAAGGGATGCAATGCTTGGAATATATGGCGCATGAGATGGGCTAGAGTCTTTTTACTTATCATTTGCTTATCAATCAGCTTTTCTTAGATAAGCCTTTCTAGTTTGTATTCCTATTAGGGTGTTGGACCAAGTCCTTAATTTTAAAATTAAAGATAATTATCAAATTTTTTCAAAGATTTGCAATAAGCAACTTTTAGTGCAAAATATTAGTGAAACAATGCTTCACTTTGCTCCTTTCTGCCTAGAGAGTCCTTTTGCTTGAAAGGTCTTATCTGATATCTTAAATATCAGATTAGGGGCTGATGAAAGGGTGTATTAGGCACCTCCTCTCTTCCTATTTAAAGGCTTCGATGATTAAAACCAAAGTATCTGAAGTTTGTCCTGACAACTCTTTTCTTTTCCTTGTTAGGATTAGTCTTTTATTTTAAAACAAGTTTGCCATGTTAAGACAAGGACTTAAAAAAAGAATTAGAAAGGACAATATGATAGTAAGAGAGTTTTTGGAGAGGTTTTGAGATACTCTTCGAAAGAAAAAATATCCTTGAAGAGAAGAAAGATTGCTAAAGAAAGTCTACTAGAAGGAGTCGAGCAAGAAATATGAGTACTTCCTTGATCCAGTTCCTATATAGATCACCTCTAGAGGGCATACACTTGTATGCCTACTAGAAAATGGATATTAGCATTATAGGTATTCTTTTATTTTCTAATATTTTGCCATGTTAATTGATATAATCAAGGGAGTCCTAGGTCTAGGATTTCGGTTGACTAGGATTTCAAGGATTAAAATTTTGAAATCGGATCTTTAGCTGCACAACCATAACCCAACAATGGTATCAGAGACACCTTGATTCATTCAATTAATAGTCAATTAAATGTTTGAATGATTATGTCTAGCATAATAGTTATAGCATATGTTGATTGATGTATGTCACTAATTAGGGTTTTACTTAAACCCTAATCTACATAGAGATATATGTTTAGATTATCTAGTCATCATTATGAAATAAGGTTTTCTAACATAGCTGTAAATGTCTACTATATTATATGGTTATCCAAGAATGATGACACACTTGGCACATATGATGTTGTGGTATACCTGTTAGATAGTTTGTAGTATTAGGATGTGCATGAGACTATGAAAGCCCTTTTTAAAAATTATATTTAATCATAATATTATAGAATCATAATGCAAATCTATTTAGGGTTTGATTGATCAATTGATGTCTAGAAAAGTAATTATGGGAAGGTAAAGAGAACATGGTTTTTAATTGGATGCATTGCTTACGTGGCCAAAATTTTTGGTGTCTAAGGTAAGCGCGGGAGGCCTCCCACCTTCTCCCACTTACCTGGCCAATTCGATTGATTTAGACCTTGATTTGGAAATGCTAATTGATTAAAACATAACTAATTACCTTCCTTCATGCTAAGCCAAATTTATATCAAAAATTATAATAGGTTTGTTGTGTAACACAAGGCCTACTCTAGGATTTGATGTAAAATTTATCTTGGTACATCTAATGCTTTATAGCATGATTGATGGTATTACTTTATTATGTAATATAAGGGCAACATTATTCGATCATGACTATATAGAAATGAAGGGTCTGACTTAACTAAGATATTATAGTTTGTTATATAAACACAAGGCTGTAAGTGTCTTAAAGGCAGCTATTATGTTGAGAGTTGCATGGGTTGCAATTGGAAAAGAAAAGTTCCTACCCTTGAACTCATAAATGTTTATTTTGTAAGCATAAGGCATTTATGAGGAATTGGGATCTCAACCCCACTAAAAAAGTCTTTTTAGGGTCTCTCACATATCATAGGTGAGGGCTATGGTATTCATAGAAAAATAGTTGATGTGGGACCGGATGCAAGACTAATATAATGAATAAGACTTAAATTTTAAATTTTTAATGAGCAATGGCAGCAAACTCAAATAAAGCGATCAAAGGATCTAAGAAAGATAGACAAGAAAATTACTACTAACTACCATAATGATTCGCATGTAATCACATAAGAACCCTGGATCCGATGATTAAGAAACCACCGAAACTAGGACATCCATGCCTCAACTAACCAGATCTAATAAGATTCGGAATGGATTTACTTACCAATAATGATTTTTCCTTCTTGTGTAGTAGATCCGGATTCAACTCTCAAGATCTCACAATCAGATTTCAAACTATAGTTCCTTCAAAGTAGATCTTCCTGTAGATGGTTGTATGGCAAGGAAAACCTCTTCTTCAGATCTGGAACACCAGGGATCCTGCAAAAGAATGGTAATCAAAACTTGGAGGGAAGAGAAAATGTTGGAAGGAATGGAAAAGAGAAAGGGAATGGTGGAAGGTGTCTTGAATCTTGGATTTTGGAACTTGGACTTGGACTTGGAAGATAACTAGAACTTCAGCACCCTACTCTCAAAAATTCAATGCTTACCCAGCAAGCACTTTCACAAACACACTCTCACAAATACAATGCTTACCCAGCATAGCACTTTCACAAACACAACATTTACCCAACAATTGTAGAAAATGATAGAGTTTCATTAACAAAGCATAAATTAATTACAAGGGAGGAATGGAGTGGTATTTATAGACCCTCCATTAATGCTAGAATGATAAGAATAAAATTATACAAGATAAATAAGATAACCCAGGACTCTACTCTCTTTCTTAACTTGGATGAGAACTCCTTGAAATTTAAATTGGATAGGCTCCCTTGCAGTTGGACTCCTCTTGGGCGACAAGAATGAGATGGGCGACAAAAATAAGAAGAGGCGCTACATGAGATGGCATCCTTCTTTCTTGATTTCGGTCCTTTTGAATTCAAATATGAGTGGCAGCAATTTATGAGAAGTTGGTGCCCTCTCTTCTTTCCTGATTGGCGTCAATCCTTCTCCTAAAGTCCATCTTGAACTTCTTATATTTCAAACTTGAAAAGTAGATAAAAAATGTCTTATCATGGACTCTTTGTTTTTTTTGAATTTGAATGGACTCCATGGGATAAACTCCTTTGAATAGATAGGCATCCCTTTACATTAGAATTCCTCCTTGTTGGGCAGCAAAAGGAGGATGAAATGAGGTGCTCTTTAGATATGGACAACAAAGAGAAGGTGAGATGAGGAGTCCTTCCTTCTTACTCCTCCTAAAATCTCGGTTGGATTTTAAATAGGTGACAAAGAAGAAATTCATGGGTGCCCCTCTTGGATAAACTTGAATTTTAAATATTGTCCGAATGTCTGGATGTCTTAATGTCTTGATAAAAAATAAAGATAACATTTTTTTGACATTGAGTTAGCCATTGAAGGTGATGTGGTAAGGCATACTACTCCAAGTGGTGGGTGACAAGGCTCCATGACATGGTGAGGTGGCATAAGGTGATGACATGGCATGATGACATGGCATGGTGACATGGCTTCATCCATTGGGCTTGAACTTTGGCTAACTTATGAACCCCCTTGACTAACTCATGTACTAATTACAAGACTCAACTTAACCAATTTGCAACTCAAAGTAAACTAATTTTAATTACAGGACTCAATTATTTAAAAGGACTCAATTATTTAGGATTGAATTAAGAAAAGCTACTCATTGGTGATCCATAATGAGTTGGGAAGGTTCTGATGTCTCTTCCTAGCTTTAGTGTCCACACCAATTCTCCTGAGATGGGAGGAACTTGACTGATGCGGGACGAACCTAGGACTGACGAAAAATAGAAAACAATTTTTTTTAGAATTTTTTTAGATTTTTTTTAGAATTTAATTTAGTGGCTAAAGACCCAAAAATAATTAAAGAATTAGCAGGAAGACTAATAATGCAAGAAACTATCATATCGGCAAAATAACTCATGTAGAATAATAAAGCCAGGACCAGAGAATTGAGAAACTCCTGGCTTAGGATAATGTACCTATCATAAGATTAGAACTCAGGAGGGGGAAGGCTTTTACTAGGCAGCAATTGCAGTTCTTTTGAAGAAGAGATTCCTCAACACTCTGGATGGTGCCTTGAAGAACAAGCCTTTGGTTCCCGAATCTGATGGCGATCTAGACTTGATCTGAAGGCAAAGAAAGCCTCCTCTAGGGAGGGGAAACACCTTGGGGACCCTGTAATACATCAAGGTTAGGCACGAACAGGTAAGCAAAAAAAAATATGAAGATGGAAACACGAAGGAGGGGATTAGGGCAGATGTTATAGACAGCTTGGAGAAGATGGGATCCAGTTATTTGGGGCAGCTCCTGGAGTGCTTCTCAAGGCCATGGCTACTACTTGGAGGCTTGGGAAGATGCTTAGGCATGGAGAACTCCATGGAATAAGGGATGACCGGGAAAGAACAAGAACCAAAAGCCAAAGACAAACAAAATCCAAGAACACCAGACTTGCAAAACAATTCGATAGTGTTTATTTCATAAGAGTTGATTGATTACAAGAGGAGGGGTGGGGTATTTATAGAGTTCCCATGCCCTCTCCTTATTAGGATTGTATCTCTCTCCTAGTTAGGATAGGTTTACAAGCTTGGAGTGGGAGAAGGACTACAATGTTAACCTAGAACTAGGATTACAAAGTTGAATGAAATAAAAACTTGATTTCCACCTTCCACTTGGACTCTTCCTCCTAGCTTGGACCAAGTCAACCATTAAGGATGCCTCTCCTTAGTGTGTGGGCTTCATGGGCAGCAAGAATGGGTGGCCAAGAGGCTAGGGTGCATGGGCTTTGGGCCCCATGGAAACCTGGGATGCCTGGGCTAGCATATTCCTTGAATCTTGGTTCTAGGTTGGAATATACCAGAATCTTGGTTCTTATGAGCTTAGGCCTGGCACCTGGGCTGATTTCTTTTGGGCTAGGGTGCAGATGGACCTTTGGAATCATGGATGCCCTGGTCTGGGAATATGCTCTGGCATCTAAAGAGAAATCTAGACATCTAAAGAGCATATGGAGGGCATCTGGAAGGTATATTGGACCCTAGGGTGTCCAACGTAGTCCAATAAGCTATTGTAGTGGCCTCTGACTCCTGGATAAGGCCTGGTAGGACTCCAAAATAGGGTATCCTCCTCTCTTGTACATGAACTGGACTAATACTAGACTCATACTGAAATACATGACTCAATATTGGACTAAGATTGAGACACAATCAACTAGTCTCAACTTATTACAGGACTCAATCTTACTTGCCAACAAAATTGTGACACATGACTAAGATTCTAAAACCCTAAGCAGTAAACCATATGGGATCCAGTGATTTATGTCTGATCCTAGTATCCCCACCAATTCTCCTAGGGTGGGAGGAACTCGACCTCGTCGAGTAAGGGTCAATTTGGCTCTCTACTACTCAAGGAGGGTCTGGGTTGAGGCACGACAGATCCTCACCAGTGCTCCACAAGTCCTCAGATTCTGGTTGACCTTGCCACCGTACCAAATACCTCTGATAGCCTTTATTCTAGGTACTGATGGCTTGATCATCTAGGATTCACTCACTCCTTTCCTTACTATTTGGCCAAATTGTATATGGATACTCTGCGATGGGTTCACTCTCAAAGGGAGGGATAGGCTTAAGGTGCTCGCTAGGAATCATGCTGGCTCCCTATGCTCTACAATGTCTGAGATGTTGAAGGAGGAGCTAATACCTAAATCAGGTGGTATCTCAAGTACATAGGTATTGGGTCCAACTCTTTTCATTATTTTGAATGGGCTGGCTTCGCGAGCATGAAAATCCTTTACAATCACATAATCCTTTACAGAAAATACTTTATCTTTTTTTTGGGAATTAGCCATGTTTTTATTTAGTTTATTACTTATGTTCAACTTTTGACTAATTTTCTGATGCAAATGCAAACATGCTGAACATGTAGACTCCTAACATATGATACAGGGGACTCATACTAACACCTAATGTGGGCAAATAGCTCATGCTAACACTTGTTGATATCCAAATTTTATTAAACCCTACACTACGACTATGGGTTTAACCTTTTGTCAGGTGGGTGACATGCAGATGAGAATGGTGCATGGACTCCTACTAAGTGCCATAGGGTCCTCCAAAGATAACATGTAAATATGACATGCTTAATGAATGCATGCATTATACTTACCTTTATAAAATGCAAATGAATGGTTAAAAAAACATAAGAAACTCAAGAAAAGGCAGGAAATATAAGATGGATTCTGGGTTAGTCTGGCGGGATAGAAAATAAGAAAAGGGTTCAAGGTTGATTGGATAGAATAAGATGTAAGAAGGGGTGTCAGGGATTAAATCTAGACTAATAAGATTGACCCTATGGGGTTGATGTATATCTAATGGGTTGGCATAATGGAAGGATGGGCCACTACTTTCAAGGAAGAGATTGTTAATGGGAACTATAGGATGGGATTCTTCTTGAGGGTACTAATAAGCCAAATCCTTAATAAAGTCATCTGGTTCAAGAAATTTAGGACTAGGCTCTATACTGGGGCTTTTGTCTAGTGGCTTCTCATGGAAGAGTCTAACAATAGAGTTGGGTTCCTCATCTTTTAACTACTCTTCCTCTACATCTGGATGTGGTTAGGGTCTATTGGGTCAACTGATCTTGGGTTGGCTTCTACCTGGGCACGTATTGGGTCAACTAATTCTTAGTCTTTTATAGGAAACTCTTCTTCTTCTTCCTTATACTCCTCCACTAAGCTTGGGTCAGCCTCATATATTTCCTCTTCAATGTCAACTTTCTGAACCAGTGGGCTGGTAAGAGGGGGTTGACTAAGGAAAAATTGACAATACTAGGTTCAAATATAGGGGTATTAATCCTATAGGGTTTAGGTTGACCGAGGGTTAGTTGATTACTACTGGGTTCATATCTAGGGACTACAGGTTCCTGGGGTCTATGGGTATGTTCTGGGGCTCCTATTGGATCATCTAATGGATTAATCCTATGGGTTGCTGGGTTATTGGATTGGATTATTTGGTCAAGTCTCTGATTTAGTTGGGTATTTGATTGGTTAATCTGGGCAAGTTGATTTTGGGTATGGATATTGGATTGGTTTAGCTGGGCAAACTAGTTTTGGGTTTAGGTGCTAGATTGATTTATTTGGGTAGTCAGTTGGGCAACCATCTGATCATTCATGGCTTTTATGAGGGCATCAAGATTAGACTCCATGGCTGAACTAGGTTGCGGTTTAGACTACTTGTAGTGGACTCCTGTCCTGGTGGTCATGTAATCAATCAATCAGCCAAGGTGGATGAATGCAGCCAAGCATGCAAGGTTAACACAAGTTAGGGTTTCCTAGACCTAGAGTCAAAACTGAATGGGTCTACTCAACTTACACTTAACTCAATAGCTAATCCTTCCACTGGTCAGGTAGGGGGTGGGGTGGTGGGAGGCTGCCCCTGCTTGTCACAAGGTCATAATTATAAACCACCAGTCCACTTAGGATGTTTAACTCTGGACCCCCAGCCTTAGACACCAGTTTTTAGTAATAGCCACAGGATTAAATGCACTAGTTGGCCCACACGGTTCGGACACGACCTATTAGTGTCACCTAGCCCTCTAGGGAAAATTAAATCTAATTAATTTTAATTTAGGCTTGGGTCAGTATGATGATGGTTGTTTTGGACCCAAGACGAGTGATGAAATCCTGCCTTGATCTCAGAAAGTGAATTGCCCTTAAGATTAGGTTAATCAAATAATGCACATTCATGGAGCCCTAATGCAACAAATAACAATCAGAAAAATAAAAATATTTTATGTGTATTTTATGAGATGGCAAATTATGTTTAGGTTGATTAGGTTAGCAAACAAATTGGGCTTGGGATTGGGGTGTGTGGAAGTTGGTTAGGTTTGGTTGAGTCAAGTGTGCAGAGTTCATAGAATTCTGAGATTTAGGGTTCAGATTAATGCAGTGTTTGACATCGATTCTGATGCATAAGAAAATCAAAAAAATTCTATGATAATGGAAGGATGGTATTGATGATCTATACCAAATTTGATGCAAAACTAAAATAATATGATGACGAAAATCCTAAAGATTTCAGACTGATGCAGAATTATCAAGTTTTTAGTTAGGGTTTCTAATATGCCAAGTTTTAGGACTTTTAACTTTCTATAAAATTAATTAAGAATTATGATAAAATAGAAGACAAGACAGATAACACGTCATGCAAATTTCATAGAAAAATAAAATTCCTAGATTATGAAAATCATATGAAGCCTAGACACCTAATGTTATGGACAGGATCCAGAAAATTGAGAAACTAGGGTTTTCGTGACTCTGATGCAGATGAATGCTATTCTAAACCTGCTCTGATACTAAACTGATGCGAGATGAACCTAGGATTGATGAAAAATAGAAAACTAATTTTTTTAATTTTTTTTTAGAATTTAATTAAGTGGCTAAAGACTAGAAAATAAGTAAAGAATCGATAGGAAGACTAGTAATGCAAGAAACTATCATACCCGCAAAATAACTCATGTAGAATAATAAAGCCAGGACCCAGGAATTGAGAAACTCCCGGCTTAGGATAGCGTACCTGTCATAAGATCAAAACTCAAGAGGGGGAAGGATTTTACCAGGTAGCGATTGCAGTTCCTTTGAAGTAGAGATCCCTCAACACTCTGGATGGTGCCTGGAAGAACAAGCCTTTGGTTCCCGAATCTGAAGGTGATCTGGACCCAGTCTGAAAGCAAAAAAAGCCTTTTCTAGGAAGGGGAAACACCTCGGGGACCCAGCAATACATCAAGGTTAGGCATGAATAGGTAAGCAAAGAAAAAATAAGAAGATGGAAACAAGGAGGGGATTAGGACAGATGTTGCAGGCGGCTTGGAGAAGATGGGATCCAATTATCTGGGGCGGCTCCTGGAGTGCTTCTCAAGGTTGTGGCTATTGCATGGAGGCTTGGAGAAAATGTTTAGGCATGGAGAATTCCAAGGAATAGGGGATGACCAAGGAAAGAACAAGAACCAAAAGCCAAAGACAAACAAAATCCAAGAACACCAGACTTGCAAAACAATTCAGTAAAGTTTATTTCAAAAGAGTTGATTGATTAAAAGAGGAGGAGGGGTGGGGTATTTATAGAGTTCCCATGCACTCTCCTTATTAGGATTGTATCTCTCTCCTAGTTAGGATAGGTTTATAAGCTTTGAGTGGGAGAAGGACTACAATATTAACCTAGAACTAGGATTACAAAGTTGAATGAAATAAAAACTTGATTTCCTCCTTCCACTTGGACTCTTCCTCCTCGCTTGGACCAAGTCAACCATTAAGGATGCCTCTCCTTAGTGTGTGGGCTTCATGGGCAGCAGGAATGGGTGGCTAAGAGGCTAGGGTGCATGGGCTTTGGGCCCCTTGGAAGCCTGGGATGCCTGGGCTAGCATTTTCTTGGTATCTTGGTTCTCGGTTGGAATATACCGAAATCTTGGTTCTATGAGCTTGGGCCTGGCACCTGGGCTGATTTCTTTTGGGCTGGGATGCAGATGGACTCTGGAATCATGGGCGCCCTGGTCTAGGAATATGCTCTGGCATCTGGAGAGAAATCTAGACATCTGAAGAGCATCTGGAGGGCATCTGGAAGGTATATTGGATCCTGGGGTGTCCAACATGGTCCAATAAGCTCTTGTAGTGGCCTCTGACTCCTGGATGAGGCCTGGTAGGACTCCAGAATATGGTATCCTCCTCTCTTGTACATGAACTAGACTAATACTAGACTCATACTGAAATACATGACTCAATATTGGACTAAGGTTGAGACACAATCAACTAGTCTCAACTTATTACAGGACTCAATTTTACTTGTTTGCTAAATTATAACACATGTCTAAGGTTCTAAAACCCTAATCAGTAAACCATATGGGATCCAGTGATTTGTATCTGATCCTGGTATCCCCACCAATTCTCTCGGGGCAGGAGGAACTCGATCCCATTAAGTAAGGGTCAATTTAGCTCTCTACTACTCAAGGAGGGTCTAGGTTGAGGCACCACAGATCCTCACCAGTGCTTCACAAGTCCTCAGATTCTGGCTGACCTTGCCACCGGACCAAATACCTCTGATAGCCTTTATTCTGGGTATTGATGGCTTGGTCATCCAGGATTCGGTCACTCCTTTCCTCACTATTTGGCCAAATTGTGTGTGGACACTCTGCAATAGGTTCACTCTCAAAGGGAGGGATAGGCTCAAGGTGCTCGCTAGGTATCGCTGCTGGCTCCCTATGCTCTACAAGGTCTGATATGTTGAAGGTGGAGCTAATACCTAAATCAGGTGGTATCTCAAGTGCATCGGCATTGGGTCCAACTCTTTTCATTATTTTCAATGGGCTGGCTTCGCGAGCATGAAACTCCTTTACAATCACATAATCCTTTATAGAAAATACTTTATCTTTCATTCAAGAATTAGCCAAGCTTTTATTTAGTTCATTACTTATATTCAACTTCTGACTAATTTTCTGATGCAAATGCAGACATGCTGACACATGTAGACTCCTAACATATGATGTAGGGGACTCATACTAACACCTAATGTGGGCAAATAGCTCATGCTAACACTTTTTTATATGCAAATTTTATTAAACCCTACACAACTATGGGTTTAACCTTTTGTCAGGTGGGTGACATGCAGATGAGAATGGTGCGTGGACTCCTACTAAGTGCCATAGGATCCTCCAAAAATAACATGTAAATATGACATGCTTAATGAATGCATGCATTATACTTACCTTTATAAAATGCAAATGAATGGTTAAAAAAACATAAGAAAACTCAAGAAAAGGCAGGAAATATAAGATGGATTCTGGGTTAGTTTGGTGGGGTAGAAAGTAAAAAAAGGGTTCAAGGTTGATTGGATATAACAAGATGTAAGAAGGGGTGTTAGGGATTAAATCTAGACTAATAAGATTGACCCTATGGGGTTGATGTATATCTAATGGGCTGGCATAATGGAAGGATGGTCACTACTTTCAGGGAAGAGATTGTTAATGGGAACTATAGGATGGGATTCTTCCTGAGGGTACTGATAAGCCAAATCCTTAATAAAGTCATCTAGTTCAAGAAATTTAGGACTGGGTTCTATACTGGGGCTTTTGTCTAGTGGCTTCTCAGGGAAGTGTCTAGTAGTAGAGTTGGGTTCTTCATCCTTTAACTACTCTTCCTTTATAGTTTGAATGTGGTCAGGGTCTATTGGGTCAACTGATCTTGGGTTGGCTTCTATCTTGGCATCTACTGGGTCAACTAATTCTAAGTCTTCTATAAAAAACTCCTCTTCTTCTTCCTCATACTCCTCCACTAAGTTTGGATTAGCCTCATATATCTCTTCTTCAATGTCAGCTTTCTGAACCAGTGGGGTGGTAAGGGGGGGTTGACTAAGGAAAATTTGATTAATACTAGGTTCCAATCTAGGGGTATTAATTCTATAGGGTTTAGGTCGACTGAGGGTAAGTTGATTACTACTGGGTTCATATCTAGGGACTATGGGTTCCTGTGGTCTATGGGTCTAGTCTGGGTTTCCTATTGGGTCATCTAATGGATTAATCCTATGGGTTGCTTGGTTATTGGATTGGATTATTTGGTTAAGTCTCTGATTTAGTTGGGTATTTGATTGGTTAATCTGGGCAAGTTGATTTTGGGTCTGGATATTAGATTGGTTTAGTTGAGCAAACTGGTTTTGGGTTTGGGTGTGAGATTGATTTATTTGGGTGGTCAGTTGGGCAACCATCTGATCGTTCATGCCTTTTATGAGAGCCTCAAGATTAGACTCCATGGCTGAACTAGGTTGCAGTTTAGACTACTTGTAGTGGACTCCTGTCCTAGTGGTCATGCAATCAATCAATTAGCCAAGGTGGAATGAATGCAGCCAAGCATGCAAGGTTAACACAAGTTAGAGTTTCCTAAACCTAGAGTCAAAACTGAATGGGTATACTCAACTTACACTTAACCCAGTAGCTAATTCTTCCACTGGCCAGATAGGGGGTGGGGTGGTGGGAGGTTCCGCCTGCTTGTCATAGGGTCCTAATTATAAACCACCATTCCACTTAGGTTGTTTGACTCTGGATCCCCAGCCTTAGACACTAGTTTTCAATAATAGCCATAAGATTAAATGCACTACTTGGCCGACACGGTTCGAACCCGACCTGTTGTTGTCACCTAGCCCTGTAGGAAAAATTAAATCTAATTAATTTTAATTTAGGCTTGGGTCAATATGATGATGATGCGGAATGCCAGCTCTGATATCAATAAAGATGATATGAGACAGTTACGATGCGGTGTAAGATGATTCAATTTAAGCCTAGATAATTTAAGAGAGCAATGATCATAGTAAAGCAACTAACATAATAGATTGAAAGAATAAAGAAGGCAATTTACCACTTACCCGTGATCCGCTCCGCAAGCTATGAAGAATATGGACCCGACGGCTAGGAAACCATCTTAGATCAGTCTATTCCATGCTTCAATTACCAAATCTAATGAGAAAAGGGTTGGTTACTTACCCCAATGGAGATTCACTTTGAATTGAGTTGGATCTGCTGCTCGGTCGCTCAGATTTCACAGTAGGATGAAGATCAGGACTCCAGATTTTAGATCCACCGTTAGATCTTGGTTTGAGAGCAAAGGATCCATCCTCTAAGGTCCTTGAACACTTGGGATCTGCAAAGAAGGAAGCAAACAAAACTTAAGATTGATTAAGATCCGAAATGGGAAAACAGAAAGGTTGGATTCGAAGAGCTTGAAGAAGATCGGTAGCAATTGACAAATCCGGCAGAACCTCTACTCAAGGACCTCACCGCCTTGAGCTCTCGAGGACCTCCCCACCTTGAGCTCTTAAGGACCTTCTCGCCCTTAGAGAAAATCACTAAGCCTACCCAGCTTTGTGAAAAAATACAGCATTTCATTTCATAATTCAATAATTAATAATTTTTATTCGATCGTAAAATAATAAATAGACTATGCTGAGATATTCGATATCCTGATACCTCAACTCAATCCTAAACATTCAAACTATTAAAATTAAAAACAACCTAATCCAACTAGAGATAAAGTAAATCCTAAAACAAACTTTCAAACAATCGAGATAAATTCTAAAAAATCCGAATATTGATGTGCTCCGAGACTTGTGCTGCTCCGGGATCCATGCTGCTCGGGAAATATGCCGCATCGACTGAGGCTTCAGGGTTTGGGCTGGGCTAGCTTCTGGGCTAGGCTTAAGGGTTTGGGCTTGCTTCTGGGTTGGACTTCAGGTTCTAGGCTGGTCGATGTCCCCATCATTTTCCCTGAGGTGGGGAGAACTCCACTTCGTCGAGTCAAGTTTCAGCAAAATCTTCAGACTCCAGGATGCACTGATTTGCAGACTGAAATTTTTTTTTATACAAATAATGCAAATGCAATTAAAATAAAATTGACTAACCTAACCTAACCTAAACTTGCTCTGATACCAAGTTGACCGGGACTGTTCCCCATCAAATGATGGTTGTTTTGGGCCCAGGACTGGTGATGAAATCCTACCCTGATCTGAGATAGTGAATTGCCCTTAAGATTAGGTTAATCAAATGATGCACATTCAATGAGCCCTAATGCAACTAATAGCAATCAGAAAAATAAAAATATTTTATGTGTATTTTATGAGATGGCAAATTAGGTTTAGGTTGATTAGGTTAGCAATCAAATTGGGCTTGGGATTGGGGTGTGTGGAAGTTGGTTATGTTTGGTTGAGTCAAGTGTGAAGAGTTCACATAATTCTGAGATTTAGGGTTTAGATTAATGCAGTGTTTGGCAAGGATTATAATGCAAAAAGAAATCAGAAAAATTCTATGACAAAGGAAGGATGGTTTTGATGATCTCTACCAAATTTGATGCAAAACTAAAATCAGATGATGGCAAAAATCCTAGGGATTTCAGACTAATGCAGAATTTTCAAGATTTTAGTTAGGACTTCTATTATGCCAAGTTTTAGGACTTTTAGTTTTATATAAAATTAATTAAGAATTATGATATAATAGAGAACAATATAGATAACATGTCATGCAAATTTCCCAAAAAATAAAATTTCAAGATTGTCAAAATCAGATGAAACCTAGACACCTAATGCAATGGACAGGGTCCAGAAAATTCAAGAACTAGGGTTTTTGTGACTTTGATGTAGATGAATGATATTCTTAACCTGCTCTAATACCAAACTGATGTGGGATGAACCAAGGACTGATGAAAAATAGAAAACTAATTTTTTTAGATTTTTTTTAGAATTTAATTCAGTGGCTAAAGACCCGAAAATAAGTAAAGAATCAGCAGGAAGACTAGTAATGCAAGAAACTATCATACCCGCAAAATAATTCATGTAAAATAATAAAGCCGAGACCCAAGAATTGAGAAACTGCTGGCTTAGGATTGCATACCTATCACAAGATCAAAACTCAAGAGGGGGAAGGCTTTTACCAGGCAGTGATTGCAGTTCCTTTGAAGAAGAGATCCCTCAACACTCTGGATGGCGCCTAGAAGAACAAGCCTTTGGTTCCCGAATCTGAAGGTGGTCTTGACCCATTCTGAAAGCAAGAAAAGACTCCTCTAGGGAGGGGAAAAACCTCGGGGACCCTGCAATACATCAAGGTTAGGCACGAACAGGTAAGCAAAGAGTAAATAAGATGGAAACAAGAAGGAGGGGGTTAGGGCAGATGTTGCAGGCGGCTTGGAGAAGATGGGATCCAGTTATCTGGGGTGGCTCCTAGAGTGCTTCTCAAGGCCGTGGCTACTGCTTGGAAGCTTGGGAAGATGCTTAGGCATGGAGAATTCCAAGGAATAGGGGATGGCCAAGGAAAGAACAAGAATACCAAAGACAAACAAAACCCAAGAACACCAGACTCGTGAAACAATTCAGTAAAGTTTATTTCAAAAGAGTTGATTGATTACAAGAGGAGGAGGGGTAAGGTATTTATAGAGTTCCCATGCACTCTCCTTATTAGGATTCTAGCTCTCTCCTAGTTAGGATAGGTTTACAAGCTTTGAGTGGGAGAAGGACTACAATATTAACCTAGAACTAGGATTACAAAGTTGAATGAAATAAAAACTTGATTTCGTCCTTCCACTTGGACTCTTCCTCCTAGCTTGGACCAAGTCAACCTCTAAGGATTCCTCTCCTTGGTGTGTGGGCTTCATAGGCAGCAAGAATGGGCAGCCATGATGCTAGGGCGCATGGGATTTGGGCCCCTTGGAAGCCTGGGATGCCTGGGCTAGCATATTCTTGGATCTTGGTTTTGGGCTGAAATATACCTGGAATCTTGGTTCTTATGAGCTTGGACCTGGTGCCTGGGCTGATTTCTTTTAAACTGGGGCATAGATGGACCTCTAGAATCATGGGTGCCCTAGTCTGGAAATATGCTCTGGCATCTGGAGAGGAATTTGGGCATCTGAAGAGCATCTGGAGGGCATCCAGGGCATCTAGAAGGTATCTTGGATCCTAGGGTATCCAACAAGGTCCAATAAGCTGTTATAGTGGCCTCTGACTCCTGGATGATGCCTGGTGGGACTCCAAAATAGGGTATCCTCCTTTATTGTACATGAACTGGACTAATACTGGACTCATACTAAAATACAGGACTCAATACTAGACTTAGGTTGAGACACAATCAACTAGTCTCAACTTATTACAGGACTCAATCTTACTTGCTTACAAAATTGTGACACATGACTAAGGTTCTAAAATCCTAATCAGCAACCCATATGGGATCCAGTGATCTGTGTCTGATCCTGGTATCCCCACCATCGACCCTGTCGAGTATGGGTTAACTCTGCTTTGATAATGTTCAAGCAAGTTTGGTTTGATTCTTTGCAAATCCTCTCGAGTGATCCATGAATCATTAGATTCTGGTCTACCTTGCCATCAAACCAAGTAACACTGATAATCTTTATTCCTAGTGGTAATAGTTTTGTCATCCAAAATCTGCTCAATCTTATCTCTCAGTTCTGGTAATTTATCTAATAGACACTCAGGGATAAGGTCACTCTCAAAAATGGAATCAGGCCCAAATAGCTCACTAGGTATCGCTATTGGCTCCTTATACTCAACAAGATCTAATACATTGAAGGTTGGACTATACCTAATTCAGGTGGTAATTCTAATACATAGGCATTAGACCCAATTTTCTTTTTGATCTTGTATGGTCCTGCACTACGGGCATATAGTTTGTTCATGGTTCCAGGTGGGAACTGTTCAGGTCGAAGCCTGATCATGATAAAGTCTCCTTCATTAAATTCTTTAAAGCGTTTACGTGAGTTAGCCATATACTCATAAGATTCATTACTTTCATTAATCTTTTTACTTATTTCTTTATGCAATTTCTTAATATGCAGTGCATATGACTCATACCAATACCTAATAGACTCAACTATGCATTTCTATGGATTGGAATTTATTAGATCTTCAACTACAGCTTTGGGCTTGATCCCTGGTTGATGGATGACATGCAAACAAAAATTTGACGTGGACTCCTAATAAGTGCCATAAGGTCTTCCAAAAGTAGGTAGCAAATTGAATGGGCTCAAAAGATTGATGAAACATGCTAATCTCAATAAAGTGCAACTGGGTGGTTCTAAAAATATTGGAAGCCCCAGGGAAGGACAGGAAATATGAGGTAGGTTCATCAACTGGGTCTAGATTAATGGGGGTGACCTTAAAGTATGGACATGGATCTATAGGTAGCAAAAAGTCCACCTTATGGAAGGCTGAGTTGGTAATTTTAGGAAAGAGATCTTCAATTAGGACCAAAGGGGTGAATTCAACCTGAGGGTGCTGGATTGAGAAAATTAAGTCTTCACTAATTACTTCAGGTTCTTGAATCTCAGGATTAGGCTCTATGGCTTGGCTCTCTTCTAGTGTTCCCTCGGGTAGAGCTCTAATAGTAGGGTTAGGCTCCTCATGGTTCTCTTTATCCACTTGTCCTTCCAATATAGCTTGTGTGTTTTCATAGTCAACAACTCTTGGTCGGCTACATGTATTTCCTCTTTAATGTCATCCTTATGAACTAATGGGATAGTAAGAGTGGGTTGGCTAAGGGAAATTGACCAGTATCTTGGATAGTAGGGGTGGGTCAACTAAGAAAAAATTGACCAATTCCGGGTTCCTGACTCGGTGCACTGATCCTAGTGGGTTCAGGTCGATGGGTTCTGGAGACAAGGGGAGTTGGTTTAGGTGATCCAGGGTTAGTACATGTCCTACAGATTTTCTTTAGATTTTTGAATTAATCATCCACTCGGTCAAACCTAGTGTTGAGTTGCCTAAACTATTCAGTCATAGTCCTCATCAAGGCTTCCAGATTTGGATCCATGATGGGACTAGTTTGGATTTGGGGTTGTTGATATAGAGTTCCTGCTCTAGTGGTCATACAATACAATCCTAGTTTTTAGGGCTCCTAGACCTAAAGCTCAAGTTGAATGAGTCAACTCAAATTACACCCAAGTCAATAATTAATCCTTCCACTGGCCAGGTAAGTGGTGGGGTGGTGGGAGGCTCTCCCTGCTTGATACAGGGTCCTAATTAAAAACCACCAATCCGCTTAGGGCATTTGCCTTTGGATCTCTAGCCTTAGACACCAGCTTCCAGTAATAATTAGAAGATTGAGTGTAATAGTTTACTCACAAGACTCAAACCCGACCTGTTGGTATCTCTAAGCTATATTAGGTTGCTACTCAGTTTTAGATTAGGGCTAGGACAATGCAAGATGAGGTTGGTTGTTTGTTGGCCAAGGAAAGGTGATGAAATCCTTCACTTATCTTATGATACCATGCCCTTAAGATGACTTTAGATAAGATGAATGCACAACCAAACAAACTAGCTAGCAAGATAAGATACAGATAAAACTAACAACTCAAAATTTAAACTTTAAATTTCAAGATTAGATTTTAGATTTAAATTTGAATTTTCATATTTCAAATTTTAAATTGCAAAAATTAAATTTTAATTTTTTTGGAGATTAGGTTGGATAGTTTTAGAATTCTAAATGTGCCAGAATCTTATCTTAAGTTGTGCTCAGAAGATTAACATGCAATCTTGCAAGCTATTATCAATTCAAACAAGCATACAATAAGCACAACTAATTTAAATATTGGGTTATCACGTCTGGCTGTAGCTCATTAGTTTTATGGGTCATGACAGTATACTTTTGTATACCAGCTCACGAGGTGTGATTTCCTTCCACCAGAAAATACTAAGAAAATAGTGCATTTTTTTATAAAAAAATTCAGCTATAAAATCTATGAGAGAAGATTATAGGTCTAGTTTTAATCTAACAAAATCACTAATATTATTGCAAAGAGATTAAGATCTGAAGAGCTATAGATGAGCTTTTTAGATCTAATGCTAGAATGATCCTGAGATTAAGATCTGAAGAGCTATAGATGAGCTATAGATGAGCTTACTCACAATCCGGAGATGTCCGCGGAGACTACAAGAAGTCCCGCCATCTACTGAGAAAACTGACAGTCTGGCATTTGCTGTGCTCAAAGTTTGGAGATGTCCGTGGGAAGCTCTGGGGCTCCAACCGTCCATGACTCGCCTCCTAGCATGGCAAACTAGCAGCTCTACTATCCCATGAAGGAGGTAAGAGTCCCTCCCCAATGACCAAGGTTCCTCTTCGGTGCAACTTTGCTCTTCACCAATGCAGGAGCTCCCCTGTCGACTCCGAGTCCGGCGAAGCAAAGAGCTGAAGTCAAGCTCCTCAGTTCAGCCGAGCTGAACTTAATGAAGCTGAGCTCAAGCCCTCAACTCGATCGAAGTAAAGTCAAGCTCCCTACTGAGTCCCGCATCTACTGCATGACTCTCAGTTCAGCTCTCGCCTTACTCACAGTCCGGAGATGTCCGCAGAGACTCCAAGAAGTCCCGCCATCTACCGAGAAAACTGACAGTCTGGCATTTGTTGTGCTCCAAGTTTGGAGATGTCCATGGGAAGCTCTAGAGGACCAACCGTCCATGGCTCGCCTCCTAGCATGGCGAACCAGTGGCTCTGCCATCTCAAGAAAGAGGAACTCATCTGTCCGACTCCAAGTTCGGCGAAATTAAGAGCTGAAGTTCGACTCCTCAGTTCAGCCGAGCTAAACTCAAATGATGCTGAGATGAAATGAAGCCAGGCTCCTCGATGCGGCCGAGCTGAAGTCACGCCCCTTGGTTCAACCGAACTGAGCTCAAATTAAGCTGAGTTGAATTCATGCCCCTTGATCCAGCCAAACTGAAGCCAGGCTCTACATTGAGCCCCGCATTTGCCACTTGAATCTTGTCCGGAGATATCCATGGGTCGCTCTGAAGGTCCGACCATCTGCGACTCGCCTCCCAGTGCGCCAAGCGAGTGGCTTTGCCACCGTACGGAGGATGTAAAATCTCTCCTCAAAAATTAAAGTTCATCTGTGGTGCAACTTTGCTCTTCATCATTATAAGAACTCATCTGTCCGACCCCGAGTCTGACAAAGGAGGCCCGGATCCCAGTTCCGGCATAGCGGAACCCAGTTCCCCATGATGTCCCTCGGTGCCTTGGAACCCGATTCCGACGTAAAGGCTCGGACTTCAGTCCGCGTGTTCTCCCTTGAGTTCCTCCGCCAGGGTGGCTCCCCCGTAATTGAGCGTTGCTCCCTCGAGCTCCCTGGGCTTCCTCACCCGCAACGGCTCCTGTCTTCTGGCGACTTCAATATCTTCATCAAAGGTTCCGACAGATATTCCAAGCTCGGCCGCCTGAACCATGTACCCGGCCATACATGTGTGCACCCAAGTTGTGCGCCTCACCCATTTCTTCCTTCATGGCAATGCCTTCTACCCGGCCAAAGAGGGGTCCTACTGAAGTGATAATGCCATCATGGTGCAACTAACCTTCAGTCAAGGTACCTATGGGCAAGTAAGCTTCAAAAACACCACCTCCTATTTTTAGTTTTGCAGGCATGCTACGGCATAGAGCCGAATGGGTAAAAAACTACTCCCTTCATCCAAAACAAGGAGAAGCAATGCCTTGGACTCAGGGAGTGGGGGCATCTGTTACAGTGGCGACTAACCCATTCGGCCCAGACACAATGGTGGGGCAACTTGAAGAGATCAGCCCCTATGGCGGCCAGGTCGGCACCTCGGCCAGCCCAGTTCGACCGTGCCTGGAGCTCAGCTCGGCCGGGCTGGTACCTCGACCAGGTCGGCACCCGGTCGGCTCACTTCGGCCATGCCTGGAGCCCAGCCAGGCATACCAGGCAGCCCACTTCAGTCCATGAAGCTCTCCGACTCCGCCCTGTGAGCGCCCGCATGGCTCCATCCACCTCAGCCCGTGCCGCTCCAATTCGGCGTGTTTGGGAATGGCGTGACCCGGCAACAAGGCCAAGTCCACATGGGATCCAGTTCTGGCACCATAGTGGAACTCCTCAGTTCGGCGTGACCGCACCACACTCGTGCCTCGATCCGCGCATAAGGGAGGCATGACCCCGGCCTCACCCGCTGGGAGGCAGCAGGTCTCCGCCCACCTCCGTTCGGCACCGCCCCGCACGGTGTCACTCGTTGGGAGTCAGCAGCGCGCCCGCATGGCACGCCCAAAACCAGCTCGGCCTCTCCAGCTCCACGAGGTCCGGTCCGGCGCTCGACATGCCTGCGGCACGCCCCCGGCGTGCTTGCGGCGACCTCGGCTCCTCCTACGCCAGCTCCGGCATCCACCGACCTCAGTGCCCACCTCGACAGCGATGCCCCGCTCGCCCGCAGGAGACCTCCGCCCTCCTGCTCTAGCCGGGCAGCGGATCGGCGACCCCGGCTCCTCCCGCGCCAGCTCCGGCATCCGCCGACCTCAGTGCCCACCTCGGCAGCGACGCCCGGCTCGCCCGCAAGAGACCTCCACCCTCCTGCTCCCATCGGGCAGCGGATCGGCGACCCCGGCTCCTCCCGTGCCAGCTCCGGCGTCCGCCGACCTCAGTGCCCACCTCGGCAGCGACGCCCAGCTCGGCCTCTCCAGCTCCACTAGGTCCGGTCCAGCGCTCAACATGCCCGTGGCACGCCCCCGGCATGCTTGCAGCGACCCCAGCTCCTCCAGTGCCTGCTCCGATGTCCTGCCGATCTCGGCACGGTGACCCTACACCGGTGCCTGGCTCGGCATGCCTGTGGCACGTCCGGCTTCTTCGACTCCGCCCAGTGTGGGGTAGCGGCAAGCCTCCACCCCACGCGCCCGTGTCCAGCTGCAACCGCCCACGGCATGACCCTGCAGCGCGCCTCTCCCACGGCAGCCACAGCTCCATCATTGCTGGCCCCACACCATCCGCGGCACCGTCCCGGCTCCTCACCGTGGCATGCATGCTTGGCGAGACCGCGGCTCGATCCAGCTCAGCATGCCCTCGGTGCGCCCGTGGTGGCCCCAGCTCCTTTCATGCCTGCTCTGTCGCCTAGTCGACCTCGGCACGCCGGCTCCCGGCTCAGTATGCCCGTGGTGTGCCCGCCTGATGCACCTCCGACTCAGCTCAACACAGTTTCCCCGCTCTACTCCTAGCAGGACGCCACCTCAACGAGCCCGGCTCCAGCCGGCCCTGCCTCGGTCCAGTTCAGCCCGGTCTGGCATTCCCGCGTGGCCACATCCGTCTGCACCTGCTCCATGCCCAAGCATGCCCGCGGCCCAGCTCCGCTCTCCCATGGCTCGGTAGCGCTCGTGTTCGCAACGCATGGGTTCGCGTCTATGTGCACGCGGCCTAGCACGTCGCCTCAATCAACGTGCATGAAGGCCCCTGCAGGCCTTCTCTCGATCCATGTGCCTGCATGGCAACTTGAAGCAGTGTCCCGTCTAGTTCAGCACCTCGGCATCTCAGCCCAGCTCGGTCGCTGGGAGCACCACGCAGTTCGGTCTCACGTGGGCCCAGCGCATTTCCCGAGGGGCCCATCCGCATGGGCCCGGTGCTCTTTCCATGGATCCCCCTCCATGTGGGTCCTGGACGCGCCGCCTGACACGCCGCCTGCAAAGAAAGGTACGCATTTAAGTTTCCTAAGCTACCGTTTACACTAACTAGTGAATAGTACCACACCCGAGGCGCTTGGCTCCTCTGCCAATCTTCTAAGCCATCAAGAAAGGGGAAGCTGACCAGCCTACCTAAGCCTCCCAGGCCTGCAGGGGCTTCACAGGCCTATACCAAGAAGAACGTACCCCTCTGAACACCAAGAGCCGTTCGCCTATATGAGAGCAGCAGGAAGAGGTAAGGGAGAGAGGACACACTCTCCTCATTCTGGCATGATCCATCACCCTCTGGCAGCAGAGAGTCCCCCCAAGCTCTCTGTCTCAGAGGTTCCTTATTTCCTTCGATCGTCCCACTGACTTGATCGTCGGAGTGCCTTTGCCAGAATCCCCGATGCAGGTCCCCCCTGTTTTGCAGGTATCGCCCGGCGGAGGGACAATAAGGAGGAAGATTACTCCTCACCGAAGAGGCCCACAGGAGGGCCACGACAGTACCAAGCCCCTTTCATCCCAACTACGACTATGTTCTCCTTGATCATCTCCGACCAACGAGCCCGGTGACGCTGGCACGGAGCCCACGCACCTAGGCCACACAAGAGCTACCGGCCATGGCGATCTAGGCGGCAACACCAACAATACATGCAATCATGATATGCTATAGAGAAACCTGTGGCTCTGATACCACTGAAGGAAAACCAGTACATCGAATTCCTACCCTAGGCATGCTACACTAGGGAGTAGGTATTGCATGATGAAAATTTTTAAACATGCATACGAAAAAACCTACTCAAGCACAGGATCTAACATAAACATGATGCATGTAATTAATACACAGGCATGTATAGGCAAGTGCAATAATTATATACAATATGGTAATTTCTAGATCTAAACATGCATGATAACAAAAAATAAATAACATACCTTATAGAGCTTCCTTTAACAACAAATCAAGGTAGTCGGTTGAACTCTTTCAGTAGCAATCAGATCTGGAAGAGATCGATCAAATCTCTCAAGGTGTCCAAATGTCCACCCTCTAGAGTATCCACACGCGGGCTCTCGCTGATCCAACTCCCGGATGGATGCTAGTCCTCCAAGAATCGATGAATAGGACACGGCTATGTGGAGCAGGGAAAACCAAAAGGATCTTCACGCACAGTCTTCTCCAAGACCACTCAAACTCCACCAAAAGCACACAATAGAACACTTAAAAACCAGGGAAGGAATTTACAGGACCTCTATGAATTTTTGCTCTCAGAAATTCGTCCCAAAGACTCTCTGCTCCTCTCTTATTCACGTGCTCTGTTCTTCCCCTCTCATCCCCTGTTTCTTCCCCTCTCAAAGCTAAACCGCATGGCCTTCAACCAGGTTAAAACAGAGGCTAGAAAACCCGTGAAGGCATCGACCGAGAGAAATGGAAGATGTGAGGGGAAGAAGACCATGAAAGATAACCAGATAAAATCAAAACTCGTTTTGAATTTGCTCTGGATCGGATTAAACACTTGGAACAACACGTGTGAGAGAGAACAAATGGGCTAAAACACCATGAAAACCTAGACCGAGAGGAAAGAGAACGTGCGGGAGAAAACCACGGAGAGACCCCTTCCATTACACGGTGCTAAGGATCAAAATCCAATAATCCAAGTAGCAATGATCAACATGCAGACTTTATCCCATTCAATCGATAAAACTGGGCAATCAAGAGCAAGGGAAGTATGGATAAAATAAACAGCGATGAACAAAAAACACCATGTAAAATAAACCAAGTTTTAAATCAGTTTAACAAACCCAAAAAATCAGTTCAGAGAAACCCTGGTCCGACCAAACTCGATCAATAAGAAAACTGAGTCCAGTCCTGGTCTACCAGGAACAATTCCTGGTTAACCCAAACCAATCCTGGTCGATCCAAATCAGACCAGGAAGACTAGAAAAAATCTAATGTGTGCTCAATTAGACCATTTGACCTTAATATCGAAATGATTTCCAATCGTTGATCAACTCCCGGATCAGAAAGAAATCCTCTATAGTGTGTGACCTCACAGGTTCGAACCTAAATGGTAGAACTGGAACACTTCCAGTACCAGCAAAAGATACCATCCAGTAATGGGTCCCAACATCCGGAAAGGCTGAAGATACTATAGGGTTCGATGGCAAGGCGGAAACATATATTTCAAAATTTTTATCTTTATGAAATCTTCACCAAGCCTTTAACCCAAGATCTCCTTAAAAGAATTAAAACATATAAGATGTATATATAAGATTTAATCTCAAATTAAAGTACTAATATGTATCGCTAAAATCCAAACTCTGAATCTCTACCAGGTGCCCAAATGTTCACCCTCCAATGGTGATCCACACAGAAAAAGATGAAGACAACAATTTCTTGTTCTTGGCTCCTCTTCTTGAATTCTTTTTCAAGAATTCAATTCCTAGACTTTTAGGCTGAAATTTTCTTTCTTTAAAATTTCTTTTCTTCCTTCTTTCCTCTTCTTGAATTTTTTTTTCAAGAATTCCCTTTCTTGAATTCCTTTTCTTGAATTGAATTGGAAGAAAAATTAAGACAGGCAAAGTCTTAATTCAAGAAGGAAAAGAAGAAGAACAGATCCTTTCCTTTTTCTTTCCTTTACCGTTCAAGACCTTCCTCTTATTCTTGTTTAGGGTCAGAGTTTCGACAGAGGATACCTCTGTAAGGGAAACAATACCCAACAAGAATAAGAGGAAGGAGTATTCTGGAGAGGAAGAAAAGGAATCTGATCTCTGAATTATCTTACATGTAAACCCCCGAGAATCCAACCCTATTTATAGATCTCAGAGGGGCGTCTTCTCAAAACAATGCAACCATCTGAAACCCCAGGAGTCATGATCCCTCATTCCTCATGCGTCCCCTCAACCAAAAATCATGATTCTCTGATTTAATTTTCATTTTTCCGACGAGGAGGACTCTCGGATAAACTTCAGGAAGAATCGCGACTTTTGGAGACGGATTTGCGACCGAAAAGCGATGGATCTTTTCCTTAATTTTTTCTGGCCATCAGATCCAGATCCAAGGGCGTCAGACAAGGATTCGAATCACCCCTTTTTCAGATTTTTCTTCGATGGTATTTTCTTTCTCACGCGCATGAAGAGGAGTCCACGCGCGTGGACTCTTCTTCTTGGCGCGCGCGGGTGAGAAAGGGAGAGGGCGGCTTGGAGAGAGGGTCTCAGTGAACTTAATTCACTTGGGTTCAGCTATGGGTTAGCCCAATGTCCTAAAATTTAAATTAGACCTTAATCTGGTTCAATTAGAACCCAATTAATCCAAATTCGGAACCAAATTCGAATCTGATTCGAATAGAAATTTGGTCTACAACACATTCTAGTGTGTTTATCCTGCAAACATGATTTAATTCCAAATTAAATCCTTCATCAATTTTCTTTTGTGTGTGACCCACTGGGTTCCACACCTAGCCAGCAGTAGGTCCGAGTGCTATTTGACTTAATTCGGTTAGATCTCAACTAAGCCGATTTAGGTCAACTCAAACTAGCTCGACTCGGTCAATTAGAATCTAATTCTAATTAACTGATTTGAATTACCATAACTCAATCATATACCTACAAGACAAGATTGATGTCTAGCAACGTATCATGTCTACCCGGAAGATGTGGAATTTTGGTGAAATTACCAAAATACCCTTCAGTGGTGAGTTATCGGGTAATTCAGTCCTTTGATCAACTTGCATCCCGAATATGATTATGAATATGGATACTTGTCAAATCCAATTTCATATTCATCCCTAGCTCAATCTTTATAATGATGATTCATCAATGAACCATTAGAAAATAACTCTAATGTTCATACTTTGATCAAAGATTTCCTGAATCCATCATTTGAAATTAGCTGGATGCAATTCCCTCTTACTAGGGCTGATCAATTCCTTGTTGACCTACTCACAACCTTTATATACAATCCACCATAACCAGTATCACCTCGTGCATGACTCAGTGTCATGATTGATTGCGAACCAAAGTATGGATTCATATATATAAGGTACTATGGTAGTCTCAGGTCAAAGGACCACATGCACTACTTCCACTATGAGAATTATCTATTGACAAACAGATAAGGTTCCATTAGATATTTTCAATCTGGATCAATTCAGTGAACTCATTCTCTATTGAACACTCACATCCTAGTATTAGTGTCAAACACAAGTGACTGTGAGATCAGTCACCCTCATCACAAAGCATATATAGGATGTGCTGGTCTTGCCGGAAACATTGATCCCCAACTCAATATCCTATCGACCAGGAATATTTTAGATTAGGGTTTTAAGGCTTTAGGTCTCACTGGTATGATCTCATCATAACCCTAGAACCATAGCCCTAATCTATGGGGTTCATCATAAAATCATAAAGACACAGCGTATGATGAAATAATGCCTTTATTATAAAAAAAAAATGTCAATTCATTGATTTTGGGATCAAAATACAATATTTCAATTGGCTTTCAGGGCACAATCTTTCAATCTCCCACTTGCACTAAAGCCAATCGCCTTTAAATCTTAACCCCATACAATCAAGGTGGCGATCAAACTCTCGCTGTGATAGAGCCTTAGTGAAATGGTCTGCTATGTTGTTCTTCGTTTCTACCCTATTAATGCAGACTTCTTGTCTTTCGACAATCTCTCGAACGAGATGGAAGCGTCTCAGAATGTGCTTTGATTTGTGATGAGCTCTTGGTTCCTTTGCTTGAGCAACAGCCCCCGTATTATCACAGTAAAGTGATACTGGACCTTCAATCTCAGGAACTACGCCCAACTCTGATATGAACTTCTTCATCTAGACAGCTTCCTTGGCAGCTTCACTAATAGTAATGTACTCTATCTCAGTTGTTGAGTCAACTACAGTTTGCTATTTAGAACTCTTCCAGCTTACAGCTCCTCCATTAAGGATAAAAACATACCCAGATATAGATTTGCTATCATCTGGATCTGATTGAAAAATAGAATCTGAATAAGCTTCTAGTTTAAGATCAGATCCTCCGTATATTAGAAAAATATCCTTGGTTCTTCTTAAGTACTTAAGAATATTTTTCACAGCCTTCCAATGATCCTCTCCTGGATCAGCCTGAAACCTGCTGGCTGTACCTAAGGCATATGCCACATCAGGCCTAGTACATAGCATAGCATACATAATGGACCCTACTGCCGAAGCATAAGGTATAGAATTCATTCTATTTCTTTTTGTGCTCTCTTGCTTATAAACTCATTTAATGTTCAATCATGCATTAGCTTCTTCAAAGGTTGTCCAAATCCCTCATTTATAGAGTCATGTACTCTTCTTAGGTGGATATAGTCATTGTAGACCATTGGGACTTGACATTTGATCGTTGGAGTACTTTTTAAATTCAAAAATGAAGTTCTGGAACTAGCCATTACTTGCCTGAAATTGACATTCGAGTCAGCTCAGATGCTTTGAGTCAGCCCCTTAGAGACTTGATTCTTCACTCTAGACGAGTCGGCTCGCTATAATCGAGTTATTTCGGATCCTCAGTGTCGATGATTCCTTACTCTAGTTAAGTCGGCTCACCATAATCGAGTCAGCTTGGGTCCTTAGGTCTTCAAAGTTATACTATGGAGGAGTCGCTCGCCTTAGTAGAGTCGACTCTCCTAGCTATTCTCTCATAACTGATTTTTTCTGGACTCTGGAGGAGTCGGCTCCGATTACTGAAGGGTCGACTCGGATGCCTGACTGAATGGTTGAGTCAGCTCGAACTGCCTTTGGGTCGACTCACCTGTCTTATTCAATAAATGATGCTCTGAATGAGTCGGCTCAGGTTCCTTCGAGTCGGCTCGAATCTCTACGTGCCAAAATCCTTCAACCATACCATGGATTAGAGTCGGCTCTCTTTACACGAGTCGACTCGAGTGAATTTTCAATAAAAACTTTAGCTCTTCTCCAAAAATCATCCAGCAACTCTTAATCATTCAAGACTCTTCCCAACTCAACTAACAACAAATTCAAAAGAATTTTAAGCTTGAAGACATATAGAAGTAACCTATTTTCATTAATATTACATCAATCTTTCTTTGGGTTCTTCTTTACATGAAACTTTTACAACACTACACAAGACATATAACAAAGTTGTAGGAGTTCCAATTGAGCATTAAAATTATCCTTCAAAAACTTGTAATGCACTTGAAGAGTTGTTAGTAAGACAAATGCATGCTCCAATATTTTGTTATCATTAAAATCACTCAATGGGTCAACAATCTTCCCTTTTTTGATGATGACAAAACACCGGGCATGGAAAAACTTTACAATTACATGTATAAATATATTTAAAAGTAAATATTAATATGTATGAGCTATATACCGAGAATGTATTTGAAAGAATTAAAATATATTGACAATGTATCAGAGTTCTTAAAATAGGTTCAATATGTATCATAATAAACACTTATCAAAAGCTATTTTTGCCTAAAATCTATCAGAGTTTCAGATTGGCAAAAGGTATCAAGTCTTGAGATATCAACAAATGCTCATAGCAAGTTCTAAACAGAGTAATTTTACAAATATTTGAGAGCAAATGTAAATGAATTCAAGCCATTTAGTTTCAACAAATTTTTCTCCCCCTTTTTGTATGTTCTTAAAATTTTGAAACAACATGAGGTTTCATTTAAAAATTCTTTTTCATTCTTCTTTGCCAATTTTCCATGCATTCATTAACAAGACAATACCATTCTCCCCCTTTTTGTCAACAATCAAAAAGGTATTCAATTAAAATCATTCTCCCCCTTTGTTAAATACACCATGCTCAATTTTTGAAATAGAATGAGAAGATTATAAACATTATTTGAGATAATTTCACTTTCTCATAAAAGATTTGATGAACTGATATAAAATGAATGATGCACAAATACCATTGCAAACACAAGAAATGATGAACTAAAATAAATAATTTCATTTCATTCAAGGATTTTCAATACAAGTTACAAAAGTTTGGAAGTAAAATACAAACATTATCCTAGTCACTATCACTAGGTTCTTCTACAATAGGTTCTGTTCTACCTTGCCAAGATCAAGCTTGATTAGAAGGTCCTCTAGTCTATGTGGATGTTTCAGGTGGTGGTCTAGAAGAAATAGGCACTGGGTCAAATAAACCAGGAGGTACAAAAGTTGGTGGCTATGTAGACTGAGATGGAGGCTGTCTAGGATGAGGTGTAGGCTGACTGGCTGTAGTCTAGACTGTGCCCCAAAAGCTCTGACAGAAGAATCCAAGGAGGATAAGAAGACCCAGACAGTATTGAGCTCGGTCTTTATCTTCTTCATTCCTTCCTGGAAAGCAATGAGCTCACTAGCCTAAGCTTGGATAAAAGCCTCTGCTGAACCTCTCAATCTTCCAAATTTAGCCCTAAGAATCCCCACTCCTTCAGTGTAATCATCTTCCATTTTCCTTGTCTCCTTCATTGATCCCATCCTATAGCTCATCTCACATAACTCTGATCTGAATTCCTCAATGCTATGAGCTACAATCTGTCGGATATCATCAGATACTATCCTGAAGGAGTCTGTCAATGACTGTATATCAATCTGCGACTCTAGTCTGGCAGTCTCAACACTGTCTACCATGGAATATAGCTATCTGATCTCACCACAGATCTCCTCAAGTTTGGTGTCGATTGTTTGACGAAGCTTGCCAAACATCGAACCAAAGGATCTAGTTAAAGTCTAAGATAGCTATCTCATCTGCTATACAAAGAATGTATGAGACACAGAAGGACCTGAAGTATCAGTAGATAGTCCTGGAGTATCAGTAGATGGTCCCAGAGTATCAGTAGATGGACTCGGAGTAGGTGTAGCAGTCATTGCAGGTGCTGGTATTGATGCTAATGGTACTGGTGCTGGTGAAGATGGTACTAGTCCTGGTGAAGTCCTAGGACTCCCAGGCTCACTCATAACATGTGCATCCATATTATTCTATATATCCTCATCAGCTCTATCAACTGTATCAGTGCCAATAATAGGATCTACTATCTGGTCATCATCATCCTCATCCTCGTCTAATGATGCTCCAGCTCTCTGATCGGATCCCTTCTTCAACCAAGCCCCTTCAACCTGATGGTAACCCATATGTTGAAGTGATTTAGCTAAGTAGATATCAGTATGATGTAATAATCTACTGTATTCACCATCTAGCTCAACACCAAAATGTCTGAAAATGAGTGTGAAGGCCATATTATAGGGTAAACATGCCTTGGCCTTCCTAACTGCATCTCTCATCTAAGTCAGCATAATGCATGGAAGATTGAGGGCCCCTCCCTTAATCATATATCTCATAAAAACCAAATCTCTCTCTCTGACCCAGTCGAATCTACCGGTGCGAGGTAAAAATATTCTGCTAATAAGTTATAAAGTAGCCTCATCTCTAGGAAAAGGACATTAGCCTTTACATTAAAATTTCATTCACACTATTGGTTTCTAAAATTAGACTCAAAGTCCTTTGTCTTTCCCTCATAACCAGATGGCAGCTTCCTCTGCTTGGCATTTAAAGGACTTGGCTCAGTCATTCTTCATTCACAATCAATCTAACCCCTTTAACAGTTGAAGTAACTCTATTTTCTTCTAGGGTTAGGTTTTCAAAGAAAGTTCTAACTAGGCTAGGGTATGTAGGTAAATCTAAAGTACAAAAAAATACCCAGCCCTGAGACTCTATCCAATCACCAATATGAAAACCCTAGTTTTC
This sequence comes from Areca catechu, assembly GCA_021397845.1. Taxonomy (NCBI): domain Eukaryota; kingdom Viridiplantae; phylum Streptophyta; class Magnoliopsida; order Arecales; family Arecaceae; genus Areca; species Areca catechu. The sequence continues at coordinate 43,477,361 of CM038038.1, forward strand.
TAGATATGCAAAGTTAATTTTCCTACCAGTAGTCACAGGTCGGTTCCTTATTGGAATGATCAGTCATGGCTGCATGGGTGATGGATTCGGTCTACTTCATGATCTTCCTATTCTTCCACTTCATCTGTCCAAGTCAGCTTTTCTTGCCTTCTCTTTGTTCTTCTTTCTCTTTCAACAGCAGGTTCAGGTTGATGAGATCTTTTGTCGACAGCTTTCTTCAGAGACATTTGGGGCAATTAGGTTCGAATAGAGAGGATTTTAGGAGAATGTAGGGTAGGAGTTTGTGAATCTAAGCTTGAAAAGAGTGAACAAGAGCTCTGCTAGGGTTTGAATGAACTTACGGCTCTAAGAAGGGTTTTGCAAATTTTATATAAAAATGCTTAACCCAAAATTCAACTCGGCTTGACTTGAGCACTATAGCTCAAGTCGACTCAAACCAAAACTCCATAAAAGGTTCCAAACAATTCAAAAATGGTCTCAAATGAAAGGTATACACTTAGAGAAATGGTCATTCTCCTTAATTTGATGTAGGAGGCTTTCTAGATAATGTTTCCTTTGTTTTGAAGGATTTAGGTCAAGTTTTCTAAAAAGGGTCACATAGACCTAATTCACCTCCAATCAATTAAAATCTAAGTTAAGAGGTTTGGTGAAAATATCAGCAAGTTGATTTTTAGTAGGAACAAATTCAAGCACAATATCACCATTTAAAACATGATCCCTAATAAAATGATGTCTAATCTCAATATGCTTTGTTCTAGAATGATTAATTAGATTTTTTGACAAATTGATAGCACTTGTATTATCACATTTGATAAGAATTTTAGATTGTATAACACTAAAGTCTTCTAGTTATTGTTTAATCCAAAGCACTTGAGCACAACAACTCCCTGCAGCTACGTACTCTGCCTTTCAGTAGATAGTGCTACAAAGTTTTGTTTTTTGTAGTGCCATGAGATTAAATTCAATCCTAGAAATTGGCATGTACCACTAGTACTTTTTCTATCAATTTTGCATCCACCATAATCAGTATCTGAGAAACCATTTAAATTTAATGAAGACTACTTTGAATACCATAGACCTAAATTACTTGTTCCTCTTAGATATTTTATGATTCTTTTTACTTCAAGCATATGTGATTCTTTAGGATTAAATTGAAATCTAGAACAAACACATACGCTAAACAAGATATCAGGTCTACTAGCAGTTAAGTATAACAGTGATCTGATCATATCTTGATAAAGTTTTTGATCAATGTTGTTGCCATCTTCATCTTTATCTAATCTACAGGTAGGACTCATGGGTGTGCTTACTTCTTTGCTCGTCTCTATACCAAACTTCTTGATGATTTTTTTGATATATTTGGCTTGGTTTATGAAGATCCCTTCCTTTGTTTGTTTCACTTGAAGTCCAAGGAACTAATTTAGTTTACCCATAAGGCCCATTTCAAATTCACCCTACATTAACTCAGCAAATTCTCTACAAAGAATTTCTTTAGTTGCACCAAATATAATATCATTAGCATAAATTTGTACAACTAACATGTCATTATTCTTTTTTTGATAAAAATAAGTTTATCAACATTTCCTCTTACAAAATCATTTTCAAGTAAGAATTTGCTCAATCTATCATACCAGGCTTTAGGTACTTGTTTAAGTCCATACAATGCTTTATTGAGTTTAAAAACATGATTTGGAAAAGTATGACTTTCAAAACCTGGTGGTTGTTCTACAAAAACTTGTTCTGATATAAAACTATTTAAAAAATTACTTTTTACATCTATTTGAAAAAGTTTAAAATTCATGTAGCAAGCAAATGCAAGTAGTAATCTTATGGCTTCTAGTCTTGCTATGGGTGCATAGGTTTCATCAAAGTCTATTCCTTCTTCTTGGTTGTACCCTTTAGCTACCAACCTTGCTTTGTTTCTAACTACATTACCTTGTTCATCTAGTTTATTTTTATAGACTCATTTGGTTCTTATAATGGGATGGTTTGAAGTTCTATCAACTAAAGTCCATACATTATTTCTTTCAAACTGGTTTAGTTCTTCATGCATGGCCATCATCCAGTTTGGATCATTTTCAGCTTCTTCTAAACTATGTGGCTCTATTTGTGATACAAATGCTAGGTAATCATGTGCATCTCTATGTGATGACCTAGTCCTAACACCTTGAGAGGGATCATCAATAATTAAATCTCTTGGATGAAAAGTTACATATCTCCATTCTCTTGGTAAATCAGCATGATCTTTACTTACCATCTCTTCTCCTTCTTATGTTGGTCTCTCTTGAATGCTCATATCTTCCATTTCCTTTTCAAGTGTACCTACATCATTATCTATGCACTCTTCTTTCTTTGAAGGTGAGGGATTAGTTTCATCAAACATAACATGTATAGATTCTTTAACGGTTAGAGTTCTTTTATTAAATACTCTATATGCTTTGCTATATATTGAATAATCAAGAAAAATTACTTTATCAGATTTATCATCAAATTTTTCTAGATCATCTTTTCCATTATTCAGCATAAAGCATTTACAACCAAAAACATGAAAATAATTAATATTTGGTTTCTTCTCGTTCCAAAGCTCATAAGAGGTTTTCTTTAAAATTGGTCGAATCAAAACATGGTTTAAAATATAACAAGCAGTGTTCACTGCTTTTGTCCAAAAGTACCTTGGGAGATTGCCTTCACATAACATTGTTCGGGTCATCTCTTCCAAAGTCCTATTTTTTCTCTCTACAACATAATTTTGTTATGGTGTTCTAGGAGCAGAGAAGTTGTGATAATGCTATTTTTTGTGCAACAATCATCAAAAAATTGATTTTTAAATTCCATGCCATGATCACTCATAATAGGTATAATTGAAAGAATTTTCTACTTTGAAACTTTTTTTATAAGATTTTTGAAAAACTTTAAAAGTTTCATCTTTATGTGCAATAAACAAGATCCATGTAAATCTTGAAAAATTATCTACTATCACAAGATCATATTTCATACCACCTAGGCTTATGGTCCTAGTTGGTCCAAATAAGTCTATATGAAGTAGCTCAAGGGGTCTAGAAGTTGAAATCATATTTTTAGATTTAAAACTCCCCTTAATTTGTTTACCCATTTTGCAAACATCGTAAACATGTTCAAAATTGACATTAAATTTAGGTAAACCTCTAACAAGATTCTTGGAAATTAATTTGGCAATTGTATGTATGCTAGCATGACCTAATCATCTATGCCAAAGTAAACAAGACTTTTGGTCTTAGCATTCATTGCAACTAAACTAGAACTACTAGACATGGCTAGATCATTCAAATCTATCATAAAGATATTTCCAAGTCTATGTCCAATGAATATGTTGCTAGAATCAAGTGAGTTTGTTATCATACACATAGATGAGTCAAAGATAACCTTGAAGCCTTTATCACACAATTGACTAATACTTAACAAGTTATGCTTTAATTTATCTACTAGCTATACATTTTCAATAAAAGTAGAGGGGGTCATTTTGATTTTACCAATACCGATTATTTTTTCCTTGCCATTGTCTCCAAAAGTTACCAAACCTGCTTCTTTCATCTTTAGGATGATGAATTGATCCTTGTCACCCGTCATATATGTTGAATAGCCACTGTCGAGATACCATATTTTCTTCATTTTTTGGGTGCAAGACATTCCTGTAAAATAATCAACAAGTTCTTTTAGGTACTCAAGCTATCTTCGATCTTTACAGGCTAGCAAAGGCGATTCCTTTGAGAACCCAAATCTTTCTAATTCTATTTTTTGCATTTTCGTTTTTTTTTAGCAGATTACATTGGAAAAATTTATGTCCAACCCCTTGACATGCATAACAAACAATTCTAGTATTTTGAAAAGATGTAAGTTTTGATGTTCTAGATGTAGAAGCATGTGATGCAGATGTAGAACCATTTGAATTAAAAGACTTTTGATTTAAAATCTTAGGTATGTACTTTGAAGCTCTTGAAATGGATGTGGAAGCACTTGATACAAAAGCATTTTGAGAAATAGATTTTGGTACAAATGCTTTTGAAGATACAAATCTAGTAGCTGAAATTTCATTTGAATTAGAAGAATTATAATCGATTCCAGCCTTGTTACTTGAAATTCTTTGCTCTTTTAAAATCAACTCAAGCTTATTTGAACTTAAAGTAAGCTTTTCAATCAAAGGCTTGATTTTTCCATCTCTTTTTTCAATTCAGAATTTTTATCAATTAAAGCTTTGTTTTTCTCAAGATATAGATTTTTCTCAATTTCTAAAGCTTTGTTATTTTCAGAAAAGATACTTAATTCTTTTTCCAATAATTTGTTCTTTTCTGAAATCTCTTCCTTTTCTTTAATCAAAGAATCATTATTATTCTATAAAGCTTTAATTTTTATTCCAACCTTTTTAAATTCAGAAAGCAAATCATGGAATGCAGAATTTAGTTCATCAAAAGTAAATTCAGCTTAAGGTTCATGGGACATTACCTCATTTTCAAGACCGATAAGACATAGATGACAGTTTTTGTGTTCTCTTCCTCTTCTGTTAAAGTCGACTCCTCACTATCGCTCCAAGTTGTAACCATCGCTTTCTTTTTCTTCTTCAATGTTTTCTTTAGCAAAGGACAATCGGGACGGATATGCCCTGATTTCTTACACTCATAACATGTGAACATTTGATAATTTTCTTTTTCTCTTTCTTTATCTTTACTGTGTTCACCTCTCTTGTGAAACTTTCTGAAGTATCTTCCTTTCTTCTTTTACATAAACTTTTTAAATCTTCTCATGACCATAGCTATATCTTCATCTTCTAGGTCATCTTTGGATGAGAAGCAATCATCTTTCGATTCCTCATCTTGTTTCTTTAATTCCGATGCAGCTTTGAAGGCAATAGTTTTCTTCTTTTTCTGATCATCTTCATTCCTATGCTGCATGGCTAGTTCATGTGTGATGAGAGAACCTAGCAGTTCATCCAGAGTTAGTGTATTTAGATCTTTTGCTTCCTGGATGGTAGTTACTTTGGGGTCTTATTTGTTTGGAAGTGATCTTAGAATCTTTTGTATTATGTATGCATTAGAATAAACCCTGCCAAGACTTTCCAAGCCATTAATAATATCTGTAAACCATGAAAACATGGTAGAGATAGTTTCATTTTGCTCCATCTTAAATAATTCATTACTATGTACTAGAAGATTGATTTTTGAGGTCTTCACTTGGAAAGTTCCTTCATGGGTCACTTCGAGTTTATTCCAAATTTTTTTGCAGATAAGTAAATAGAAATTTGATTGAACTCATTTCATCCAAAGCACAATATAGTAAGTTCATGATTTTGGCATTCAGTTCACCCATTTTTATATCATGTTCATCCCAATCCTCTTCAGCTTTTGGGGCATCCACGCCATCAACTTTAATTATGGGTGTATGTGGATCCTTAAGAATGACCTTTCATAATTGAAAATCAACAGCTTGAATGTATATCTTCATTCTAACTTTCCAGTAAGAATAATTCATGCCAGTGAACAGTGGAGGTCTATTAGTGGATTTACCTTCGGTCGAGGAAGTACTCATGGGATAAGCCATTAATCTTTACTCAAAATAAGTTCAGAGACTCTGCTCTGATACCAGTTATTGTCCAGGTGACTTTTCTAAGAGGGGGATGAATTGGAAATTTAAAAAATTTGAACAGATATATGCTCTTTTAAAATTTCTTTAGTGTCGAGGTGCTGTATTTCAAATAATTAAGAGCAGAAGCTAACATAAACAGAAAAAGCAAAATACAAACACAGCAAATTTATAGTGGTTCAGAGCACCCTCACTCCGACGTCCACTATCCAAGATACCACTTGGGATTTCCACTATATTCACTACCGAAATACAGTTGGATTATTTTACCAGGCTCATAATCTAAAACTTAACACTTTGTTTTCAACAGGATCACCAAGAACCCAACCTTGGTTTTGATCGAGCTCATCAAAAACCCTTACAACATTAGTTTTAAAATGGGATCACTAACAACCCACACTTGGTTTTTAACAAGGCTCACCAAGAACCTGCAAACTCATAAAAGAGTTAAAAGAAAGTAAGCAACTAATGATAAACCCATGTTATCTGATGGTTGTAGTTGCAGCTCAAGAGAAGCCTTCTTAAATATGCTTTTAATGCACTTCAATGGTTTCTTCTTCTTCCTCAATAAGTGCTTCAAGCTTCTGATTGGAGTTAGTGAAGACTTGAAGGTAGACTTGAATGTTCTTTTTGTGCTCTCTTGCTCACAAGCTCATTTAATATTCAATCATGCATTAGCTTCTTCCAAGGTTGTCCAAATCCCTCATTTCTAGAGTCTTGTACTCTTCTTAGGTAGATATAGTCATTGTAGACCATTTGGACTTGACATTTGACCGTTGGAGCACTTTTTAAATTCAAAAATAAATTATGGAACTAGCAATTACTTGCCTGAAATCGACATTCGAGTCAGCTCGGATGCTTCGAGTCAGCTTGGATCCCTAGAGAGTTGATTCTTCACTCTGGTCAAGTGGCTCGCCATAATCGAGTCGGCTCAGATCCTCAGTGTCAATGATTCCTTACTCTGGTTGAGTCGGCTCGCCACGATCAAGTCGGCTCGAATCCTCAAGTCTTCAAAGTTGTAGTTTGAAGGAGTGGCTCGTCCTAGTAGAGTCGACTCTCCTAGCTGTTCTCTTAGAACTATTTTTTCCTGGACTCTAGAAGAGTTAGCTCAAATTATTGAAGGGTCAACTCGGATGCCTGACTGAATGGTTGAGTTGGCTCGGACTGCCTTCAGGTCAGCTTGTCTATTTGACTCAAGAAATGATGGTCTGGATGAGTCAGCTTGGGTTCCTTCTGTTGCCCAGAGAGCAACCCAAGAGGGGGGGTTGGGTCTCTAAAAAATTTAAAGCTAAGCTTGATAAAACAAGTAGCAAACTTCACAAGATAAGATATGCAATTAAATTCAACAAGGTACTAAGATGCAATGCTCTAAAGAAATAGTGCAGTGGAAATTAAAAGCAATAAGCAAGAATGTAAAGAGTAAGGAGGGAGAGAACAAGCAATCACAAATACAACAAGCTATAGTGGTTCGGTGCCAACCATGCACCTACATCCACTCCCTAAGATCCCCTTGGAAATTCATTATAATCAAACGATTACAACTGATTAGTTTTCCGGGCTCACTAATCAAAACCCAACTTATTTTACAAGGCTCACAAGTCACAACCTCACTTGGTTTTCTGGGCTAACCAAGAATCTAATTGGTTTTCACAAGGCTAACCAAAAACCTCCCTTAGTTTTATGAGATAACCAAGAATCTTAGTGGTTTTGCGGGCTAACCACCAACCTAAATGGTTTTCAAGGCTTACCAATAACCTCACTTGGTTTTCCAATAGGCTAACTGTTACGGCCGTAACGATGACGTGGCGTGTCTCAGATTTCATTGGGCGTGATTCGAGCCACGTGGAGTTTTTTCGGCCAAGTCAGTTGCGGCTCCACCACATCCAAAGTCGAGCTCGGCCCGGGCCCTCCTGCCGCTTCGCCAGGTGGCACCCTGAGACGTTTCCACCCCGGCCGAAGTCAAGCTCGGCCCGGGCCCTCCTGCCGCTCCGCCAGGTGTCCACCCAGGAGGGGTCCACCTCGATCGAAGTCGGCGGCTCCCTAGCTCCCTCGCCGGGTGGCACCCTGAGACGGTCCCACCTCGACCGAGGTCGAGCCGGGCCCCTTCGCTCCTTCGCCAGGTGGCGCCCAGAGACGGGACCACCTCGGCCAAAGCCGAGCATCCTTCTGCCGCTGCGCCAGGTGTCCACCCAGGAGGGGTCCACCTTAGCCGAGGTCGGCGGCTCCCCTGCTCCCTCGCCAGGTGGCACCCTGAGATGGTCCTACCTCGGCCGAGGTCGAGCCAGGCCCCTTCGCTCCTTCGCCAGGTGGCGCCCGGAGATGGGACCACCTCAGCCGAAGCCGAGCATCCTTCTGCCGCTCCACCGGGTGTCCACCCAGGAGGGGTCCACCTCGGCCGAGGTCGGCGGCTCCCCTACTCCCTCGCCAGGTGGCACCCTGAGACAGTCCCACCTTGGCCAAGGTCAAGCCGGGACCCTTCGCTCCTTTGCCAGGTGGTGCCCGAAGACGGGACCACCTCGGCCGAAGCTGAGCGTCCTTCTGTCACTCCGCCAGGTGTCCACCCGGGAGGGGTCCACCTCGGCCGACGTAGGCCAGCTCGTACAGAGAAGGTCCCGAAGAACGGAGGCGCGGTCTCCGAGGTTGCCCCTCGAGCCGTGCGCGCCGCACCCCGAGAAAGGCGCCCCGTACGGACGACGGTGACACACGAAACATCACTTACGTCAGTCCGACATGTTCCGCAATCGAGAGATGAGGCCCTGACGAAACAGGACCCGATAACGGGTAGCACCGGTGCCTGGGAAGGAGAGCGCTCACGCTCGGCCCGAGGTCTGGTCGGCAGTCTGACCAGCGCCCCCCTCCCCTACTCTTTCCCCGCTGGGCTCAGCAAACGAGGCCGGAAAGCTGCCCGGCCCTCTGAACCAGAAGGGGAAAGAGAAAGGGGTGGAGGGGAGGAGATGAAAGCAATAAGGGAGCCTCCCATGAGCAGAAAACGAGGGGGCAACGGGAGGAGATAAAAGGAAGGAGAGAATAGACGACAAGGTAAGTGAAGCAAGTGAGAAACAAAGGCTGGAAACTCTGCTTCAAGAGCAAGATCCAAGGTCCCAAGAGGGGGTTGCTTGGCATGAGCTCGGCAAAGGAACCCAGCCGGGTTTCTGATCTCTCTGACACCTTTCTTGCTAGCACGTTCTCTGAGTCAGGGACTCCTTCAGGGGCCCATCCCAGAGAATCTGTTCCCTCTCACCGTCTACTAACTTGACCGTCGGAGCTCCCTCACCAGAATCCCGGCCAGGGTTTTCTGACCTTGCCTTGCAGGTTCGGTCCAGCCAGGAGGCCCCAGGGGCGGGACGGTCTAGTTTTATGAGATAACCAAGAACCTTAGTAGTTTTGCGGGCTAACCACCAACCTAAGTGGTTTTCAAGGCTTACCAATAACCTCACTTGGTTTTCCAATAGGCTAACCAATAACGTTTATAAGGTATAAAATTTTAGAAACAAAGAACCAATATAAGCTTTCAATAGAAAAGCAAATAAAACAATGTAGCTCGATGTAGTGCTGCTTTGCTCTTGATGAAGCCTTTTGAATGCCCAAGTATGAATGATCTTCAATACTCTTGATGGCTTTGAATGCTTGAAAGGCTTCCTTTTGGCTTGAGAGTGGTTCAACCTTGAATGAATTGGAGTTAAGGCTCTTCTCTCTTCTTTTCTTTCAAAACTCTTTTTGGATATTCAATATAATACTTCTTGCTTTGATTTGGAGCCTATTTATACCTTCCCAGGGCCTCAAAACCGAGATATAGCCGTTACACTCAAAAACTAGTCGTTAAGACCATTTGGGACAAGTTCTATATTTGAAAAAACTAGCCATTACTATTGCCAGAACTCCATGTGCTCGACACATCCTCAGTTGAGTTGACACATAAGGTCGACAGATGTTCTTCTTGACTTGACACATAGTTCAAAATGCTCCATTCAAAATCTCTGGAAATCTTAGTTGAGTTGACACATTCTCAGTTGAGTCGACACCTTGAGTCGACACATTGCATCCATGAGTCGACACTTCAACTGTTGCTTCAACTTCTGCAAGTTTTGTGGCTTGAAAGTCTCAGGTGATGTGTTGATCCATGTGTTGACACTTTGAGTCGACACATAAGCTCCATGTGTCGACACTTGATCTGTGCCATTTGAAACTTTGGTGCATACCAGCCTGAGTCAACACTCTAACATCATGTGTCGACACATCATGTCATGTGTCGACACCTTGAGTCGACACACCCTTGAAAAAATCATAGAAACTGCTAGTTCATTCAACCATCTCATAATGTGTCCAAGTCTTGTATTTTGCAATCATTCCATTTAAACTTGGTTCTTCAACATAATTGGGCTTCTTCAAATTTTATGAGATCCTTTCAATGAAAACACATTTAAAGCAAATCATTAGTCCTCAAATTATACTTAACTATTTTACTTATCATCAAAATCAATTAGTGGAGTCAACAATCTCCCCCTTTTTGATGATAACAAAATTCTTAAGTATAAATTGCTTCAAAGGTAAGGCTTTAAGAGAATTGTTTAAGGTGCATAATATTGAAAGCATCAAATATATCAATCATTACTTGCATTAAAGATATAATCATTTAGACCACAAGTAAGAGAATTAGAGCTTGTTGCAAGATTAGAAAGTATCAGAACTTTGATATACATTTAAATTCATAGAGTGCATGTATCATGATCCTTTACAAAGAAATTTCAGCAATCAACAAAGCTCCCCTGAATTAATGATTTATAACAACATTTGTAAAAAAATATTTTCAAAACATTGAAAGAGGGGTTTCAAGAATTAAATTCACTTTGAATTTGAGCAAAAAGTAAAGCTCCCCCTTTCTTAAGGAACTTTGTAAGTGATTTTCAGGTTTTTAAAAAATCCTTAAAGTTAAAAGTTACTCCCCCTTTAGTTTTGAGAGTAAACACACATTTATACTTAAATCTCACTAAATTACTCCCCCTTTTTGTTATCATTAAAAAGGTAGAAAAATAGATACAAGATATATCATAGAGTTTATAAATTCATTTTTGAAACTACTCACTCTTTTTCTTAAGGAAATACATTCAATAAAGAGTGAAGATATAGAATTATAAGAGCAATTCAGATATAATTTTCAATCTCATTAAGCACAAAGATAAGAGGAATCAAAAAGTTTTTCATATATGTCAGGAACTTGTACATCAAGAACACAACAAAGGTAAAAGTACATATAAGCATAAATGTAAACTATCTAGAAGTATAAAACTATCTAGAAGTACATCAATATCCTAATCCTCATCCATCGAGTCATCAGAAGATGAACCGATCTCGATCAGTCTGGTAGCAGAAGAAGATTGAGCTCACGGCTATCGTGATCAAAGATCTTGAAGTATGGTCCTGGTCGGCTGAGGAGGGGTACGGTGTCCACGTCCTTTGCAACGAATATAGGTCTGACCTCTGACTGAAGCAGTAGAAGTATGAGCTACGTCCTTCATAGGAACTGAACTGATCGGATCAATCAACTCAGCAATAGCTGGAGCAGGAGTGTGATCAAAAGTAGGACCAGAATTAAGATACTGAAAGTCGGGTGTGTAGAACCCAAGCTCTCGAGTGACTGACGATGTATGAAGGGTAGAAGTATCAAAAGTAGGAGTAACAGCTGATGATACAAGTGTATCATGAACAATAGTATCAGTTGTAGAAAGTATCGGTGTATCTACAATAGCTGTATCAAGTGTGGGTGTCTGAATGATAGGTGTATGAATGTCAGGGGAATCAACAGTAGGTAAATTAGTAATAGGTATATCAATAATAGGACTAAGAATAGGAATAGGAACTGGAACTGGAGTGTAATCAACCAATCTAGAAGGAGGGGATGGATCAGGAATCGGAACAAGTGAGAAGGATGGGTCAATAATAGGGCTCGCAGGCATGTCATCCATCACCTCCGCAACTGGCTCTAACGTAGGATCAGCAATGTCAAAACGGTCTGAGTCAGTCTCCACGTCTCCATCAATATCTCCAATAATAGTATCTCCATCTCCATCTCCAACTCTAGTCTCAACACCAGTATCAATATCAGTAAAAACATCCGCTGGTACTATAGCAGGTACATCAACAGAAGCAGGAACAGTGTCTGCAGCAGGAGCACTCGTAGAAGATCTGGACAGTGCTGAGAGAATAGCCGAAATGCCATCACTAAGACCAATGTGGCTCTCTCTCGTCTCACCAATAAACATGTCAAGACGCTGTCTCATGATAAATACATCGAACTCTATGCATCTGACTCTGTCCTTTAGAGTATCTGAAACACCAGGAGTCTCCGTCTGCACTGGCTATGGCTGGGCAGATTTAGAAGGATCAGACTGAGCTGGCTATGCTGCCGTCTCAGGCTGAGTCTCACTAGGTCTAGCCTCACCTAAAAGAATCCGCTCCTCCTTTGCTGTATCCTCATCAATGTCAGCTACATCCTTGGCCTGTCCTGATATCCTCCATGTCCACTAGCCTCGGACTAAGTGATAACCCATGCGATACAATGACCTGATGTCATATACATCGGTATGGATCAAAGTGCGATAAGGCTCATCCTGAAAACTAACTCCATACTCCCTAAAAAGTACTGTCAACCCCATGCCATAAGGCAAGCAGAGCTACTGACTAGACGATGCCTCAGTAATCTAATGAGCCATCAGAATAGGAAGACAAATCGACGTCCGCTGATCAGTGAGACCATCACCAGCAACTCCCTCTCGGTGATATAGTCAAATCGACCGGTCTTCGGTAGAAGAATCTGGGCAACTATATGATGTAGCAGTCTCATCTCTGCGGATAGTCTCGATGCTAGAACAGTGGCTCCCTCTGGTAAGATGTCAGACTCAAAAATGCACTGGAGACCACTAACTCGGTCCATCAAGCTGTTAATAACTGATCCAGTCATGGGTATATCCCATACTCTGCTCAGAATCTCTGAAGTGATGGGGATATCCCATCCTCTGACTTGAGCAATCCAACCATCAGACCCTCGGGCAAGTGAACCGTAGAACTCTCTTATCAGCCTTGGGTAGTATCTCTCGCTGAGCGAACAGAAAGTAACCAATCGAGCATGTCTAATCCAATCTCCAATCCTGAAATGTTGCTGGTCTAAGAAAGTAAAGTCCACTCGGCATCCTCCAACCACTGTCTTAGAGCTTATCTGGCTAGAAGGTGCAAACAACAATCATGCAGGCGGATCCGGAGCTCTAGACTCATGTCATGCCTTCGTTCTCCACTTTTCTTCATGCTGTGACTGATGCGGTCGGCGAACGACTTGTTTGCGAGGACCAATTGTCAAGAATCAAAGATTTGGCAAAGTTTTTGGTGGAAGAAAGAGGGTTTCTAGGGTTTAAGAGCTAAAACCTAGGAAGATTTCCAACAAAAACGGCTACCAAAGTCTCAAATCCAAGAAATTGGTGGGTAAAAGCAAGGAAATGAGAGGATGAATAGATGGATACTGGAATCGATGTTCGGCTCGAAGGAAGAAGAAATTATTGGGGGAAAAAAACGTTCGGAAACCTCTTAAAACTCAGTTTTTCGTCGGTCATGGTGTCGGCTCACGCATGTGTCGACACAATTTGGTGTCGACTCATGATGTGTCGACACATCCGCTTAAAAACTGAAATTTGAAATTTCTCTGAATGATCAATTCAATTTAAATCATATTTTTGGAGTCAATTAACAATGATTAATCATGATTTATCATTAATAGGGTTTGAATAGATCTAATTTGAATCAAATTAGGGAAAGATTTATCAAATGGATTGATGACCCCGAGCTCTCTTCTAATCATACAGAATTGATCTTCCAGAAGAGGTTTAGGTCAAAATATTAGCTAATTGAAATTCAGTACAGATAAATTCAAGCAAAATATCATTATTTTCTACATGATCTCAATAAAATGATGCCTAATTTCAATGTGCTTACTCCTAGAGTGTTGAACATGATTTTTAGTCACAAGTAGCACTGGTATTATCACACTTAATAGGAGTTCTAGTCAACTTGATTCCAAGTCTTCAAGTTGTTGCTTAATCCACAAGATTTGAGCACAACAACTCCCTGCTGCAATATACTCGGTCTCAGCTATAGATATTGCAACCAAAGTTTGTTTCTTGCTAAACCATGAGATTAAGTTAACCCCAAGAAATTGGCAAGTTCCACTAGTACTCTTTCTATATAATCTACAACCAGCAAAGTCTGCATCAGAATATCCCAATCAATTCAGTAGAAGAATTTTTAGCATTACCACAACCAATACTAATAGTACCAGACAGATATCTAATAATGCGCTTAACACCAGCCATAAGATGTGATTTTTTAGGTTCAGACTGATATCTAGCACACATGCAAATACTGAACATAATATCTGGTCTACTAGCAGTCAGATACAGTAAAGAGCCTATCATGCCTCTGTAAAATTTCTGATCTACAGATTTACCATGCTCATCTTTATCAAGTTTACATGAGGGGCTCATAGGTGTACCTATTGGTTTAGTAGTCTCCATCCCAAACTTTTTGATAATTTCTCTATGTACTTAGCTTGGTTGATGAAGATACCATCTGAAGTTTGCTTGATCTGGAGTCCGAGAAAGAAATTTAGCTCTCCCATCATGCTCATCTCAAACTCACCCTGCATTAACTTAGCAAACTCTTGACAAAGAATTTCATTAGAAGTACTGAAAATGGTGTCATCAATAAATATATGTACTACTAATAAAATCATTATCTTTCCTTTTCAAAAATAGAGTTTTGTCAACATTTCCTCCAGAAAATTTATTTTTAATAAGAAATTTGCTTAGTCTTTCATACCATCTAGGTGCTTGCTTTAATCCATAAAGTGCTTTGTGTAATTGAAAACATGATCAAGATGTGCAAGATTTTCAAATCTAGGATGGTGTTCAACAAAATCTTTTCATTTATAAAATTATTTAAGAAAGTACTTTTAACATCCATTTAAAATAATTTGAAGTTCATAAAATAGGCAAAAGCTAAAAGCAGTCTAATTGCTTCAAGTCTAGCCACAAGAGCAAAAGTTTTATCAAAGTCAATCCCTTCCTCTTGATTGTAGCTTTTAGCAACTAGCCTAGCTTTATTTCTAATAACAACACCATTTTCATCTAATTTATTCCTAAATACCCATTTAGTGCCAATGATTGAAACATTAGATGGTCTTCTACAAGTGTCCAAACATTATTTCTATCAAATTGGATTAATTCTTCTTACATAGCATTAATCCAATTAGAGTCTTTTTCAGCTTCTTCAAAACATTTAGGTTTCTACTTAAGATATAAAAGCAATATAATCACATTCATTTTTAATAAAAGCTCAAGTTGTTATCCCTGCGATGGATCATCTAAGATTAATTCTTAGGATGTCCATAGCATACCTCCCTCCACTCCTTAGATAGATCTTGATGCATTGGAGTGTCATCTTCTTTCTCATCCTTGTCTTGTTCTTCTTCATTTGGTTGAGCTTGATCATTCAGTGTCAGCTTCTGAAGTTTGCCAACACCTACACATTCATCGGATGTATCCTCTTCTCGAGGACTTGTTAGAACATTCTTCAAATACAACATGTACTGACTCTTCTACAACCAAAGTCGTTTATTGAATGCTCTGTGTGTCCTGCTTGATGTAGAGTATCCTAAGAAGATACCTTCATCAGACTTGGCATCAAACTTTCCTAGATGATCTTTTCCATTGTTCAAAACAAAACATTTACAACCAAAAACTCGAAAATATTTCAAAGTTGGTTTTCTTTGGTTCAAAAGCTCATATGGAGTTTTCATTAAATAGGGCATATCAAAACTCGATTCAAAACATAACAGGCTGTATTTATAGCTTCAGCCCAAAAATACCTTGGCAAATCATTTTCACAAAGCATAGTACGTGCCATTTCTTCTAAAGTATGATTTTTCCTTTCTACTATCCCATTCCGTTGAGGTGTCCTAGGTACAGAAAGTTATATTCTATGCCTTTTTCATTACAAAAGTTTTCAAAATCTTGATTTTCAAATTCTGTTCCATGATCACTACGAATACAAACAACCGAAACACCTTTTTCATTTGAAACTTTTTTATAAAACTTTATGAATACAGAAAATGATTCGTCTTTTTGTGCTAAAAGAAAATCCAAGTAAATCTTGAAAATCATCCACAATGACTAATCCATATCTCTTACCTCCTAGACTTGATGTTCTAGTTGGTCCAAAGAGATCCATATGAAATAGTTCAAGTGGCCTACTAGTAGTTACAAATCCTTTTGGTTTGAAAGAAGTTTTGACTTGTTTTCCAAATTGACATGCTTGGCAAATTCTATCTTTTTCAAAACAAATTTTGGGTAAATCTCTAACTAAATTCTTTTTACTAAGTTTTGAAATGAGATACATACTAGCATGCCCTAACCTTCTATACCATAACCAACTAGTCTCTTCCTTGGTTGAATTCATTGCAACAAGGCATTCACCGTTAGGTAAAGATAGATCATCAAGATCTACTAAATAAATATTTCTATGCCTTTTTCCAATGAATTGTACTCCATTTGCATCTGGACTAGTAATCATGCAATATGATGATTTGAAAACTACTTGAAAACCTTTATCGCAAAACTGACTAATGCTCAAAAGATTATGCTTTAAACCATCTACTAACAGTACATTACTAATACTATTGGAAGGAGTTATGTGAACCTTACCAATACAATAATTTTTCCTTTACCATTATCGCCGAAGGTCATACTTCCTCCATTCAAAGCTTCAAGAGAAGTGAATTGCTTCACATCTCCAGTCATGTGCCTTGAGCAACCACTGTCAAGATACCAAACTCGTTTGTTTTTCCTTGGTTGCAAGACACCTACATATGATCAAGCTTTGACTTTAGGTACCCAAGCTAACTTGGGTCCTTTCGGGTTAGCATTCAAAATGGTTCCTTTTGGAACCCACACTTTATCAAAAGACATGATTTTTCTAAAATTACATTGATATGATTTATGACCTAATTTTCTACAAGTAAAACAAGTAATACTGGATGATGCAGGCATAAAAAAGTTTTTGAAATACTTTTGTTACTTTTGTGGTTTTATATCCTAAACTTGCCTTGTTAAAAATAGCTCTTTGATTGTTTAATAGTAAATTCAACTTTTCTGAACTAAAAGTAAATTTGTTAACAAAAGGTTTTAATTTTTCAAGTTCATTTTTGTGTTTAGGATTTTCAAGTTCTAAATCCTTGTTTTCTTAAAAACTCATTGTTGGAAACAATTTGTTTAGGCCTTTTTAAAACTTCATTTTTCATAATTAAAGCATTATTTTTCTTTTCCAAAACATCTAGTTTAGTTTTCAAAGAACTAACATCATTAAGTAAAGAATTATTTTCTAAGGAGAAACTATTTGCATGTTTTTTCAATTTCTTATTTCAGATAAAACTAACTTGTAATCATGCATCAATTCTTCGAAAGCATTTCTAAGTTCATCAAAGGTAAAATCAATTTCTGAGTTAGAACATACCTCTTCATTATTCTGATATGCCATGAAGCAGAGATTTGCAATTTATGTCTGCTCTTCTTCTGAATTGGAGTCTTCGCTATCACTCCACGTGGCCATCATTGCTTTCTTCCTTAGTTTCTTTCTTGATTTCTTGAGAAAGAACAATCAAATTCATAATGTCCCAGCTTCTTGCACTCGAAGCATATCGGTACTTCCTTCACCCTTTTCTTTTTCCTTTCTTTTTCCTTTTCTCTCTCTTTTCTTTTTCCTTTTCCTTTTCCTTGGATTGAAATTTCTTCTTGTAGGGAAACTTCCTCCTCTTCATGAATCTTCTAAACTTACGAGCAAGGAGGGCTTCTTCACCTTCTTCTTTCTTCTTCATCTTCGGACTCATTGATCAAGGATTCTTCTTGAATATTAGACTTGAAAGCAATCCCTTCTTCTTCTTGTCCATGTCCATTGATTTTTGTTTTAGATTGAGCTCATAAGTCATGAGCGATCCCACTAGCTGCTCAAGTGGAAGCTTGTCTACATCCTTTGCTTCTTGAATTGCGGTCACCTTTAGATCTCACGATGTTGGTAGTAAGCTAAGAATTTTATTCACAAGATCAGCATTAGATATGACTTTGCCAAGACTTCTCATAGCATTTACAATATTTGTAAAACGTGTATACATATCAGTGATAGATTCATTTGGTTCCATCCGGAACATCTCATATGTGTGCACCAACATATTGACTTTAGTATTTTTCACTTGATCGGTACCCTCATGGGTAACTTCAAGTGTGTCCCATATTTCTTTGATGGACATGCATGTAGATATCCTATTAAACTCACTAGGATCTAATGCACAATACAAGAGATTCATTGCCTTAGTATTGATCTCGGATTGTTTAATATCATTTTCATCACAATTCTCTTCAAGTTTTAGGATGGAAACACCATTAACCACCATCGAAGGAATATGAGGATCCTTGTCAACTACTTTCCACAAATTATAATCTATAGAATGCATATAAATTCTCATCCTAGTTTTCAATAAGTATAATTTGTTCCATTGGAAAATGGAGGTCTATTTGAGGCTTGTCCCTCAACTACACTAGTACCAAATGGGGCTGCCATAGAACTTTACTCAAGGTGGTAAAGCCTATACACTGAGAACAGGGCTTTGATACCACTTGTTGCCCAGAGAGCAACCCAAGAGGGGGGGTGAATTGGGTCTCTAAAAATTTAAAGCTAAGCTTGATAAAACAAGTAGCAAACTTTACAAGACAAGATATGCAATTCAATTCAACAAGGCACTAAGATGCAATGCTATAAAGTAATAGTGTAGCGGAAATTAAAAGCAATAAGCAAGAATGTAAAGAGCAAGGAGGGAGAGAACAAGCAATTACAAACACAACAAGCTATAGTGGTTCGGTGCCAACCATGCACCTACAACCACTTCCCAAGATCCCCTTGGAAATTCACTATAATCAAACGATTACAGCCAATTAGTTTTCCGGGCTCACTAATCAAAACCTAACTTATTTTACAAGGCTCACAAGTCATAACCTCACTTGGTTTTTCGGGCTAACCAAGAACCTGATTGGTTTTCACAAGGTTAACCAAAAATCTCCCTTGGTTTTCTAGGCTAACCAAGAACCTTAGTGGTTTTGCGGGCTAACCACCAACCTAAGTGGTTTTCAAGGCTTACCAATAACGTCACTTAGTTTTTCAATAGGCTAACCAATAACCTTTACAAGATATAAAGTTTTAGAAACAAAGAACTAATATAAGCTTTCAATAGAAAAGCAAATAAAACAATGTAGCTCGATGTAGTGCTGCTTTGCTCTTGATGAAGTCTTTTGAATGCTCAAGTATGAATGATCTTCAATACTCTTGATGGCTTTGAATACTTGAAAGGCTTCCTTTTGGCTTGAGAATGGTTGAACCTTGAATGAATAGGAGTTAAGGCTCTTCTCTCTTCTTTTCTTTAAAAACTCTTTTTGGATATTCAATACAATACTTCTTGATTTGATTGGGAGCCTATTTATACCTTCCCAAGGCCTCAAAACCGAGATATAGCCATTACACTCAAAAACTAGCCGTTAAGACCATTTGGGACAAGTTCTGCATTTGAAAAAACTAGCCGTTACTGTTGCCAGAACTCCATGTGTCGACACATCCTCAGTTGAGTCGACACATAAGGTCAACACATGTTCTTCTTTTGTCGAAACATAGTTCAAAATGCTCCATTCAGAATCTTTGGAAATCTCAGTTGAGTCGACACATTCTCAGTTGAGTCGACACCTTGAGTCGACACATTGCATCCATGAGTCGACACATCAACTATTGCTTCAACTTCTGCAAGTTCTATGGCTTGAAAGTCTCAGGTGATGTGTTAATCCATGGTTGACACTTTGAGTCGACACATAAGCTCCATGTGTCACACTTGATCTGTGCCATTTGAAACTTTGGTGCGTACCGGCCTGAGTCGACACTCTAACGTCATGTGTCGACACATCATGTTATGTGTCGACACCTTGAGTCGACACACCCTTGAAAAAATCATAGAAACCGCTGGTTCATTCAACCATCTCATAATGTGTCCAAGTCTTGTATTTTGCAATCATTCCATTCAAACTTGGTTCTTCAACACAATTGGACTTCTTCAAATTTTGTGAGCATCCTTTCAATGAAAATATACTTAAAGCAAATCATTAATCCTCAAATTATACTTAACTATTTTGCTTATCATCAAAATCAATTAGTGGAGTCAACACCTTCGAGTCGACTCGGATCTCTGTGCTAGAATCCTTCAATTGTGCCATGGATCAGAGTCGACTCTCTTGCACGAGTCGGCTCAAGTGAATTTTCTATAAAAACTTCAGCTCTTCTCCAGAAATCATCCAGCAACTTTTAATCATTCAAGACTCTTCCCAACTTAACTAACAACAAATTCTAAAGAATTTTAAGCTTGAAAAATACATAGAAGTAACCCATTTTCATTAATATTACATCAATGTTTCTTTGGATTCTTCTTTACATGAATCTTTTACAATACTACACAAGACTTATAACAAGGTTATAGGAGTTGTAATTGAGCATTAAAATCATTCTACAAAAACTTGTAATGCACTTGAAGAGTTGTTAGTAAGACAAATGCATGCTCCAATATTTTGTTATCATCAAAATCACTTATGGGGTCAACAAGATGTAGCACAGCCGAATCTAAGGCAATGATAATATCTAGATTTCAAGCTAGCCTATGCAAGGACATCCAGTGAGAATTGTTTTAATGGAAAATTTATGACCTAGAAGAAGCTTATCAAATTGCTAGGAAATTCGAGTCATATTAGAGGGAACTCATGATCAGTCGACCTAAGTCCAACAGGAATAGTACATCAGGACATAGGCCTGGTTCTAGTTAGATTCCTTCAAACCAACCTATTCCTATTACTCTAGTAGTTTGTAAGGAAGAAGTCCTTGAACCCATTAAAGAGCCAAAGTTAAAAATATAAGAAGCCAGACTAAGTTTAATAAATGAGTATGAAGAAGATGAAGAGAAGATTAAATCCACTGAGGAATTAGAGGAAGAAGCCCCTGAATCCATTGAAGAATTTAAGAAGTCTATGAAGCTGGGTCTAACCTAGTGGATGAATATGAGGGATATGATACCATCCAGGAACGGAATCTTAAAGAGCAATCCCAAGAAATAATAGAGTTCATGAAAGAAGAGGACGTAGAGTTAAAGTTAATCAATGTTGAGGGTTATGAACAAGAGACTGGTGAAGGACCACCAATTGGGGTAATGACCACTAAAGAAACCCAGGAACAAACCATTGAGGATCAGCCCCAAGAAATTGTAGAACTTTTGAAAGATTTTCAATATGAATCTCCTAAAAATTTCTATGATCATATTCCACCATTCTAGGACATCTACCATACCATCGACCTGGTCCCCGTAATATTCAATAGTTATTTCTGAAAAACTTTAAGGCACATGCTAGGGACCAAATTAAGATTCACTGTCATCTACCAGAAGCTGTGTTCAAGAATTTTGGAAATCTGTTAAGGTGGAAATATTGGAAATTTTACCCTGCTTTCAATAAATCAGTCAATAGGTCTACAATAATAAATCCCATTTGAGTTTGTTTTTGTTATTTGATGTCATTTAAGCTTGTCATTTGATCTTTTCTTTTAATCCATGTATAAGTGTCCAAGTTTGCGAGAGTCATATGCATAATATGTTAAAGAGATTCGTAAAAAAATTTGAGCAATGAAAATTACAAGCATATGGCTAAATTTTCATAAGAGAGTCAAAGAATTTTTATAAAGGAGTCTATGAGACAACGTTACATAATAGTGGTGTAGGTCCTTTAAATTGATAATAAAAATTGGACCTAATATTATGTGCTTAAGTTACCATCTTACTTTGGTGTCAGTTCTAGTTTCAATATTTCAGACCAAATAGAGTATATGGAACCAACAATGATACCTAATGAGCCATTTGGATCTGATCCCATTTTTGAGAGTGAACTAACCCTCGAGTATCCACCAGCCATACTACCAAAGTAGCGAAATAGGATTAAGCAAATTCTGGATGATAAGACTATCACTATCTTGAACAAGGATTATCAACCTATTTGGTTCATTAGCAAGGTTAACCTAAATCTGAAGACTCATGGATCACTTCAGAGGATTTGCAATGGATCAACCCAAACTTGCTAGACCATTATCAAAGTCAAGTTGACCCTTGCTCGACAAGGTCGAGTTCTTTCCATCCTAGGAGAATTGATGGGGACATCGAGCAAAGGCAAATAGATTTCAAGCTAACTTTTTGTAGCTAGAGAATTAAGTCAAAAGGCCTTCTAATTGAGCCCAATATATCAATGGAGGAAGCAAGGAAGCCTCATGAAGCCACCTACCTTCATGAGCTGACTCAACCAATTTTTCTTGAGTCGACTCAAATCCTCTTCATGGAGTCAACTCAATTTCCAACCACTTGGACACCACTTGGAAGCCACCTCATTCCATCCACTTGGGCGCTGCTTGGAGGCCACCTCATCCCCAACTTCCATCCACTTGGGCACCATTTGGAGGCCACCTCATCAATACCTTTTTAGGAGCCACATAAAGTGAAGATAACTATCAATAACTCTCCCAACAACTTTGCAACCACCTTTTTATATGGAGTGCCACCTCACTTGCCACCTCACCTTCCAACGTGGATGTTGTTAGATGTATGCCCTAAAATCCAAGTTGGTTTGACACATTATATTTCTAGGGCATGAATTTTTTTTTTTTCTCATTAATAAAAAGTGCATTTACTTCATTTATATTGTGTTATGAATCATCCATGGAGTTAATGGGCAATGACACTTATTCTCAATAGTTGAAAATCTGAAGCATGTCTTTATAGGTTAACTCTTAAAAGCTCCTAATCATTGGAACATCATGAGGATGGTGATTGATCCATTAAGATTGGTGCACAAATCACTTTCCTTTATGGGTAGATGAGTCTCTGCTCTACAGTGTGGTGACACTAAAGTGAGAATACAGGTAGTTGATAGAGATCAACAGTACTGAGCGTAACCAAGTATAGGAAGTTATATGGATGACTACTCACTCGTCAATAACTTTTTGATGCTGTAGTTGTGTGAATAGTTCTTTGACCTAGGGTGTCTCAACTACTCACAGTAAGGTTGCTGTAGTTTGACAGTATATAAACATGGTTCCTATATATTCAGGACCTTGTGGTGTTCGTTCATTGCAGTAAGTTATTATCAGGTGTAGGGTGCACACTTGTAGGAATCTATCAGTCTTAGTAGTAAGGAATAATCCTATACAACTTAGTAAGCTGAGTCCATAGGTCTATTGCCATAGTAGAGTGATAATGAAAAGGTGTTTTATTAATATCATCTTCGGACTCTAGTCGATTAAGTTTAAGCATATGACTGATGGATTTGATGAGTTTTCATTACCTACATCTTGATGGGATTTTTGATAGAGGAACCGAATCACATGATAACTACACCTAGGGGTTTTAATCTTATCCTGCTGGGTTGTCACTACATACTGCTAGGTGTCACTAGTAAATTATTAGAGCCCATTAGGATTGTTTATGGATCGACGATCCTAATTATGGTTGAGTTGAAACTATTTGAGCCCATCTAAAAGAGTTTTGATGATGTATAATAGAGATTATAATATATCTCATTATCAGACAGGGTAGGACCTGAGGGGTCACGCAAATTAGGAGCTCAACTAACCAATCAGCAAATCAATATGTTGCTAAATTTGGCACATGCTAATTTTAGTACATTTGGACTTAATTATAAGTGTTATAATTTATATTTGACCTAATTAAATTAAGGATCAGTCATTAATTGAATTAAATTAGATTTAATTTAATTAATTTGATTTTAATTAGGTTAGTTATTTGAACTTGACTTGGTTAACTAATCCTAATTGAATTAGGTCAACAGCCTTTTCAAAATAGGTTCGATCGAGCTTGATATTGGCTTTGATTTGACTATCAAATCGCTTTAATTGGACCTATAGCTTAGAGTCCCATTTGACTGGGACTCTCTCTCCTCTCCTCATGCCAAAATGAGAATGGCACAATGTTTTGTGCGGCATGGAATGAGTTGGCTCTAGATGTGAAGAGTCCTTCTGTTTTGGGACTCTTAATTTATCCCAAACTCTATCCCATAGAATCTGGATTAATGTAGGACTTTTATCTTATGTTAATCTAGATGGGACCCACCTTAATCTAGCAAACAAATGTGCACAAAATCACTTGAGGCATAGAGGATTTGTGCATGAATAATTTGTGGCTCAAGATTGAAGGAAGAGTCCTTCTGCTTTAAGTAAACTTTTCCACCAAAACTCTATCTAATTAATTATGGATTTAATTAGGACTCTCTCTTATCCTAATCCTAATTAACATCCATAATAATTTTGGAATTATTAGTGGTTGGTCATTATTTTAGGCGTTGGTTATCTAAGGAGCGTATTGGTGAGAAAAAAATATCGTAACAAATAGTATTGATATACCTTTTCTTCTTTACCTTTCTTTTCATCCAAAATCCTTAGAGAAGGTCTTCAAAAATATGAAAAAGAGAAAAGAAAAGAGAGATTAAAAGAGAGAATCAAAAAAAAAAAGGAGAGAGGTCCAAGATCTTGTGATTCTGATTCACAAGATAGAAGCCATTCAAGAAGCAAGGTCTTGATTTGCTGAAAGAGGAAAGGGCTACAAGGATCTAGTAGTCCAGTACTCTCTATGATTCAGTTACATAAGCTCTGTGTGGATACCAGCAGAGACCGGATGATTGCGCGGCTTGAGTAAAACCCCGAGAATCCAGTATTTGATTCAGATTCGGATCAGCATAATTTTTAAAGCAAGCTAGGATAGTAATCCAAGTATGTATTTCTTGTTCGAAATAATTTTATATTCAAATCTGAATCATTTTCAATTAATTCTAACATATTTAAGAATTATTATAAATAAATTAGATTTATTTATAAACTACATGCTTAGATATAAAATTATTTTATATATATCTTCCGCTGCATCAGGCTTTGAACCCTAATTTGCTTGCAGTAATCCTGTTCAAAAAACCAACAGTGGTATCAGAGCCATGGTTCTCCTTTTCTTTAACATGCATGGATTAGGATCAGATCTGAAATATATTCAGATCTGAAAGTTGGATTGTGTTTTCATCAAATCTATGTGATTATAAGGTTGTCCTACTATAGGATTTACCCCCTATAATGCAAAGGTTGTCCTAGCATAAATTTGATTTATTTTAAAAAATTATTTTCAAAATTAAAATCATAACTTTTAGATCTAAAATTAATTGTTATGAATTAATTGTTAGTTTATATCATGATCTAAAAATTAATTGATCAAAGGTTGTACTAAGTGAATAAATAAGGTTGTCCTGCTATAAGGTTTACCCCCTATAGTGAAAAGGTTGTCCTACTTTAATGCAAACCTATTTTGAAAAAAAGTTTTTAAAAGGATTTTGATCGATTTTTTATCTTAATTACATATATGATGTGTTATTAAGTATGTTCTAGATCCAGTTAGTTACATTAAATGTAGTTTAATCATATGATCTAAAATGTTGATGTATATGATGCACCAAATTAGGTTTAGATCTTAAATTT
This sequence comes from Areca catechu, assembly GCA_021397845.1. Lineage (NCBI taxonomy): Eukaryota > Viridiplantae > Streptophyta > Magnoliopsida > Arecales > Arecaceae > Areca > Areca catechu. Next base: position 43,502,663 of record CM038038.1, read on the forward strand.
GATTCAAGATTATAAGCCATTAAATATCATGCACTTGAACCTAATTTAAAATTCATTTAAAATTTGAAAATTAAATTAGGTGCATGAGGGTTTGGGTTGAACAAATTAGGTCTAGAGATTGGGCTGTGGTATTAGGGCTTGATTAGATCAACTAGTAACCCAAATTCGATTTTGAGCAAGTGAATTAATCTAATCAAACGATGATTAGGGTTAGGTCAAGTGTGATCAAAATTTATTTTAGATATAGTCTGGTCAGATCAATTCACAATTGTGAATCGATAAGTTAAGACCTATTTTGGCTCAGTGATGAGCCCAAATTACTAGTTTGACCTAATTGAATCTTATCAACCAATTGGTGTCTAAAAAATTTTCGTTCATGGTTTTTAATTGGGGCTAACTCTTTCCTAACCAACTCAACTGGATTGGTGGAAAGAGGGTATATGGCAGAACCCTCCCATGCATCATACTGACCTGGCCAATTTGGTTGATTAAGTTTTCAAAAGGGTCAATTTTGATTTAAGTTCACCCATGCCAGTTCTTTTAAGTTAGACATGAGATTGTGCTGACTTAATCTAATTGGTCATCCATAATTTGGCTGATCAATTTAGAAGAGACCTGAACCTAATCTCTCAATAAATATTAAGTCTAAGGTCTTCCACTATTGCAGGTGTGCGGGTGTCCTACTTGTGTTGATTGTTCTCAGCTGGTTACAGTGGTTCAGTTGCATCGAGAAAACACAACCACCCTATTAAGCATGAGATGTAGCTAGGCACTAATGGGTTGGGCCCAATAAATAGTCACATTGAGGGACCCAATGATGGCTTTGTCTTGCATAATGGTGGGTCTGACTTAACTAATGATTGGGCCAATAGACGGTCACATTGAGGCTCCATGATTTAAAGACCAAGTTGCTGTAACTTGTATTAGATACATTGGACAAGGGTTGTCCACTTATTGGTGTAGCATGTTACCAATAACCAGGCATAGTGAGGTACCACACATCGATGGGATCGTAGCACCCACTAGAAATCTAGAGTCATGTTAGGGTTTTCGCATCTCCACGGGGAGTGTGAGAGATCTGAGAAAATAGTGGAAGTTCTAAAATTATTTCTTAAAGACCTAGAATAATTTTTATAATTAAGTATAAAGCATCTAATAAGAATCTTCTACTCTTGTAGTTAACTATGTCTGCTTCAAATCCCTTAGCCCGCATTTTAGAGATAAACCAAATTGAAGGCCTTAATTTCAAGGACTAGTTCAAGAATGTCAAAGTTGTTTTGAGTTCTGAGAAGTTGGGCTATGTGCTTGACCAGGAACTCCCTATTTTACCTGACCATCAAAATGCCCATCAGATAACTGCATTTGAAAAGTGGATGGATGATGATAATAAGGTTAGGTGTTACATGTTGGCTTTAATGTCAAATGAATTGCAGAGCCAACACAAGGACATACCAACTACTAAATTGATTTTGACTCACCTACAAGAGTTGTATGGTGAACAAAGTCATACTGCATGCTTTGAGGTGTCGAAAAGGCTTTTCAACAACAACATGCATGAAGGGCAGTCTATCCATGATCATTATTTGACAATGATCAAGGACATAGAACAGCTTGAAAAGCTGGGCATTCCTATTCACAAGGAGCTTCTGGTGGATTTAATCCTCCAGTCCTTGACTAGTTCATATGCTTAGTTCATTATGAATTATAATATGAACAAGTTGAATTACAGCCTACCTGAATTATTAAATATATTGGTAAACAATGAGGGGACCTTGAAGAGTTCAAGGGGCTCTATTTTCTCTATGGAGCAAGCTTCCTCCAAAAGAAAGTCTACTTGGAAGAAGAAGAAACCTGCAAAGAAGCGGAAGAAAGAAAACAAGCAAAAGAAGAAGGACACTCCCAAGAAAGCCATGGTCAGCAAAGGAAAATGTTTCCACCACAATATAGATGGCCACTGGAAAAGAAATTATCCACTCTACCTAGAAAGCTTAAAGAAACAAAAGGTGGATGCACCTTCTGAAGGTAAGTCCATACTTGTTATTGAATCTAACCTAACGATTTTAGCTACTTCTAGTTGGGTTTTAGACTCTGGCTCTAGTGCTCATATATGTACTTCTATGTAGGGTCTAGAAAGAAGTAGAATGATGAGGGAAGGTGAGATGGTCCTGTATGTTGAAAATGGAGCAAAAGTTGCTGAACAAGCCCTTGAATTATATTCTCTGGCATTAATTTTAGGATTTAGATTAGTACTTAGTGACTATTATTTTGTACTGTAGCTAGTAGAAATTTGATTTCTATCTTTATGCTAGCACGGGAAGGATTTGAATTTACATTCAATAAAGACTTTTGTAATATTTATTTGAGAAATAAATTAATTACGAAAGCTATTCTAATTAACAGTCTCTATCATTTGCGTGCCGATGCATCTATGAATATTAACGAGCAAATTAATGTGAATGCCATAGGACATAAACGCACTAAAAAAAACCTAAGCGAAAAATATATGTGGCATCTTAGGCTCGATCATATTGGAGAGTACAGGATTAACAAACTGGAAAGGGATGGGATCTTATATTTAGTTAATTCTGAATCATATCCACTTTGTAAGTCATGTCTTCGAGGAAAAATGATCAAGTTATTCTTTGTAGGACATGGGGAGAGGGTCATAGAATTACTTGCCCTAGTACACACTGATATGTGTGGCCCATTTGATGTGCAGCCCAGGGGTGATTTTTATTATTTCATAACTTTTATCGATGATTGTTCACAGTATGGTTATGTGTTTCTTATGAGGACAAATCTGAAGCCTTTGAAAAGTTCAAGGAATTCAGACATAAGATAGAAAAATAAAAAGGTAAAACCCTTAAGGTTCTCTGATCAGATTAGGGAGGTGAATATCTTAGTAGAGAATTTTTAGGTTATCTTAAGAACAATGGCATAGTCTCACAATGGACTCCACCTGGTACACCTCAGCTCAATGGGTGTTTGAGATGAGAAATAGGACCCTATTAGATATTGTCCGATCCATGATGAGCTTCACTAACTTGCCTTTATTTCTTTGGGGATATGCCCTACAAACTTCAATTTATATTTTAAATAGGGTTCTATCTAAATCCATTCCTACCACACCATATGAAATATGGCATGGTAAGAAACCAAGTCTTGCTCATTTCAAGATTTGGGGATGTCTAGCCTATGTCAAAAGACTAATGATGGATAAGTTAGAATCTAGATCTATGAAAGCTTGGTTCATAGGATATCTTAAAGAAACCTTGGGATTCTACTTTTACCTTCAAGAAGATCACAATGTGATTATGAGTAAGCATGCCACATTCTTGGAGAAACAGTTTATTCAGGAAGGTGGTAGTGGGAGGTAATAGAGCTTGATGAGAAAATCTCTGAAGAGTAGCTAGCTAGAGATCAGATCGAACCCAGTCAACCAACTGAAATAAATGCTCTTCCACCTCATATGTCTACTAGAGTCTCCAATCCTCCTGAAAGGTACTTAGGTATGCTTACAAAGGATATAAAGAAAATATTTCTAGTAGGGGACAAGGATCAATTGGTTGATCCTAAGACTTATGATGAAGCGATGTCAGACATAGACTCCGAAAAATGGTTGAATGCTATGAAGTCAGAAATTGAATCAATGTATTCAAACCAAGTATGGTCCTTAGTGGATCCACAAAAGGGTATTGTATCCATTGGATGTAAATGGATCTACAAAAGGAAGATAGGTGCAGATGGTAAGATAGAGACCTTTAAAGCTAGGTTAGTGATGAAAGGGTATAGTCAACATGAAGGCATTGACTATCACAACACCTTTTTACCATTAGCTATGCTGAAATCCATCCGTACGATGCTTGTAATTGCAGTATATCATGATTATGAGATATGGCAGATATATATGAAAACTGCATTCCTAAATGGATATCTTTAGGAAGATATCTATATGGAGCAACCTTTGGGTTTCACTTTCAGTGATGTAGATCAAAAAGTCTGCAAGCTGCATAGATCAATTTATAGATTGAAGCAAGCTTCTCAGAGTTGGAATATTCATTTTAATGATGCCATCAAATCATTTAATTTCATTAAGAATGAGGATGAGACTTGTGTTTACAAGAAGGCCAATGGGAGGGCAGTGACACTCCTCGTATTGTACGTGGATGACATCCTCCTTATTAGGAATGATATTCCCATATTGACTTCGATCAAAAGTTGGTTATCTAAGAAATTTTCTATGAAAAACTTAGGTGAAGCATCTTATATTTTGGGGATTAAGATCTATAGAGATGGATTTAATCGGATGCTTGGCCTTTCATAAAAAATGTACATAGAGGAAGTGCTGAAAAGGTTCAGCATGGAGAACTTTAAAAGAGGATTTTTACCTCTTCGGCATGGCATTAATCTTTCCAAGAAAATATGTCCTAACATACCTGAAGAGATTCAACACGAGCAAGATTCCATATGCTTTGGGAATTGAAAGCCTTATGTACGCCATGTTGTGTACTCGACCTGATATAGCTCTTGCTGTGAGTATCACAAGTAGGTATCAGTCGAATCCAGGTGAAGAGCACTGGATAGCTATGAAGAACATTCTTAAGTACTTGAGAAGGACTAAAGATTTGTTCTTAGTCTTTGGAGGGGATTCAGAATTACTAGTAAAGGGATATACGATTCAAACTTCATGTCTGATCCTAATGATAGAAGGTCTATATCAGGGTCTATGTTTTTGTGCAATGGTGGTGCAACTAGCTAGAAAAGTTTTAAGAAGCCCATCATAGCTGATTCAACAATGGAGACAGAGTACATCGCTGCCTCAAAAGCTACAAAAGAAGCCTTCTAGTACACAAAGTTCATTACGGAGCTCGGAGTGATGCCATCTGATGCCATCCCCATATATTATGACAATAATGATGCAATAGCTCTTATAAAGGAGCCCAGGTCTCACCAGAAGTCTAAACATATCGAGCGGTGGTTTCATATAATACGCGACTATCTTGAGAAGAAGTATGTCGAGGTGCAAAGAGTAGACTCCACGGACAACGTGGCAGACCCATTGACCAAGCCATTAAGCCAGCAAAAGACTGAAGCCCATCTTGAGTAGATGGGACTTAGATATGTAGCTAATTGGTTTTAGTGCAAGTGGAAGAGTGTTAGATGTATGCCCTAAAAGCCAAGTTGGTTTGACATATTATATTTCTAGGGCATGGATTTTGTACTTAATTTTTCTCATTAATAAAAAGGGCATTTACTTCATTCATATTGGTGTGCCTATGAATCGTCCATGGAGTTAATAGGTAATGACACATATTCTCAATAGTTGAGAATCCAAGGCATGTGTCTTTATAGGTTAACTCCTAAAAGCTCTCGATCATTGGAACATCACAAGGACGGTGATTGATCCATTAAGATCGATGCACAAATCACTTCCCTTTATGGGTAGATGAGTCTCTGATCTACAGTGTGGTGATACTGGAGTGAAAGTGTAGATAGTTGATAGAGATCAACAGTACTGAGTATGACCAAGTACAGGAAGTTATATGGATGACTACTTACTCGTCAATTACTTCTGATGCTGTAGTTGTGTGAATAGTTCTTTGACCTAGGGTATCTCAGCTACTCACAGTAAGGTTGCTATAGTTTGACAACACATAAACATGGTTCCTATCCATTCGGGACCTTGCGGTATTCGTTGATTGTAGTAAGTTTATTGTTAGGAGTAGGGTGCACACTTGTAGGAATCTATCAGCCTTAGTATAAGGAATAATCCTATACAACTTAGTGAGACTGAGTCCATAAGTTTATGGCCATAGTAGAGTGATAATGAAAAGGTATTTTCATTAATATCATATTCAGACTCGAGTCAATTAAGTTTAAGCATATGACTAATGGATTTGACAAGTTTCCGTGACCTGTATCATGACGAGGTTTTTGATAGAGGAACCGAATCATATGGTAATTACACCTAGGGGTTCTAATCTTATCCTACTGGGTTACCACTATATACTGCTAGGTGTCACTGGTTGATTGTGAGAGTCCATTAGGATCGTATACGGATCGACAATCCTAATTATGGTTGAGCTGAAATTGTTTCAATCCATCGAAAAGAGTTTTGATGATGTATAATAGAGATTGTAACATATCTCATCACCAGATAGGATAGGACCTGAGGGGTCATACATTAGGAGCTCAACTAACCAATCAGCAAATCAATATATTGCTAAATTTGGTACCTGCCAATTTTAGTACATTTGGACTTAATTATAAGTGTTACAATTTATATTTGACCAAATTAAATTAAAGATCAATCATTAATTGAATTTAATTTAATTTAATTTAATTAATTTGATTTTAATTGGGTTAATTATTTGAACTTGACTCGGTGAACTAATCCTAATTGAATTAGGTCAACAGCCTTTTTGAAATAGGTTCGATCGGGCTTGAAATTGTCTTTGATTTGATTGTCAAATTGCTTTAATTGGACCTATAGCTCATAGTCCCATTTGATTGGGACTCTCTCTCCTCTCCTCATGCCAAAAATGAGAATGGCACAATGTTTTATGCGGCATGGAATTAGTTGGCGCTAGATGTGAAGAGTCCTTCTATTTTGGGACTCTTAATTTATCCCAAACTCTATCCCATAGTATCTAAATTAATTTAGGACTTTTATCTTATGTTAATCTAGATGGGACCCACCTTAATCTAGCAAACAAATGTATGCAAAATCACTTAAGGCATGGAGGATTTGTGCATGAATAATTTATGGTGCAAGATTGAAGGAAGAGTCCTTCTGCTTTAAGTAACCTTTTTCACCAAAACTCTATCTAATTAATTATGGATTTTATTAGGACTCTCTCTTATCCTAATCCTGATTAAGATCCATAATAATTTTGGAATTATTAGTGGCCGGTCATTATTTTTAGGCGTTGGTTATTTAAGGAGCGTATTATTGAGAAAAAAAATATCGTAACATATAATATTGATATACCTCTTCTTCTTTACCTTTCTTTTCACCCAAAAATCTTAGAGAAGGTCTTTAAAAATCTGAAAAAGAGAAAATAAAAGGGAGATTAAAAGAGAGAATCAAAAAAAAAGGAGAGAGGTCCAAGATCTTGTGATTTCGATTCATAAAATAGAAGTCATTCAAGAAGAAGCAAGATACTGATTTGCTGAAAGAAGAGAGGGCTACAAGGATCTAGCAGTCCGGTGCTCTCTATGATTTGATTATATGAGCTCCATGTATATACCAACAGAGGCTGGGCGATTGTGTGGCTCGAGCAAAACCTCGAGAATCCAGTATTCGATTCATATTCGAATCGACACAGTTTTTAAAGCAAGCTAGGATAGTGATCCAGGTATGTATTTCTTGTTTAAAATAATTTTATATTCAAATATAAATTATTTTTAATTAATTCAAGCATGTTTAAGAATTATTATAAATAAATTAGATTTATTTATAAATTGCATGCTTAGATATAAAATTGTTTTATATATTATCTTCTGCTGCGTCAGGCTTTGAACCCTGATTTGCTTGCTATAATCCTGTTCGAAAAATCAATAGATGCTACATCATCAAGGAAGGCCACTTCATCATCCACATAGATACCACATATACAATTAGTTGTAACCAATTTTGGTTACAAATAATTCTAGTTTCTTGCTAGAACTTCCTAACTAATCTAGTTAGTGTTAGAACTAGAGTTGGTTAGCCAAACCACCCTCTTTTGGATGAATTTTATGGAGGACTTGGGCCTATAAATAGCCCCCCAAGCTTTCCTTTGTAAGAAATCTCTTATCTCTTATGAAATTAAATCAATTTTGAGTGTTTTTTTGATTGCTTTGTGCTTTGGTCACTACATTTGGGAGAGGATGTGAGGCCCAAAGTTTTGTTTATTTCCTTTGTTTCCATTGCTTAGGAGCCAGTTCACTTCATCAAAGTGGGGGTGTGAGAGCCACTCTGCCTCAAAGGAGTCCCTCCATGGCCATTTGAAGATTTCATACCGCCTAGCTCCAAGCATCCTCCACTTTCCATCTCTCTTCTTTCTATCTTTCAATTCCTTCATTCTCTACACTTCAATGCCTCATATTAAAATCTTTTGTAGGTTCTCTCATGGATCCCGAGTTGAAGATGAGGGTTTCCAAGTCATGAACCATCTACAAGGTAAGTCCATAAGTCTAGAGAGTGTAAATCTTATATCCAAGCCTCTTTTCTAGAGAGTTGAGTGAACCCTTCCACCAAATATTTTTAGCCATCATTGTTGGTAGGAGAACCATTCCTAACCTCTTTAGATCTGATCATTTGAAGGTTAACTTATCTTAGTAATGATGGTTTCCTTGCCATAAAGGTCTTACTTTTTATTTGAACTAGATCTATATTGCGGATGTTGAAACTTAGATCAACTAGTCTCTTTCATAAAACTCTTTCTTTAGATTAATTTAGCTCATAAGTATATGGATTTATTGCTCAATTTAACTTACAAGTCCTCTTGTTTGAATCTCCATCCATCATGATTGCATGATTTCATCTCGTCCCGCATCAGTTGAAGCCTTAATGGATGCTTGAAGATTGGACTTGAATACTTCTTAAATGCTCTTGAATGCTTGAAGGCTTAACTTCACTCAAAAGTAATGAACTCTTAATGAATACTTGAAAGATTTGCAATGAATTATTCCTCCTTGAGTTTTGTCTACTTTAAATACTTTTCCAAGCCTTACATGACCATTTTTGATCGTTGAAGAGAAGAAAATAGCTGTTAGGAATAAAAAGGACAAATTCTGCACTTCAAAAAACTAGCAATTACTGTTCATCCAGGCCTACAAGTATCGACACTTCATATCATGAGTCAACACTTGAGTCGATACTAAGTCAAAAATATCTTTTGAAGCTCTCTAGAGTCCTCTGGTGCGTCGACTTTCTTCTGGTGAGGCAATACTTCATCTTCATGAGTTTATACTTGAGAAAAAACTTGAATTCAGCATGTTCTGTATCATTTATGATCTCAGACCTTGAGTCAACACTTGAGTCAATACATGAGTCAACACTTGAGCTTCATGAGTTGATACTTCATGTATGCCATCTAAAACTTTTTCTATATATTAGCTCAAGCTTCTGTGAGTCGATACTTTGAGTCAACACTTCACTTTCATGAGTCGATACTTGGCTGAAACTCTTCTGAAACTCTACTAAAACTTCTCCAAACTTAAGATTTGAGTTCTTCAAGATCATTCTTATATGCCAATATCCATTTAACTTGAAATTCTATTAATATGAGTACCTTCTTCAATAAGATGACAAGCATTCTTAACTTTCAACATACTACTGATTTGATGAGTACTTGGATCTATTGAACATACTTGTAATATACAGTTAGTACTCAAATATACTTAAGTATTTTATTATTTATTAAAATCAAGATAGGAGTCAACATATGTTATCTCCATGAGATGCCTTGTTTGAGGTTTATCCCTGATGCCCAAAAATAAAGCTATGCCACCGGATTCCTCCAGCTTGGCTAACCTTCAGTCCTGATGAAGAACCACCTTTCCTCCCTTCTCTTTGATATCTGAAGGTTGGCCCTACTTAAATAGGTCAAACTAGTGCCCCCAAGTATTTGGCAAGGCAAACCCTCAGTCGCGAGTTAACCTTCGATCACCTTGAGCAAATTCTTTGATCTACAATTAGTAGAGGCTATATAGAAACTTCTTTCGGTTTCATGGACCTTCAATCCTGATACTAGCCCCCATGCCATCCTAAACTCTTGTACTAAAAAATAAATAAGGATCGTTAGTAGCACTCTATAAGATAGTCCAAGAAGAAACCCACTGATATTCATTTTCATGCAACTCCCAGTGCAGACGGGTAAACAAATTCTATAATCCATAATAAACCTTGTAATTGAGAAAATAATCCATAATAAACCGTGTAATTAAGAAAATATGACTGTATCCATGCTATGATCAACTTTACCGTGAAAAAATATAACTAGTGATGCCGAAAAGATAAATTTTTAACTAATAGAAACTAAATATTTTGAGTATAAAACATGATTCTCTCGTACTATTTCAGATAGAATCTTTGAAAGTGTCCTTTCCTACTGGATACATTGAAAATATTTTTTCTTCCGAAAGTATCCTCGTCACCTGCCTATGAAAAGGCTCCATGGAAAATTCTAAGATAATACCTTTTTTGTATTTTTGGCTCATCCTTTCTCTGGTAACTTTGTTCTCCTTTCCGTTATCTAACTCGAGCACCGAACGATCTTTGTTGAAGTAATCTCTTACTAGGACTTTTTTTTTACAGATATAGCCACGAGCCTCGCTCTTCCGGTATCTTCGACGGGACCAAAAATTTTGAAGTATTGTATTCCATGTGGGCTTGCTGAAATGCAAGTTCCGACCAACCAACTCAACCCCACCCGCAAGAAAGGGAATAGTTTCCCAAAAAGGCCCCCTTCCGTTCGGCCATTCCCATCCGCGCGAGAGAGATGGGGAATGATCTGACGGAGGAGCAGGTGGCGTCGATGCGGGAGGCGTTTGCATTGTTCGACACGGACGGCGACGGGCGGATCGCGGCGTCGGAGCTGGGGATCCTGATGCGATCACTGGGCGGTAACCCTACCCAGGCCCAGATGAAGGAGATCGCGGCGTCTGAGGGCCTGACCGCGCCCTTTGACTTCCCCTTTTCCTGGAGCTCATGCGGAAACACCTCCGCCCGGAGCCCTTCGACCGCCAGCTACGCGACGCCTTCCGCGTCCTTGACAAGGACTCCACCGGCGTCGTCGCCGTCTCCGACCTCCGCCACGTCCTCACCAGCATCGGCGAGAAGCTCGATCCTGCCGAGTTCGACGAGTGGATCCGCGAGGTCGACGTCGGCCCTGATGGCACCATCCACTACGAAAACTTCATCCTCCGCATGGTCGCCAAGTGAAACGAGAAAATCCACCACCCTAATCTTGCCCTTCTGCGTGTATCTCTGTCCCTTGATTTTTGCGTTTTTCTTTTATGTGCTTCTTCCTTTTTTCTTTTTTTTTGCCCTTTTTAAGATGTGATTTGATGTGATTACGTATCCGGATCTATCTGGGCCTGATCTTTGGATTTGCTTGTTTTAGGCTTGAATTGCTGTATTGTGTAACGTCTGAGATTGGTATTCGAAGCGAGTGGATGGAGACATGGATGTAGCTATTTTTCATGAAATGATAAATTTATGAAATTGCAATTGTGGGATTGGTTAATCAGATATTTTCTGATGACCTTTGCCTCACCTGGCGTCTTCTTTATTTTATCATTTAATGTATTTTATTTTTTTATTGTTGATTTCTGGTTTTATTAGTGGAAAATTGCCTTATTCTTGTATTCACTAGAATGCCACGCACATGATAGTGAAATTATTCGTCGCTAAAAATGCAATTACTACTGCAATCTCCTTGATTTGTTGAAAGATTTCAGTGCCAATAATTTTTCTTTTTTAATCCAAAAAGGAGTGGAAGAGGTTTTTTTTACCATAGCTATCCCTTCTACGGAACCAAAAGGGCTCCTACTCTACCGGCCCCCATATGTTTCTTTTCATCATTGGATGAGTAAGTCATCCTAGTACCACCAGCAGCTGCCGTAATGCTGACACTTATCTTTGTAGCCCTTCTAACAATTTCTGTCCAGGCTCCAGGACTTATTTCAAATTTATTCAAGTTAGTTGTGATGTCATTCTTCGGAACCTCTGAATTTCTGTGAAGTATTTGACCTGTTGCAACGGGCTATCACACGGGTGATAGCGCAAATAGCTTTTAATATGCAGCAGACAACTATGACACATGCTACAAGGAATGAATGTAGGATGTGCGATGAATCATAAAGGTAGACGGTGAAGGGAGGACGTAAATACGTGTTTTCTCAATATTATTATATGCTGAAATCTTATCCGTGGTGTTGAAGATGTGCGATGAATCATAAAGGTAGATGGTGAAGGGAGGACGTAAATACGTGTTTTCTCAATATTATTATATGCTGAAATCTTATCCGTAGTGTTGAAGAAATTTTAAGGGATTGTTGCCGCTGAATCTTCCAGACCGGGTTTTCTCGACTTGGCTGGAGCATGCGTCTCACCAATTTCAGCAAAAACATCCCACGGGCCGGAGGCATTCCGGCGGGAGACCCTTCAATGGTTAAGTTAGCAGGAAGCTTAGAGCAACAGAATGGAGGAATCAATAGAGATGGCTCGGGAAAAGAAAAGAATTCTCTTACCGCTCAGAGTCCCCCTTTTATCTTATATAGGCACGGAGCTTCACCATAATCTGTTAGGGACCAGGCTGGGAATGGCCAAACTGCCCCTAGAGGAATCTCGGTAGTGGCCAGGTGGTAACAAATCGTGGGACCTGTGGAGTAACGGCACTGAGATCGTGGGATCCGCAAAGTAATGGTGCAAAGATATCAGGATTCTGTCATAACGGAATCCTGGCACCTGCTGGAAGGAGCCTCCAGGCCATCCTTGGATGACCTGCCCCGGGCCGACATGGCTCGGTTGAAATGGATCGGTCGGACCGCTGGTGAGTCGGTCGGATCTTTGGTGGGTCAGCCGGACCTTTGGTCTAACTCGACCGAAGGGCCATCGGCTCCGATCTGGTTCGAAGGGAAGCCGATTGGGGATAACAATTGCCCTCCTTGCTCTTGACCTTCGAGAGGGCTTGTAGCTTCGAAGGGGAGAGCATCATTCTCGCACTGAATGCATTTATCTTGGAGATGACTGCGGATCTGATTGGGCGTGCTACACCCGGTCGTTTTCTACTTTGGAAACTCCAGCTCGAGATAGTGTTGCCTAGTAAGCAACCCAAGAGGGGGGTGAATTGGATCTCTAAAAATTATTAATGGAATGCAAGAGTGTGTGATTCAATCCAACAATTAAACTAAATACTATGAATGCAAATGAAGTGCTCCTAAGTAAGTGTGCAACAAAAATATAAAGCAATAAAAGTAAGAGCAAATAGAAGAGACAAGCAATCACAAATACAAGGAAGTATAGTGGTTTGGTGCTTTCCAATGCATCTATATTCACTCCCCAAGATTCTCTTAGAAATTTACTAAAATCTCAACCGATTATAGCCAATTAATTTTTCGGGCTCATAAATCAAATCCTGACTTGTTTCCACAAGGCTTACAAGTCAAAACCTCACTTGGTTTTATGGGCTAACCAAGAACCTAAATGGTTTTAAGGCTCACCAATAACCTTCCTTGATTTTGCGGGCTAACCAAGAACCTAATTGTTTTCAAAGGCTCACCAATAACCTCCTTGATTTTTTAATATGCTAATAAAAAACCCTTACAACAAATATAGTTTGAAGTAAAGAAACAATGAAAGCTTTCTAACAAAAAGCGGGTATCTCTTTGAAGCTCGATGTAGTGTTGCCTCCAACTTTGAAGCCTCTTTAATTGCTCAAGAATGATTGATCTTGAATGCTCTTGAAGGCTCTTGAATGCTTGGAGACTTACTTTTGCTTGAAGGTGGTTGAACTCAATGAATAAGAGTGAATGCTCTTCTTTTCTTCTCTCTTGGTTATTCCATTTTCAACATGTATTTTGATTTGATTTGAATCATATAAATACCTTCCTAAGGCCTCAAATTCAGTTTCTAGCTATTAGATACGAAAAACTAGCCGTTGGGAGCCAAGAGGGACGAGTTGTGTTTGAAAAACTAGCCGTTACTATTCCCAGAACTCCATGTGTCAATACTTCAGGCTGTGAGTCGATACTTTATGTCGACATAGGCACTCCTTGAGTCGACACCTAATTCAAAAGTCTTCAATTTAGCTTTCTAGAATTTTCAAGCGAGTCGACACTTCTACTGGTATGTCGACACTTCACCCAGATCTTCAACTTCAGCAAGTTCTACAATCCAAAAATTTCAAGCGATGAGCTGATCCATGTGTCGACACTTTTAGTCGACACAACACATCCATGTGTTGACACTTCAGCCGTGTTAACTAAAATTATCTCTACATGTCGGCTTGTGTCGACACTTCACTATCGTGTGTCGACACTTGAGTTGTAGGTGTCGACACTTTGAGTCGACACATCATTGAGATTCTTTCAAAAATATCTGAACTTGTGCTGAAACAAGTCTATGTTGAACTCATATGTCCATTCAAGCAATCTTCAACTATCAAAGTCTTTTTTAAGCAGATTTTTTATCTCAATTTGGGACTTCTTCAATCAAGTAAATTTTTGTCAAGTTGATAAGCACATTTTTCTATAAAACATATTTCAAGGAAATCATTAGTACTTAACTTATATTAAGCATTTTGCTTATCATCAAAATCAATAACGGAGTCAACAATCTTCCCCTTTTTGATGATGACAAAACCTTTAAGTAGAAATTGCATAAAAATATTTCAAAAGAACTTTTTAAGGTGCGAAGAGCTAATTGCAGTAGGTGTTGAGTATTGAAAAAGATGTATCAGAGCAAAAGTATTATAATGGCTAAAAGTATCAGAGCTTGGAATATATATAAGAGATAAATTCATGTATCGTGATGGTGTAAAAAAGAATATGCTCAGGAGAGACAAACTCAGCAATAGACTAGACTCCCCCTGAATAGATGATTCATAAAAGAATTTGTAAACATCTTTTTAAACATCTAAAGAAAAGATTTGACATGAAATTCAATTCAAAATTGATTTTTAATACAAATGAGATATTACTCCCCCTTAATGAATTTTGTAAAAAATTTTCAATTCAAGCTCAAACAAATCTCAAAAGAATTTTCAAACACATTAATACTTTAGTCTTATTACTCCACATTTTTGTTATCATTAAAAAGGAAGGAAGAGAATAATAAGTAAGTCATTCAAGATAAAACATTGAAGTACACCATAAAAATTCATTCATCCAATCATTCATAAATGAAGACAATGAAGTACCGAAGGTAATTAATGCCTTTCATTCATTTGAATTCATAACATAAAGTACAACATAAAATTCATACAAGGTTAGAATTTGTATATAAAGAGAACATCAAAACTTACAAAAAGTATAGAAAAGCAAACTATCTAAACATAAAAACTATCCTAATCCTCATCCTCTAAAGATCCGATCTCTATCGATCCAATATCAGTGAAAGCATGAGCTCGGGGCCACATCGATTTGAGATCATGAAGACGGGTTATGTTTGGTCGCGAAGGAGTACAACGACCATGTTCTCTGCATCGAACATAGATCTTGCCTCTAGCTAAAGCAGAAGAGATGGAGGCTATGTCATCAGCAGGAATAGAACAGATCATAGCGATAGTTTCTACAACTATCGGATGAGGTGTACGATCGAATGAAGGTCCGGAATCAAGATAATGGAAACCAGGTGTGTAGAAACCTAGCTCTTGAATAAGAGAGGATGTATGCAAGGATGGTGTATCAGCTACAGGTGAATCAAAAATTGGTGTATCAGCTAAAGAAATGATAGGTGTATCGATGATAGGCACATCAGCTGAAGAAACAGTAGGTGTATCACTAATCGGTGAGTCAACAATGGGAGTATCAATGATAGGTGAAAGGATAGGTATGATAGAATGATCATCAGATCTAGATAGTGAAGTAGATAGAATAGGAGTCTAAATGGGTGAACTGGAAGGATCTCGAATGGGACTCCTAGGTAAGCCTACTGCCGTCTCTGTCGCTGGCTCTAACATCAAGTCTAGAAAGTCGAAACCGTTAGAGTCAGTCTCACTATCAGTGTCAATCTCTGGTCCTAGTACAGGTGGTGTTGGGAATTATGTCCCGAAGCTAATCGCTTAGGCTATAGGCGGTTGTGCTCAGTATTGTAATTTATATATGAATTAATAAAACTTTATTTTGGCAGCTCATCATATTATTCATTTTCCTGTAATGAACTCAATTTATATGATGAAGTCCTTAGGACTGCACTAACTTCGATATAGAGAGGATATATCGAGTAGTCCTTTAAAAAGGTTCACAATCAAAGGATACATTGTACAGGACGATAATGTATCAAGTGTAGGTTGTTATGGTTCATATCGTTTAGTTATCCTCTTGACCAAAGGAGTGTGGTGATACTGATGTGATCTGCAAGTAGGATGTGTGACATCTCATTGAATGTGACTCCGTGGAGCTCCTTTCTGCCAAAGGATTGCTCGTGATAGGATATTGGTATATGTGTCCCTCCGACCTGAGGTCACCATGGTTGCCTGCAAGCAACTTCCTGTGCTTTGGTGCCGGACTACCCGGATTTCTAATCCGGTAATGGAATATTTCTGGGCATAGGCATATACTTGTGGAGCAGTGGTGGACCAAGATGGAATTGACTTGTCCAAATTGTTTGGATTGAATGTCTCGCAGTGTCTCAATTTAGCAAATCCTCGGCCGGGATAGTCCTAGTAAGAAGTCACTGGACTTGCGAGGTTAAGATATATTGTGGATTGACTTAGTTAGGGTTGACAGTCTAACCCTAGGTCATCTTGAACATTGGAGGTCAAAGGGATGAATTATATGGTAACCATATGCTTGAGGTTTGATAGATTGTTCTCGTATCTGAAAGATTGTGCCCTGAAAGCCAATTGAAATATTGTATTTTGATCCCAAAATCAATGAATTAACATTTTTTTTTATAATAAAGGCATTATTTTCATCATACGCTGTGTCTTTATGATTTTATGATGAACCCCATAGATTAGGGCTATGGTTCTAGGGTTATGATGAGATCATACCAGTGAGACCTAAAGCCTTAAAACCCTAATCTAAAATATTCCTGGTCGATGGGACATTGAGTTGGGGATCAATGTTTCCGGCAAGACCAGCACATCCTATATATGCTTTGTGATGAGGGTGACTGATCTCACAGTCACTTGTGTTTGACACTAATACTAGGATGTGAGTGTTCATTAGAGAATGAGTTCACTGAATTGATCCAGATTGAGAATATCTAATGGAAACTTATCTGTTTGTCAATAGATAATTCTCATAGTGGGAGTAGTACATGTGGTCCTTGAAAGTTAAAAGGTTCATTTGCAGGTGCCTACTCTAAGCATGCAACAGCAGGGAGCAGGTAAGTATTTTAAAACAATTTTAAAATGCACAGTGGAAAACATGCTCCACGCAGGATCTAACACAATCTGGAAGCATGTACAGACTAAAACATGTTTTAATATGGGCATGTAATGTTTATAAAATATTTTAAATCCATAGATCTATTCATGCACGAATTTAAAAATGAAACCCATACCTTATTCCTGCGCAGAATAAATCTGGTATAGTTCTGGAATGGCTGGGATAACAGGAATAAATTTATTCCTGTTGTCTTCCACTTTCAGCACGTTGACAGGTTGCAGTTCTTTCCACCAAAAATTGCTGTAGAACAGAGGAAAATCTGGCAACGTTTGATCTTCCTTCCAACACCAAAATGTAGGGAACAAGATGGTTGATCTTCCTTCAAAGGGGAGTAGATGATTCAAGGTTTTGGTTCCCTTCCTTTCAACCAAAATCAGCACCAGAAATTCAGCAGCCTGCAAAATCTGCAACCTGAAAACAGAGCATAAGAACAGCAAGAGAAAAAGTTCGATCCGGCTTCCAAGTGCTCGGTTGAACACTCTCAAGAGGGGGAACATGACGGGGGCTAGCTCTGATCCGTCTCTCGGTCGACGCTAGTCACCGGAAGACATGGAACGGTGGGAGGGAAGAGGGAATGAAACAGAATTTCAGAACCTATTTTTCAGCAAAACAGAGTTCGTCTTCCTCCAAATTTGAGCACCATAAAACAGAGATTAAGGCTTGATTTCTCTTCCTTCCACTCACCAAAACCCAGCCCTCAATTTTATCGATGGAAAGGGAAAGAAATTCTGCCAGCAAAAAGAACTCTCACAGCCTTTTTTCTTCTCACACTGTGACGTCTCATTCAGCTCTCAAAAACCAGGGGACAGCAGGGAATTTAAAAGGGAAGCAGCAGCAAGGAGCAAATGAAACTCCTGGGAGGCCAAAAGATGTCGGTGGCTAAACCATCATTAAACCAGCCATTAAGACTAATTAAACGGGTTAAAGGGTAATCAGTGGAGGGAGATAAAAGGATGCCGAATGGCTTCCATGGCATTGAAAACACCTAGCGGGAAGAAAGACCGTGTAAAGCAGTCAAATGGAAAAACCAACGGTCCATACAATAGGTTTAATCCAATTAAAACCAAAGGTTCAAAAGAAAACCGATCCAAGCCAATTAAACCAGATGGTTCAAACAAATTGAACCGGTTTAAGCCCAAATAAAATTTGGTTCAATTGGTTCACAACCAATTGGAGGCCGAATATAGCTCCGAATCAGTTCAAAATTGATTCAGAAAAATCCTGGCGCAGGCCTGGTCAGCCCGGAACAATTTTCGGTTGACCCAAACAAGGGCAAGACCAGGAAAAGAGTGCTCAAAAAATACCGTGACCATAAAACCGAGACGATTCCCAATCGTAATCGATATCCGGATCAGAGAGTTATCCTCTGTGGCATGTGACCTCAAAGGTTCGAACCTAAACGGTAGCACTGGAACAATTTCAGTACCAGCACAGGAAACCATCTAGCAATGGGTCCCGGCATCCGGATAGGTCGAAGATGCGGGAGCATACTATCGAACCTCTGGCATATGGTTACTGTATAATTCATCCCTTTGACCTCTAATGCTCAGGACGACTGATATTGAGCTACCAACCCATACTGAGTCAGTCGACAACGTGTCTCAATCTTGCAAGCCCAGTGACTCTTCACTAGGGCTACCCCGGCCGAGGATTTGCTAAATTGAGATACAGTGAGACATTCAATCCAAACTGTTCGGACAGGTCAATTCCATCTTGGTCCATCACTGCTCATAAGTACTTGCCTCTACCCAGAAACCTTCCATCACCGGATTAAAAATCCGGGTGGTCCGGTACCAAAGCACAGGGAGTTGCTTGCAAGCTACCGTGATGATCTCAGTCAGAGGGACACATATACCCATATCCTATCGTGAGTATCCCTTTGGCATAAAGGAGTTTCACGGAGTCACGTTCAATGAGATATCATATATCCCACTTGCAGATCACATCAGTGTCACCACACTCATTTGGTCAAGAGGACAACCAAACGATGTGAACTGCAACAACCTATACTTGATATATTGCCATCCAGTACAATATATCCTTTGGCTGTAAACAAGGTTTAAGGACCAGTCGATACATCCTCTCTGTATTGAAGTCAGTGTAGTCCTAAGGACTTCATCACATGGAAAGTGTTCATTATTAGGGAAATACAATATGTGATGAGCTGCCAAAAATAATAATTTTATTAATTCATAAAATGAATACAATACCCAGCACAACCGCCTACAACCCAAGCGATTAGCTTTGGGACACAATTCCCAACAACTCCCACTTGTACTAAAGCCAATTAGAGGAATATCTAATACCCATTTCCCATTTACAATAGTCGAACTCTTTGATTCCAAGGGCTTTAGTGAAGGGGTCGGCCAAATTTTCTTTTACATCGATCTTCAGAAGATTGATGTCGCCTCGCTCCACGATTTCTCGTACGAGGTGGTAGCGCCACAAAACGTGCTTGGTGCGGTGATGAGCTTTAGGCTCCTTAGATTGAGCAATGGCTCCTGTGCTGTCACAGTACACCGGAACAGGACCATCTAGGGAAGGTGCCACCCCTATCTCTCCAAGGAACTTCCGCAACCACACAGCTTCCTTTGCTGCATCTGATGCTGCAATATATTCTGCTTCGCATACCGAGTCTGCAATAGTTGCTTGCTTGAAACTTTTCTAGCAGATCGCTCCTCCGTTCAGGGTAAATACAAATCCTGACACACTCTTGCTATCATCTTTATCCGACTGAAAACTGAAGTCAGTGTACCCCACAAGTTTCAAGTCAGGTTTTCCATAAATCAGCCATTGATCTTTAGTATTTCTTAAATACTTAAGGATGGTCTTAACCACCTTCCAATGCGCCTCACCTGGGTCAGACTGATATCTACTCACTACTCCTAGTGAGTATGCCACGTCTGGTCTAGTACAAGTCATAGAATACATGATAGAGCCTACTGCTGAAGCATAAGGTACTCTATTCATGCGCTCTCTTTCCTCAGGAGTTGTCGCACAATCCTTCTTGGAAAGAGTAATTCCAGAACCTATCGGAAGATAGTCTTTCTTGGAATTTTTCATGCTGAACCGTTTCAGCACGGTGTCTATGTACGTAGACTGGGATAGTCCCAAAAGCTTCTTAGATCTATCTCTATAGATCTTCATACCTAGTATGTAAGAAGCTTCACCCAAGTCCTTAATGGAGAACTGAGATGATAACCAGACCTTTATTCCTTGTAATGCTGCGACATCATTCCCGATTAAGAGAATGTCGTCGATATACAGTACTAGGAATACAATCACAGAACCAGTAACCCATTTATAGATGCATGGTTCTTCTCCGTTCTTAACGAAGCCGTACGATTTGATACACCTATCAAACCGTAAGTTCCAACATTGAGATGCTTGCTTGAGTCCATAGATGGACCTCTGCAACTTGCATACTTTTGATTCATCTATGGATGTGAACCCTTCAGGCTGTATCATATACACCTCTTCTTTCAGCTCCCCATTTAGGAAAGCGGTTCGAACATCCATCTGCCAGATCTCGTGATCAAAATATGCTGCCAAAGCAAGCATGATCCGAATAGACTTGAGCATTGCCACAGGAGAGAATGTCTCGTCATAATCGATACCATATCGCTGACGATACCCCTTGGCAACCAGACGGGCTTTATAGGTTTCTACCTTCCCATCTGCGCCCCTTTTCTTCTTGAAGATCCATTTACACCCGATGGGTTTTATTCCTTCAGGTATGTCCAAACATTATTGATTTCCATGGACTCCATTTCGGATCGCATGGCTCCCAGCCATGCCTCAGAGTCAGATCTCTGAAGTGCATCCATATAGGTGATCGGATCCTCATTGTTCTCATCGAGCTCAATGGGATCGACATCCCGGACTAAGAAACCGTAGTATCTGTCCGGCTGACGCGGTATTCTACCAGATCTTCTAATGGGTTCAGGGTGTGAGTCAATCACAACCGGTTCCATGATGTCCTTAGAGTGTGCAGGTTCTTCTATTTGCTGAACTTCATCACGTTCAATCTTAGAGGCTATAGTTCCTTCTCCAAGGAACTCCTTTTCCAAAAAGATAGCTCTAAGAGCAATGAACACCTTTTGTTCATTCTCCAAGTAGAAGAAATACCCTTTGGTTTCCTTAGGATAACTAATGAATAAACACTTGTCAGACTTAGGACCAAGTTTGTCTGCGTCTAAACATTTTACGTAAGCCGGACAACCCAAGACCCGAAGGTGTGAGATTGAGGGTTTACGTCCATTCCACATCTCATACGGAGTGGAGACAACAGACTTACTTGGAACATTATTCAACAAGTAACAGGCTGTCTGAAGCGCATATCCCCAAAAGGATAGCGGCAGAGTTGCAAAGCCCATCATTGATCGAACCATGTCCAACAAGGTTCGATTCCTCCTTTCGGACACACCATTCAACTGTGGTGTTCCTGGAGGAGTTCACTGAGAGAGAATTCCATTCTCCTCAAGATATGTCAAAAATGCACCAGATAAGTATTCACCACCTCGATCAGATCGAAGGGTTTTAATACTTTTTCCAGTTTGCTTTTATACTTCATTACGGTATCGTTTGAACATTTCAAACGATTCAGACTTATGTCTCATTAGAAAGACATAACCGAACCTCGAAAAGTCGTTTGTAAATGTAATGAAATATTTGTATCCTCCTTTGGCACTTATTGTCATTGGTCCACATACATCAGTATGTATTAGACTTAAGAGTTCTGTAGATCGTTCACCTTTTCCAGAAAAAGGTGACTTGGTCATTTTACCAAGTAAACAGGATTCACAAGTGGGCAATGATTCAGAAACACTGACCTCGAGAAGTCCATCTCCTCTCATCTTATTGATCCTATTTTGGTTAATATGACCTAGTCTACAGTGCCAAAGATACAGATTATTGACATTATCTAACCTTGGGTGTTTGTTAGAAGTGTACATTATATTAACAGGCCTTGATAGTACATATATGCCATTATTTAATCTAGCTTTCATTATAACAGCATTATTCAAAATAACATTGCAAAAATCTCCTTTTATTGATAGTTCAAAACCATAATTGACCAAAAGGCCTACAGAGATTATGCACATAATGAAACTAGAACAATAGTGACAGTCAACTAGTTCGACAGTACAAGACTCAAAGACAAGACGCAGGACTCCAACCGCCAGTACTGGAACATGATTTCCATTCTCGACGCTCAGAAACTGTTCTCCATCTTCAAATCTTCTGCTAACTTGAAGTCCCTGTAACGAATTACAAACATGAATTGGACTACCAGTATCCAATACCCAGTTAGCAGTATCAACAATTGAGTAATTACAAGGTTTTATCATATAAATATCTTGTTCAGTAGACTTCTGCTTTCTCGGCCTGTTCGGATCAAGGGACGCAATATAAAGAGGACAGTTCCTCTTCCAGTGTCCCTTCTTCTTACAGTAGAAGCACTCTGCAAAATACTGATCAGCCTTAAACTTCCTGGTCTGACTCGGGCTAGGAGCATTATGCACCTTCTTTCCCTTTTTATTTATTTTCTTCTTCCCTTTCTTAAAGGGACGACAACCTCTACTTGCTCCCACTAAATTCACCACCCCCTTATTAAGTTGGTGGTCTTTCTCGAAAGTCTGCAGCAACCCCAAAAGACCATGGTAGTTGACTGCAGGCTTGTTCATTCTAAAATGATCAAGAAAGTCAAGATAGGAGGAGGGAAGAGAATTCAGGATCGCATCCTTGCCGAGCTGCTCGTGCAAGGGGCATCCGAGTTTGCCCAGTTTTTCAATCAGCTCGATCATGTACAATACATGATCAGTGACTGAACCACCATTCGGCATCTTGGAGTTGTAGATGGCACAAGACACTTTGTACCGTTCTACATCATCTGGGATGCCGAAGGATTCCTTCAATTTTTAAAGGATTTCATCAGGTTGGGCCTCCTCGAATTTGCGACTGAACTCGTCATTCATCACAGCAAGCATAATGCAACGTACAGTAGTCCGATCATAAACCCACTTCAAGTAAGCATCTCTGACCGCACTTCGTGCATTTGCAGGAGGGATTTCAGGCGCCGGATCCATTATCACATAGAGGATCCGTTCATGCTCCAGAACAATTCTTAACCTTCGATACCAAGTATCGAAGTTATGACCCTTCAACTTCTCATTATCGAGAAGTGACCGGAGCGATAAGTTTGAAGACATCTGAAAAGAAAACAAGACCAAATTAGTTTATGAATTAATAACTTAACCAAAAGACTTGGACTTTAGTCTAAAGGTTTCTCCTACTAATTTTTCAGATTGGTAGCCTCTAACTCCAATCCATGAAAACAACATCTTTTCAAGTGGGTACTAAAATCCAATAGGCCTCGCATGAGCCTGACTATGGCCAGCTCACCCATACGAGCCTAAAGGTAGGTTCGTAAACCAATTGTTTCCCTAAACAATTTTCAGTATTTTATTTTGCCCCAGAGAACACCCCAATCAGCCTAGGGGCCTCCTATTATGGGTCTCTGGTTAGGTCCAACCACTAAAATGATAAACCCAATGCTTCCAACTAACTAAAGACCAAGCCCGACTATGGCCGGCCCACCTGGTCCCGTTAAGGAGGTTGCACTGAACCATCATCAATCAGATAAAATTTCAGTCGCCGGATGTACACCCGTTCTATGGAACTGCCGATGCACACCAAGCTAGTGGACATATTTCTATCCAACTTAATGGGAAGCTAAGACACTGTCAACTCTTTGATTTAGTCTTTTAAGGACCTAATAATTTTAGAGGATTTTTAGTTGTGACAGAAGAGAAGAGACAAGGACATGGATCATCCTCCCACTGAAACAATCAGATTTCAGGAGGGTTGAAATAAATTAACAAATGATCCATGGGCACCTAAAGATCAGTCAGACCGATCAACCTGGGTGACATGGGTTAACTCGAGTCATTGAGCTTTTCCAATCAGTTCTAGTTGACTCGACTAGCCAGGTAGGTGAGATCATGGGTGAGTATCTGCCATTAACCATCTTTCCTATACACCAACCAAGTTGGCCAGGAAAGAGATAGCCTCATACAACCATGATCACAAATGCCAAACCTACCTCGACACCAGTCGGTTTACCAGACCCGATCAGATTAGCCTAAAGACTCGGGCATCCACAGAGCCACTAATTGGATCCATTTTAGATGAACGGATCAACTATTCTAACTATTAGATAGTTCTAAAGATGGACCTTAATCAACTTTTGATTAATCTTCTTTTATCCGGTTCAACTAAACCTAGGTCTAACCCAGTTAAGGATCCAATTAAATAACAAACCCAATTAACCAAAAATGGCTTATTTGTGTCAAATTAGATTTCATAAACCTAATATTTTATTTTAATAAGCCATACATTTAATCAAAACATTTTTAATTAAGTGTCAATGTAAAACATTTTTTACATTACAAAATCATGCATCATATCTAGATTTTATTTTATAAACATTTCATGGCCCAATAATTTAACAGACATGTCAAAATTGTATCTGAACTAAAACAATTTTAATTCCAAGATTTTCTTAAAGGATCCTTCTGAAAAGGCCAACACAGACGATCCACTTCGTGTCAAAGACACACGGTCAAGGTGAAGGTCTCAACTAGGTTCCTAAAAGTACTATCAGGATACAAAAATAGATTAAACTATTTTTAATCTAACATGCATCAAGATTATGTTATACCTGTCAACCTGGCTCTGATACCAATGAAAGTTAAAAGGTTCATTTGCAGGTGCCTACTCTAAGCATGCAACAGCAGGGAGCAGGTAAGTATTTTAAAATAATTTTAAAATGCACAGAGGAAAACATGCTCCACGCAGGATCTAACACAATCTGGAAGCATGTACAGACTAAAACATGTTTTAATATGGGCATGTAATGTTTATAAAATATTTTAAATCCATAGATCTATTCATGCACGAATTTAAAAACGAAACCCATACCATATTCCTGCGCAGAATAAATCTGGTATAGTTCTAGAATAGCTGGGATAACAGGAATAAATTTATTCCTGTTGTCTCCACTTTCAGCACGTTGACAGGTTGCAGTTCTTTCCACCAAAAATTGCTGCAGAATAGAGGAAAATCTGGCAACGTTTGATCTTCCTTCCAACACCAAAATGTAGGGAACAAGATGGTTGATCTTCCTTCAAAGGGGAGTAGATGATTCAAGGTTTTGGTCCCCTTCCTTTCAACCAAAATCAGCACCAGAAATTCAGCAGCCTGCAAAATCTGCAACCTGAAAACAGAGCATAAGAACAGCAAGAGAAAAAGTTCGATCCAGCTTCCAAGTGCTCGGTTGAACACTCTTAAGAGGGGGAACATGCCGGGGGCTAGCTCTGATCCGTCTCTCGATCGATGCTAGTCACCGGAAGACATGGAACAGTGGGAGGGAAGAGGGAATGAAACAGAATTTCAGAACTTGTTTTTCAGCAAAACAGAGTTCGTCTTCCTTCAAATTTGAGCACCAGAAAACAGAGATTAAGGCTTGATTTCTCTTCCTTCCACTCACCAAAACCCAGCCCTCAATTTTACCGGTGGAAAGGGAAAGAAATTCTACCAGCAAAAAGTACTCTCACAGCCTTTTTTCTTCTCACACGGTGACGTCTCATTCAGCTCTCAAAAACCAGGGGACAGCAGGGAATTTAAAAAGGAAGCAGCAGCAAGGAGCAAATGAAACTCCTGGGAGGCCAAAAGACGTCGGTGGCTAAACCATCATTAAACCAGCCATTAGGACTAATTAAACGGGTTAAAGGGTAATTGGTGGAGGGAGATAAAAGGATGCCGAATGGCTTCCACAGCATTGAAAACGCCCAGCGGGAAGAAAGACCGTGTAAAGCGGTCAAATGGAAAAACCAACGGTCCATACAATGGGTTTAATCCAATTAAAACCAAAGGTTCAAAAGAAAACCGATCCAAGCCAATTAAACTAGATGGTTCAAACAAATTGAACCGGTTCAAGCCCAAATAAAATTTGGTTCAATTGGTTCACAACCAATTGGAGGCCGAATATAGCTCCGAATCAGTTCAAAATTGATTCAGAAAAATCCTGGCACAGGCCTGGTCAGCCCGGAACAATTTTTGGTTGACCCAAACAAGGGCAAGACCGGGAAAAGAGTGCTCAAAAAATACCGTGACCATAAAACTGAGATGATTCCCAATCGTAATCGTATCTGGATCAGAGAGTTATCCTCTGTGGCGTGTGACCTCAAAGGTTCGAACCTAAATGGTAGCACTGGAACAATTTCAATACCAGCACAGGAAACCATCTAGCAATGGATCCCGGCATCTGGATAGGTCGAAGATGCGGGAGCATACTATCGAACCTCTAGCATATGGTTACTGTATAATTCATCCCTTTGACCTCTAATGCTCAGGACGACTGATATTAGGCTGCCAACCCATACTGAGTCAGTCGACAACGTGTCTCAATCTTGCAAGCCCAGTGACTCTTCACTAGGGCTACCCCGGTCGAGGATTTGCTAAATTAAGATACAGCGAGACATTCAATCCAAACTGATCGGACAGGTCAATTCCATCTTGGTCCATCACTGCTCCACAAGTACTTGCCTATACCCAGAAACCTTCCATCACCGGATTAAAAATCCGGGTGGTCTGGTACCAAAGCACAGGGAGTTGCTTGCAAGATACCGTGATGACCTCAGGTCAGAGGGACACATATACCCATATCCTATCGTGAGTATCCCTTTGGCATAAAGGGGTTTCACGCAGTCACGTTCAATGAGATATCATATATCCCACTTGCAGATCACATCAGTGTCACCACACTCATTTGGTCAAGAGGACAACCAAACGATGTGAACTGCAATAACCTATACTTGATATATTGTCGCCCAGTACAATATATCCTTTGGCTGTGAATAAGGTTTAAGGACCAGTCGATTCATCCTCTCTGTATCGAAGTCAGTGTAGCCCTAAGGACTTCATCACATGGAAAGAGTTCATTATTAGGGAAATACAATATATGATGAGCTGCCAAAAATAATAATATTATTAATTCATAAAATGAATACAATACCCAAATCAACCGCCTACAACCCAAGCGATTGGCTTTGGGACACAATTCCCAATAGTCCTTTAACCTGAGACTACCATAGTACCTTATATATATGAATCCATACTTTGGTTCGCAATCAATCATGACACTGAGTCATGCACGAGGTGATACTGGTTATGGTGGATTGTATATGGAGGTTGTGAGTAGGTCAACAAGGAATTGATCAGCCCTAGTAAGAGGGAATTGCATCCAGCTAATTTCAAATGATGGATTTAGGAAATCTTTAATCAAAGTATGAACATTAGAGTTATTTTCTAATGGTTCATTGATGAATCATCATTATAAAGATTGAGCTAGGGATGAATATGAAATTGGATTTGACAAGTATCCATATTCATAATCATATTCAGGATGCAAGTTGATCAAATGACTGAATTGCCCGGTAACTCACCACTGAAGGGTATTTTGGTAATTCCACCAAAATTCTACATCTTCCGGGTAGACATGATACGTTGCTAGACGTCAATCTTGTCTTGTAGGTATATGATTGAGTTATGGTAATTCAAATCAGTTAATTAGAATTAGATTCTAATTGACCGAGTCGAGCTAGTTTGAGTTGACCTAAATCGGCTTAGTTGAGATCTAACCGAATTAAGTCAAATAGCACTCGGATCTACTGCTGGCTAGGTATGGAACCCAATGGGTCACACACAAAAGAAAATTGATGAAGGATTTAATTTGGAATTAAATCATGTTTGCAGGATAAACACACTAGCATGTGTTGCAGACCAAATTTCTATTCGAATCAGATTCAAATTTGGTTCCGAATTGGGCTTAATTTGGTTCTAATTGAACCAGATTAAGGTCTAATTTAAATTTTAGGACATTGGGCTAACCCATGGCTGAACCTAAGTGAATTAAGTTCACTGAGACCCTCTCTCCAAGCCGCCCTCTCCCTTTCTCACCCGCGCGCGCCAAGAAGAAGAGTCCACGCGCGTGGACTCCTCTTCATGCGCGTGAGAAAGAAAATACCATCGGAGAAAAATCTAAAAAAGGGGCAATTCGGATCCTTGTCTAACGCCCTTGGATCTGGATCTGATGGCCAGAAAAAATTAAGGAAAAAATCCATCGCTTTTCGGTCGCAAATCTATCTCCAAAAGTCGCGATTCTTCCTGAAGTTTTTCCGAGAGTCCTCCTCATCGAAAAAATGAAAATTAAATCGGAGAATCATGATTTTTGGTTGAGGGGATGCATGAGGAATGAGGGATCGTGATTCCTGGGATTTCAGAGGGTTGCGTTGTTTTTAGAAGACGCCCCTCTGAGATCTATAAATAGGGTTGGGTTCTCGGGGGTTTTCATGTAAGATAATTCAGAGATCAGATTCCTTTTCTTCCTCTCTAGAATACTCCTTCCCCTTGTTCTTGTTGGGTATTGTTTCCCTAACAGAGGTATCCTCTGTCGAAACTCTGACCCTAAACAAGAATAAGAGGAAGGTCTTGAACGGTAAAGGAAAGAAAAAGGAAAGGATCTGTTCTTCTTCTTTTCCTTCTTGAATTAAGACTTTGCCTGTCTTAATTTTTTTTCCAATTCAATTCAAGAAAAGGAATTCAAGAAAGGGAATTCTTGAAAAAAAAATTCAAGAAGAGGAAAGAAGGAAGAAAAGAAATTTTCAAGAAAGAAAATTTCAGCCTAAAAGTCCAAGAATTGAATTCTTGAAAAAGAATTCAAGAAGAGGAGCCAAGAACAAGAAATTGTTGTCTTCATTTTTTTCTGTGTGGATCACCATTGGAGGGTGAACATTTGGGCACCTGGTGGAGATTCAGAGTTTGGATTTTAGCGATACAGGTTAGTACTTTAATTTGAGATTAAATCTTATATATACATCTTATATGTTTTAATTCTTTTAAGGAGATCGAGGGTTAAAGGTTTGGTGAAGATTTCATAAAGATAAAATTTTTGAAATCTATGTTTCTGCCTTGCCATCGAACCCTACAGTGGTATCAGAGCCTCCTTATTAAGATTAAAATATATATGCTGATTTTTAGATGCATATTTATATAAGTAACATGAGATGCAGTATATGTTTGATGTAATGTCACCAATTAGGATTTTCACTCAAACCCTAATTGTTGTAGAGATATGTTTAGAGATCTAGTCATCATACTGAAATAAGGTTGCCCTGGCATAATGGTGGATCCATTATGTGATAAATGGTTATCCTAGTATGATGACACATTAATCACATATTTGTGTTAATTATGCATATATGTTTGATGTATGCCACTAATTAAGGTTTTCACTTAAACCTTAATTTGTATAGAGATATGTTTAGCCTTCTAGTCATCATACTGAAATAAGGTTGCCCTGGCATAATGGTGGATCCATTATGTGGTAAATGGTTGTCCTAGTATGATGTCACACTATGGCACATATTTGCTAGAATGTGCTTTGTTTTAATAAAGCCCTCTTTAAAAACATATTAAGTTGTAGTGTCATATACCAAAAGCAAAAATAATCAATATGATTAGTTTATCATTCGGTGTCTAGGAAAAGTGGTTCATGATCGGTAAAGAGGACGTGGTTTTTAATTGGTTCCGTTGACTGACCTGGCCAATTCTTATTGGTGTCTAAGGAAAGCAACGGGGGGACTCCCACCACTCTCCCACTTACTTGGCCGATAAGATTAACTTAATTATTGATTGATATGCTTAGTGTAATATTCACTACATGTGGCCTTCCTTCATGCCAAGTCATTATTATGTTATGATCCATATTAGGTTTGTTGTATACACACAAGGCCTTTTTTTTATGGTGACTAACATAATTTTGGCTTGGTACATTTGATGTTTATGGCATGATTTAATATAATACTTTGTTGTGTACACACAAGGGTATTATAATTAATATCATGACTATATAGCAATGAAGGGTCTAACTTAACTAAAATATTATAGTTTGTTGTATACACACAAGGCTATTAATATTTTAGAGGCCAAGATAAGTTGAGAATTGTATGAGTTACAATTGGAAAGAGTTTTCCTACCTTTGAACTTATATAAGATTTGTTGTGTACACACAAGGTCTTTTGTAAGGAATTAGGATCTCAACCCCACTAAGAGAACCAATTAGGGTTTTCTCGATCATCACATGGAGGGTTATGATGCTTGATAAAATAGTGGGAGACATAATTAAGTTAAAGTCCTAATTTAATTATGTTTTGTCAACATTGATTGTTTGCTTATGTAATGTTCTTTGTTAATGTAGATTAAATGGCCTCTTCACTCTCACTCCGTAGCATTCTTGATGCAAATAAATTGACTGAACCAAACTATGTTGATTGGTTGAGAAACCTGAAGATAGTACTCAGCCAAGAAAGAATTTCTTATATTCTTGATACCCCAACCTTGGAACCATTAGGGGAAGATGCCTCGCAAGAGGATAAGACCACATATAACACGTGGCAAAATGACTCACTTACTGTCAAGTGTATAATGCTTGCCTCTATGACCAATGAGTTACAGAGGCAACATGAAAGCATGGACACAAACTCCATATTGCTCAATTTAAAAGAACTTTATGGAGAACATAGTCGAACTGCAAGATATGAAATATCTAAGCAGTTATTCCGTGCAAGGATGACAGAAGGTACATCCATACAAGACCATGTATTAAAGGTTATTGACCTAATCACCCGATTGGGTCAATTGGGTTTTGTTATGGATGGGGAGTTGAATCAGGATTTAATCCTGTAGTCACTCCCAGAGTCATTTTCACAGTTTGTTCTTAATTATCATATGAACAAACTTAACACTTCATTGCCTGAGCTGTTGAATATGTTAAAAATAGCAGAGAGCCATTTAAAGAAAAATAAGGCTCCACTTCTTCTTGTGGATGGTGTAAACAAGAAGAAAATAGGTAAAAAGGGTTCCAAGAGGAGGTTGAACCCAAAAGGGGGCATCAAGAAAAAGAAAGGAAAGAAGGCCTCCGGATAAATGACCTGCTTTCATTATGGCAAGCCGGGTCACTGGAAAAGAAACTGCAAGGTTTACCTTGCAAGTGTGAAGCCTGGTGCTAGTGATGCACCAAAAGGTATGTATGAGATACATGCAATTTTGTCATTAGACTCTTCTAATTCAAACTCTTGGGCATTGGATACTGCTTGTGGTCATCATATCTGCAAATCATTGCAGGGACTATAGAACATTAGAGTTTTGAAGGAAGGCGACTTCGAGCTTTACGGTGCTGGAGGAGATTCCATCCAAGCAGAAGCTGTAGGGACTTATATGTTGAAGCTGCCTTCTGGGAAGATTTTAGAGTTAAAAAATTATTATTTTATGCCTAGAATCATTAGAAACATCATATCTATACCCTTGTTACTTAAACAAGGATATATTATGAATGTAATGAGCAGTGGCTGCTCAATCAGTTTTTCTAATAAAATAATATTTAATGGCATATTTTGCAATGGTCTCTTAACTTTATCTTCTGATGACAATATACTACATACATGTTAGTAATAAATGAAAAAAAGATGAAGTAAACAATACTTTACTTTGGCACTATCGTCTTGGACATATTAGTGAGCAGAGGATTAACAAGTTATACAAGGAAAAATTCCTTAATCCTTATGACTATGAATCATTAGGAACTTGTGAATCATGTCTCATGGGTTAAATGACCAAGACTCCATTTAGTGGACATAATGAAAGGACAACAGAGTTATTAGGACTCATACACACTGATGTATGTGGACCTATGACAACTCAGGCCAAGGGTGGATACTCATATTTCATCATATTCTCTGATGATTTTTCAAGGTACGGATTTGTGTATCTAATGAAACATAAGTCCGAAGCTTTTGAAAAAATTTTAGAGTATCAAAGTATGGTAGAGAAACAAATGGAGAAAAGTATTAAGATCCTTCGATCAGATAGAGGAGGTGAATACTTATCCACCGAGTTTCTTGATCACCTTAAACAAAAGGGAATCATCTCTGAATGGACTCCTCCTTACACACCACAATTAAATGGTGTTGCTGAAAAGAGAAATCGTACTTTATTAGATATGGTACGGTCCATGATGTGCTTCACAGACTTACCTGTTTCTTTCTGGGGATATGCCTTGGAAACAGCGTCTAATATTTTAAATAGAGTACCATCCAAATATGTATCTAGCATTCCATATGAGTTATGGAGGGGAAAGAAACCCAATCTTAAGCACCTTAAGATATGGGGATGTCCAGCCTATGTCAAAAGAAATTTTGGACATAAGCTTGATGTTAGAGCAGAAAAGTGTCTATTTGTTGGATATCCTAAAGATAGTATAGGATATCTGTTCTACCACCCTACTGAACAAAAGGTTTTAGTCAGTAGGCATGCCATTTTTATGGAGAAAGAGTTCATCCTACAAAAGGGCAGTGGGAGAAATATTGAACTTGAAGAAGTTCAACAAGTAGATACATCTCAATAAAATCATAACTTAGTTAGTATAGAACCTGAACACACCACTCCTATCAGTAGGTCTGATAGGGTGCGACATGCACCTGAGAGGTTTGGGTTCATTATTGAAAATAATGAAGCCCGAATCATTGATAATGATGAGCCTCTAACATATACGGATGCTGTCATAAGTAGTGACTCAGACAAATGGCTGGAAGCCATGAGATCCGAAATGGACTCCATGTATGTCAACCAAGTCTGGACTTTGGTTGATGCACCAGAGGGTGTTAACCCTATTGGATGCAAATGGGTCTATAAGAAAAAGATTGGGGCAGATGGCCAAGTTGAAACTTATAAAGCCAGATTAGTGGCTAAGGGTTTCAGACAAAAACAGGGAATAGATTATGATGAAACATTTTCTCCTGTTGCCATGCTCAAATCTATTCGGATCATGCTTGCTATAGCAGCATATCATGATTATGAAATCTGGCAGATGGATGTGAAAACTGCATTCCTCAATGGTTTCCTTGAGGAAGAGGTTTATATGTCATAGCCAGAAGGTTTTGTCTTGGAGACTAAACCTAATCAGGTATGTAGGCTGAAGAAATCTATTTATGGATTAAAGCAAGCATCTAGGAGTTGGAACATCCGATTTGATAAGACAGTCAAAGAATTTGACTTTATCAAAAATGAGGATGAACCTTGTGTGTACAAGAAGACTAGTGGGAGTGCCATAGTTTTCTTGATTCTGTATGTAGATGACATACTCCTCATTGGGAATGATATCCCAATGTTACAATCGGTCAAGGTATGATTATTTAAATAGTTTTCCATGAAAGACATGGGAGAAGCATCTTATATACTAGGCATCAAGATCTATAGAGATAGATCTAGGAGGATGCTAGGTTTATCCCAGTCCAGGTACATTGACCAAGTGCTAAAAAGATTTATCATGGAGGAAAGCAAAAGAGGTTACTTACCTATTGGTCATGGCATACATCTTTCTAAGAAGATGTCTCCTAAGACACCTGAAGAAAGAAATAGAATGAATTCTATACCTTATGCTTCGGCAGTAGGATCTATTATGTATGCTATTCTATGTACTAGGCCTGATGTGGCATATGCCTTAGGTACAGCCAGCAGGTTTCAGGCTGATCCAGGAGAGGATCATTGGAAGGCTGTGAAAAATATTCTTAAGTACTTAAGAAGAACTAAGGATATTTTTCTAATATACGGAGGATCTGATCTTAAACTAGAAGCTTATTCAGATTCTATTTTTCAATCAGATCCAGATGACAGCAAATCTATATCTGGGTATGTTTTTACCCTTAATGGAGGAGCTGTAAGCTGGAAGAGTTCTAAATAGCAAACTGTAGTTGACTCAACAACTGAGATAGAGTACATTGCTGTTAGTGAAGCGGCCAAGGAAGCTGTCTGGATGAAGAAGTTCATATCAGAGTTGGGCGTAGTTCCTGAGATTGAAGGTCCAGTATCACTTTACTATGATAATACAGGGGCTGTTGCTCAAGCAAAGGAACCAAGAGCTCATCACAAATCAAAGCACATTCTGAGACGCTTCCATCTCGTTCGAGAGATTGTCGAAAGACAAGAAGTCTGCATTAAAAGGGTAGAAACGAAGAACAACATAGCAGACCCGTTCACTAAGGCTCTATCACAGCGAGAGTTTGATCACCACCTTGATTGTATGGGGTTAAGATTTAAAGGCGATTGGCTTTAGTGCAAGTGGGAGATTGAAAGATTGTGCCCTGAAAGCCAATTGAAATATTGTATTTTGATCCCAAAATCAATGAATTGACATTTTTTTTTATAATAAAGGCATTATTTTCATCATACGCTGTGTCTTTATGATTTTATGATGAACCCCATAGATTAAGGCTATGGTTCTAGGGTTATGATGAGATCATACCAGTGAGACCTAAAGCCTTAAAACCCTAATCTAAAATATTCCTGGTCGATGGGACATTGAGTTGGGGATCAATGTTTCCGGCAAGACCAGCACATCCTATATATGCTTTGTGATGAGGGTGATGATCTCACAGTCACTTGTGTTTGACACTAATACTAGGATGTGAGTGTTCATTAGAGAATGAGTTCACTGAATTGATCCAGATTGAGAATATCTAATGGAACCTTATCTGTTTGTCAATAGATAATTCTCATAGTGGGAGTAGTGCATGTGGTCCTTTGACCTGAGACTACCATAGTAACTTATATATATGAATCCATACTTTGGTTCGCAATCAATCATGACACTGAGTCATGCACGAGGTGATACTGGTTATGGTGGATTGTATATAAAGGTTGTGAGTAGGTCAACAAGGAATTGATCAGCCCTAGTAAGAGGGAATTGCATCCAGCTAATTTTAAATGATGGATTCAGGAAATCTTTGATCAAAGTATGAACATTAGAGTTATTTTTTAATGGTTCATTGATGAATCATCATTATAAAGATTGAGCTAGGGATGAATATGAAATTGGATTTGATAAGTATCCATATTCATAATCATATTCGGGATGCAAGTTGATCAAAGGACTGAATTGCCCGGTAACTCACCACTGAAGGGTATTTTGGTAATTCCACCAAAATTCCACATCTTCCGGGTAGACATGATACGTTGCTAGACGTCAATCTTATCTTGTAGGTATATGATTAAGTTATGGTAATTCAAATCAGTTAATTAGAATTAGATTCAAATTGACCGAGTCGAGCTAGTTTGAGTTGACCTAAATCGGCTTAGTTGAGATCTAACCGAATTAAGTCAAATAGCACTCGGACCTACTGCTGGCTAGGTGTGGAACCCAATGGGTCACACACAAAACAAAATTGATGAAGGATTTAATTTAGAATTAAATCATGTTTGCAGGATAAACACACTAGCATGTGTTGCAGACCAAATTTCTATTCGAATCAGATTCGAATTTGGTTCCGAATTGAGATTAATTGGATTCTAATTGAACCAGATTAAGGTCTAATTTAAATTTTAGGATATTGGGCTAACCCATGGCTGAACCCAAGTGAATTAAGTTCACTGAGACCCTCTCTCCAAGCCGCCCTCTCCCTTTCTCACCCGCGCGCGCCAAGAAGAAGAGTCCACGCGCGTGGACTCCTCTTCATGCGCGTGAGAAAGAAAATACCATCGGAGAAAAATCTGAAAAAGGGGCGATTCGGATCCTTGTCTGATGCCCTTGGATCTGGATCTGATGGCCAGAAAAAATTAAGGAAAAGATCCATCGCTTTTCGGTCGCAAATCCGTCTCCAAAAGTCGCGATTCTTCCTGAAGTTTTTCTGAGAGTCCTCCTCGTCGGAAAAATGAAAATTAAATCAGAGAATCATGATTTTTGGTTGAGGGGACGCGTGAGGAATGAGGGATCGTGACTCCTGGGGTTTCAGAGGGTTGCGTTGTTTTGAGAAGACGCCCCTCTGAGATCTATAAATAGGGTTGGATTCTCGGGGGTTTACATGTAAGATAATTCAGAGATCAGATTCCTTTTCTTCCTCTCCAGAATACTCCTTCCTCTTGTTCTTGTTGGGTATTGTTTCCCTTACAGAGGTATCCTCTGTCGAAACTCTGACCCTAAACAAGAATAAGAGGAATGTCTTGAATGGTAAAGGAAAGAAAAAGGAAAGGATCTGTTCTTCTTCTTTTCCTTCTTGAATTAAGACTTTGCCTGTCTTAATTTTTCTTCCAATTCAATTCAAGAAAAGGAATTCAAGAAAGGGAATTCTTGAAAAAAAAATTCAAGAAGAGGAAAGAAGGAAGAAAATAAATTTTAAAGAAAGAAAATTTCAGCCTAAAAGTCCAGGAATTGAATTCTTGAAAAAGAATTCAAGAAGAGGAGCCAAGAACAAGAAATTGTTGTCTTCATCTTTTTCTGTGTGGATCACCATTGGAGGGTGAACATTTGGGCACCTGGTAGAGATTCAGAGTTTAGATTTTAGCGATACATGTTAGTACTTTAATTTGAGATTAAATCTTACATATACATCTTATATGTTTTAATTCTTTTAAGGAGATCTTGGGTTAAAGGTTTGGTGAAGATTTCATAAAGATAAAAATTTTGAAATATATGTTTCCGCCTTGCCATCGAACCCTACAGTATCTTCAGCCTTTTCGGATGTTGGGACCCATTACTGGATGGTATCTTTTGCTGGTACTGGAAGTGTTCCAGTTCTACTATTTAGGTTTGAACCTGTGAGGTCACACACTATAGAGGATTTCTTTCTGATCCGGGAGCTGATCAACGATTGGAAATCATTTCGATATTAAGGTCAAATGGTCTAATTGAGCACACATTAGATTTTTTCTAGTCTACCTGGTCTGATTGGGATCGACCAGGATTGGTTTGGGTTAACCAAGAATTGTTCCTGGTAGACCAGGACTGGACTCAATTTTCTTATTGATCGGGTTTGGTCGGACCAGGGTTTCTCTGAACCGATTTTTGGGTTTGTTAAACTGATTTAAAACTTGGTTTATTTTACATGGTGTTTTTGTTCATCGCTGTTTATTTTATCCATACTTCCCTTGCTCTTGATTGCCCAGTTTTATCGATTGAATGGGATAAAGTCTGCATGTTGATCATTGCTACTTGGATTATTGGATTTTGATCCTTAGCACCGTGTAATGGAAGGGGTCTCTCCGTGGTTTTCTCCCGCACGTTCTCTTTCCTCTTGGTCTAGGTTTTCACGGTGTTTTAGCCCATTTGTTCTCTCTCACGCGTGTTGTTCCAAGTGTTTAATCCGATCCAGAGCAAATTCAAAATGAGTTTTGATTTTATCTGGTTATCTTTCATGGTCTTCTTCCCCTCACATCTTCCATTTCTCTCGGTCGATGCCTTCACGGGTTTTCTAGCCTCTGTTTTAACCTGGTTGAAGGCCATGCGGTTTAGCTTTGAGAGGGGAAGAAACAGGGGATGAGAGGGGAAGAACAGAGCATGTGAATAAGAGAGGAGCAGAGAGTCTTTGGGACGAATTTCTGAGAGCAAAAATTCATAGAGGTCCTGTAAATTCCTTCCCTGGTTTTTAAGTGTTCTATTGTGTACTTTTGGTGGAGTTTGAGTGGTCTTGGAGAAGACTGTGCGTGAAGATCCTTTTGGTTTTCCCTGCTCCACATAGCCGTGTCCTATTCATCGATTCTTGGAGGACTAGCATCCATCCGGGAGTTGGATCAGCGAGAGCCCGTGTGTGGATACTCTAGAGGGTGGACATTTGGACACCTTGAGAGATTGGATCGATCTCTTCCAGATCTGATTGCTACTGAAAGAGTTCAACCGACTACCTTGATTTGCTGTTAAAGGAAGCTCTATAAGGTATGTTATTTATTTTTTGTTATCATGCATGTTTAGATTTAGAAATTACCATATTGTATATAATTATTGCACTTGCCTATACATGCCTGTGTATTAATTACATGCATCATGTTTATGTTAGATCCTGCGCTTGAGTAGGATTTTTCGTATGCATGTTTAAAAATTTTCATCATGCAATACCTACTCCCTAGTGTAGCATGCCTAGGGTAGGAATTCGATGTACTGGTTTTCCTTCAATGGTATCAGAGCCACAGGTTTCTCTATAGCATATCATGATTGCATGTATTGTTGGTGTTGCCGCCTAGATCGCCATGGCCGGTAGCTCTTGTGTGGCCTAGGTGCGTGGGCTCCGTGCCAGCATCACCGGGCTCGTTGGTCGGAGACGATCAAGGAGAACATAGTCGTAGTTGGGATGAAAGGGGCTTGGTACTGTCGTGGCCCTCCTGTGGGCCTCTTCGGTGAGGAGTAATCTTCCTCCTTATTGTCCCTCCGCCGGGCGATACCTGCAAAACAGGGAGGACCTGCGCCGGGGATTCCGACAAAGGCACTCCGACGATCAAGTCAGTGGGACGATCGAAGGAAATAAGGAACCTCTGAGACAGAGAGCTTGGGGGGACTCTCTGCTGCCAGAGAGTGATGGATCATGCCAGAATGAGGAGAGTGTGTCCTCTCTCCCTTACCTCTTCCTGCTGCTCTCATATAGGTGAACGGCTCTTGGTGTTCAGAGGGGCACGTTCTTCTTGGTATAGGCCTGTGAAGCCCCTGCAGGCCTGGGAGGCTTAGGTAGGCTGGTCAGCTTCCCCTTTCTTGATGGCTCAGAAGATTGGCAGAGGAGCCAAGCGCCTCGAGTGTGGCACTATTCACTAGTTAGTGTAAACGGTAGCTTAGGAAACTTAAATGCGTACCTTTCTTTGTAGGCGGCATGTCAGGCGGCGCGTCCAGGACCCACGTGGAGGGGGATCCATGGAAAGAGCACCGGACCCATGCGGATGGGCCCCTCGGGAAACATGCTGGGCCCACGTGAGACCGAACTGCGTGGTGCTCCCAGCGACCGAGCTGGGCTGAGATGCCGAGGTGCTGAACTAGACGGGACGTCGCTTCAAGTTGCCATGCGGGCACATGGATCGAGAGAAGGCCTGCAGGGGCCTTCATGCACGTTGATTGAGGCGACGTGCGAGGCCGCGTGCACGTAGGCGCGAACCCATGCGTTGCGAACACGAGCGCTGCCGGGCCACGGGAGAGCGGAGCTGGGCCACGGGCGTGCTTGGGCATGGAGCAGGTGCAGACGAATGTGACCACGCGGGAATGCCAGACCGGGCTGAGCTGGACCGAGGCGGGGCCGGCTGGAGCCGGGCTCGTTGAGGTGGCGTCCTGCTAGGAGTAGAGCGGGGAAACTGTGTTGAGCTGAGTCGGAGGTGCATCAGGCGGGCACACCACGGGCATACTGAGCCGGGAGCCGGCGTGCCGAGGTCGACTAGGTGACAGAGCAGGCATGAAAGGAGCTGGGGCCACCACGGGCGCACCGAGGGCGTGCTGAGCTGGACTGAGCCGCGGTCTCGCCAAGCATGCATGCCACGGTGAGGAGCCGGGATGGTGCCGTGGATGGTGCGGGGCCAGCAAGGATGGAGCTGTGGCTGCCGTGGGAGAGGCGCGCTGCAAGGTCGTGCCGTGGGTGGTTGCAGCCGGACACGGGCACGTGGGGTGGAGGCTTGCCGCTACCCCACACTGGGTAGAGTCGAAGAAGTTGGACGTGCCACAGGCGTGCCGAGCTGGGCACCGGTGTAGGGTCACCATGCCGAGATCGACAGGACATCGGAGCGGGCACTTGAGGAGCTGGGGTCGCCGCAAGCACGCCGGGGGCGTGCCGCGGGCATGTTGAGCGCCAGACCGGACCTCGTGGAGCTGGAGAGGCCGAGCTGGGTGTCGCTGCCGAGGTGGGCACTGAGGTCGGCGGATGCCGGAGCTGGCGCGGGAGGAGCCGGGGTCGCCGATCCGCTGCCCGATGGGAGAAGGAGGGCGGAGGTCTCCTGCGGGCGAGCCGGGCATCGCTGCCGAGGTGGGCACTGAGGTCGGCGGACGCCGGAGCTGGCGCGGGAGGAGCCGGGGTCGCCGATCCGCTGCCCGGCTGGAGCAGGAGGGCGGAGGTCTCCTGCGGGCGAGCTGGGCATTGCTGCCGAGGTGGGCACTGAGGTCGGCGGACGTCGGAGCTGGCGCGGGAGGAGCCGAGGTCGCCGCAAGCATGCCAGGGGCGTGCCGCAGGCATGTCGAGCGCCGGACCGGACCTCGTGGAGCTGGAGAGGCCGAGCTGGTTTTGGGCGTGCCATGCGGGTGCGCTGCTGACTCCCAACGGGTGAGGCTGTGCGTGGCGGTGCCGAACGGAGGTGGGCGGAGACCTGCTGCCTCCCAGTAGGTGAGGCCGGGGTCGTGCCTCCCTTATGCGCAGATCGAGGCACGAGTGTGGTGCGGTCGCGCCGAACTGAGGAGTTCCACTATGGTGCCAGAACTGGATCCCATGTGGACTTGGCCTCGTTGCCGGGTCACGCCATTCCCAAACACGCCGAACTGGAGCGGCACGGGCTGAGGTGGACGGAGCCATGCGGGCGCTCACAGGGCGGAGTCGGAGAGCTTCATGGACTGAAGTGGGCTGCCCGGTATGCTTGGCTGGGCTCCAGGCATGGCCGAAGTGAGCCGGCCGGGTGCCGACCTGGTCGAGGTACCAGCCCCGCCGAGCTGAGCTCCATGCACGGTCGAACTGGGCTGGCCGAGGTGCCGACCTGGGCGCCATAGGGGCTGATCTCTTCAAGTTGCCCCACCATTGTGTCTGGGCCAAATGGGTTAGTCGCCACTGTAACAGATGCCCCCACTCCCTGAGTCCAAGGCGTTGCTTCTCCTCGTTTTGGATGAAGGGAGTAGTTTTTTACCCATTCGGCTCTATGCCGTAGCATGCCTGCAAAACAAAAAATAGGAGGTGGTGTTTTTGAAGCTTACTTGCCCATAGGTACCTTGACTGAAGGTTAGTTGCACCATGATGGAGTTATCACTTCAGTAGGACCCCTCTTTGGCCGGGTAGAA
Source organism: Areca catechu (assembly GCA_021397845.1). Taxonomy (NCBI): domain Eukaryota; kingdom Viridiplantae; phylum Streptophyta; class Magnoliopsida; order Arecales; family Arecaceae; genus Areca; species Areca catechu. Next base: position 43,543,665 of record CM038038.1, read on the forward strand.
GGCATTGCCATGAAGGAATAAATGGGTGAGGCGCACAACTTGGGTGCACACATGTATGGCCGGGTACATGGTTCAGGCGGCCGAGCTTGGAATATCTGTCGGAACCTTTGATGAAGATATTGAAGTCGCCAGAAGACAGGAGCCATTGCGGGTGAGGAAGCCCAGGGAGCTCGAGGGAGCAACGCTCGATTACGGGGGAGCCACCCTGGCAGAGGAACTCAAGGGAGAACACGCGGACTGAAGTCCGAGCCTTTACGCCGGAATCGGGTTCCAAGGCACCGAGGGACATCGTGGGGAACTGGGTTCCGCTCTACCGGAACTGGGATCCGGGCCTCCTTTGTCAGACTCGGGGTCGGACAGATGAGTTCCTGTAATGATGAAGAGAAAAGTTGCACCACAGATGAACTTTAATTTTTTAGGAGAGATTCTTACATCCTCCGTACGGTGGCAAAGCCACTCGCTTGGCGCGCTGGGAGGCGAGTCACAGATGGTCGGACCTTCAGAGTGACCCATGGATATCTCCGGACAAGATTCAAGTGGCAAATGCGGGGCTCAATGTAGAGCCTGGCTTCAGTTTGGCTGGATCAAGGGGCATGAATTCAGCTCAGCTTAATTTGAGCTCAGTTCGGTTGAACCAAGGGGCGTGACTTCAGCTCGGCCGCGTCGAGGAGCCTAGCTTCATTTCATCTCAGCATCATTTGAGTTTAGCTCGGCTGAATTAAGGAGCCGAACTTCAGCTCTTAATTTCGCTGAACTTGGAGTCGGACAGATGAGTTCCTCTTTCTTGAGATGGCAGAGCCACTGGTTCGCCATGCTAGGAGGCGAACCATGGACGGTTGGTCCTCTAGAGCTTCCCATGGACATCTCCAAACTTGGAGCACAGCAAATGCCAGACTGTCAGTTTTCTTGGTAGATGGCGGGACTTCTTGGAGTCTCCGCGGACATCTCCGGACTGTGAGTAAGGCGAGAGCTGAACTGAGAGTCATGCGGTAGATGTGAGACTCAGTAGGGAGCTTGACTTTACTTCGACCGAGTTGAGGGCTTGAGCTTAGCTTCATTAAGTTCAGCTCGGCTGAACTGAGGAGCTTGACTTCAGCTCTTTGCTTCGCCGGACTCGGAGTCGACAGGGGAGCTCCTGCATTGGTGAAGAGAAAAGTTGCACCGAAGAGGAACTTTGGTCATTGGGGAGGGACTCTTACCTCCTTCATGGGATGGTAGAGCTGCTAGTTCGCCATGCTAGGAGGCGAGTCATGGACGGTTGGAGCCCTAGAGCTTCCCACGGACAACTCCAAACTTTGAGCACAGCAAATGCCAGACTGTCAGTTTTCTCAGTAGATGGCGGGACTTCTTGAAGTCTCCGCGGACATCTCCGAACTGTGAGTAAGGCAAGAGCTGAACTGAGAGTCATGCGGTAGATGTGGGGCTCAGCTTTTTGGTGCCGGGGTGTCCAGTCTTTGGTGCCGGGGAGCGTGGGATCCGGGCTTTGGTGCCGGAGAGCGTGGGATCCGGGCTTTGGTGCCGGAGAGCGTGGGATCCGGGCTTTGGTGCCGGAGAGCATGGGATCCGGGCTTTGGTGCCGGAGAGCGTGGGATCCGGGCTTTGGTGCCGGAGAGCGTGGGATCTGGGCTTTGGATCAAGAATTCTTGCGCCAGGCTATGACCGGCTCGGGCGAGTCGCAGTGCTTGCCCTTGATAGTGGTATAGGAGCCCTTCCTGTAAAACTGTTGAACTCTGGTCATATGAATAAACAAAGACATATCCCTTCCTTGTGCAGGCCGGAATTAGGTTCGCCGACCGCCCTCTTGGGAGAGAGCGAGACTCCTTTGCACGTAAGAATACAACTCGGTTGCATGAGGGAGCAAGGCTCCGTTGGATGGGGGAAAGCTCCGTTGGATGGGAGCAAGTCCCGCTGCATGGGTGTAAGTCCCGTTGCATGAGGGGAAAAGAGATTCCTGTAGCACTGAGACTCCCGTTGCTGCATGGGAGAGTTGGAACCCCATCGTGAGGGAGGAAAGAGGCTTCCGCTACACGAGGTTGATGGCTCCATTGCATGGGGAATAGGAATCTTGTTGTTCGGGAGGAAGCTCCACTGCTTGGGAGGAGAGAGGCTCCCGTTGCACAGGGGGTTTCGTGGCTTAGGGAGAAGCTCCGTCGCCCGAGAGCATTAGGCTCCTAGTGCACGTTGTACGGGAGGGAAGAAAAACTCCCTGCCATGAGGGGGATGACTCCATTGTACGGGAGGAAGCTCCGTTGCATGAAGGAGATGGAGCTTCGTTGCTCAGGAAAGATGAGATCCTTAAGAAAGAATAGAACTCCTCCACACGGGAGGATAGACCTCCATTTGGGGGAGGAAGACTCCGTTGAACGGGAGAATAGATCTCTGTCGCATGGTAGAGGAGGATCGCTGCATGGGAGCACAGTACTCCACCGCATGGAAGGAAGAAGCTTCCGTTACATGGGAGGAGAAAACCTTGTTGCATGGGAAGACGCTTCCGTTGCATGGAAGAACGAGGCTCTGTTAGAGATCTCGTTGCATGGGAGAACGAGGCTCTGTGAGAGAGCTCGTTGCATGGGAGCATGGTACTCCACCACATGGAAGGAAGAAGCTTCCGTTACATGGGAGGAGAAAACCTTGTTGCATGGGAAGAAGCTTCCGTTGCATGTTGCATGGGAGAGGAAGAGACTCCCGTTGCATGAGGGAGTAAGCTCCGTTGCATGGGAGCAAACTCCGTTGCATGTGAAGGAACATCATGGCATGGGAGGAAGACTCCGCTGCATGGGAGGAGGCTCCGTTGCATGTTGTATGGGAGAGGAAGAGACTCCCGTTGCGTGAGGGAGTAAGCTCCGTTGCGTGAGAGCAAACTCCGTTGCGTGGAAGGAGAATGCCTCGTTGCATGGAGGAGGAAGAGGCTCCAGCTGCGTGAGGGAGTAAGCTCCGTTGCACGGGAGCAAACTCCGTTGCGTGGAAGGAGAAGGCCTCGTTGCATGGAGGAGGAAGAGGCTCCTGCTGCGTGAGGGAGTAAGCTCCGTTGCACGGGAGCAAACTCCGTTGCGTGGAAGGAGAAGGCCTCGTTACATGGAGGAGGAAGAGGCACCTGCTGCGTGAGGGAGTAAGCTCCGTTGCATGGGAGCAAACTCCGTTGCGTGGAAGGAGAAGGCCTCGTTGCATGGAGGAGGAAGAGGCTCCTGCTGCGTGAGGGAGTAAGCTCCGTTGCATGGGAGCAAACTCCGTTGCGTGGAAGGAGAAGGCCTCGTTGCATGGAGGAGGAAGAGGCTCCTGCTGCATGAGGGAGTAAGCTCCGTTTCATGGGAGCAAACTCCGTTGCGTGGATTTCTTTCTCTTTCACGACGGCCAGACCCTCTCTTCTTTTTCCCTTCTTCTCTTCTCTCCCTTTTTTTTTTTTTTTTTGGTGGGGCTCCTGGATGGTGGTACCGCTGGGAGGTGGCTCCATCCTTGGCTTGAAGCCAGGTGCCCCGTCAAGGGTGGTGATGCACCCTCACAGCTCAAGATTTTTTGATCGAGATCGCTCCTTGGAGCCTCGAGAGAGAGGGAGAAATTCTCGTGCCCCCATCCGCGTGCCCCCGGTCTACCCCCCAGGGACTAAGGACAAAGGTGGAAAACCTTATTGAGGAGCATGGATCTGCCCCCCTACCTGGCGCGCCAATCTGTTGCCGCCTAGATTGCCATGGCCAGTAGCTCTTGTGTGGCCTAGGTGCGTGGGCTCCGTGCCAGCGTCACCGGGCTCGTTGGTCGGAGACGATCAAGGGGAACATAGTTGTAGTTGGGATGAAAGGGGCTTGGTACTGTCGTGGCCCTCCTGTGGGCCTCTTCGGTGAGGAGTAATCTTCCTCCTTATTGTCCCTCCGCCGGGCGATACCTGCAAAATAGGGGAGACCTGCGCTGGGGATTCCGGCAAAGGCACTCCGACGATCAAGTCAGTGGGACGATCGAAGGAAATAAAGGACCTCTAAGACAGAGAGCTTGGGGGGACTCTCTGCTGCCAGAGGGTGATGGATCATGCCAGAATGAGGAGAGTGTGTCCTCTCTCCCTTACCTCTTCCTGCTGCTCTCATATAGGCTAACGGCTCTTGGTGTTCAGAGGGGCACGTTCTTCTTGGTATATGCCTGTGAAGCCTCTGCAGGCCTGGGAGGCTTAGGTACGCTGGTCAGCTTCCCCTTTCTTGATGGCTTAGAAGATTGGCAGAGGAGCCCAGCGCCTCGGGTGTGGCACTATTCACTTGTTAGTATAAACGGTAGCTTAGGAAACTTAAATGCGTACCTTTCTTTGCAGGCGGCGTGTCAGGCGGCGCATCCAGGACCCACGTGGAGGGGGATCCATGGAAAGAGCACCAGGCCAATGCGGATAGGCCCCTCGGGAAACACGCTGGGCCCACGTGAGACCGAACTGCGAGGTGCTCCCAGCGACCGAGCTGGGCTGAGATGCCGAGGTGCTGAACTAGACGGGACGCCGCTTCAAGTTGCCATGCGGGCACATGGATCGAGAGAAGGCTTGCAGGGGCCTTCATGCACGTTGATTGAGGCGACGTGCGAGGCCACGTGCATGTAGGCGCGAACCCATGCGTTGCGAACACGAGCACTGCCGGGCCACGGGAGAGCGGAGCTGGGCCGCGGGCGTGCTTGGGCACGGAGCAGGTGCGGACGGATATGGCCATGCGGGAATGCCAGACCGGGCAGAGCCGGGCTGAGCTGGACCGAGGCGGGGCCAGCCGGAGCCGGGCTCGTTGAGGTGGCGTCCTGCTAGGAGTAGAGCGGGGAAACTGTGTTGAGTTGAGTCGGAGGTGCGTTAGGCGGGCACACCACGGGCATACTGAGCCGGGAGCCGGCGTGCCGAGGTCGACTAGGTGACAGAGCAGGCATGAAAGGAGCTGGGGCCGCCATGGGCGCACCGGGGGCGTGCTGAGCCGGACTGAGCCACGGTCTCGCCAAGCATGCATGCCACGGTGAGGAGCCGGGATGGTGCCGCGGATGGTGCGGGGCCAGCAAGGATGGAGCTGTGGCTGCCGCGGGAGAGGCGCGCTGCAGGGTCGTGCCATGGGCGGTTGGAGCCGGACACGGGCGCGTGGGGTGGAGGCTTGCCGCTACCCCACACTGGGCGGAGTCGAAGAAGCCGGACGTGCCACAGGCGTGCCGAGCCGGGCACCGGCGCGGGGTCACCGTGCCGAGATCGGCAGGACATCGGAGCGGGCACTGGAGAAGCTGGGGTCGCCGCAAGCACGCCGGGGGCGTGCCGCGGGCATGTTGAGCACCGGACCGGACCTCGTGGAGCTGGAGAGGCCGAGCTGGGCGTCGCTGCCGAGGTGGGCACTGAGGTCGGCGGATGCCGGAGCTGGCGCGGGAGGAGCCGGGGTCACCGATCCGCTGCTCGATGGGAGCAGGAGGGCGGAGTTCTCCTGCGGGCGAGCCGGGCGTCGCTGCCGAGGTGGGCACTGAGGTCGGCGGACGCCGGAGCTGGCGCGGGAGGAGCCGGGGTCGCCGATCCGCTGCCCGGCTGGAGCAGGAGGGCGGAGGTCTCCTGCGGGCGAGCCGGGCGTCGCTACCGAGGTGGGCACTGAGGTCGGTGGACACCGGAGCTGGCGCGGGAGGAGCCGAGGTCGCCGCAAGCACGCCGGGGGCGTGCCGCAGGCATGTCGAGCGCCGGACCGGACCTCGTGGAGCTGGTTTTGGGCGTGCCATGCGGGCGCGCTGCTGACTCCCAACGGGTGAGGCCGTGCGGGGCGGCGCCGAACGGAGGTGGGCGGAGACCTGCTGCCTCCCAGCGGGTGAGGCTAGGGTCGTGCCTCCCTTATGCGCGGATCGAGTCATGAGTGTGGTGCGGTCGCGCCGAACTGAGGAGTTCCACTATGGTGCAAGAACTGGATCCCATGTGGACTTGGCCTCGTTGCCGGGTCACGCCATTCCCAAACACGCCGAACTGGAGCGGCACGGGCTGAGGTGGACGGAGCCATGCGGGTGCTCACAGGGCGGAGTCGGAGAGCTTCATGGACTGAAGTGGGCTGCCCGGTATGCCTGGCTGGGCTCCAGGCATGGCCGAAGTGAGCCGGCCGGGTGCCGACCTGGACGAGGTACCAGCCCGGCCGAGCTGAGCTCCAGGCACGGTCGAACTGGGCTAGCCGAGGTGCCAACCTGGCCGCCATAGGGGCTGATCTCTTCAAGTGGCCCCACCATTGTGTCTGGGCCGAATGGGTTAGTTGCCACTGTAATAGTTGGTTTTGGATCTATATCTAGATTAGGGATTACTTTTAGGAACCTAGTTGAGACATTCACCATGGTTGTGTGTCTATAGAGATTAATCAGGGTTTAAAACCCTAAATTTCTATGGCACGAGACGGTTCATCTGTGTTGGCCTTTTTAGAAGGATCCTTAAAGAAAACCTACGGTATTAAAAATATTTTAATCCTGATACATGATTATACATTGGTATGTCTATAATTGTTAAGCCTTGCCATATTATAAATTGATATGATAGGACTAGATATGATGCATGAAAGATGTAAAAGGGATTTAAAAGGAAAAACCAGTGCAATGGATGCCTACCCTAGGCATGCTACACTAGGAAGTAGGTATTGCATAATTAAAATTTTTAACATGCATACGGAAAAACCTACTCATGCACAGGATCTAACATAAACATGATGCATGAAATAGATACAAAGGCATGTAAAGGCAAGTGCAATACTTATAAACAACATAATAATATATAGATCTAAGCATGCATGATAACAAAAAGAAATAATATACCTGATCGAAGCAGGAAGAAGCTGACTCCCACAGTCTTCAGAACAGATCAGTAGTAAATCAAGGCAGCCGGTTGAACTCCTTCAACAGCAAAATAGATCTGCAAACAACAAGAAGAAGAGATCGATCCAATCTCTCGAAGTGTCCAAATGTCCACCCTCTAGAGTATCCACATGCGGGCTCTCATTGATCCAACTCCCGGATGAATGTTAGTCCTCCAGGAATCAATGAACAGATCACCAAAGTATGGAGCAAGAAAACAAAAGTTCTTCACAAACCGTCTTCTCCAAGACCGTCCTTGCTCCACCAAAAGCACATACCGGAAAACTTAAAAACAAACAGGGAAGGATATAACGGTGCTAAAAAGCTCTCTTATACACGCTCTGTAGCAACCTCTGTTTCTTCCCATCTCTCACGGATCACCTGCACTGTTTCTCCCCTCCTCTCTCTCTCATGGCCTGTCACTACTCTCGCACAACTCACGGCCAGCAACCAAGAAAAATATATAGTGCGGAGAAAAACCCGTGTAGGCTGGGAAAACAACGAGGGAGGAGTCCAGAGAAATCACCGTGAGATAAGTCCAGCTAAAATCAAAACTCTTTTGAATAGGCTTAGGATCGGTTTCAAAGAACTATGAATAGTCGCAGGATGAGAACAAGGCGAGCAAAATCACCAAGAAAACACTTTCGATCGTAGTGGAAAGGATTGATGTCGGATCTCCCAAGCTTCATCCGATCTTCACCTTGTTCTTATCTCATCCACACGGTAAAACAAAAGCAGGGGAAGAAATCAAGTCAATGTTTTAAAGTCTTTGAAATGCTGGGAGAAAAAACACCGTGTAAACTAACCAAGTTAAACCGGTGTTAAAAAGTCTGGGAGAAAACTCGTGAAAAACCAGCCAACCGTGAAAATCGGGAAATCAACGTGAGAAGAAACCAGATAAAAAACTGGTCCATAAAACCGGTTCAACAAAGACCTCGGTCTGACCAAACCCGATCAAAAAAAAAATCGGATCCAGTCCAGGTCTACCAGGAACAGTTCCGGGTTGACCCAAACCAATCCTGGTCGATCCAAATCAGACCAGATTAATCAGAATAAATCTAATGTGTGCTCAATTAGTCTGTTTGACCTTAATACCGACACGATTCCCAATCGTTGATCGGTTCCCGGATCAGGAAGAAATCCTCTATGGCATGTGACCTCATAGGTTTGAACCTAAACGGTAGCAATGGAACACTTCCAGTACCAGCAAAAGATACCATCTAGCAATAGGTCCCGACATCCGAATAGATCGAAGATGCGAGAGCAATCTATCAAACCTCTGGCATATGGTTACCATATAATTCATCTCTTTGACATCCAATGCTCAAGATGATCTAGGGTTAAACTGTCAACCCTAACTATGTCAATCCACAACATGTCTCAACCTCGCAAGTCCAGTGACTCCTCATTAGGACTACCCCGTTTAAGGATTTGCTAAATTGAGACACTGCGAGATGTTCAATCCAAATAATTTGGACAGGTCAAATTCCATATTGTTTTACTACTGCTCCACAAGTACTTGCCTGTACGTAGAAACCTTCCATCACCGGATTAGAAATCCGGGTAGTCTGGCATCAAAGCATAGGGAGTTGCTTACAAGCTACCATGGTGACCTCAGGTCGGAGTGACACATATACCCATATCCAATCGTGAGCAATCCTTTTGCAGAAAGGAGCTCCATGGAGTCACATTCAATAAGATGTCACACATCCCACTTGCAGATCATATCAGTGTCACCGCACTCCTTTGGTCAAGAGGACAACCAAACGATATGAACCACAACAACCTATACTTGATACATTGCCATCATGTATAATGTATCCTTTGGCTATGAACCTTTTAATGGACCACTCTCTATATCGAAGTCAGTGCAGTCCTAAGGACTTCATCACATAAATTGAGTTCATTATAGAAAAATGAATATGTGATGAGCTGCCAAAATAAAGTTTTATTAATTCATACACAAATCACAATACTGAGCACAACCGCCTACAACCTAGGCGATTGGCTTTAGGACACAATTCGCAACAACTCCCACTTATACTAAAGCCAATCAGAACAGTATTGAATACCCATTTTCCTTTTACAATAGTCGAACTCTTTTATTCCGAGGGCTTTAGTAAAGGGGTCGACCAGATTCTCCTTTCCATTGATCTTTATAAGATTGATGTCGTCTCGTTCCACGATCTCTCGCATGAGGTGATAGCTGAAAGGAAACTGATGCAGGTGGTTTGACAAGATCCTACACTAGGCATGCAAACATCTGCGGGTGCAGATAGGATTTTAAAATAATTTTAAAATTCACGCAGCAGGTATCTGCTCTGCTAGGAATTAATTTAGATCTAGTTGCATATAGGCATGCAAAATCATATAAAATATTTATAAAATATTAAACAATTTAATATATCCATGCATGATTAAAAAATAAATTTTCCATACATTTATTCTGCCTGGAATAACTCTGGAATAAACTTGGAATAGTCTGGAATAACTGGAATAAAGTTATTCCAGTCGTCTTCCTCCCTTGGACCCTGTTTTTGGCTTGCAAAACGTCGTCGGAACACCGCCTTCCGGATCTCTGTTTGCTCCCAAATTTGAGCAGCGACTTCTTGGACAAGTCTTCTTCGATTTGCCACCGATTTCTGCAACCAAAACAAGCCCAAAAAAATATAAAAAATCGCCAAAGACTGCTGCTGAAAATTTCTGCAGAACAGGACAGCAGCACTTTTCTTTGTGTTTTGAGCTGCAGCGGGTGATCCGGCTCACGTGGCTTGCTCCCAGGAGTAAAAGAGTACTCCCTCTAGAGGGGAGACATGCCAGGGCCCCTCCGATCCGCCTTCACACGCGGTGCTAGCCGCTGGAAGGAGCAACACGGTCACAAGATTTTCTGCTGTTGGGCAGAACTTGAGCACTTCAAAACAAGGGATTTAAAACTTGTTTCTCTCCCTCTAAAACTCCTAAACCCAGCCCTAAAGGCTCTCTCCTTAAGCCTCTCAAAGAAGAAGAATGGGACAAGCACTCGTTTTTCCCTCTTAAGAGTTCTCACGGTGAAAACTTTTAACCCACGGTGAAACTTTTTCCAACAAACAGGGGATGGCTTGGTGGGGTTTTATAAAAGGTGTTGGGAGGGAGAGGGAGGGGAAAGGGCTGGAAGATGAAGAGATTGCAGCTGCCGTTCATCCAATTAACCAGCAATAAAAGAGAGATTAAAGGGGACATAAGGCAGCAGGTGGAGGGCTGAGAAGGGACGCCCCGTCAAGGCTTGTTCGGTCGTTTGGCCTTGATTCCAGCGAAAAGAAAATTCCAACGTGTAAAACGGTCATGTGGAAATGAAAACGCCGGTTCATCCAAAACTGGTCCAACCAAAATTGGTCTAATCCCATTAAATCAATTTGGTTCAAACCCAATGGTGGTTCAATCCAATTGAACCTGGTTCAGGGAATAAAATTGGTTCACAACCAATTTGAGGCCGAAACGAACTCCGAATCAGTTCAAAATTGATTCAGAAAAATCCTGGCGCAGAGCTGGTCAACCCGAAATATTTTCCGGTCGACACAGACAAGAGCAAGATAGGGAAAAGAGTGCTCAAAAATACTGTGACCATAAAACCGAGATGATTCCCAATCGTAATCGGTATCCGGATCAGAGAGTTATCCTCTGTGGCGTGTGACCTCATAGGTTCGAACCTAAACGGTAGCACTAGAACAATTTTTAGTACCAGCACAGGAAACCATCTAGCAATAGGTCCCGGCATCCGGATAGGTTGAAGATGCGGGAGCAAACAATCGAACCTCTGGCATATGGTTACCGTATAATTCATCCTTTTGACCTCTAATGCTCAGGATGACTGAGATTGGGCTGCCAACCCAGAATGAGTCAGTTGACTACGTGTCTCAACCTTGCAAGCCCAGTGACTCTTCACTAGGACTACCCCGGCCGAGGATTTGCTAAATTGAGATACTGCGAGACATTCAATCCAAACTGTTTGGACAGGTCAATTCCATCTTGCTCCATCACTGCTCCACAAGTATTTGCCTGTATCCAGAAACCTTCCATCACCGGATTAAAAATCCGGGTAGTCCGGCACCAAAGCACAGGGAGTTGCTTGCAAGCTACCGTGATGACCTCAGGTCTGAGGGACACATATACCCATATCCAATCGTGAGTTTCCCTTTGGCAGAAAGGGGCTGCACGGAGTCACGTTCAATGAGATACCACATATCCCACTTGTAGATCACATCAGTGTCACCATACTCATTTGGTCAAGAGGACAACCAAACGATGTGAACTGCAACAACCTATACTTGATATATTGCTGTCCAGTACAATATATCCTTTGGTTGTGAACTGGGTTTAAGGACCACTCGATACATGCTCTCTGTATCGAAGTCAGTGTAGTCCTAAGGACTTCATCACATGGAAAGAGTTCATTTCAGGGAAATACAATATGTGATGAGCTGCCAAAAATAATATTTTATTAATTCATAATATGAATACAATGCTTAGCACAACCGCCTACAACCCAGGCGATTGGCTTTGAGACACAATTCCCAACAACTCCCACTTGTACTAAAGCCAATCAGAAGAGTATCTAATACCCATTTCCCATTTACAATAGTCAACTTTTTTATTCCGAGGGCTTTAGTGAAGGGGTCGGCCAGATTTTCTTTTTCATCGATCTTCAGAAGATTGATGTCGTCTCGTTCCACGATCTCTCGTACGAGGTGGTAGCACTACAAAATGTGCTTGGTGCGGTGATGAGCTTTCGGCTCCTTAGCTTGAGCAATGGCTCCAGTGCTGTCACAGTACACCAGAACAGGGCCATCTAGGGAAGGTGCCACCCCTAGCTCTCCAAGAAACTTCCGCAACCAGATAGCTTCCTTTGCCGCATCTAATGCTGCAATGTATTCTGCTTCGCATACCGAGTCTGCAACAGTTGCCTGCTTAGAACTTTTCCAGCAGATCGCTCCTCCATTCAGGATAAAAACAAACCCTGACACACTCTTGCTATCATCTCTATCTAACTGGAAACTGGAGTCAGAGTACCCCACAAGTTTCAAGTCAGGTTCTCCATAAATTAGCCACTGATCTTTAGTATTTCTTAAATAATTAAGGATGGACTTAACCACCTTCCAATGCGCCTCACCTGGGTCAGACTGGTATCCACTCACTACTCCTAGTGAGTATGCCACGTCTGGTCTAGTACAAGTCATAGCATACATGATAGAGCCTACTGCAGAAGCATAAGGTACCCTACTCATGCGCTCTCTTTCCTCAGGAGTTGTCGCACAATCCTTCTTGGAAAGAGTAATTCCAGAACCTATCGGAAGATAGCCTTTCTTGGAATTTTCCATACTAAACCGTTTCAACACAATGTCAATGTACGTAGACTGGGACAGTTCCAAAAGCTTCTTTGATCTATCTCTATAGATCTTCATACCTAGTATGTAAGAAGCTTCACCCAAGTCCTTCATGGAGAACTGAGATGATAACCAGACCTTTATTCCTTGTAATGCTGCGACATCATTCCCGATTAAGAGAATGTCGTCAACATACAGTACTAGGAATACGATCACAGAACCATTAAACCATTTATAGATGCACGGTTCTTCTCCGTTCTTAACGAAGCCATACGATTTGATACACCTATCAAACCGTAAGTTCCAACTTCGAGACGCTTGCTTGAGTCCATAGATGGACCTTTGCAGCTTGCATACTTTTGATTCATCTATGGATGTGAACCCTTCAGACTGTATCATATACACTTCTTCTTCCAGCTCCCCATTCAGGAAAGCGATTCTAACATCCATCTGCCAGATCTCGTAATCAAAGTATGCTGCCAAAGCAAGCATGATCCGAATGGACTTGAGCATTTCCACAGGGGAGAAAGTCTCGTCATAATCGATACCATATCACTGACGATACCCCTTGGCAACCAGACGGGCTTTATAGGTCTCTACCTTCCCATCTGTGCCCCTTTTCCCTCTTGAAGATCCATTTACACCCGATGGGTTTTATTCCTTCAGGCGGATCAACCAATGTCCAAACATTGTTGATTTCCATGGACTCCATTTCGGATCGCATGGCTCCAAGCCATGCCTCAGAGTCAGATCTATGAAGTGCATCCATATAATTGATCGGATCCTCATTGTTCTCATCGAGCTCAATGGGATCGCCATCCCGGACCAAGAATCCGTAGTATCTGTCCGGGTGACGCGGTATTCTACCGGATCTCCTAATGCGTTCTAGGTGTGATTCAATCACAGCTGGTTCTACGATGTCCTTAGAGTGTGTAGGTTCTTCTATTGGCTGAACTTCATCAAGTTCAATCTTAGAAGCTATAGTTCCTTCTCCAAGGAACTCCTTTTCCAAAAAGATAGCTCTAAGAGCAACGAACACCTTTTGTTCATTCTCCAAGTAGAAGAAATACCCTTTGGTTTCCTTAGGATAACCAATGAATAAATACCTGTCAGACTTAGGAACAAGTTTGTCTGAGTCTAAACGTTTTACGTAAGCCGGACAACCCCAGACCCGAAGGTATGAGATTGAGGGTTTACGCCCATTCCACATCTCATACGGAGTGGAGACAACAGACTTACTTGGAACATTATTTAATAAGTAACAGACTGTCAGAAGCGCATATCCCCAAAAGGATAGCGGCAGAGTTGCAAAGCCCATCATGGATCGAACCATGTCCAACAAGGTTCGATTCCTCCTTTCGGACACACCATTCAACTATGGTGTTCCTGGAGGAGTCCATTGAGAGAGAATTCCATTCTCCTCAAGATATGTCAAAAAAGCATCAGATAAGTATTCACCACCTCGATCAGATCGAAGGGTTTTAATACTTTTTCCAGTTTGCTTTTCTACTTCATTACGGTATCGTTTGAACATTTCAAACGATTCAGACTTATGTCTCATTAAAAAGACATAACCGAATCTTGAAAAGTCGTCTGTAAAAGTAATGAAATATTTATATCCTTCTCTGGCACTAACTGACATCGGTCCACATACATCAGTATGTATTAGGCTTAGAAGTTCTGTAGCTCGTTCACCTTTTCCAGTAAAAGGTGACTTGGTCATTTTACCAAGTAAACAGGATTCACAAGTGGGCAGTGATTCAGAATCACTGACCTCGAGAAGTCCATCTTCTCGCATCTTGTTTATCCTATTTTGGTTAATATGACCTAGCCTACAGTGCCAAAGATACAAATTATCGACATTATCTAACCTTGGGCGTTTGCTAGAAGTGTACATTACACTAACAGGCCTTGATAGTATGTATATGCCATTATTTAATCTAGCTTTCATTATAACAGAGTTATTCAAAATAACATTGCAAAAATCTCCTTTTATTGAAAGTTCAAAACCACAATTGGCCAAAAGGCCTACAGAGATTATGCTCATAATGAAACTAGGACAATAGTGACAGTCGACTATTTCGACAGTACAAGACTCAAAGACAAGACGCAGGACTCCGATTGCCAGTACTGGAATACGATTTCCATTCCCGACGCTCAGAAATTGTTCTCCATCTTCAAATCTTCTGCTAACTTGAAGTCCCTGTAACGAATTACAAACATGAATTGGACTACCAGTATCCAATACCCAGTTAGCAGTATCAACAATTGAGTAATTACAAGGTTTTATCATAAAATACCTTGTTCGGCAGACTTCTGCTTCCTCGACCTGTTCGGATCAAGGGACGCAATATAAATAGGACAGTTCCTCTTTCAGTGTCCCTTCTTCTTGCAATAGAAACATTCTGCAGAAGATTGATCAGCCTTATACTTCCTGGTCTGACTAGGGCCAGGAGCATTTTGCACCTTCTTTCCCTTTTTATTTATTTTCTTTTTCCCTTTCTTAAAGGGACGACGACCTCTACTTCCTCCCACTAAATTTATCACCCCCTTATTCAGTTGGTGGTCTTTCTCGAAAGTCTGCAGCAACCCCAAAAGACCATGGTAGTTGACTGCAGGCTTGTTCATTCTGTAATGATCGAGAAAATCAAAATAGGAGGAGGGAAGAGAATTCAGGATCGTATCCTTGCCGAGCTGCTCGTGCAAGGGGCATCCGAGTTTGCCCAGTTTTTCAATCAGCTCGATCATGTACAATACATGATCAGTGACTGAACCGCCATTCGGCATCTTGGAGTTGTAGATGGCACAAGACACTTTGTACCGTTCTACATCATCCAGGGTGCCGAAGGATTCCTTCAACTTTTGAAGGATTTCATCAGGATGGGCCTCCTCGAATTTGCGACTGAACTCGTCGTTCATAGCCGCTAACATAATGCAACGGACAGTAGTCCAATCAGAGACCCACTTCAGATAAGCGTCTCTGACCGCACTCCGTGCATTAGCGGGAGGGATTTCAAGTGCCGGATCCGTTATCACATATAGGATCCGTTCATGCTCTAGAACAATTCTTAATCTTCGATACCAACTATCGAAGTTGTGACCCTTTAACTTCTCGTTATCGAGAAGTGACCAGAGCGATAAATTTGAAGACATCTGAAAAGAAAACAAGACCAAATTTGAATTAATAATTTAACCAAAAGACTTGGACTTTAGTCTAAAGGTTTCTCCCACTAATTTTTCAGATTGGTAGCCTCTAACTCCAATCCGTGAAAATACTTTTTCTCAAGTGGGTACTGAAATCCAATAGGCCTCGCATGAGCCCGACTATGGCCGGCTCACCCATACGAGTCTAAAGGTAGGTTCATAAACCAATTGTTTCCCTAAACAATTTTCAGTATTTTATTTTGCTCCAGAGAGCACCCCAATTGGCCTAGGAGCCTCCTATTGCGGGTCTCTGGTTAGGTCTAACCATTAAAATGACGAATCCAATGCTTCCAGTTAACTAAAGACCAAGCCCGACTATGGCCGGCCCACCTGGTCCCGTTAAGAAGGTTGCACTGAACCATCATCGATCAGATAGAAATTCTAGTCACCGGATGTACACACGTTCTATGGAACTGCCGATGCACACCAAGCTAGTGGACACATTTCTATCCAACTTAATGGGAGGCAAAGACACTATCAACTCCTTGACTTAGTCTTTTTAAAGACCTAATAATTTTAGAGGATTTTAATTATGACAGAAGAAAGAGATAAGGACATGGATCATCCTCCCACTGAATGAATCAGATTCCAGGAGGGTTAAATTAAATCAACAAATGATCCATGGGCACCTATAGATCAGTCAGACCGATCAACCTGGGTGACATGGGTTAACTCGAGTCATTGAGCTTTTCCAATCAGTTCTGGTTGACTCGACTAGCCAGGTAGGTGAGATCATGGGTGAGTATCCACCATTAACCATCTTTCCTAGACACCAACCAAGTTGGCCAGGAAAGAGGTAGCCTCATACAGCCATGATCACAATGCCAAACCAACCTCGACACCAGTCGGTTTACCAAACTCGATCAGACTAGCCTAAAGACTCGGGCGTCCACTGAGCCACTAATTGGATCCATTTTAGATGAACGGATCAACTATTCTAACTATTAGATAGTTCTAAAGAAGGACCTTAAACAACTTTTGTTTAATCTTCTTATTATCCGGTTCAACTAAACTTAGGTCTAACCCAGTTATGGACCTAACTAGTTAGCTAACCCAATTAACCCAAAATGGCTTATGCAAGTGTTTTAGATTTCATAAACCTAAAAGATTTTAATAAGCCAAAGATTTAATTAAAACAATTTTAATTAAGTCTCTATGTAAAACAATTTTACATACCACAAATCATGCATCAAAAATATTTTACAAATATTTTATAAAACATGCCTAAAACATGTATCTCCAAATTAAAACAATTTTTATTTATTTATTTTATTATATAAGGATCATTCTGAAGAGGCCAACACAGACGATCCGCATCGTGTCAAAGACACATGGTCATGGTGAAGGTCTCAACTAGGTTCCAAAAAGAAAACTTGATACATTTTTAAGATTAAACAATTTTAATCTGTAACCATGCAGACTAGATTAGATTACAAATTCAACGTGGCTCTGATACCAATGAAAGGAAACTGATGCAGGTGGTTTGACATGATCCTACACTAGGCATGCAAACATCTACGGGAGCAGATAGGATTTTAAAATAATTTTAAAATTCACGCAGCGGGTATCTGCTCCGCCAGGAATTAATTTAGATCTAGTTGCATATAGGCATGCAAAATCATATAAAATATTTATAAAATATTAAACAATTTAATATATCCATGCATGATTAAAAAATAAATTTTCCATACCTTTATTCTACCTGGAATAACTCTGGAATAAACTTGGAATAGACTGGAATAACTGGAATAAAGTTATTCCAATCGTCTTCCTCCCTTGGACCCTGTTTTTGGCTTGCAAAACATCGTCGGAACACCGCCATCCGGACCTCCGTTTGCTCCCAAATTTGAGCAGCGGCTTCTTGGACAAGTCTTCTTCGATTTGCCACCAATTTCTGCAACCAAAACAAGCCCAAAAAAATACAAAAAATCGCCAAAGACTGCTACTGAAAATTTCTGCAGAACAGGACAACGGCACTTTTCTTTGTGTTTTGAGCTGCAGCGGGTGATCTGGCTCGCGTGGCTTGCTCCCAGGAGTAAAAGAGTACTCCCTCTAGAGGGGAGACATGCCGGGGGCCCTCCGATCTACCTTCACACGCGGTGCTAGCCGCTGGAAGGAGCAACACGGTCACAAGATTTTCTGCTGTTGGGCAGAACTTGAGCACTTCAAAACAAGGGATTTAAAACTTGTTTCTCTCCCTCTAAAACTCTTAAACCAAGCCCTAAAGGCTCTCTCCTTAAGCCTCTCAAAGAAGAAGAATGGGACAAGCACTCGTTTTTCCCTCTCAAGAGTTCTCACGGTGAAAACTTTTAACCCACGGTGAAACCTTTTTCCAACAAACAGGGGATGGCTTGGTGGGGTTTTATAAAAGGTGCTGGGAGGGAGAGGGAGGGGAAAGGGCTGGAAGATGAAGAGATTGCAGCTGCCGTTCATCCAATTAACCAGCAATAAAAGAGAGATTAAAGGGGAGACAAGGCAGCAGGTGGAGGGAGGAGAAGGGACGCCCCGTCAAGGCTTGTTCGGTCGTTTGGCCTTGCTTCCAGCGAAAAGAAAATTCCAACGTGTAAAACGATCATGTGGAAATGAAAACGCCGGTTCATCCAAAACCGGTCCAACCAAAATTGGTCCAATCCCATTAAATCAAATTGGTTCAAACCCAACGGTGGTTCAATCCAATTGAACCTGGTTCAGGGAATAAAATTGGTTCACAACCAATTGGAGGCCGAAACGAACTCCGAATCAGTTCAAAACTGATTCAGGAAAATCCTGGCACAGAGCTGGTCAACCCGGAACATTTTCCGGTCGACACAGACAAGGGCAAGATGGGAAAAGAGTGCTAAAAAATACTGTGACCATAAAATCGAGACGATTCCCAATCGTAATCGGTATCCGGATCAGAGAGTTATCCTCTGTGGCGTGTGACCTCATAGGTTCGAACCTAAATGGTAGCACTAGAACAATTTTTAGTACCAGCACAGGAAACCATCTAGTAATGGGTCCCGGCGTCCGGATAGGTTGAAGATGCGGGAGCAAACAATCAAACCTCTGGCATATGGTTACCGTATAATTCATCCTTTTGACCTCTAATGCTCAGGACGACTGAGATTGGGCTGCCAACCCAGACTGAGTCAGTCGACTACGTGTCTCAACCTTGCAAGCCCGGTGACTCTTCACTAAGACTACCCCGACCGAGGATTTGCTAAATTGAGATACTGCGAGACATTCAATCCAAACATTTGGACAGGTCAATTCCATCTTGGTCCATCACTGCTCCACAAGTACTTGCCTGTACCCAGTAACCTTCCATCACCGGATTAAAAATCCGGGTAGTCCGGCACCAAAGCATAGGGAGTTGCTTGCAAGCTACCATGATGACCTCAGGTCTGAGGGACACATATACCCATATCCAATCGTGAGTTTCCCTTTGGCAGAAAGGGGCTGCACGGAGTCACGTTCAATGAGATACCACATATCCCACTTGTAGATCACATCAGTGTCACCATACTCATTTGGTCAAGAGGACAACCAAACGATGTGAACTGCAATAACCTATACTTGATATATTACCGTCCAGTACAATATATCCTTTGGTTGTGAACTAGGTTTAAGGACCACTCGATACATCCTCTCTGTATCGAAGTCAGTGTAGTCCTAAGGACTTCATCACATGGAAAGAGTTCATTTCAGGGAAATATAATATGTGATGAGCTACCAAAAATAATATTTTATTAATTCATAATATGAATACAATACTTAGCACAACCGCCTACAACCCAGGCGATTGGCTTTGGGACACAATTCCCAACAATAGCACCACAGAATATGCTTAGTGCAGTGATGAGACTTTGGCTCCTTAGCTTGAGCAATGGCTCCTATGCTGTCACAATACACTGGAACAGGACCTTCTAGAGAAGGTGCCACCCCTAGCTCTCCAAAGAACTTCCGTAACCACATGACTTCTTTTGCTGTATCTGATGCTGCAATGTACAATGCTTTGCATACCGAGTCTGCAACTGTTGCTTGCTTAGAACTCTTCTAGCAGATCGCTCCTCCATTCAGCATAAACACAAACCCTGACACACTTGCTATCATCTCTGTCTGACTAGAAACTGGAGTCAGTATACCCCACAAGTTTCAAGTTAGGTTCTTCATAAATCAGCCATTGGTCCTTAGTATTTCTCAAATACTTCAGGATGGTTTTAACCACCTTCCAATGCATTTCACCTAGGTCAGGCTGGTATCTTCTTACCACTCCTAGTGAGTATGCCACGTCTAGTCTAGTACATATCATAGCATACATGATAGAGCCCACTGCTGAAGCATAAGGAACTCTACTCATGCACTCTCTTTTCTCAGGAGTTGTCACACAATCTTTTTTGAAAAGAGTAATTCCAGAACCTATCGGGAGATAGCCTTTCCTGGAATTCTCCATGCTGAACCGTTTCAGCACGGTATCAATGTACGTAGCTGGGACAATCCCAGAAGCCCCATAGATCTATCTCTATAGATCTTCATACCCAGTATATAAGAAGCTTCACCCAAGTCCTTCATGGAGAACTAAGATGATAACCAGACCTTTATTCCTTGCAATGCTACGATATCATTCCCGATTAAGAGAATGTCATCAATATACAGTACCATGAATACAATCACAGAACCCACTTATAGATGCAATGTTCCTCTCCGTTCCTAACAAAGCCATACGATTTGATACACCTATCAAATTGCATGTTCCAACTTCGAGATGCTTGCTTGAGTCCATAAATGGATCTCTGCAATTTGCACACTTTTGACTTATCTGTAGATGTGAACCCTTCAGGCTGTATCATATACACTTTCTCATCCAGCTCCCCATCTAGGAAAGCGGTTCGGACATCCATCTGCCAGATCTCATAGTCAAAATGTGCTGCCAAAGCAAGCATGATCCGAATGGACTTGAGCATTGCCACAGGGGAGAACGTCTCATCATAATCGATACCATATCACTGACAATACTCCTTGGCAATCAGACGAGCTTTATAGGTCTCCACCTTCCCATTTACGCCCCTTTTTCTCTTGAAAACTCACTTGCACCCGATGGGTTTTATCCCTTCAGGTGGATCAACAAATGTCCATACATTGTTGATCTCCATGGACTCCATCTTGGATCACATGGCTCCAAGCCATGCCTCAGAGTCAGATCTTTGAAGTGCATCCATATAGGTGATCGAATCCTCATCATTCTTGTCGAGTTCAATGGGATCACCATCCCGGACCAAGAAACTATAGTATCTGTCTGGCTAATATGGTACTCTACCGGATCTCCTAATAATTGGTTCCAGGTATGATCCAATCACAACCGGTTCTATGATGTCCTTAGAGTGTGCAGGTTCTTCCAATGGTTGAACTTCACCAAGTTCAATCTTAGAGGCTACAGTTCCTTCTCCAAGGAACTCCTTTTCCAAAAAGATAGTCCTAAGAGCAACGACCACTTTCTGTTCATCCTCCAAGTAGAAGAAATACCCTTTTATTTTCTTAGGATACCCAATAAACAGGCACTGATCAGACCTAGGACCAAGTTTATCTGAGTCTAAATGCTTTACATAAGCCGAACAACCCTAGACCCGAAGGTATGAAATTGAGGGCTTACGTCCAGTCTATAACTTATATGGAGTGGAGACAACAGATTTACTCAGAACACTATTCAGCAAGTAACAAGCTGTCCCAAATGCATATCCCCAAAAGGACAGCGGTAGAGCTGCAAAGCCCAACATGGATCGAACCATGTCCAACAGGGTTCGATTCCTCCTTTCGGACAGACCATTCAACTAGGGTGTTCCTAGAGGAGTCCATTGAGAGAGAATCCCATTCTTCTCAAGATATGTCATGAACTTACCGGATAGGTATTCACCACCTCAATCAGATCAAAGGATTTTAATACTCTTTCCAGTTTGTTTTTTCACTTCATTACGATATCGTTTGAACATCTCAAATGACTCAGATTTATGTCTCATCAAAAAGACGTAACTATACCTGGAAAGGTCGTCTATAAATGTAATGAAATATCTGTATCCATCTCTAGCACTAACTGTCATGGGTCCATATACATCAGTATGTATGAGACTCAGAAGTTCTGTAGCTCGTTCACCTTTTCCAGTAAAAGGTGACTTGGTTATTTTACCAAGCAAACAGGATTCACAAGTGGGCAGTGAGTCAGAATCACTGACCTCAAGGAGGCCTTCTCCTTGCAACTTGTTTATCCTATTCTGGTTAACATGACCTAGCCTACAGTGCCATAAATACAACTCACTGATATTTTCTATCCTTGGGCATTTGCTAGACATGTACATTACATTAACAGGCCGTGACAAAACATAAATGCCATTATTTAACTTAGCTTTCATTATCCCAAAATTATTCATAATAACTTGGCAAAAATCTCCTTTTATTGAAAGTTCATAACCACAATTGGCCAATAGGCCTATAAAGATAATGCTCATAATAAAACTAGGATAATAATGACAGTCGACTAATTCGATAGTACTATACTCAAAAACAAGACTCAGAACTTCGACCGCTAGCATTGGAACATGATTTCCATTTTCGATGCTCAGGAACTGCTCCCCATCCTCGAATCTTGTGCTAACTTGTAGTCCTTGCAATGAATTGCAAACATGAATAGGACTACCAGTATCCAAAACCCAGTTAGAAGTGTCACAAATAGAGAAATTACAAGGTTTTATCATATAAATACCTTGTGCAGCACCTTGCTGCTTTCCCTTCCTTGGCCTGCTCGGGTCTAAAGATGCCTGATAAAGAGGACAGTTCCTCTTCCAGTGTCTCTGCTTCTTATAATAGAAGCACTCTGCAATAGCTTGATCAGCTTTCACTTTCTTGGCCTGACTTGGGCCAAGAGCACTCTGCACCTTCTTTCCCTTACCTTTCTTATTCCCTTTCTTAAAGGAATGATGACCTCTAAAACCTCCCACTAAATTCACCATCCCCTTATTTAATTGGTGGTCCTTTTCGTAAGTCTGCAACAACCCCATTAAACCTTGGTAATTGACTGCAGCTTATTCATTCTATAATGATCGAGAAAGTTAAGATGAGAGGAGGGTAGAGAATTCAGTATCGCATCCTTACCGAGTTGCTCGTGCAAGGGACATCCGAGCTTGCCCAATCGTTTGATCATCTCGATCATGTATAATACATGATCAGTGATCGAACCACCATTCTGCATTTTGGCATTATAGATGGCACAAGATACTTTGTACCGCTCCACATCATCTAGCGTGCTGAAAGATTCCTTCAACTTTTGAAGAATCTTGTCTGGTTGGGCCTCCTCGAATTTATGACTGAACTCGTCGTTTATCGTCGCCAACATTATGCATTGAACAATAGTCCGATCAAAAATTCATTTCAAATAAGTATCCCTATCGAACTCTGAGCATTGGCAGGAGGTATTTCAGGTGCTAGATCTGTTATCAGATAAAGGATCGCTCGTGCTCCAGGACTATCCTCAATTTTCGATACCAGCTATTGAAATTGGGACCCTTTAACTTCTTGCTATCAAGAAGTGAGCGGAGCGAAAGGTTTGAAGACATCTAAAAGGAAAACTAAGACTAAATTAGTATATGAATTAATTAATTAAACCAAAAGACTTAGACTTTAGTCTAAAGGTCCCTCCTACTAATTTTTTGATTGGGAGCCTCTAACTCCAATCCATGAAATCATCATTTCAGTTGGTACTGAAATCTAATAGACCACGTATGAGCCTGACTATGGCCGGCTCACCCATACGTGCCTAAAGGTAGGTTCTCTAACCAATTGCTTCCCTAAGCAACTTACAGTAATAAATTTTTGCCCCACAGAACCCCCAATCGGCCTAGGGGCCTCCTATTATGGGTCTCTGGTTGGGTCCAACCATTAATATGACAAATCAAATGCTTCTAGCTAATGAATGACCAAGCCCGACTATGGCCAGCCCACTTGATCACCGTTAAGAAGGTTGCATTGAACCGTCATCTATGGGAGAGTAATCCCAGTAACTGGATGCACACCTGTTCTATGGAACTACCAATGTACACCAAGCTAAAGGACTCATTAGTAACCCACTTAATGGGAGGCTAAGACACCATCAACTCATTGACTTAGTCTTTTTCAGGACCTAATAATTTTAGAGGATTTTAATTAAATTATGATAGAAGAATAGAGAGAAGAACATCGATCAACCTCTCACTGATCAAATCAATTCTCAGAAGGGTTGAATTATATTCAACAAAGCGGTCTATCGGCACCTGAAGATCATACAGGCTGATCAACTTATGTGACATGGGTTAACTCAAATCAATAAGCTTTTCTAATCAGTTCTGGTTGATCGAATTGGCTAGGTAGGTGAGATCATGGATGAGTATCCATCATTAACCATCTTTCCTAGATACCAACCAAGTTGGCCAGGAAAGAGGTAGCCTCATGCAGCCATGATCAAAAATGTTAAACCTGCCTAGACACCAATTGATTTACCAGACTTGATTAGACCAGCCTAAAAACTCAGGCTTTCCATAGAGCCACTAATTAGATCCATTTAAGAAGAATGGATTAACCCATCTAAATATTAGATGATACTAAAGAGAAGGTCCTTAATCAACATTTGATTAGTTATCTTAATCCAATTCAACTAACCTTAGGTCTAACCCAATAAATGGACCCAATCAGATAGCTAACCCAATTAACCCGGATGGCTTATTCAAATGACATTAGGTTTCATAAACCCTAATCTGGCTTTTCATTTAATTAATCTTTCAATTCATATAAAACCCTTTTACATCTTTCATACATCATATCTAGTTCTATCATATCATTTATAATATTGTAAGCCTATGCCAATGTATAATCATGTATTAGGATTATGATGCGGGACTAATATGCATGCAATTCTTTTTGTATGTTTTATATGTGGGGTTAGGTGATTAATTCCTGAATTTCAGATCAAAATTAGTTGTAGAGAATTTTGTATGAATTTTTGAAGCCAAGCATGTAGATTAGAACCTAGAAAAGTACTAAAGAAGGATCGCCGGGGCTGAGAAGCCTCGGTTAGGGCAAGTTCTCCTACAATAATAAGACTGGAGGTAGAGGGGGTGTACCTGACAATGTCTGAAGTGCTCGATGAAGATCACAGTGAAGGGATCTCTCGTTCCTCGACGGATGCGGCCAGGAAAACCAAGCCAAAGATCCACGGATACCCGACTTTCTGCTCGGTGGTCCGATTGAGGCGTGGCTAGAGTCGTTGGATTCGTAGGAACTTGGGGACCTGCAAACGACCTATCAGGGGTTAGAAAACTCAGAGGAAATTAAGAAAACAAAGGAAAATAGCAAAGGGAAGAAAGTTTTGGAGGGGGCTGGAAGGATGGTTGAAGGCAGGAAGATGGTTTCAAACACCGGGAAGAAGAACTCTCAAACCCCTTTATGCACACAGCAGGGTAATCACACAAAGCAATTGAAGAACTCAAGGTTTATTTCATATATCAAAATCTCCCTTCATACAAGAGGCTAGGGTCCTTTAAATAGACCCTTAACCTTGGGCTTCAAGTAAGGGCACATAAGTCTTTACATAAGAATCCTTTTCCCTCTCAAACCATAGCTAGAAAATAAGGAAACATTAGATATAAAAATCCCTAAAAATTCTCTTGACTTGGCCAACACTTCAAGGATGCCTAGGGGGGCATGTTGGGCTTCTAGGAGCAGCAAGAGGCCAGCCCAAAGGGGCTCGGGCGCATGGGTTTGGGCCTTTGAAAGCTGGGGTGGCCTGGTAGCCAGGTAGTAGGAATATTCCCTGGTATCTTGCTTCTTACGGGCTTGGGCTTGGCGCCTGGGCTTGATTTCTTTAGGCTAGGATGCAGATGGACCTCTAAAATCATGGATTCCTTGGTATATAAATATATTTTGGCATCTGGAAGGGAATCTGGACATCTGGAGGGCATCTGCAAGGAATCAGGGTTTCTGATTTTCCTCTCGGGGTCATTAAATCTTCAAGCTGGGTTGGACTTGGGCTAAACTTCCATGTCTTCAATCTAGTTGGACTTGGTCTTCACTTGTATGATATGGTCTTGAGTCTTCAGTATGCTTGGACAGGACTCAAAAAAATAAAATTAGCTCAACATGAGCTGACTAGCATTGGACTGAATTAGCTCAACATGAGCTGACTAGTATAGAACTGAAATAACAACTCAAAAGACTCAAATAATAACTAAAATAGACTCAGATGGGCTAAGCCCTTCTTACAGATGGACTCATAAATTATTGATCAATCCATAGAGGGTTGAAAAGCCTCTGTTTTATTCTGGTGCCTTTGGTATCCCCACCAATTCTCCCGGGGTAGGAGGAACTCAACCCTGTCAAGTGAAGATCAAGCTGGCTCACATATCTCTCGAGGAGGTCTAGGTTGAGGTGCTGCAAGTCCTCTCAAGAAATCTACGAATCGTCCGACTCTGGCCGGCCTTGCCATCGGACCAGGAAACGTTGATAACCGTGGCCCCAGGTCATAATGGCTTGATCGTCCAGGATACGCTCGATCCGTTCTCCTCTCTCAGGCCAAATTTATTAGTGGACACTCTGGGTTAGGGTCACTCACAATGAAAAAAAATAGGTTCAAAATTCTCACTAGGTATCGCTGCCGGTTCCCTGTACTCAACCAGGTCTATAATATTGAAGGTAGAACTAATGCCCAAATCCGAAGGCATGTCTAACACCTAGGCATTTGATCCAACCTTCTCTATCACTTTAAAAGGTCCGACTCTACGAGCATGAAGCTTCTTTTAGGCCTAAGCCTAACCAAGATAGAATCCACTACATCAAATTCTTTGGTCCATCTTCGGGAATTAGCCAGTTTGTTTAAAATTAGTGTAGGTGGTGAACATGCTAGGCACATGCAGACTCCTAACAAGATGATGCAAAGGACTCAAACTAACACCTAATAGACTTGACTTTGCATTCCTATCGAAGAAAATTTATTAGACTTTTATGGGCCTAAACCTAAGAGACTATAGACTCTCTAGGTCTGACCCTAGTGTGGTGTGCACAAGAGTATTTACAATGGACTCCAAGCAAATGCCAAAGGGTATGCCAGAAGTATAAGGCAAACCTAACATGCATAATGAATGCATGCAGTACGCTAATCTCAACTAAATGCAATCTAATGATCCTAGAAATGTTGGAGATGTCTGGAAAGGGTAGAAAATAGGAAGTGGGTTCAGAATTAGTTTGGTAGGGAAGAGAAAAAGGTTCATGGTTAGTTGGATACAGTAGGATAAAAGAAGGCATGTCAGGGACTAATCCTAGACTAATGAGGCTAACCTTACGGGGTTGCGAAATATCTATAGGCAAGAAAAGGTCCATGATATGGAAGGATGGGTCAATAATTTCTGGGAAGAGATCTTCAATAGGAATGATAGGAAGGGATTCATCCTGAGGGCAATGGGTTAAGTAAGCCAAATCCTGAATAAAGTCTTCTTGTTTATGGAATTTAGGAATAGGCTTTATAATTAGATCCTTTTCTAGTATTTCCTCAGGTAAAATCCTAGTATCAGAGTTCTCTTCCTCTAATTGTTCTTCCACTATAGCTTTAGGTCGGATGTGGTCAAGGTCAACTAGCTCTGGGTTGGTTTCTACCTGGGTATCTACTGGGTCAGCTAATTCTAGGTCTACTAAAGGTGTCTCCTCTTCTCCTTCATACTCATCCACTAGGCTCACATCAGCTTCATACACTTCCGCGTTAATGTAAGCCTTGTCAATCTCAGGAATGGTTGGAGAAGGTCGGCTAGGGAAAAATTAGCTAGGTCCTAGTTTCTGATATGGACACTAGTCCTAGTATGTTCAGGTTGCCTAAGGGGTAGTGGCTCACTACTGGGTTCATATTTAGGGGTACTAATCCTATAGGATTCAAGTTGACTAAGGGAAACCTGACTAGTACTAGATTGATACCTAGGGGTTATCGGCTCCCTAGGCTCATAGGACAAGGGTGCAGATCTATGGGTCAGGGGATTATAGGATCCGGGGTCATTGGGTTTTGGGTCAGCTCTATGGTCAGGTTCTAAGGATGGATCATGGTATGGAGTCCTCCTAAGGTTGGGCTCCCTATATGGGTCAGGATATTGGGTTCTCCTAGGGTTGGACTCCCTATATGGGTCAGAATATTGGGTTCTCCTAGGGTTGGACTCCCTATATGGGTCAGAATATTGGGTGTTGGGTCTACTAGGCTTATACGGTGTGGGTGCATAGGATCTATGATCATGGAATCTAGAGTCATAGGATCTAGGTTCACAGGTTCTGGATTCATAGGTTCTAGGTTCATAGGATTTGGAGTCATAAGATCTATAGGTTGTGGGTATACTAGGCTTAGAGGATGTGGGTAAATAGGATCTATCTTCCTGGTCTACAAAATCCTGATTGGATCTTCTAGGACTAACCTTAGGGATTGGGTCAGGACGATGGCCTCTCCTAGGTTCAGCCTCAAGGTATGGATCAGGGTTTGGGGTCCTCCTAGGTTGAGGATTGCAGTACGGGTCAGGATAAGGGGCTCTCCTAGGTTCGACCTCATGGTATAGATCAGGGTTTGGGGTTTTCCTAGGTTGAGGGGACTCAAGATCTGGCTCAAACTGTGACCCATGGGTTCTTGCTATGGTCCCTACATGGCCTTCTAACTGGTCAAACCTATTGGCAAGATGGTCAATTCTATTGTTGGTTTGGGTACCATACTGAGTTAACTGGATAGTCAACTGGGCCATGGATTGGGTTAGTTGCTCAGTGAGTGCTTTTATTTGGGCTTGCAAATTTTCCATGGGTTCAGACATTTGTGAAGGAGGTGGGTGTATGAAACCCCTGATCTAGTGCTCATGCAAGACTCGATCAGACCGACTATAGCTGACTAGACCTAGAGTCCAAACTAGATGCTCAATCAGGGTGGCAAACTAGTCTATAGTAACCCTGTCTCAGCCAGGCAGGTGTAAGGGGAGTGTTAGGTCCCTGATTGCCAATCCTAGACACCAATCAGAGATTGGCCAGGTAGGCGGACCAGCACACAAGCCCTTCAGGATTGAATCCCTAAACCACCATTCTAGACACTAAGCACAAGGCACACATAGGTTAACTTGACACAGTGATCTAACACTAGCCCGGACCTGACCAGTTGGTGTCCCTAGCCCACTAGGGCAAATTAAGTCTAGTTAATTTTAGGTTAAGGCTTGGGACCGAATGCAAGGGATGTGATTTTGGGCTAAGGAGAGGTTATCAACTCCTCCCCTTATCTAATATAGCAAGAGTGCCCTTAAAGGTAGATTATGCAATGATAGCAGGCATATGAGGATGCAAATTATGGTTTAGATATTTTTTTGGTATTTTTGGAGAATATGTAATTTTTTTTATATTTTCTTAAATAGAAGAAAACTTGCAAATTATGGCCTAATATGTAGGAAATATACTAAAATTAAAAGATATGCAAAAAATGCTAAACAAAATCCTAAAACTTCAAAACTTGTCTTGCTGAAAAAAAAATAGAGCCAAAAATTTGTAGGCTGTATTTCGGCTTGCAGAAAATTCACAGGCCATAATAAAATTTGAAAAAATTCTGAAAACTACTGCGAATTATTATGAATTCAGAAAAACAAATTTCAAAGTTTCTAGAGTTTTTTCAGGGAGAAATAATTTAAATAACAGAGCATATACAAACTGAAAATTACATAAAATAAGCCCTAATCTAAGCTCTAATACCAAATGATGCGGGACTAATATGCATGTAATTCATTTTTTATGTTTTATATATGAGGTCAGGTGATTAATTCCTGAATTTCAGATCAAAATTAGTTGTAGGGAATTTTTATGAATTTTTGAAGCCAAGCATGCAGATTAGAACCTAGAAAAGTACTAAAGAAGGATCGCCGGGACTGAGAAGCATCGGTTAGGGCAAGTTCTCCTACAATAATAAGACTGGAGGTAGAGGGGGTGTACCTGACAATGTCTGAAGTGCCCAGTGAAGATCTCAGTGAAGAGATCTCTCGTTCCTCGATGGATGCAGCCAGGAAAATCGAGCCAAAGACCCGCGGATACCCGGCTTTCTGCTTGGTGATCCGATTGAGGCGTGGCCGGAGTCGTTGGATTCGTAGGAACTCGGGGACCTGCAAATGACCTATCAGGGGTTAGAAAGCTCAGAGCAAATCAAGAAAACAAATGAAAACAGCAAAGAAAAAAAAGTTTTGGAGGGGGCTGAAAGGATGGTTGGCGGTAGGAAGATGGTTGCAAACACCGGGAAGAAGAACTCTGAAACCCCTTTATGCACACAGCAGGATAATCACACAAAGCAATTGAAGAACTCAAGATTTATTTCATATATCAAAATCTCCCTTCATACAAGAGGCTAGGGTCCTTTAAATAGACCCTTAACCTTGGGCTTCAAGTAAGGGCACATAAGTCTTTACATAAGAATCCTTTTCCCTCTCAAACCCTAGCTAGACAATAAGGAAACATTAGGTAGAAAAATTTCTAAAAATTCTCTTGACTTGGCCAACACTCCAAGGATGCCTAGGGGGGTGTGTTGGGCTTCTAGGAGCAGCAAGAGGCCAGCCCAAAGGGGCTCGGGCGCATGGGTTTGGGCCTCTGGAAGCTGGGGTGGCCTGGTAGCCAGGTAGCAGGAATATTCCCTGGTATCTTGCTTCTTAGGGTCTTGGGCTTGGCGCCTGGGCTTGATTTCTTTGGGCTAGGATGCAGATGGACCTCTAAAATCTTGGATGCCTTGGTATATGAATATATTTCGGCATCTGGAAGGGAATCTGGGCATCTGGAGGGCATCTGCAAGGAATCATGATTTCTGATTTTCTTCCTGGGGTCTTCAAATCTTCAAGCTGGGTTGGACTTGGGCTAAACTTCCATGTCTTCAATATAGTTGGACTTGGTCTTCACTTGTATGATGTGGTCTTGAGTCTTCGTATGCTTGGACAGGACTCAAAAAAATAAAATTAGCTCAACATGAGCTGACTAGCATTGGACTGAACTAGCTCAACATGAGCTGACTAGTATAGAACTGAAATAACAACTCAAAAGACTCAAATAACAACTAAAATAGACTCAGATGGGCTAAGCCCTTCTTACAGATAGACTCATAAATTATTGATCAATTCATAGAGAGTTGAAAAGCCTCTGTCTTATTCTGGTGCCTTTGGTGTCCCCACCAGATTAAAACATTTTTAATACTATAGGTTTCCTTTAAAGATCCTTCTGAAAAGGCTGACACAGACGAACCGCCTCGTGCCATAGAAAACTAGGGGTTTTAAACTCTGAATAATCTGGACACACGGCCATGGTGAATGTCTCAAATATATTCTTAAAAGTAATCCCTAATCTAGATACATATCCAACAATATATCAATCATGATATGTTACACAGGAACCTGTGGCTCTGATACCACGAAAGAAAAAACCAGTGCAACGGATGCTTACCCTAGGAATGCTACACTAGGGAGTAGGTATTGCATAATTAAAACTTTTAACATGCATATGGAAAAACCTACTTATGCACAGGATCTAACATAATATGAAGCATGAAATAGATACGGAGGCATGTAAAGGCAAGTGCAATAATTATAAACAACAAGATAATATCTACATCTAAGCATGCATGAGCTGACTAATTACAGGACTCAAATAAAAACAACTCAGCTAGACTAAGCTTTATTACAGTAGACTCAAATGCCAATTAAGTGATCCACAGAGGGTTGAGAAGCCTCTACCTTATTTTGGCGCCTTTGGTGTCCGCACTAATTCTCCCGGGGTGGGAGGAACTCGACCCTGTCGAATGAAGATCAGATTAGCTCACATATCTCTCAAGAAGGTCTAGGTTGAGGCATTGCAAGTCCTCTCGAGAAATCCACGAATTGTCCAACTCTGGCCGGCCTTGCCATTGGACTAGGAAGCATTGATAACCGCGGCCCCGGGTCATAATGGCTTGATCATCCAGGATACGCTCAATCCGCTCTCCTCTCTCAGGCCAAATTTGTTAGTGCACACTCTAGGTTAGGGTCACTCACAATGAAAAGGAATAGGTCCAAAGGCCTCACTAGGTATCGCTACCAGTTCCCTATACTCAACCAGGTCTGTAATATTGAAGGTAGAACTAATGCCCATATCCGAAGGCAAGTCTAACACAGGCATTTGATCCAATCCTTCTCTATCACTTTAAAAGGTCCGGCTCTGCGAGCATGAAGCTTCATTTAGGCCTAAGCCTAACCAAAATAAAATCCACTACATCAAATTCTTTGACCCTTCTTCAAGAATTTAGCTAGTTGTTTTAAGATTAGTGCGGGTGGTGAACATGCTAGGCACATGCAGACTCCTAACAAGATGATGCAAAGGACTCAAACCTATACCTAACAGACTCGACTAAAGAGGTTTATTAGGTCTTAACTACCACTTGGGCATGAGGGCATGAGTCATGGTTGATGGATGACATGCAAAAGAAAATTTGCTAGTAACTCCTAATAGGTACTAGAGGATCTGCCAAAAGTAGGTAGCAAATGGGATGGGCTCTATGGATCCTTGCAACCTAGTAACCTCAACAAAATGTAACCTAATAGTTCTAGACACATGAGAAAACTCAAGAAAGGGTAGGAAATAGGAAGTGGGTTTAGAATTAGTCTGGTAGGGTGGAGAAAAAGGTTCCGTGTTAGTTGGATAAAGTAGAATAAAAGAAGGCATGTCAGGGACTAATCCTAGACTAATGAGGCTAACCTTATGGGGTTGCGGTATATCTATGGGCAAGAAAAGGTCCATGCTATGGAAGGATGGGTCAACAATTTCTGGGAAGAGACTTCAACAGGAATGGCAGGAAGGGATTCATCCTGAGGGCAATGGGTTAAGTAAGCCAAATCCTGAATAAAGTGTTCTTGTTCATGGAATTTAGGAATATGCTCTACAATTAGATCCTTTTCTAGTGTTTCCTCAGGTAAAATCCTAGTATCAGAGTTCTCTTCCTCTAATTGTTCTTCCACTATAGCTTTAGGTTGGATGTGGTCAAGGTCAACTAGCTCTGGGTTGGTTTCTACCAGGGTATCTACTGGGCCAGCTAATTCTAGGTCTATTAAAGGTGTCTCCTCTTATCCTTCATACTCATCCACTAGGCTCGCATCAGCTTCATACACTTCCGTGTTAATGTAAGCCTTGTCAATCTCAGGAATGGTTGGAGAAGGTCGGCTAGGGGAAAATTGGCTAGGTCCTGGTTTTTGATTATGGACACTAATCCTAGTAGGTTCAGGTTGCCTAAGGGGTAGTGGCTCACTACTGGGCTCATATTTAGGGGTACTAATCCTATGGGGTTCAAGTTGACTAAGAGAAACCTGACTAGTACTAGATTGATACCTAGGGGTTATGGGCTCCCTGGGCTTATCGGACAAGGGTGCAAATCTATGGGTCATGGGATTATAGGATCTGGGGTTAAAGGATTTTGGGTCAGTTTTATGGTCAGGTTCTAAGGATGGATCATGGTATGGGATCCTCCTAAGGTTTGGCTCCCTATATGGGTCAAGATATCGGGTTCTCCTAGGGTTGGACTCCCTATATGGGTCAGAACATTGGATTCTCCTAGGGCTGGACTCCCTATATGGGTCAGAATATTGGATTCTCCTAGGGTTGGACTCCCTATATACCCAGAATATTGGGTGTTGGGTCTACTAGGCTCGTGGGATATGGGTTCGTAGATTCTAGAGTCAGAGGATTTGGAGTCATAAGATCTATAGGTTGTGGGTATACTAGGCTTATAGGGAGAGGGTAAATAGGATCTATCTTCCTGGTCTACAAAATCCTGATTGGGTCTTCTAGGACTAACCTTAGGGATTGGGTCATGACGATGGGCACTCCTAGGTTCAGCCTCAAGGTATGGATCAGGGTTTGGGATCCTCCTAGGTTCAGTATCATAGTATGGGTCATGACGATGGGCTCTCCTAGGTTCAACCTCTCGATAGGGATCAGGGTTTGGGGTCCTCTTAGGTTCAGTATCATAGTATGGGTCATAACGATGGGATCTCCTAGGTTCAACCTCATGGTAGGGATCAGGGTTTGGGGTCCTATAGGTTTTCTCTAGGGTCCCTATCCTATCCTCCGTCTGGTCAAACTTATTGGCTAAGGGTTCAAGTCTATTATTGGTTCGGGTAGTAGACTGATTCAATTGAGTCATCTGGGTAGTTAACTAGGTAGTCATCTGGGTAGTTAACTGCGTAGTCATCTGGGTACTTAACTGGGTAGTCATCTGGGCCATGGATTGGGTTAGCTGATCAGCAAAGGCTTTCATTTGGGCTTCTAGCTTATCCATGGATTCAGACAAAAGTGGAGATGGTGGATGATATGAAACCCCTGATCTAGTGCTCATGCAAGACTCGATCAAACCGACTACAGCTAACTAGACCTAGAGTCCCAAAACTAAGGGCTCAATCAGGGTGGCAAACTAGCCTATAGTAACCCTGTACTCAGCCAGGCAGGTGTAAGGGGAGGTTAGGTCCCTGATTGCCAATCCTAGACACCAATCAGAGATTGGCCAGGTAGGCGGACCAGCACACAAGCCCTTCGGGATTGAATCCCTAAACCACCATTTTAGACACCGAGCATAAAGCATACACAGGTTAGCTTGACACAATGATCTGACGCTTAGCCCGAACTCGACCAGTTGGTGTCCCTAGCCCACTAGGGCAAATTAAGTCTAGTTAATTTTAGGTTAAGGCTTGGAATCGAATGCAAGGGATGTGGTCTTGGGCTAAGGAGAGGTGATCAAATCCTCCCCCCATCTGATATAGCAAGAGTGCCCTTAAAAATAAATTATGCAATGATGGCAGGTAGATGAGGATGCAAATTAGGGTTTAGATGTTTTTGATATTTTTTTGGAGAATATGTAATGTTTTTTTTTTTTGTATTTTCTTAAATAGAAGAAAACTTGCAAATTATGGCCTAATATGCAGGAAATATATTAAAATTAAAAGATAAGCAAAAGATGCTAAACAAAACCCTAAAACTTCCAAAATTATCTTGCTGAAAAAAACAGAGCCAAAAATTTGTAGGCTGTATTTCGGCTTGCAGAAAATTCACAGGCCGAAATAAAATCTATAAAAATTCATAAGATTATTGTAAATTATGATGAATCCAGAAAAACAAATTTCAAAACTTTTAGAGCTTTAATCAGGGAGAAATAATTTAAATAACAGAGTATATACGGACTGAAAAATTGCAGGA
Organism: Areca catechu; assembly: GCA_021397845.1. NCBI lineage: Eukaryota > Viridiplantae > Streptophyta > Magnoliopsida > Arecales > Arecaceae > Areca > Areca catechu. The sequence continues at coordinate 43,578,266 of CM038038.1, forward strand.
AACAAGCCCTAATCTAAGATCTGATACCAAATGATGCGGGACTAATATGCATGCAATTCTTTTTGTATGTTTTATATGTGGGGTTAGGTGATTAATTCCTGAATTTCAGATCAAATTTAGTTGTAGGAAATTATGTATGAATTTTTGAAGCCAAGCATGCAGATTAGAACCTAGAAAAGTACTAAAGAAGGATCGCCGGGGCTGAGAAGCCTCGGTTAGGGCAAGTTCTCCTACAATATAAAGATTGGAGGTAGAGGGGGTGTACCTGATAATGTCTGAAGTTCCTGGTGAAGATCACAGTGAAGGGATCTCTCGTTCCTCGATGGATGCGGCCTGGAAAATAGAGCCAAAGACCCACGGATACCCGGCTTTTTGCTCGGTGGTCCGATTGAGGCTTGGCTGGAGTCGTTGGATTCGTAGGAACTCGGAGACCTGCAAATGACCTGTCAGGGGTTAGAAAACTCAAAGGAGATCAAGAAAATAAAGGAAAACAGCAAAGGAAAAAGGAATTTTGGAGTGGGCGGCCAAGGATCTGGAGGATTGGCTGGTGGCAGGATGATGATTGCAGCATCGGGAAGAAAAACTCTCAAACCCCTTTATACACACAGTAGGGTGATCACTCAAAGTAATAGAAGAACTCAAGGTTTATTTCATATATCAAAATCTAGCTTCATACAAGAGGCTAGGGTCCTTTAAATAGACCCTTAACCTTGGGCTCCAAGTAAGGGCACATTAGTCTTTACATAAGAATCATTTTTCCTCTCAAATCCTAGCTAGAAAATAAGGAAACATTAGGTAGAAAAATCCCTAAAAATTTCTTGACTTGGCCAACACTCCAAGGATGCCTAGGGGGGCATGTTGGGCTTCTAAGAGCAGCAATGGGCCAGCCCAAAGGGGCTTGGGTGCATTGGCTTGGGCCTCTGGAAGTTGGGGTGGCTTGGTAGCCAGGTAGCAGGAATATTCCCTTGTATCTTGCTTCTTAGGGGCTTGGGCTTGGCGCCTGGGCTTGATTCCTTTGGACTTGGATGCAGATTGACCTCTGAAATCATGGATGCCCTGGTTTATGAATATACTTTAGCATCTGGAAGGGAATTTGGGTATCTGGAGGGCATCTGCAAGGAATCAGGGTTTTTTGAATTTTCCTCCCGGGGTCTTCAAATCTTCAAGCTGGGTTGGAATTGGGCTATACTTCCATGTCTTCATTCTGGTTGGACTTGGCCTTCACTTGTATGATGTGGTCTTGAGTCTTCGATATGCTTGGACAGGACTAAAAAAATAAAGTTAGCTCGACATGAGCTGACTAATACTGAACTGAACTAGCTCAATATGAGCTGACTAATTACAGGACTCAAATAAAAACAACTCAGCTGGACTAAGCTTTATTATAGTGAACTCAAATGTCAATTAAGTGATCCACAGAGGGTTGAGAAGCCTCTACCTTATTCTGGTGCCTTTGGTGTCCGCACCAGTATCCCAAGATGTAGAAGCTTGTCTACTCCCTGGTTATAGTAGCTAAGTGACTGCAGCCCTACTTTCCAGTGCATTCGATCATCATCCTGACTGATCAACCTCTCAAGGTGATCCTCAGAAGTCCCGATACCTTGGGGCGACTTGCCAAATGGGCTGTCAAGCTTGGGGAATTCGACATCTCCTTTTGACCTCGGTCGGCCATGAAGGCTCAGGTAATCACCGACTTCATAGCAGAGTGTACTTGGAGGCAGGAGACACCTCCGCAAATGGTCGATGTACCTGAAGAAGATACTGCTGGAAAGTTGGACCCCACTTGGACACTCCATGTGGATGGAGCGTCTAACCTAGCTGGTTATGGAGCAGGCTTGATCCTGACTGACCCCAACGAGCAGAGCCTGGAGTATGCCCTATATTTTGCATTTCAAGTATTAAATAACCAAGCGGAGTATGAAGCCCTCTTCATGGGACTGAGGATAGCTGATGAACTGGGCATCGGTCATATCAGAGCCTACTCCAATTTCCAACTGGTGGTAAACCAAGTAAGGGGCGAATTCGAGGTGAGAGATCCAACCTTGGCTAGGTACTTGAGTAAGGTACAGAGCCTCGTGACTCGGCTCAAATCTTTTGAGATACTCCATATACCTCAGGTGCAAAACTCCGGGTAGATGTCTGGTCATGGCTGGCTACTGCCATCGATAACCCCTCTGATCGGACCTTCGTGGAGCACCTACAAAGCCCAAGCATTGCTGAAGAGATATCAGGAATCCATCAAGTGGAGTGAGAAACCTCTTGGATGGACCCCATCCTTGTGCTCCTCAATGAAGGAACCTTGTCGGAAGATAAAGCTGAAGCCAAACATGTGCGCTGGATTATCTCAAAGTACATCATCCTCGACAGAACCCTCTACAAGCGATCATTTACATAGCCACTACTCGAGTGTCTGGGGCGGTCAGACATCGATTGCGCACTCAGAGAAGTGCACGAAGGCATATATGGCGACCACCTGGGAGGTAGATCTTTAGCCTACAAGATCATCCGATAAGGCTACTTCTGGCCGACCATCCAGAAGGATGCTACAGATTTTGTTAGGAGGTGCGACACATGCCAATGGTACTCCAGTGTTCAAAGGTGATTGGCTAGTCAACTAATTCCACTAACAGCCCCCTGGCCATTCGCACAGTGGGGGATGGACATCCTCGGGCCATTTTCCCTGCATCCAAATAATGAAAGTTTCTAATTATTGCCATCGACTACTTCACCAAGTGGGTGAAAGCTGAACCACTGGCGTAGATCATCGAGGCCAAGGTGGAGACCTTCGTCCAAAATTGTATCATCTATTAGTTTGACATACCGCAGGCAATCATCACCGACAATGGGCGGCAACTCAATAACCCAAAGTTCTGGGATTTCTGCCAGTAGTAGTACCATATCTCCCACTTGTTGACTTCAGTCAGACACCTCCAATCCAATGGGGAGGATGAAGTGACCAACCAGATGATCTTACATGGGCTGAAGACCCGACTGAACGATGCCAGGGGACTCTGGGTATAAGAACTTCATTCGGTACTCTAGGCCTATCAGACTACCTCTCGGACAATGACTGAAGAAACTTCATTCAATCTCACCTATGGGAGTGAGGCAGTCATACCGGTGGAAGTCCCCTTATGGTCCCTCCAGATCGATCATTTTTTTGAACCAGCCAATTATAAACAGAGAAGAGCCGACCTTGACTTACTCGAGGAGACCCGACTCCAAGCGGACCTAAGGATGGCGACCTGTCACCAAAGAATGCCTAGATATTACAATTCTCAAGTCAAGGTCCAAAGCTTCTAGATTAGAGATTTGGTTCTGCAGAGATCAAAGATATCCAGGCCGACTGAACAAGAAAAGCTCTCTCTCAACTTGGAAGGCTCGTATCGGGTGGTCGAAGTGATCCGGGCCAAAACTTACCAACTCGAGCATCTAGATAGATGGCAAGTGGCGTGTCCTTGGAATGTAGATAACATTTTCAAATACTATCAATAAAGATAGCCATTTATGCTACATACAAGTCCGATTCCCATCGACAAAGGCTCTAGTGTATCCCACTCAAGTCAAAATTCTCGAGTCAAGGTCCAAAGCTTCTGGATCGAGATTTGGATCTGCGGAGATCAAAGATATCCAGGCCGACCGAACAAGGAAAGCTCTCCCCCAATAGGAAGGCCCCTATTGGGTGGTCGAAGTGATTCGGGCCAAAACTTACTAACTCAAGCATCTAGACAGATGGCAGGTGGTGTGTCCTTGGAATGTAGATAACCTCCTCAAACACTATCAATAAAGATAGCAATTTATGCTACATACAAGTCCGATTCCAATCGACAAAGGCACTAGTGTAGCCCACTCAAGTCTGATTCCGATCGGTAAAGGCTCTAGTGTAGCCCACTCAAGTCCGATTTCAATCGTCAATGACTCTAGTGTAGCCCACTCAAGTTCAATTCCGATTGGCAAAGGCTCTAGTGTAGCCCACTCAAGTTCGATTCTGATCGGCAAAGGCTCTAGTGTAGCCCACTCAAGTCCGATTCCGATCGGTAAAGGCTCTAGTATAGCCCACTGAAGTCCGATTCCGATCGGTAATGGCTCTAGTGTAGCCCACTCAAAGTCGATCTCGATCAATGAGGCTCTAGCATAGCCCCTTTAGAATTCGACCTCAATCGGAAAGTACTTTATGGGATCCTTAAACCCTTGAGCAATTTCCCTATAAATGACTAGTTCAAAGGTTCCCTAGGAATATTTCTAAGAGAGATGAGTTCAGACTAAACTAATCTCTCGACACTTAGAAATATTTCTAAAAGAGATGAGTTCGAGCTAAACCAACCTCTCAGCACTTAGAAGTAGTTCTAAAAGAGATAAGATCGGACTAAGCTGACTATTCCACATTCAGATAAATAGGCATCAAATACACAAATCCAAAAAGAAAGTCATTTCATTCATCAAAAAGTTTTTGTACAAGAGTGGGCAGACTTTTACAATCAGCCTTAAGTCTTGCCCTATGGGTACAATGTAGGGTTCGGTGGCAAGGCGGAAACATAGATTTCAAGTTTTTTTATCTTTATGAAATCTTCACCAAACCCTTAACCCAAGATCTCCTTAAAAGAATTAAAACATATAACATGTATATATAAGATTTAAAGTCATATTAAAGTACTAACCTGTATCGCTAAAATCCAAACATTAAATCTCCACCAGGTGCCCAAATGTTCACCCTCCAATGGTGATCCACACAGAAAAAGATGAAGACTACAACTTCTTGTTCTTGGCTCCTCTTCTTGAATTCTTTTTCAAGAATTCAATTCTTGGACTTTTAGGCTGAAATTTTCTTTCTTGAAAATTTCTTTTCTTCCTTCTTTCCTCTTCTTGAATTCTTTTCTTGAATTCCCTTTCTTGAATTCCTTTTCTTGAATTGAATTGGAAGAAAAAATTAAGACAAGTAAATCTTAATTCAAGAAAGAAAAGAAGAAGAACAGACCCTTCCTTTTCCTTTCATTTACCGTTCAAGACCTTCCTCTTATTCTTGTTTAGGGTCAGAGTTTTGACAGAGATTATCTCTGTAAGGGAAACAATACCCAACAAGCATAAAGGGAAGGAGTATTCCAGAGAGGAGGAGAGGAATATGATCTCTGAATTTGATTATCAGAAAAAACCCCCGAGAACCCAAACCCTTTTATAGATTTTAGAGGGGCGTCTTCTCAAAACATCGCAACCCTCTGAAACCCCAAGAATCATGATCCCTCATTCCTCACGCATCCCCTCAACCAAAAATCATGATTCTTCGATTTAATTTTCATTTTTCCGACGAGGAGGACTCTCGGAAAAACTTCAGGAAGAATCGCGACTTTTGAAGATGGACTTGCGACCAAAAAATGATGGATCTTTTTCCTTAATTTTTCTGGCCATCAGATCCAGATCCAAGGATGTCAGACAAGGATCCAAATCACCCCTTTTCTTGATTTTTCTCCGATGGAATTTTCTTCCCACGCGCATGAAGAGGAGTCCACACGTGCGTGGACTCTTCTTCTTGGCGCGCGCGGGTGAGGAAGGGTGTGGGCGGCTTGGAGAGAGAGTCTCAGTGCACTTGATTCACTTGGGTTCAGCCATGGGTTAGCCCAATGTCCTAAAATTTAAATTAGACCTTAATCTGGTTCAATTAGAACCAATTAAGCCCAATTCAGAACCAAATTCAAATCTGATTCGAATAAAAATTGGGTCTGCAACACATGCTAGTGTGTTTTTCCTGCAAACATGATTTAATTCCAAATTAAATCCTTCATCAATTCTCTTTTGTGTGTGACCCATTGGGTTCCACACCTAGCCAGCAGTAGGTCCGAGTGCTATTTGACTTAATTCGGTTAGATCTCAACTAAGCCGATTTAGGTCAACTCAAAATAGCTCGACTCGGTCAATTAGAATCTAATTCTAATTAACTGATTTGAATTACCATAATTCAATCATATACCTACAAGACAAGATTGATGTCTAGCAACGTATCATGTCTACCCGGAAGATGTGGGATTTTGGTGGAATTACCAAAATACCCTTCAGTGGTGAGTTACCGGGCAATTCAGTCCTTTGATCAACTTGCATCCCGAATATGATTATGAATATGGATACTTGTCAAATCCAATTTCATATTCATCCCTAGCTCAATCTTTATAATGATGATTCATTAATGAACCATTAGAAATTAACTCTAATGTTCATACTTTGATCAAAGATTTCCTGAATCCATCATTTGATCGAAATTAGCTGGATGCAATTTCCTCTTATTAGGGCTGATCAATTCCTTGTTGACCTACTCACAACCTCCATATACAATCCACCATATCCAGTATCACCTCGTGCATGACTCAGTGTCTTGATTGATTGCGAACCAAAGTATGGATTCATATATATAAGGTACCATGGTAGTCTCAGGTCAAAGGACCACATGCACTACTCCCACTATGAGAATTATCTATTGACAAACAGATAAGGTTCCATTAGATATTCTCAATCTGGATCAACTCAGTGAACTCATTCTCTAATGAACACTCACATCCTAGTATTAGTGTCAAACACAAGTGACTGTGAGATCAGTCACCCTCATCACAAAGCATATATAGGATGTGCTGGTCTTGCCGGAAACATTGATTCCCAACTCAATGTCCCATAGACCAGGAATATTTTAGATTAGGGTTTTAAGGCTATAGGTCTCACTGGTATGATCTCATCATAACCCTAGAACCATAGCCCTAATCTATGGGGTTCATCATATAATCATAAAAACATTGCGTATGATGAAAATAATGCCTTTATTATAATAATGCCAATTCATTGATTTTGGGATCGAAATACAATATTTCAATTAGCTTTCAGGGCACAATCTTTCATACAAGGGGAGAACAGTTGGAGGGGCTTTAGCTTCAGTCTCCCATGCTGCATCCAAAGTCTCGATCGATGCCTCTGTCAGACCCGTACCAGTAGCAGCTTGAGCATCGGTCCCGATGTCGGTCAGCCCTCCCTCTTCTTCCGTCGGCTGCCTCAGCTGTATGGCCGATAAGTCAAGCTCTGGAAAGGCTTAAACTATCTTCTTCAGGCAGTCGTTAAAGCCGTACTCATAGCTCATCGCTCTGGCCTCTTCCATCTCATCGTTGAAGCTGGCGGAAGCCTTATATTCTGCCACAGCATCGCGGACCCGTTCCTTATTCAGCTCCTTCTCCTCTCTTAGCTGAACTATGTACTTCACTAAAACTGCTTGGTGGGCCCGCGTGCTTCTCTCAAAGTCCGTAGACCGCTCCTCCTCCTTGCTCAGTCAACAGATAAGGGAGGTAATCTTCACCTTCTTCTTCTTCAATTTGGCCTCCTATTTGACTAGCTGAATCTGCAGGTCTTCCGCCTACTTCTTTAAAGACTCGGCTTCAACCAGACTAGCCAACAGCTTCTCCTTCGCGCCTTCTACAATGTCTCCACCACCGCTCTGGCCATCTCCGACCCCTCGACCTTCTTGGTCAAGGCCTTATCATATGAACCATGTCATCAAGGCCCTCATCCATCAACGAGACATCATGGAGAAGCTGCAAATGATGAGCCGTGTTAGTCACACACAAGATAAAAGGAGAAGAGAAAAAAAGATGAAGGGATGGTGAGTTACCTTCAGCAAGTTGAGGTAGGCACCTCTCACCACCTCGTTCAGCTTGCATTGATAGGACTCCTCCCAGTCGGCATCAGTGATAGCCCCTTTAAGTAGGTCCCTGGCCTGTTGGGGATTTTGAAGAGCGTGCTAGTGTTTGAAGGTATCGTAGCTCACCCCATCGGCATCCACTCCTCCAACTGTAGTTTTCCCCTTGTCTGCAGGGGAAACCACCTTTGTCGGCTCAGCCAATGGTGAGGCTGAGGCCATCCCCAGTTCAGTTGGCTCCGAGGACATTTGCTCTGGTCGAGTGGTGACTCCTCGACCGTGGATGAAGTTTCGATGCCCTCGTCGCCAGCCACTCCAACAAGGGAACATTGTCCCCATCGGACTCCGATGCCACTATGATCACATGCCATTCCTCAGCCTGTTGCTTCTTCGGCTTATCCGCAGTCAGCCTCGCGGACTGAGCGACCCTCTTCCTTGTCGGCCACTCTGCCACCCTTGCTCTATCGGGCTTCATCTTCTCTCCTATTGCAAGGGAAAAACCGAAGTAAGTAAAAAAAAGAAAATAAAGCTTGTAAAATGGAAAAGGGGACCGACGGTAATGGCCTCTACCCTACCTAAGTATTGGTGGCGGCTGACTCCGACCAAGTGGAGGTTATCCTCCCGATGCAACTCTGGCACCATTGTGGCACCGACCACCTCCATCTCATTGAAGTTGGCTTGGTCGGCCATCAGCACCGTCCTCCCTTCATTGGCCGTCAACTGTGATTCCCCCCACAACAGGTCAAAGCCCCAAGGCTGAAGGCTGTGCATGTAGAAGAACTTCGACTTCCAGTCATGAATGGCCGACGGAAACCCTCCAATTATCTTCCACCCAGGATGAGGGCTAAGAACCCACCATTCTTTGCTCCTAAAGTCTTTCTTCAAAACAAAGAAGGTGGTGAAGAGGGAGGTCCTAGGTTCATCTCCGGCCCTCTGGCATAGAATCATGAAGTAGCTGATAGCCCGAATGCTATTCGGGGTCAGCTGCATGGGGGTAATCCTATAGAGGTTGAAGATCTCGATGAAGAAATCGCATAAGAGAACCTAAGGCCAGCCTTTACGTGATCCTCGTAGATCGGGAGGGCTCCAGAGCTCAACGGATAGGTCACCCTCCCTTCCCAGTCTGGGACAATGAGGTGAAGGGTGGAGGGGATGTTATATCTAGCCCTAAGGGCCTCTACCCGATCTTACATCAACTCAGACCAGATCTGGTTAGGACCTATCTCTTTCTCCCTACGGTTGGAGGCCATTATTGTAAGGTGGAAGAAAAGGAGGACTAACCTAAGAATTGGTTTCCAAAGAGGGTGGAGATGATGGAATGTGGCGCTCTCTTTCCAAGTGCGGTTGCAGCAAGAAACTCCACCCAGAGTCTCAGCACCACCTTTTTATAGTCCCTGGGTGAACCGCCTCTCACCGTCTCTCGAGCGCTGCGATCCGGCATCAGGCGGTACGACTCTCCACGCAGCAAAAGCTGATGCGATGGAAAGAAGCATGTTCGAGCCGTGATCCGCATGATCACTAGATCAGTAGCTGAGGGGCCGCTCCCAACATGGTGCCGATCGCCCAGATGTCTCCACGTCACTCAAGTCACCTCCGAAGCCCGATGGCCGAGCGGGCCAGGCTGGCCACTCATCATTGCACCCCCTCTGCATTAACTGTCACTCCCTCTACTTCTAATTTGGTGTCGACACCTATCCTGAGCGGGAGTTTCCAGAGTGGGAAATGACCAGGCGCAGCATGCCCAATCAGATCCGCAGTCACCTTGAAGACAAATGCATTCAATGCGAGAATAATGCTCTCGCCCTTCAAAGCAACAAGCCCTCTTGAAGGACAAGAGCAAGGGGGCAACTGTTATCCCCAATCGGCTTCCCTCCGAACCAGATCGAAGCCGATGACCCTTCGACCGGGTTGGACCAAAGGTCCGGCTGACCTACCGAAGATCCGACCGACTCACCAGCAATCCGACCGACCCATGAGGTTCAATCGACCCATTTCAACTGAGCAATGTCGGCCTAGGGCAGGTCGATCCAAGGATGGCCTGAAGGCTCCTTCCAGCTGGTGCCAGGAATCCGTTATGACAAAATCCTGATATCTCGACACCATTACTCTACGGATCCCTTGATCTCAGTGCCGTTATTCCATAGGTCCCATGATTTGTTGCCACCTGGCCACTACCGAGATTCCTTTAGGGGCAGTTTGGCCATTCCCAGCCTGGCTCCTAATAGATTCTGGTGAAGCTTTGCGCCTATATAAGATAAAAGGGGGACTCCGAGCGGTAAGTGAACTCTTTCCTTCCTACAAGCCATCTCCATTGATTCCTCAATTCTATTTCTCTAAGCTTCCCACTAACTTAACCATTAGAGGCTCCCCTGCCGGAGCTCCTCCGACCTGTGGGACATTTTTGCAGGAACCGGGTAGACGCATGCTCCAACCAGGTTGAGAAAACCCAGTTTGGGAGATTCAACGGCAACAGGGATGTATTGGGTTTATGGGTAAAATATGGAGGGTTGGTATGTAAATATGGATTAATGATTTAGTTTTTTAAAGAGATGTGTTGAAAGTGCATCAATCTTTTCTATGCTTTCTTTGCCTAGTTAGTTAATTTAACATGCTACAAACGTGAGATTAGGATGGATACTCTTTCAAGTGCCAATTTCCCACTTGATAAGATTTTGTTGGCAAGGTTATGTGGCTGCTCTGGTAAGGGTAACATTAATTCTTTTGAGGTAACATTTATCCCCTGCGAAAGATCCTGTAGCTTTGGTTTTCATCTATCCAAAGACTCCTATGTCAATATGCTTATCAGAGTTAAAATTTTATGTAGCTTGAATTCTCGGTGGGGATGCTAGGGTTCTCTATCCTTGTAATTCCTGGCCCTGTGATGCCATTCTAAAGAATGAATTATTTTCTAATACTTATACCTCTACTTAATGAATTCTTTTGAAAACTCAAAAATTCATTCATTGGAGCTCAGCTCACTGTCAATATTTGAGAACAAGTAGCTTTAGTAGTTTTGCCTCTATTATTCCTTTTGTGGAAACATGTGATCTTTCTCAATAAACTAGTGACTAGAACTAAAAATTTCCTAAACTGAAACTTCTAACCCCCGTGCAGATCCCTTGTCTAATTAAAAGAGGAACTGGGTGAAAGTGGTGAGAGGAATAATTAGAGCAAGGATGTTTTGATAATATTTTTTTTAAAGCTTTTGATAAGGCTTGTATGTATGCTTGTGGTTGTTATCAATCAATCCTCTACTTGATGATTCTCAAAGGCTATCACTTTGCATGTTAGATCCTGTCACCTGTTCTCACTAATGCAGATGGGTCTATGAACAACCTCCTGGTATAAATCTAAGATCAACAATCATTGAGTGTGTCAGTTTTCTTCTCTGCCCTCCTGCTCCTGTCATAAATATAAAACTTTGTCCAAGCATCCATGACAGGATTTCATATGCAAACTTTCTCTTGCATGCGTGCTATACGATTTCAAATCTACTCATGATAACTATATACATTAGGACCTAAGTTCCATTTTAAAATTATGCGAAGTCCCAGAATCTCCGGAAGTTAGTAAATATTGAGCAAGGGTCTAAATTTTGTGATTGTGCTTGTGTTATCTTTCTAGACTAGCATAAAAATAGAGCATGTGTCCTAAACTACACTTGTTGGCAGTTAACACATGTCAACATGATAACGCACATTATTTTTAAGAGTTTTTTTTTTGTAGAAAAAAAAAGAATGGAGGGTTGGTTCCAGCGTAGCTACCCCATCTAGGAGTTATAATGAGAGTCCCACTCCATTAAAGAATGTTCGATTCGGGTCCAACACAAACCTCCCCACCATGAGGATAGGTATATCACCCTAGCACTTCCCTGTGCTAGCTGGACTGTCAGGATGGGTAGTTCTATAAAGGACAAGTCCCTAACCACTCCAACATCCCCACATCTAGGCCCCAGGACTTATCCTGCAATTATTCGAGTCATCCATAAGAGTTATTCCTCAAATCTGGGATGTGTTAGTGTGAAACCACAGCCCCTTCCAACTGGGTTAAAAGGCCAAGGCACTAAAGTACAATAGAAAATAATTATTTTTCTTTTTTCCTTAAGCTAGGCACTTGGCTTTTGGCGAGAACATTTTCATGACTAAATTATGTATTTGGCCCATGGAAACATATCTAGCATGTCCACCTATTACCATTAAATTACTCATCACTGAGCCTTGGCAGCAAAGTGGATGTGCTCTAATCTCCTCCAAGAAAGGGGGAAAGCTTCTTCTGGTTGCTTAACTGCAATGACTTGCAAAAAAGTTCTAAACCAGGATTATCGATGTGGACACTCCAATGCTCAAGTCATTAAACAAAAATGAGAGACTATAACGGTTAGAGCTGAGAGCCTATGGTGGTCCAGTGAGCATGAATGGTAGCATGCGGGAATGTACCTAGCTGGAGGTCCCTCTTATATATTTGTATGGTCATGTGGTCTAATAGAATGCTATTGTAGAGGTATCTATCTTTGATAGGTATAACAAACTTGGTTGAGGTGGTAGAATCTTATCTCCCGGGATCTTTACCATTGGCAGCCTTCCCTTATAGTGTCAGAAACCATTGAGATCTTGTTCACTATGATCTATGTTAGGATAGCTATGATTGAATAGGTTGATGGCCACTCGGACTTCATGGATCTTGAGTAGGAGAAAGGACTTAGCTACGAATCAAGGCAAGCTAAGTCGATCTTCCAATTGCTAGTCAGACTGAGCTAGGAGTTGGTGGGCATGTACTAGGATACCGTGCTAGTCAAACTTGGTGGATCACTACTACTTAGTATTGAAGTAGCTAGTCGGTTTGGAAGGTGTTAGCTAGTCAGTGGACCCCACTACTGGTTCTTCCTCGATGAATGGCTAGTCGATTCTGGTGTCCTTGCCCTACTCGATGACTCAGTCACTTTGAATTGGGCATTGTGGTCTTCCATAACTGGTGGTTCATGCAATGGCCCAAGAAATCACCGAGGCCATGTCAGCAGTTGCCATATAAGATACCCCCACTCTCAAGTTCAGAAAGCTCTATGCCTTTGTCATTTCTAAGTGAAGGGAGTAGCTAGTTCAATAGCCCCGAGGATTGGACTGATCTATGAATAATTTGTATGTTTGTTGGCTTTGTTGGTGGAATGTTGCCAACTACCTTGGATTCCAATCATGGGAGAGAGAAGGTCACTAATATGGTGCACCAAAGGACTGCATTTAATACTTAACATGGCAGGTGGCTCGCACGTCTCCTCCGACCAATGAGAAATGGCCACGTGTCCTAGGGGTGGTAGTTTGAAATGATTTGCTCATGTCCCTCGGGCCAAGGAGTTATAGGTAGGAGAAAGCTTTAAGGTGATGCGACACTTCCATCTAGGTGTGCACCATGTGTTTGAATCCTAGAGCCTATGCCAAATGGGATTTGAATTTTGATCGTTGGACTAGGTTTAAGGACTTCTTGATACTGCTTCAAGGGTTGATTCTTCATTGATCTATAGAGAGGAGATAGGGAGAAAGAGCTCCAAACCCAATTTGCCTCCAAGAGTTTCTTCCCTTTGCAAGTTGGTCCTCCTCCCTTACTCCTTGTCCTCTATCTTTATCTTCCCAATGTCTCTCTTAGGATCTTCTGGGTAGGGCCGTGGTTGAAGGACCTTGCCTCCATTTGTACTTCCTCCTTTGTCTAGGCTTCTATTCTCTTCTCCCCTTCTTCTATCCACATGAGTTTATTCAAGGACGAGAATCACTCGGTGAGCTATGTTTCTAAGCTCCAAGGCTTTGAGTAGCCTTTCCTATATAGAGCTTCTCCCTCGGATCGAGGAGGTCAAGTCTCCTTTTAGGGTTGTTTGTCAAACTATCCGGTCAGCTAGTCCAAGTGCTCCAATAGCCATGAGTCCAGCAAGCATAGCTTCGACCAGGACCAGGGAGGACATCCTTCAATTTTGGGGGATGTATGGGATCCTAAGCCACATCCAAATTTTTGCTCCCAACCCGATCGATAGAATGACTTCAGGCCTAGAAGGTGGGATTTCCTTATCTGAGGGATTTCTTTGTGTAGGTCTCTGATTACCCTTCTATCCCATCATTCATAATTTCTTAGACTGCTACTGTCTTGTCCTAACCCAATTTACTCCAAATTCTATTCGGACTATCTATTCTTTCATTATCCTCTACCACTTCCATAGGGTAGTTGCTAGGTTGTCCTTATTCTGAGCAATTTATACCTTGAAATGCCACTCGATGGAGAGGGATGGTTGTTCATAGCCCCTCATCAAGGTAGGGCTATCCCTTTTGAGTTTCCCTCTTCCATTAAAGGCTAGAAGAGTTACTTTTTCTTTGCTTTTTATAAGAGGGTGAACAAGGTTTGGAGTAACTCAGACTAGGCCCCAAATAAAAATTTTGAAGTGGATCCCATCGACTAGGAGATCTATGACCAGCTCCTCAACTTGAAAATCCCTCGGGAGCAAAACTTATTATTAGAACAAAACCTATTCAATGCCAGAGTTAGTTTGGTGTGAGTCTTAGGTGAGTGCTAGCTATAGTGTATTTCCTTTATTATTTGCCCGGAATTGACCAAACTTCCTACTCAGTTTTATAGATATGAAGTTTTCAATGGATGACCTAAAAGGCATCAACTGAAAGAGGACCCGACTAAGAAGCCAAAGATGATGGTGGCAAAAAGGCCCCGCATAGATCCGCCTGGGGTGGCACAAGCTACTGCACCCCGATTGGAGGCCCCCACACCTTGCTTTTAGGAGGCCTTGATCACTATAGATGAGGATGGTGTAGAGGTCCCGCCACCATCACCGTCTCCCCTGGCACCTACTCTAGCTTTGACTCTTACCTAGCCACCGACTCCACCTACTCCGCCAGTGCTATCTCCTATGGTGGAGGTGAGGCCTTCGAGTCCTCCAACCTAGGTGGGTCCTTCTACACCCGAGGAGGTCCTGCTGGAGAGAGAGGAGACCATTGAGATGGTGGGTGAAAGTGAAGGAATCTACCACCATCTTTGAGGATGAGAAGTTGTCCTAGGATCTATTCAACCTAATCCTTCTACCTTGGGACTAGAAAGAACAATAATCCCGACTAGTGGACAATGTCTTTGCTAATTCCTTTTTCCTGCTACATGGGGTAAGTATCTCTCAGACTTGTTGATTTTCCTTCGGCACCAAGTAGCTGACTTGTGATTTCTTTTATGTAGCTTATCCACAATGTCCTCATCACTAAGGAACCGTATTACAAGTCCATAAAATTTGAGGACAGCTTCAAGGACAATGCTAAGACCATCAAGATGTGGGTCAAAACCTTAAAGGAGGTGAATGCATAGATAGAGGCTCGGGGCTCAAGGAGGAGATGCGGCCCTCCAAAGATAGCTTTCAGGCTTTAAAGACCCAAGTGACAGAGAAGGACAAAAAGATCGAGAAGGATGTAAGTTATATTGCCCAGTTTTAGTGCAAATTGGTTAAGGCCACCTCTAGGGAAATGGTCTTGGAGCCTAAAATTAGCTCTATCAACCTCTAGCTTCACATGGCTAAGGTTATGGTCTGGGAGGCTGAGAAGAGGGCTGAAGATGCTGAGGCCTAGGTTTTGGTGGAGAAGGTGGAGGCGGCTTTGATGGGCCCTTGGGCGATCAAAGAGTGCAAAAAGTTTGAAGACTTCAAGGGTAAAGTTTGTGAGGCCATCTACGATACCTTTCTAAAGAGGTTTATAGAATGCAAGGGAAGGTCCTTGAGGCCTTCCTTGACCATGATCTGAAAAGCATTATAGCCGATGAGCAAGAATAAGAAGAAGAAACTGAGGCCAAAATAGTTGAGGAGGCCCCAATTATGGAAATCGAGGAGGTCAAAGCTAAGGAGGCCAAAGAAGTTAAAGCTACCAAGGTCACTAAGAAGGTTGAAGCTAGGGTTTCCAAGGAAGCTGAGGCTGCCAAGGAGGCCAAGACCAAGACCACTATTGAGGCTACCAAGGAGGCTGAGACCAGGATGACTATAGTGGAGGCCACCAAGGAGGCTGAGACCAGGACGACTATGGAGGCTACCAAGGAGGCTAATAATGGGGCCTAGGAAGTTGCAAGGCCCACTAGAGTGGCAGCCATTGCTGGAACTAAAAGGGTGGCCTCTATCTAGGTGATAGTGTCCAAGATGATGGCCGAGATGGAGGCCATCATTAATGTGGTGGTGGAGACTATCAAGGCAAGCTCGGCTCCATTACCCAACTCTGGCAAATGATCTCCCACTTCTTTTCTTTTTACTTTTTGTACTTGAGCACAATCCCCTTTTGTAAGAACTTGGCTAAGTAATAGAAATCCTTCTCCATTTTGACAAATCTTGTGTCCAGTTTTGTATTGTATGGATGTGTGTTGGATTCTGTGTTGCCTGAATACACATTAAAGTATCAAACATTGATAAGAAGTCTAGTCAATGTAACTCCAATTAAATAGGTTGACTTCCAAATTTTTGTTTGAGTCCTCTAGTTGGATGAGCACTGGCTACGGGAAGCTAGTTGTCGAATGGAACTTAACTGTCGAAAGCTAGTTGTAGGGTAAGGCCTGACTGTGGAAAGTTGGTTGTCAAAGACTGACTGCAGGAAGTTGACCATCAAACTCAGGATCTATTGATGAGGATGAAGGTATGGAGACACATCCATCATTATTGTGATCGATGGCTAGCCAACCGGATAGGAAACAGTATGGAGGTATGACCCACCTCTATTGTGATCGATGGCTAGTTGGCTAGATGGGAGATGGTGTGGAGACACAACCCGCCTTTACTATGATCATTGACAATTAGCCGGATAGGAATGGTGTAAAGGCATGACCCACCTTAATTATGACTGATAGCTAGTCAGCTAGATAGAAGATGGTGTAGAGACACAACCCACCTTTACTGTAACCAATGGCTAGTTGGCCTGATGGAAGATGGTGTAGAGATGTGACCCACCTTTATGTGACCAATGGTCAATCGGCTGGATGGGAGTCTATGCGGAGACACGACCCACCTTTACTGCAACTGATAACTATGAAAGAATAGTATCTTAAAAGCCAATTATATTTCTTATGAAACAAGGGCTTATCTAAAAAACTTTCAAGACTTATGTATGATATTAATAAAAGACATTTTGTTTCATCATATGCTATATCTTATATTTTGTTATTTTAAGATTATGATAAATCTCATAAATTAGGACAATGATTTTAGGATTATGATGAGTTTATAATAGTGAGACCTAAGATCTTATAAATCCTAATCTAAAACATTCTTAGTCATAGGATCATCGAGTCATGGATCAATGTTTTCAGAAAGACTGGCACATCATATGTATGCTCAATGGAAAGAGTGGTTAGTCTCATGACTACTTATGTAGGAAAACTAATACAAGGATGTGGGTGCTCATCAGGATATAAGTTCATTGAATTGATCCATCATAAGAACATCTTAAGAAAGTCTAACTTGTCAAAAGATAATTCTCTTAGTGGAAGTTGTGCTAGTGATCTTTAGACCTAAGATCACCATGATATCTTATATACATGAATCCATATTTGGTTCACACTCATTCATGGCTTACTCATATATGGGATATTCATAGTATGGAGAACTATGTAAGAAGGTTATGAGTAGGTCAATAAGAAATCGATCACTCCTAGTAAGAGGAGTATTTATTCCATGTAATCTCATCAAATGATGACTTAAGAAGTCTTTGATCAAAGCAGGATAAAATTAGAAAAGAATTTTTAATCTTTCATCAATCAAAACTTCATTAGTGATTTGAGGTTTGAATGAATAAAGTATGAGAGTTTGATAATTTTCCATACCCATCACTTATTCGGGATAAAGAAAGATCGAAGGATTGAATTGCATAATAAATTACCACTGAAGGATATTTTAGTAATTTTATCAAATTTTTTATCTTTTGGATAGGCA
Source organism: Areca catechu (assembly GCA_021397845.1). NCBI lineage: Eukaryota > Viridiplantae > Streptophyta > Magnoliopsida > Arecales > Arecaceae > Areca > Areca catechu. Next base: position 43,595,863 of record CM038038.1, read on the forward strand.
TGACATATTGCTAGATGTCAATCATGTCTTGTAGGTTATCATAAATTAAATTGATTGAATTCATGAGTTAATTTGAAAGATGGTTCAAATTGGTAGCTTGGGTTAGCTCAATTTGATCTAATTCGATTAGTTGATTTCTAATCGAACTAAATCAATATGAACCTAGACCTACTACTGGCTAGATAAGGATCCCAAAAGATCACACACATTAAGAAATTGATCAAGGAAGTCATTTTTATTTTTATTAGGATTATAGGATCCTAATTAGCTAGCTAATAAACATACTAGCATATATTTGCTAGCCTAACTCCTAACATAATTAGATTAGGTTTAAATGCTTGCTATTTGAGCTAACTAATTTATGTGGGACTTAAATTGGGTTGGGCCTTAGGTGGGGCAACTAGATTAGGATTTATCATGATTTTATAGCCTTTATGCATTGATTAAACCAAGAGTCTCAAGGGCTTGGGACTCCTAGTGCCATTATTGGTGTACACACAAATTAAGGGGCACAGAAGGACCAAGAGTCCTTCTACAATTAAATCACTTTTTTAGTAATAAACCTTAGCCACTATCCTCTCTAATAAATATCCATTTGGACTGGATTTAACCAATCAAATTATGTAATTATTGGCATGATTTTATGAAGGGATGCAATGCTTGGAATATATGGCGCATGAGATGGGCTAGAGTCTTTTTACTTATCATTTGCTTATCAATCAGCTTTTCTTAGATAAGCCTTTCTAGTTTGTATTCCTATTAGGGTGTTGGACCAAGTCCTTAATTTTAAAATTAAAGATAATTATCAAATTTTTTCAAAGATTTGCAATAAGCAACTTTTAGTGCAAAATATTAGTGAAACAATGCTTCACTTTGCTCCTTTCTGCCTAGAGAGTCCTTTTGCTTGAAAGGTCTTATCTGATATCTTAAATATCAGATTAGGGGCTGATGAAAGGGTGTATTAGGCACCTCCTCTCTTCCTATTTAAAGGCTTCGATGATTAAAACCAAAGTATCTGAAGTTTGTCCTGACAACTCTTTTCTTTTCCTTGTTAGGATTAGTCTTTTATTTTAAAACAAGTTTGCCATGTTAAGACAAGGACTTAAAAAAAGAATTAGAAAGGACAATATGATAGTAAGAGAGTTTTTGGAGAGGTTTTGAGATACTCTTCGAAAGAAAAAATATCCTTGAAGAGAAGAAAGATTGCTAAAGAAAGTCTACTAGAAGGAGTCGAGCAAGAAATATGAGTACTTCCTTGATCCAGTTCCTATATAGATCACCTCTAGAGGGCATACACTTGTATGCCTACTAGAAAATGGATATTAGCATTATAGGTATTCTTTTATTTTCTAATATTTTGCCATGTTAATTGATATAATCAAGGGAGTCCTAGGTCTAGGATTTCGGTTGACTAGGATTTCAAGGATTAAAATTTTGAAATCGGATCTTTAGCTGCACAACCATAACCCAACAATGGTATCAGAGACACCTTGATTCATTCAATTAATAGTCAATTAAATGTTTGAATGATTATGTCTAGCATAATAGTTATAGCATATGTTGATTGATGTATGTCACTAATTAGGGTTTTACCTAAACCCTAATCTACATAGAGATATATGTTTAGATTATCTAGTCATCATTATGAAATAAGGTTTTCTAACATAGCTGTAAATGTCTACTATATTATATGGTTATCCAAGAATGATGACACACTTGGCACATATGATGTTGTGGTATACCTGTTAGATAGTTTGTAGTATTAGGATGTGCATGAGACTATGAAAGCCCTTTTTAAAAATTATATTTAATCATAATATTATAGAATCATAATGCAAATCTATTTAGGGTTTGATTGATCAATTGATGTCTAGAAAAGTAATTATGGGAAGGTAAAGAGAACATGGTTTTTAATTGGATGCATTGCTTACGTGGCCAAAATTTTTGGTGTCTAAGGTAAGCGCGGGAGGCCTCCCACCTTCTCCCACTTACCTGGCCAATTCGATTGATTTAGACCTTGATTTGGAAATGCTAATTGATTAAAACATAACTAATTACCTTCCTTCATGCTAAGCCAAATTTATATCAAAAATTATAATAGGTTTGTTGTGTAACACAAGGCCTACTCTAGGATTTGATGTAAAATTTATCTTGGTACATCTAATGCTTTATAGCATGATTGATGGTATTACTTTATTATGTAATATAAGGGCAACATTATTCGATCATGACTATATAGAAATGAAGGGTCTGACTTAACTAAGATATTATAGTTTGTTATATAAACACAAGGCTGTAAGTGTCTTAAAGGCAGCTATTATGTTGAGAGTTGCATGGGTTGCAATTGGAAAAGAAAAGTTCCTACCCTTGAACTCATAAATGTTTATTTTGTAAGCATAAGGCATTTATGAGGAATTGGGATCTCAACCCCACTAAAAAAGTCTTTTTAGGGTCTCTCACATATCATAGGTGAGGGCTATGGTATTCATAGAAAAATAGTTGATGTGGGACCGGATGCAAGACTAATATAATGAATAAGACTTAAATTTTAAATTTTTAATGAGCAATGGCAGCAAACTCAAATAAAGCGATCAAAGGATCTAAGAAAGATAGACAAGAAAATTACTACTAACTACCATAATGTATTCGCATGTAATCACATAAGAACCCTGGATCCGATGATTAAGAAACCACCGAAACTAGGACATCCATGCCTCAACTAACCAGATCTAATAAGATTCGGAATGGATTTACTTACCAATAATGATTTTTCCTTCTTGTGTAGTAGATCCGGATTCAACTCTCAAGATCTCACAATCAGATTTCAAACTATAGTTCCTTCAAAGTAGATCTTCCTGTAGATGGTTGTATGGCAAGGAAAACCTCTTCTTCAGATCTGGAACACCAGGGATCCTGCAAAAGAATGGTAATCAAAACTTGGAGGGAAGAGAAAATGTTGGAAGGAATGGAAAAGAGAAAGGGAATGGTGGAAGGTGTCTTGAATCTTGGATTTTGGAACTTGGACTTGGACTTGGAAGATAACTAGAACTTCAGCACCCTACTCTCACAAATTCAATGCTTACCCAGCAAGCACTTTCACAAACACACTCTCACAAATACAATGCTTACCCAGCATAGCACTTTCACAAACACAACATTTACCCAACAATTGTAGAAAATGATAGAGTTTCATTAACAAAGCATAAATTAATTACAAGGGAGGAATGGAGTGGTATTTATAGACCCTCCATTAATGCTAGAATGATAAGAATAAAATTCTACAAGATAAATAAGATAACCCAGGACTCTACTCTCTTTCTTAACTTGGATGAGAACTCCTTGAAATTTAAATTGGATAGGCTCCCTTGCAGTTGGACTCCTCTTGGGCGACAAGAATGAGATGGGCGACAAAAATAAGAAGAGGCGCTACATGAGATGGCATCCTTCTTTCTTGATTTCGGTCCTTTTGAATTCAAATATGAGTGGCAGCAATTTATGAGAAGTTGGTGCCCTCTCTTCTTTCCTGATTGGCGTCAATCCTTCTCCTAAAGTCCATCTTGAACTTCTTATATTTCAAACTTGAAAAGTAGATAAAAAATGTCTTATCATGGACTCTTTGTTTTTTTTGAATTTGAATGGACTCCATGGGATAAACTCCTTTGAATAGATAGGCATCCCTTTACATTAGAATTCCTCCTTGTTGGGCAGCAAAAGGAGGATGAAATGAGGTGCTCTTTAGATATGGACAACAAAGAGAAGGTGAGATGAGGAGTCCTTCCTTCTTACTCCTCCTAAAATCTCGGTTGGATTTTAAATAGGTGACAAAGAAGAAATTCATGGGTGCCCCTCTTGGATAAACTTGAATTTTAAATATTGTCCGAATGTCTGGATGTCTTAATGTCTTGATAAAAAATAAAGATAACATTTTTTTGACATTGAGTTAGCCATTGAAGGTGATGTGGTAAGGCATACTACTCCAAGTGGTGGGTGACAAGGCTCCATGACATGGTGAGGTGGCATAAGGTGATGACATGGCATGATGACATGGCATGGTGACATGGCTTCATCCATTGGGCTTGAACTTTGGCTAACTTATGAACCCCCTTGACTAACTCATGTACTAATTACAAGACTCAACTTAACCAATTTGCAACTCAAAGTAAACTAATTTTAATTACAGGACTCAATTATTTAAAAGGACTCAATTATTTAGGATTGAATTAAGAAAAGCTACTCATTGGTGATCCATAATGAGTTGGGAAGGTTCTGATGTCTCTTCCTAGCTTAGTGTCCACACCAATTCTCCTGAGATGGGAGGAACTTGACTGATGCGGGACGAACCTAGGACTGACGAAAAATAGAAAACAATTTTTTTAGAATTTTTTTAGATTTTTTTTAGAATTTAATTTAGTGGCTAAAGACCCAAAAATAATTAAAGAATTAGCAGGAAGACTAATAATGCAAGAAACTATCATATCGGCAAAATAACTCATGTAGAATAATAAAGCCAGGACCAGAGAATTGAGAAACTCCTGGCTTAGGATAATGTACCTATCATAAGATTAGAACTCAGGAGGGGGAAGGCTTTTACTAGGCAGCAATTGCAGTTCTTTTGAAGAAGAGATTCCTCAACACTCTGGATGGTGCCTTGAAGAACAAGCCTTTGGTTCCCGAATCTGATGGCGATCTAGACTTGATCTGAAGGCAAAGAAAGCCTCCTCTAGGGAGGGGAAACACCTTGGGGACCCTGTAATACATCAAGGTTAGGCACGAACAGGTAAGCAAAAAAAAAATATGAAGATGGAAACAAGAAGGAGGGGATTAGGGCAGATGTTATAGACAGCTTGGAGAAGATGGGATCCAGTTATTTGGGGCAGCTCCTGGAGTGCTTCTCAAGGCCATGGCTACTACTTGGAGGCTTGGGAAGATGCTTAGGCATGGAGAACTCCATGGAATAAGGGATGACCGGGAAAGAACAAGAACCAAAAGCCAAAGACAAACAAAATCCAAGAACACCAGACTTGCAAAACAATTCGATAGTGTTTATTTCATAAGAGTTGATTGATTACAAGAGGAGGGGTGGGGTATTTATAGAGTTCCCATGCCCTCTCCTTATTAGGATTGTATCTCTCTCCTAGTTAGGATAGGTTTACAAGCTTGGAGTGGGAGAAGGACTACAATGTTAACCTAGAACTAGGATTACAAAGTTGAATGAAATAAAAACTTGATTTCCACCTTCCACTTGGACTCTTCCTCCTAGCTTGGACCAAGTCAACCATTAAGGATGCCTCTCCTTAGTGTGTGGGCTTCATGGGCAGCAAGAATGGGTGGCCAAGAGGCTAGGGTGCATGGGCTTTGGGCCCCATGGAAACCTGGGATGCCTGGGCTAGCATATTCCTTGAATCTTGGTTCTGGTTGGAATATACCAGAATCTTGGTTCTTATGAGCTTAGGCCTGGCACCTGGGCTGATTTCTTTTGGGCTAGGGTGCAGATGGACCTTTGGAATCATGGATGCCCTGGTCTGGGAATATGCTCTGGCATCTAAAGAGAAATCTAGACATCTAAAGAGCATATGGAGGGCATCTGGAAGGTATATTGGACCCTAGGGTGTCCAACGTAGTCCAATAAGCTATTGTAGTGGCCTCTGACTCCTGGATAAGGCCTGGTAGGACTCCAAAATAGGGTATCCTCCTCTCTTGTACATGAACTGGACTAATACTAGACTCATACTGAAATACATGACTCAATATTGGACTAAGATTGAGACACAATCAACTAGTCTCAACTTATTACAGGACTCAATCTTACTTGCCAACAAAATTGTGACACATGACTAAGATTCTAAAACCCTAAGCAGTAAACCATATGGGATCCAGTGATTTATGTCTGATCCTAGTATCCCCACCAATTCTCCTAGGGTGGGAGGAACTCGACCTCGTCGAGTAAGGGTCAATTTGGCTCTCTACTACTCAAGGAGGGTCTGGGTTGAGGCACGACAGATCCTCACCAGTGCTCCACAAGTCCTCAGATTCTGGTTGACCTTGCCACCGTACCAAATACCTCTGATAGCCTTTATTCTAGGTACTGATGGCTTGATCATCTAGGATTCACTCACTCCTTTCCTTACTATTTGGCCAAATTGTATATGGATACTCTGCGATGGGTTCACTCTCAAAGGGAGGGATAGGCTTAAGGTGCTCGCTAGGAATCATGCTGGCTCCCTATGCTCTACAATGTCTGAGATGTTGAAGGAGGAGCTAATACCTAAATCAGGTGGTATCTCAAGTACATAGGTATTGGGTCCAACTCTTTTCATTATTTTGAATGGGCTGGCTTCGCGAGCATGAAAATCCTTTACAATCACATAATCCTTTACAGAAAATACTTTATCTTTTTTTTGGGAATTAGCCATGTTTTTATTTAGTTTATTACTTATGTTCAACTTTTGACTAATTTTCTGATGCAAATGCAAACATGCTGACACATGTAGACTCCTAACATATGATACAGGGGACTCATACTAACACCTAATGTGGGCAAATAGCTCATGCTAACACTTGTTGATATCCAAATTTTATTAAACCCTACACTACGACTATGGGTTTAACCTTTTGTCAGGTGGGTGACATGCAGATGAGAATGGTGCATGGACTCCTACTAAGTGCCATAGGGTCCTCCAAAGATAACATGTAAATATGACATGCTTAATGAATGCATGCATTATACTTACCTTTATAAAATGCAAATGAATGGTTAAAAAAACATAAGAAACTCAAGAAAAGGCAGGAAATATAAGATGGATTCTGGGTTAGTCTGGCGGGATAGAAAATAAGAAAAGGGTTCAAGGTTGATTGGATAGAATAAGATGTAAGAAGGGGTGTCAGGGATTAAATCTAGACTAATAAGATTGACCCTATGGGGTTGATGTATATCTAATGGGTTGGCATAATGGAAGGATGGGCCACTACTTTCAAGGAAGAGATTGTTAATGGAACTATAGGATGGGATTCTTCTTGAGGGTACTAATAAGCCAAATCCTTAATAAAGTCATCTGGTTCAAGAAATTTAGGACTAGGCTCTATACTGGGGCTTTTGTCTAGTGGCTTCTCATGGAAGAGTCTAACAATAGAGTTGGGTTCCTCATCTTTTAACTACTCTTCCTCTACATCTGGATGTGGTTAGGGTCTATTGGGTCAACTGATCTTGGGTTGGCTTCTACCTGGGCACGTATTGGGTCAACTAATTCTTAGTCTTTTATAGGAAACTCCTCTTCTTCTTCCTTATACTCCTCCACTAAGCTTGGGTCAGCCTCATATATTTCCTCTTCAATGTCAACTTTCTGAACCAGTGGGCTGGTAAGAGGGGGTTGACTAAGGAAAAATTGACAATACTAGGTTCAAATATAGGGGTATTAATCCTATAGGGTTTAGGTTGACCGAGGGTTAGTTGATTACTACTGGGTTCATATCTAGGGACTACGGGTTCCTGGGGTCTATGGGTATGTTCTGGGGCTCCTATTGGATCATCTAATGGATTAATCCTATGGGTTGCTGGGTTATTGGATTGGATTATTTGGTCAAGTCTCTGATTTAGTTGGGTATTTGATTGGTTAATCTGGGCAAGTTGATTTTGGGTATGGATATTGGATTGGTTTAGCTGGGCAAACTAGTTTTGGGTTTAGGTGCTAGATTGATTTATTTGGGTAGTCAGTTGGGCAACCATCTGATCATTCATGGCTTTTATGAGGGCATCAAGATTAGACTCCATGGCTGAACTAGGTTGCGGTTTAGACTACTTGTAGTGGACTCCTGTCCTGGTGGTCATGTAATCAATCAATCAGCCAAGGTGGATGAATGCAGCCAAGCATGCAAGGTTAACACAAGTTAGGGTTTCCTAGACCTAGAGTCAAAACTGAATGGGTCTACTCAACTTACACTTAACTCAATAGCTAATCCTTCCACTGGTCAGGTAGGGGGTGGGGTGGTGGGAGGCTGCCCCTGCTTGTCACAGGTCATAATTATAAACCACCAGTCCACTTAGGATGTTTAACTCTGGACCCCCAGCCTTAGACACCAGTTTTTAGTAATAGCCACAGGATTAAATGCACTAGTTGGCCCACACGGTTCGGACACGACCTATTAGTGTCACCTAGCCCTCTAGGGAAAATTAAATCTAATTAATTTTAATTTAGGCTTGGGTCAGTATGATGATGGTTGTTTTGGACCCAAGACGAGTGATGAAATCCTGCCTTGATCTCAGAAAGTGAATTGCCCTTAAGATTAGGTTAATCAAATAATGCACATTCATGGAGCCCTAATGCAACAAATAACAATCAGAAAAATAAAAATATTTTATGTGTATTTTATGAGATGGCAAATTATGTTTAGGTTGATTAGGTTAGCAAACAAATTGGGCTTGGGATTGGGGTGTGTGGAAGTTGGTTAGGTTTGGTTGAGTCAAGTGTGCAGAGTTCATAGAATTCTGAGATTTAGGGTTCAGATTAATGCAGTGTTTGACATCGATTCTGATGCATAAGAAAATCAAAAAAATTCTATGATAATGGAAGGATGGTATTGATGATCTATACCAAATTTGATGCAAAACTAAAATAATATGATGACGAAAATCCTAAAGATTTCAGACTGATGCAGAATTATCAAGTTTTTAGTTAGGGTTTCTAATATGCCAAGTTTTAGGACTTTTAACTTTCTATAAAATTAATTAAGAATTATGATAAAATAGAAGACAAGACAGATAACACGTCATGCAAATTTCATAGAAAAATAAAATTCCTAGATTATGAAAATCATATGAAGCCTAGACACCTAATGTTATGGACAGGATCCAGAAAATTGAGAAACTAGGGTTTTCGTGACTCTGATGCAGATGAATGCTATTCTAAACCTGCTCTGATACTAAACTGATGCGAGATGAACCTAGGATTGATGAAAAATAGAAAACTAATTTTTTTAGTTTTTTTTTAGAATTTAATTAAGTGGCTAAAGACTAGAAAATAAGTAAAGAATCGATAGGAAGACTAGTAATGCAAGAAACTATCATACCCGCAAAATAACTCATGTAGAATAATAAAGCCAGGACCCAGGAATTGAGAAACTCCCGGCTTAGGATAGCGTACCTGTCATAAGATCAAAACTCAAGAGGGGGAAGGATTTTACCAGGTAGCGATTGCAGTTCCTTTGAAGTAGAGATCCCTCAACACTCTGGATGGTGCCTGGAAGAACAAGCCTTTGGTTCCCGAATCTGAAGGTGATCTGGACCCAGTCTGAAAGCAAAAAAAGCCTTTTCTAGGAAGGGGAAACACCTCGGGGACCCAGCAATACATCAAGGTTAGGCATGAATAGGTAAGCAAAGAAAAAATAAGAAGATGGAAACAAGGAGGGGATTAGGACAGATGTTGCAGGCGGCTTGGAGAAGATGGGATCCAATTATCTGGGGCGGCTCCTGGAGTGCTTCTCAAGGTTGTGGCTATTGCATGGAGGCTTGGAGAAAATGTTTAGGCATGGAGAATTCCAAGGAATAGGGGATGACCAAGGAAAGAACAAGAACCAAAAGCCAAAGACAAACAAAATCCAAGAACACCAGACTTGCAAAACAATTCAGTAAAGTTTATTTCAAAAGAGTTGATTGATTAAAAGAGGAGGAGGGGTGGGGTATTTATAGAGTTCCCATGCACTCTCCTTATTAGGATTGTATCTCTCTCCTAGTTAGGATAGGTTTATAAGCTTTGAGTGGGAGAAGGACTACAATATTAACCTAGAACTAGGATTACAAAGTTGAATGAAATAAAAACTTGATTTCCTCCTTCCACTTGGACTCTTCCTCCTAGCTTGGACCAAGTCAACCATTAAGGATGCCTCTCCTTAGTGTGTGGGCTTCATGGGCAGCAGGAATGGGTGGCTAAGAGGCTAGGGTGCATGGGCTTTGGGCCCCTTGGAAGCCTGGGATGCCTGGGCTAGCATTTTCTTGGTATCTTGGTTCTCGGTTGGAATATACCGAAATCTTGGTTCTATGAGCTTGGGCCTGGCACCTGGGCTGATTTCTTTTGGGCTGGGATGCAGATGGACTCTGGAATCATGGGCGCCCTGGTCTAGGAATATGCTCTGGCATCTGGAGAGAAATCTAGACATCTGAAGAGCATCTGGAGGGCATCTGGAAGGTATATTGGATCCTGGGGTGTCCAACGTGGTCCAATAAGCTCTTGTAGTGGCCTCTGACTCCTGGATGAGGCCTGGTAGGACTCCAGAATATGGTATCCTCCTCTCTTGTACATGAACTAGACTAATACTAGACTCATACTGAAATACATGACTCAATATTGGACTAAGGTTGAGACACAATCAACTAGTCTCAACTTATTACAGGACTCAATTTTACTTGTTTGCTAAATTATAACACATGTCTAAGGTTCTAAAACCCTAATCAGTAAACCATATGGGATCCAGTGATTTGTATCTGATCCTGGTATCCCCACCAATTCTCTCGGGGCAGGAGGAACTCGATCCCATTAAGTAAGGGTCAATTTAGCTCTCTACTACTCAAGGAGGGTCTAGGTTGAGGCACGACAGATCCTCACCAGTGCTTCACAAGTCCTCAGATTCTGGCTGACCTTGCCACCGGACCAAATACCTCTGATAGCCTTTATTCTGGGTATTGATGGCTTGGTCATCCAGGATTCGGTCACTCCTTTCCTCACTATTTGGCCAAATTGTGTGTGGACACTCTGCAATAGGTTCACTCTCAAAGGGAGGGATAGGCTCAAGGTGCTCGCTAGGTATCGCTGCTGGCTCCCTATGCTCTACAAGGTCTGATATGTTGAAGGTGGAGCTAATACCTAAATCAGGTGGTATCTCAAGTGCATCGGCATTGGGTCCAACTCTTTTCATTATTTTCAATGGGCTGGCTTCGCGAGCATGAAACTCCTTTACAATCACATAATCCTTTATAGAAAATACTTTATCTTTCATTCAAGAATTAGCCAAGCTTTTATTTAGTTCATTACTTATATTCAACTTCTGACTAATTTTCTGATGCAAATGCAGACATGCTGACACATGTAGACTCCTAACATATGATGTAGGGGACTCATACTAACACCTAATGTGGGCAAATAGCTCATGCTAACACTTTTTTATATGCAAATTTTATTAAACCCTACACAACTATGGGTTTAACCTTTTGTCAGGTGGGTGACATGCAGATGAGAATGGTGCGTGGACTCCTACTAAGTGCCATAGGATCCTCCAAAAATAACATGTAAATATGACATGCTTAATGAATGCATGCATTATACTTACCTTTATAAAATGCAAATGAATGGTTAAAAAAACATAAGAAAACTCAAGAAAAGGCAGGAAATATAAGATGGATTCTGGGTTAGTTTGGTGGGGTAGAAAGTAAAAAAAGGGTTCAAGGTTGATTGGATATAACAAGATGTAAGAAGGGGTGTTAGGGATTAAATCTAGACTAATAAGATTGACCCTATGGGGTTGATGTATATCTAATGGGCTGGCATAATGGAAGGATGGTCACTACTTTCAGGGAAGAGATTGTTAATGGGAACTATAGGATGGGATTCTTCCTGAGGGTACTGATAAGCCAAATCCTTAATAAAGTCATCTAGTTCAAGAAATTTAGGACTGGGTTCTATACTGGGGCTTTTGTCTAGTGGCTTCTCAGGGAAGTGTCTAGTAGTAGAGTTGGGTTCTTCATCCTTTAACTACTCTTCCTTTATAGTTTGAATGTGGTCAGGGTCTATTGGGTCAACTGATCTTGGGTTGGCTTCTATCTTGGCATCTACTGGGTCAACTAATTCTAAGTCTTCTATAGGAAACTCCTCTTCTTCTTCCTCATACTCCTCCACTAAGTTTGGATTAGCCTCATATATCTCTTCTTCAATGTCAGCTTTCTGAACCAGTGGGGTGGTAAGGGGGGGTTGACTAAGGAAAATTTGATTAATACTAGGTTCCAATCTAGGGGTATTAATTCTATAGGGTTTAGGTCGACTGAGGGTAAGTTGATTACTACTGGGTTCATATCTAGGGACTATGGGTTCCTGTGGTCTATGGGTCTAGTCTGGGTTTCCTATTGGGTCATCTAATGGATTAATCCTATGGGTTGCTTGGTTATTGGATTGGATTATTTGGTTAAGTCTCTGATTTAGTTGGGTATTTGATTGGTTAATCTGGGCAAGTTGATTTTGGGTCTGGATATTAGATTGGTTTAGTTGAGCAAACTGGTTTTGGGTTTGGGTGTGAGATTGATTTATTTGGGTGGTCAGTTGGGCAACCATCTGATCGTTCATGCCTTTATGAGAGCCTCAAGATTAGACTCCATGGCTGAACTAGGTTGCAGTTTAGACTGCTTGTAGTGGACTCCTGTCCTAGTGGTCATGCAATCAATCAATTAGCCAAGGTGGAATGAATGCAGCCAAGCATGCAAGGTTAACACAAGTTAGAGTTTCCTAAACCTAGAGTCAAAACTGAATGGGTATACTCAACTTACACTTAACCCAGTAGCTAATTCTTCCACTGGCCAGATAGGGGGTGGGGTGGTGGGAGGTTCCGCCTGCTTGTCATAGGGTCCTAATTATAAACCACCATTCCACTTAGGTTGTTTGACTCTGGATCCCCAGCCTTAGACACTAGTTTTCAATAATAGCCATAAGATTAAATGCACTACTTGGCCGACACGGTTCGAACCCGACCTGTTGTTGTCACCTAGCCCTGTAGGAAAAATTAAATCTAATTAATTTTAATTTAGGCTTGGGTCAATATGATGATGATGCGGAATGCCAGCTCTGATATCAATAAAGATGATATGAGACAGTTACGATGCGGTGTAAGATGATTCAATTTAAGCCTAGATAATTTAAGAGAGCAATGATCATAGTAAAGCAACTAACATAATAGATTGAAAGAATAAAGAAGGCAATTTACCACTTACCCGTGATCCGCTCCGCAAGCTATGAAGAATATGGACCCGACGGCTAGGAAACCATCTTAGATCAGTCTATTCCATGCTTCAATTACCAAATCTAATGAGAAAAGGGTTGGTTACTTACCCCAATGGAGATTCACTTTGAATTGAGTTGGATCTGCTGCTCGGTCGCTCAGATTTCACAGTAGGATGAAGATCAGGACTCCAGATTTTAGATCCACCGTTAGATCTTGGTTTGAGAGCAAAGGATCCATCCTCTAAGGTCCTTGAACACTTGGGATCTGCAAAGAAGGAAGCAAACAAAACTTAAGATTGATTAAGATCCGAAATGGGAAAACAGAAAGGTTGGATTCGAAGAGCTTGAAGAAGATCGGTAGCAATTGACAAATCCGGCAGAACCTCTACTCAAGGACCTCACCGCCTTGAGCTCTCGAGGACCTCCCCACCTTGAGCTCTTAAGGACCTTCTCGCCCTTAGAGAAAATCACTAAGCCTACCCAGCTTTGTGAAAAAATACAGCATTTCATTTCATAATTCAATAATTAATAATTTTTATTCGATCGTAAAATAATAAATAGACTATGCTGAGATATTCGATATCCTGATACCTCAACTCAATCCTAAACATTCAAACTATTAAAATTAAAAACAACCTAATCCAACTAGGGATAAAGTAAATCCTAAAACAAACTTTCAAACAATCGAGATAAATTCTAAAAAATCCGAATATTGATGTGCTCCGAGACTTGTGCTGCTCCGGGATCCATGCTGCTCGGGAAATATGCCGCATCGACTGAGGCTTCAGGGTTTGGGCTGGGCTAGCTTCTGGGCTAGGCTTAAGGGTTTGGGCTTGCTTCTGGGTTGGACTTCAGGTTCTAGGCTGGTCGATGTCCCCATCATTTTCCCTGAGGTGGGGAGAACTCCACTTCGTCGAGTCAAGTTTCAGCAAAATCTTCAGACTCCAGGATGCACTGATCTGCAGACTGAAATTTTTTTTTATACAAATAATGCAAATGCAATTAAAATAAAATTGACTAACCTAACCTAACCTAAACTTGCTCTGATACCAAGTTGACCGGGACTGTTCCCCATCAAATGATGGTTGTTTTGGGCCCAGGACTGGTGATGAAATCCTACCCTGATCTGAGATAGTGAATTGCCCTTAAGATTAGGTTAATCAAATGATGCACATTCAATGAGCCCTAATGCAACTAATAGCAATCAGAAAAATAAAAATATTTTATGTGTATTTTATGAGATGGCAAATTAGGTTTAGGTTGATTAGGTTAGCAATCAAATTGGGCTTGGGATTGGGGTGTGTGGAAGTTGGTTATGTTTGGTTGAGTCAAGTGTGAAGAGTTCACATAATTCTGAGATTTAGGGTTTAGATTAATGCAGTGTTTGGCAAGGATTATAATGCAAAAAGAAATCAGAAAAATTCTATGACAAAGGAAGGATGGTTTTGATGATCTCTACCAAATTTGATGCAAAACTAAAATCAGATGATGGCAAAAATCCTAGGGATTTCAGACTAATGCAGAATTTTCAAGATTTTAGTTAGGACTTCTATTATGCCAAGTTTTAGGACTTTTAGTTTTATATAAAATTAATTAAGAATTATGATATAATAGAGAACAATATAGATAACATGTCATGCAAATTTCCCAAAAAAATAAAATTTCAAGATTGTCGAAATCAGATGAAACCTAGACACCTAATGCAATGGACAGGGTCCAGAAAATTCAAGAACTAGGGTTTTTGTGACTTTGATGTAGATGAATGCTATTCTTAACCTGCTCTAATACCAAACTGATGTGGGATGAACCAAGGACTGATGAAAAATAGAAAACTAATTTTTTTAGATTTTTTTTAGAATTTAATTCAGTGGCTAAAGACCCGAAAATAAGTAAAGAATCAGCAGGAAGACTAGTAATGCAAGAAACTATCATACCCGCAAAATAATTCATGTAAAATAATAAAGCCGAGACCCAAGAATTGAGAAACTGCTGGCTTAGGATTGCATACCTATCACAAGATCAAAACTCAAGAGGGGGAAGGCTTTTACCAGGCAGTGATTGCAGTTCCTTTGAAGAAGAGATCCCTCAACACTCTGGATGGCGCCTAGAAGAACAAGCCTTTGGTTCCCGAATCTGAAGATGATCTTGACCCATTCTGAAAGCAAGAAAAGACTCCTCTAGGGAGGGGAAAAACCTCGGGGACCCTGCAATACATCAAGGTTAGGCACGAACAGGTAAGCAAAGAGTAAATAAGATGGAAACAAGAAGGAGGGGGTTAGGGCAGATGTTGCAGGCGGCTTGGAGAAGATGGGATCCAGTTATCTGGGGTGGCTCCTAGAGTGCTTCTCAAGGCCGTGGCTACTGCTTGGAAGCTTGGGAAGATGCTTAGGCATGGAGAATTCCAAGGAATAGGGGATGGCCAAGGAAAGAACAAGAATACCAAAGACAAAAAAAACCCAAGAACACCAGACTCGTGAAACAATTCAGTAAAGTTTATTTCAAAAGAGTTGATTGATTACAAGAGGAGGAGGGGTAAGGTATTTATAGAGTTCCCATGCACTCTCCTTATTAGGATTCTAGCTCTCTCCTAGTTAGGATAGGTTTACAAGCTTTGAGTGGGAGAAGGACTACAATATTAACCTAGAACTAGGATTACAAAGTTGAATGAAATAAAAACTTGATTTCGTCCTTCCACTTGGACTCTTCCTCCTAGCTTGGACCAAGTCAACCTCTAAGGATTCCTCTCCTTGGTGTGTGGGCTTCATAGGCAGCAAGAATGGGCAGCCATGATGCTAGGGCGCATGGGATTTGGGCCCCTTGGAAGCCTGGGATGCCTGGGCTAGCATATTCTTGGATCTTGGTTTTGGGCTGAAATATACCTGGAATCTTGGTTCTTATGAGCTTGGACCTGGTGCCTGGGCTGATTTCTTTTAAACTGGGGCATAGATGGACCTCTAGAATCATGGGTGCCCTAGTCTGGAAATATGCTCTGGCATCTGGAGAGGAATTTGGGCATCTGAAGAGCATCTGGAGGGCATCCAGGGCATCTGGAAGGTATCTTGGATCCTAGGGTATCCAACAAGGTCCAATAAGCTGTTATAGTGGCCTCTGACTCCTGGATGATGCCTGGTGGGACTCCAAAATAGGGTATCCTCCTTTATTGTACATGAACTGGACTAATACTGGACTCATACTAAAATACAGGACTCAATACTAGACTTAGGTTGAGACACAATCAACTAGTCTCAACTTATTACAGGACTCAATCTTACTTGCTTACAAAATTGTGACACATGACTAAGGTTCTAAAATCCTAATCAGCAACCCATATGGGATCCAGTGATCTGTGTCTGATCCTGGTATCCCCACCATCGACCCTGTCGAGTATGGGTTAACTCTGCTTTGATAATGTTCAAGCAAGTTTGGTTTGATTCTTTGTAGATCCTCTCGAGTGATCCATGAATCATTAGATTCTGGTCTACCTTGCCATCAAACCAAGTAACACTGATAATCTTTATTCCTAGTGGTAATAGTTTTGTCATCCAAAATTTGCTCAATCTTATCTCTCAGTTCTGGTAATTTATCTAATAGACACTCAGGGATAGGGTCACTCTCAAAAATGGAATCAGGCCCAAATAGCTCACTAGGTATCGCTATTGGCTCCTTATACTCAACAAGATCTGATACATTGAAGGTTGGACTATACCTAATTCAGGTGGTAATTCTAATACATAGGCATTAGACCCAATTTTCTTTTTGATCTTGTATGGTCCTGCACTACGGGCATATAGTTTGTTCATGGTTCCAGGTGGGAACTGTTCAGGTCGAAGCCTGATCATGATAAAGTCTCCTTCATTAAATTCTTTAAAGCGTTTACGTGAGTTAGCCATATACTCATAAGATTCATTACTTTCATTAATCTTTTTACTTATTTCTTTATGCAATTTCTTAATATGCAGTGCATATGACTCATACCAATACCTAATAGACTCAACTATGCATTTCTATGGATTGGAATTTATTAGATCTTCAACTACAGCTTTGGGCTTGATCCCTGGTTGATGGATGACATGCAAACAAAAATTTGACATGGACTCCTAATAAGTGCCATAAGGTCTTCCAAAAGTAGGTAGCAAATTGAATGGGCTCAAAAGATTGATGAAACATGCTAATCTCAATAAAGTGCAACTGGGTGGTTCTAAAAATATTGGAAGCCCCAGGGAAGGACAGGAAATATGAGGTAGGTTCATCAACTGGGTCTAGATTAATGGGGGTGACCTTAAAGTATGGACATGGATCTATAGGTAGCAAAAAGTCCACCTTATGGAAGGCTGAGTTGGTAATTTTAGGAAAGAGATCTTCAATTAGGACCAAAGGGGTGAATTCAACCTGAGGGTGCTGGATTGAGAAAATTAAGTCTTCACTAATTATTCAGGTTCTTGAATCTCAGGATTAGGCTCTATGGCTTGGCTCTCTTCTAGTGTTCCCTCGGGTAGAGCTCTAATAGAAGGGTTAGGCTCCTCATGGTTCTCTTTATCCACTTGTCCTTCCAATATAGCTTGTGTGTTTTCATAGTCAACAACTCTTGGTCGGCTACATGTATTTCCTCTTTAATGTCATCCTTATGAACTAATGGGGTAGTAAGAGTGGGTTGGCTAAGGGGAAATTGACCAGTATCTGGGATAGTAGGGGTGGGTCAACTAAGAAAAAATTGACCAATTTCGGGTTCCTGACTCGGTGCACTGATCCTAGTGGGTTCAGGTCGATGGGTTCTGGAGACAAGGGGAGTTGGTTTAGGTGATCCAGGGTTAGTACATGTCCTACAGATTTTCTCTAGATTTTTGAATTAATCATCCACTCGGTCAAACCTAGTGTTGAGTTGCCTAAACTATTCAGTCATAGTCCTCATCAAGGCTTCCAGATTTGGATCCATGATGGGACTAGTTTGGATTTGGGGTTGTTGATATAGAGTTCCTGCTCTAGTGGTCATACAATACAATCCTAGTTTTTAGGGCTCCTAGACCTAAAGCTCAAGTTGAATGAGTCAACTCAAATTACACCCAAGTCAATAATTAATCCTTCCACTGGCCAGGTAAGTGGTGGGGTGGTGGGAGGCTCTCCCTGCTTGATACAGGGTCCTAATTAAAAACCACCAATCCGCTTAGGGCATTTGCCTTTGGACCTCTAGCCTTAGACACCAGCTTCCAGTAATAATTAGAAGATTGAGTGTAATAGTTTACTCACAAGACTCAAACCCGACCTGTTGGTATCTCTAAGCTATATTAGGTTGCTACTCAGTTTTAGATTAGGGCTAGGACAATGCAAGATGAGGTTGGTTGTTTGTTGGCCAAGGAAAGGTGATGAAATCCTTCACTTATCTTATGATACCATGCCCTTAAGATGACTTTAGATAAGATGAATGCACAACCAAACAAACTAGCTAGCAAGATAAGATACAGATAAAACTAACAACTCAAAATTTAAACTTTAAATTTCAAGATTAGATTTTAGATTTAAATTTGAATTTTCATATTTCAAATTTTAAATTGAAAAAATTAAATTTTAATTTTTTTGGAGATTAGGTTGGATAGTTTTAGAATTCTAAATGTGCCAGAATCTTATCTTAAGTTGTGCTCAGAAGATTAACATGCAATCTTGCAAGCTATTATCAATTCAAACAAGCATACAATAAGCACAACTAATTTAAATATTGGGTTATCACGTATGGCTGTAGCTCATTAGTTTTATGGGTCATGACAGTATACTTTTGTATACCAGCTCATGAGGTGTGATTTCCTTCCACCAGAAAATACTAAGAAAATAGTGCATTTTTTTATAAAAAAATTCAGCTATAAAATCTATGAGAGAAGATTATAGGTCTAGTTTTAATCTAACAAAATCACTAATATTATTGCAAAGAGATTAAGATCTGAAGAGCTATAGATGAGCTTTTTAGATCTAATGCTAGAATGATCCTGAAATTTTAGCAAGTACTATGTCGTAGTCTAACCTATGGCTCTAATACTAAAAATGATGAGGGACAGGATAGGGAAGGGTCGTTGGTAAGCTAAGAAGTCACCAAAGATTAGAATACCACTATTATTTTTATTTTTATTTTTCTAGGGTGGTGGCGAAGGAACAATGGTGATGGAAGGCAAGGGTTGGGATTCTCATGGACTTTAGGACTCCACTCATGGAGAGATCTCTCGCCTCTAGGGCATCCCACCCACCTCACTAATAGAGCTGCCAGGGTGAATCTCAAAGGACATGAGGAGGGTAAAGAAGATGGAATCAAGGAAGGGGATAACTAGACATGACCTTGCATCATGTCTGGGGTTGGGCCTCACACCCTCTCCTTCACGGAGCAAAAGAAGAATCACTCTTCTCTAATAAACTTACCTTCATCAAAAATTATTTTTTTACAAAGGACTGAGGGTGGTATTTATAGACCTTTCCTAATCCTTGTTAGAATTTGAATACAAGATAAATAGATATGGGTTCAAATTCAAATATAAGATAAGGATAAGTGGTTTAAACAAAAGATAAGGCTTATCCACATTAGATATCTTAATCTTAACCAATCAAAAATAATCCTAAATCAAATTTCAAAATAATCAATCCTAATCAACTAATCTTCAAATTTGAGTTTATTTGCATCGAAATTCATGCTGCATCAAAATTTGTGCTTCATTAGGATTCGTGCATGTTGATGTCCCCATCAATAGTGGGAGACATAATTAGATTGATAAGTCCTTACCTTGTTGTGTATATCATCTTAAGTGGTATACTTATACATTGTTCTTTATTTATGTGGATTAATATTATAGCTTCTACTTTATCATTGTGGAGTATTTTAGATGCCATAGTTGACTGGTCCTAATTATGTGGATTGGTTAAGGAATTCAACAATTATCTTAACTCAAGAGAAGGTATCCTACATCTTCGATTCCCCTGATCCAGATCTGATTAGAGATGATGCTTCCGAGGATGAAAGGGCCACATATAAAATATGACAGAATGATAGTTTAACTTCAAGTGCATTATGTTAGCCTTTATGAGCAATGAATTACAGAGACAACATGAAGAAATTGAATCTCAGTCCATACTACTCAATCTTAAAGAGCTTTATGGAGAGTAAAGTAGGGTTGCCTGATATAAAATATCGAAACAGCTATTCTGGGCAAGTATGAGTAATGGCTTATTTGTTCAAGTCCATGTACTAAAGATGATTAACTTAATCACTCGATTAGGTTAATTAGGGTTTGTTATGGATGGAGAGCTTAATCAAGACTTGATCCTGCAATCACTACTCGATTCCTTCTCTCATTTTATCATGAACTATCATATGAACAAACTGAACCTTTCATTACCAGAGTTACTTAAGATGCTTAAGATAACTGAGAGCCATTTTAAAGGGCACAAGGCTCATCTTCTTCTAATTGATGGGAAAGAAAATATAGTAATGAAAAAGGGTTCAAAGAAAAAGTAAAATCCTAAGAAAAGCATCTAGAAGAGGAAGAAGTCAAAGAAGCCTTCTATTGATGGAACCTATTTTCACTATGGCAAACAGGGACACTAGAAGAAGAACTGCAAGTCATATCTTGCTAGTTTGAAGCCTGATGCTGGTGGAGCATCATAAGGTTTGTACATGATACAAACTAACTTGTCATTGAGTTCTTTAGCTTTTAATTCAAGGGTATTGGATACCGCATGGATCTCATATATGCAAGTCTTTGCTTATACTTTACAGAATTAGGAGCTTGAAGAAGGGTGACTTTGAACTTTATTGTATAAGTAGTGAAGCTATTCAAGTAGATATTGTGGGCACCTATCTATTATTATTGCCTTCAAGCAAAATTTTAGAATTGAAAGATTGTTACTATATTCCAAATATTATTAAAATATTATTTCTGTATCCTTGTTGTTACAACATGATTTAGAAATAAATATAAAGAGTAGTGGATGCTCTATTTCTCATTCTAATATGATTTTTGGAACTAGTTTATTTGTTTATGGTCTTTTAGTTCTTTCACTTAATGATGAAGTTTTACTTATTGAAAACAAGAAAAGAAAGAGAGAAGATATTAATGCACCTTTCTCTGGCAATGCCGATTAGGTCATATTAGTGAGTCTAGGATAAACAAGTTATACAAAGATAAATTCTTTGATCCTTATGATTATCAATCATTAGGAACTTGGAAATCCTATCTCATGGATAAAATGACCAAATCTCAATTTACTAGTCATGGGGATAGGGAAAATTAGTTATTAGGGTTAATACATACAGATGTATGATGACCCATGTCAAATCAAGCTAGAGGAGGATATTCTATTTCATCACCTTTACAAATGATTTATCTAGGTTTGGATATATGTATTTTATGAAACATAAATCTGAAGCCTTTGATAAATTTAAAGAGTATCAAAGTATGGTTGAGAAATAAATTAGAAAGAGTATTAAAATTCTTGGGTCAGATCAAGGAGGAGAATACTTTCTAGTAAATTTCTTGATCATCTTAAGAACAAAGGCACTCTCTCAGAATGGACACCTCCATTTATACCACAATTAAATGGTGTAGTAGAAAGGAGGAATCGTACCTTGCTAGACATGGTAAGGTCCATGATGAGCTTCATTAATCTTCCTATATCCTTCTAGGGTTATGCCCTAGAGACTGCTGCTTATATGTTGAATAGAGTACCATCAAAATCAAACTCCATATGAATTATAAAGAGGCAAAAGGCCAAGTCTTAAATATCTTAAGATTTAGGAAAGCCTAGCTTATGTTAGAAATGTATTTGGACATAAGCTAAGTGTTAAGGCTAATAAATATAGGTTTATACGCTACCCTCGAGAAGGTATTAGATACCTTTTTTATCATCCTACTGAATAAAAGGTTTTTATCAGTAGGCATACCACTTTCTTGGAAAAGAATTTATCCAACAAGGAGGTAGTTGGAGGATACTTGAACTTAATAAAGTACAAGATCAACAACCTACTTCTATAAACAATCAACCTCAAATTTCTCAACCATAAGTACCTATAAATAAGGTACCATCACAATACACATCTCCTCTTTATAGGTCAAAGAGAGTGCGGGATGCACCTCTCAAATATGGCTTTGTCATTAGAAATGACCGAAGCCAACATCATTTAAGATGGTGATCCTTTGACCTATATGGAAGCTGTCAAGAGTAAAGACTTTAATAAATAGCTCGATGCTACGAAATCTAAAATGGACTCCATGAATACTAACCAGGTTTGGACCTTGGTTGATCCACCTGAGGGAGTAAGTCCAATAGGGTGCAAATGGGTCTTCAAAAGGAAGATTGGAGTACATGGCCAAGTAGAAACCTATAAGGCTAGGCTAGTGGTAAAAGGTTTCAAATAAAGGCATGGAATTGACTATGATGAAATATTTTCATCAATAGCTATTCTTAAGTCCATTAGAATTTTGCTTACTATAGTTGCATGCTATGATTATGAAATATGACAAATAGATGTAAAGACTGCCTTCCTCAATGGATATCTTGAGGAAGAAGTCCATGTGTCACAGCCAGAGGGTTTATCTCAAGTGGGAGACCGAACCAAGTATGCAAGCTTAAGAAATCCATCTATTGATCAGAGCAAGCATCGAGGAGTTGGAACATCCAATTTGATGAAATAATTTAAAAATTTGGTTTCATCAAAAATGTGGATGAACCATGAGTGTATAAAAAAATAAATGGGAGTGCCATTGTCTTCTTAATATTGTATGTTGATGACATACTTATCATTGGGAATCATATTCCAATGTTGCAATCAATCAAAGCTTGGCTATCTAAACATTTTTTCATGAAGGATTTGGAAGAAGCATCCTATATACTAGATATGAAGATCTATAGTGATAGATCTAAGAGGATGCTTGGTTTATCTCAGTCCAGGTATATTGACTTAGTATTGAAAAGATTCAATATGGAGGAAAGTAAAAGGGGTTACTTATCCATAAGTCAAGGCATACTCTTTATAAGAAGATATCTTCTAAGACACCTAAAGAGAGACAAAGGATGAGTAAGATTCCTTATGCTTCGGCTGTAGGATCAATGATGTATGCCATGTTATGTATTAGGCCTGATGTTGCTTATGCCCTAGGCATAGCAAGTAGATTCTAGGCTGATCCAGGGGAGGATAATTGAAAAGTTGTAGAAAACATTCTTAAGTACCTTAAAATGACTAAAGATATTTTTCTTATATATGGATGATCATATTAAAACCAGAAGGCTATACTGACTCTAGATTTTAATAAGATCCAAATGATAATAAATCCATATCAGGGTATGCCTTTACTCTATGTGGAGGTGCAGTGAGTTGGAAAAAAAGTGAATAGGAAATTATAGCTGACTCAGTTATTGAGGTAGAATACATAGCTGCTAGTGAAGCCACTAAGGAAGCTATCTAGATAAAGAAATTTATCATATAATTGGATGTTGTTCCTGTAATATAACAGTCGGTGCCACTTTATTGTGATAACACTTGAGCTGTTGCATAAGCTAAGGAACCAAGGTCTCATCAAAAGTCCAAGCACACCCTAAGACACTTCTATCTTATTTATGAAATCATTGAAAGGCAAGACATGATTTTAGAATGAGTAGATATAAAGAACAACATAGCAGACCAACTCACTAAGACCCTTCCTCCATAGCAATTTGATCACCATTTAGATTGTATGGAAATAAAATATAAGGATGATTGGCCTTATTGCAAGTGGGAGATTAAAAGAATAGTGTCCTAAAAGTCAATCATATTTTTTATAAAATAAGGGCTTATCTATAAAATTTTTCTAACTCGTGTATGATATTAATAAAAGATATTTTGTTTTATCATATGCTGTATCTTATATTTTATTGTTTTAAGATTATGATGAATCCCATAAGTAGGGCAATGATATTAGGTTATGATGAAGTTCATAATAGTGAGATCTAAGATCTTATAACCTTAATCTAAAATATTCCTATTTATAGGATCATTGAGTCAGGGATCGATGTTTCCGAAGAGACTGGTACATCTTATGATGCTGATGGAGAGAGTGGTTGGTCTTATAACCACTTGTGTAGGGACACGAATACAAAGATGTGGGTGCTCAATAAGGTATGAGTTTACCGAATTGATCCATCATGAGAACATATTATGGAAGTCTACTTATCAAAAGTTGATTCCCTTAATAGAAGTTGTGCAAGTGATCCTTAGACCTGAGATCATCATGGTATCTTATACACATTAATCCATGTTTTGGTTCATATTCATTCATGACTTAGTCATGTATGAGATATTCATTGTATGGTGAATTATGTATGAAGATTATGAGTAGGTCAACAAGGAATCGATCACTCTTAGTAAGATAAGTATTTATTCCATGTAATATCATCAAATGATGAATTAGAAAGTCTTTAATCAAAGCATGATAAAACTAGAAAAGAATTCTTAATCTTTTACCAGTCGAGTTTTCATTAGTGATTTGACTTTCAAATGAATAAGGTATGAGGGTTTGATAATTTTTCATACCCATCACTTATTCAGGATAAAGGAAGATCGAATGATTGAATTGTATGGTAACTTGTCACTGAAGGATATTTTGATATTTTTTATTAAATTTCTATCTTCTGAGTATGCATGATATGTTGCTAGATATCAATCATATCTTGTAGGTTATCATGAATTAAATTGATTGAATTCATGACTCAATTTAAAAGATGGTTCAAATTGGCAGCTAGGGTTAGCTCGATTTGATCTAATTTGATTAGTTGATTTCTAATCAAACTAAATTGACATGAACCTATACCTACTACTAACTAGATGAAGAGCCCAAAGGGTCACACACATTAAGGAATTGATCAAGAAAGTCATTTATATTTTTATTAGTGTCATGGATCCTAATTGGCAAGTTAATTAACATACTAGCATATGTTGGCTAACCTAACTTCTAGCCGAATTAGGGGTTAAATGCTTGCTATTTGGGCAAACTAATTTGAATGGGACCTAAATTGGGTTAAACCTTAAGTGGGGCAGCAAAATTAGGATTTATTTTAATTTTATAACCTTTATCCATTGATTAAACCAAGAATCCCAAGGGCTTGGGACTCTTAGTGCCAATATTGGTATATGCACACATTAAGGGGTATTGAAGGACCAAGAGTCCTTTTACAATTAAATCACCTATTTGGTGATAAGCCTTAGCCCCTATAACAAGATGTTGTCATCGAACAAGTTGATACAATGAACAATATAGCAGACCCATTCACTAAAGCACTACCTCAGCAGTAGTTTGATCGCCACTTAAGATTATATGGGTATAAAATACAAGGGTGATTGACTTTAGTACAAGTGGGAGATTGAAAGAAAAGTATCCTAAAAGCTAATCTTTGTAAGGATATTTTGTAGTCTTCCAACTCTTGAATGGCATTATTGTATTAATAAAATTTATTTTGTTTTATTATACTGCTGTGTCTTATTTAAAGATTATGATGAACCCCGTTGATTAGGGCAAAGGAATTAGGGTTATGTTGGAAATCATAATGGTGAGACCTAAGTTCCTATAAACCCTAATCTAAAATGTTCCTAGTCATTGGATCATTAATTCGGGGATCGATGTTTTCGAAAAGACTAGCTTACCCTATGTATGCTCGATAGAGAGGGTGGTTGGTCTCACAGCCACTTATGTAGAGATTCTAATACAAGGATAAGGGTGCTCATTAGGGTATAAGTTCATTGAACTGATCCATACCGAGAATATCTTATGGAAGTCTTACTACTTGTTAAGAGATAGTCTCATAGTGGGAGTTATGCAAGTGATCTTTAGACCTGAGATCACTATGGTTCCTTATGCACACTAAGCCATGTTTTGGTTCATACTCGTTCATGACATTGAGTCATATATGGGGTGTTCTCAGATATGGTAGAAGGTGTATGAAGGATGTGAGTGGATCAACAAGGAATCGATCATTCCTAGTAAGATAAAATGTTATCCCAAGTAATTTCTTTGATTGATGACTCAGGGAGTCTTTCATCAAAGTAGGATGAGATTAGAAGTATTTTCTAATCAGTCATCAACAGAGTCTTCATTATTAAATTGAGATTCAAAATGACTAAGTACTAGGGTTTGATAATTATCCATACCCATCACTTATTCGGGATAAAGGAAGATCAAAGATTGAGTTGCACGGTAACTTTCCACTGAAGGGTATTTTGATATTTTCTACCAAATTTCTCATCTTCCAACTAGGTATGCTACATTGCTAGACATCAATCATGTCTTGTAGGTTTTCATGAGTCAAATTGGATGAATTCATGAGTCAATTTGGAAATTGGTTCAAATTGGCAACTTGGGTCAGCCTTATTTGACATAATTAGGTCAATCGATTTTGATTGGATCGAAATAGCTTGGACCTAGACCTACTACTGGCTAAATGTGGAACCCAAAGGGTCACACACATTAGGGAATTGACCTAGTAAGTCAATTGGTATTTTATTAGGATCATGGGATCCTAATTGGTTAGCTAGATTACATACTAGCATGTGTAAGCTAACCTAACTCCTAACCCAATTGAATTGGGTCTATAAGATTACTTAATGGGTTAACCAATTTGAGGGAATCCTACATTGGGTTGAGTCTAAAGTGGGAC
Source organism: Areca catechu (assembly GCA_021397845.1). Taxonomy (NCBI): domain Eukaryota; kingdom Viridiplantae; phylum Streptophyta; class Magnoliopsida; order Arecales; family Arecaceae; genus Areca; species Areca catechu. The sequence goes on from CM038038.1 coordinate 43,622,493, forward strand.
AGCAATTATCTGGTTTTATCTAGATTTATTAAGCCTTTGTCTTATTTATTTGAAGAGTCCTAAGTTGAAGGGACTCTTCGCCCCAATTGGATTATGCATGAGATATGTGGTGCACATAATGACCTAGAGTCCTTCTGCTTCTGGAATTGGTTTCCATGTGAAATAAGGCATCCCTAGCCTTATCCCATGTCTGATTGTATTGGCTTCTTATTGGTGGAAAGAAGGATTGGGTGGTGAGGAGAATTGGCACACACAAGTGAAGGTTTGCGTCCCTTCATGGTTACCGCGATAATTCAAACCAAGAGTCCTTCTTCATGAAGGGACTTGATCTCTTGGATAAGCCACTTAGTTTTCATTGCCATCAATAGTCCTATCTACTAATTACATGCCACATGGCACAAGGACAAAAGGCAAAAATTATCCATAGGACTCTTATAAAGCTTTTCACACTTGAAGAGTTGACTTTTCAATATAAGACTCCTTCATGAAGGGTCTTATATGGTCTATTATTTGACAGATCAAAGGTTGATGAAGAGCCATATTTGGCACCCCCCATCTCTTATTTAAATCCCTTGGTGTTTATGTCGAAGGTATCATTTTTATCTTTCTTTCTTACACTTTGCCAATTTATCCTCCTTGTCTCTTCCTTCCCTTGTTAGGATATAAGTCTTTCCGTAAGACAAGTCCGCCATTCTAAGATAAGGGCTTAGGAAGAGAATTAGGAAGTGTAAAGAGAGTAAAGAAAGGTTTAGGAGAGGGCTCAAAGTGTTCTACTGGAGAGTAAGGATCTGACCAAGGAAGAAGAGGCTGCTGAAGGAAGAAAGGCCATCAAAAGAGTCCCAGTGGATTAAGCAACCTACTAAGGAGTGGTTCCTAGGTTCAATTCCTGTGTGGATCATCTCTAGAGGGTATGCAGTTGTGTGCCTAATGAAAAGAGGAAGGAATTAGCATTTTAGGTATTTTTTCAAACCTTGTTTGAAGGAGTGGTTTCTAGTTGTTGGAGTTTCAAAATGATTTTTTTTTGAAATCCATTCTTTCACTGTGCCACCAAAACCCAACAGTGGTATTAGAGCTCCTTTATTTCATTCAATTAATGGTCAATTGACTTTTTGAATGCTTATATCATAGTAAATATGATCATATATGGTAATCATATTTTGATGCATGCCACTAATTAGGGTTTAATTAAATATTGAATGATAATATGATCATGTATAAAAATCATAGAATGATGCATACTATTGAAAGATTATATGATAGTGAATATTATCATGTATGGTGCGTGCTATTGAATGATTATATGATCTATGCATGATTAGTTCAAATACATATTTGCAATATGTTATATCCTAGTAGCTGTTTCGAATTGGGTTAGTCAAAATGGCCATCCAGTCATAGGGGTCAAGTAAGGTTTAAAGACCCTCTCTTCCCATTCAATGGGGTCTCCTATGGCATGTAGGTGTGCCGCTATGGCCATATCCCATGAACAAGTGAGGTGAACGGATTATTATCATAATCATGTTTTGTTATACATATTAGGTTTTATATACTTAAATGATGTCTTAAATGTCATTTTTAATTTGGATGTGTTTGAGACCATCAAAGCCCTTATAAAAATTATATTTAGTCATAGTGTAAGCTAATCATAATGCAAATCCGATTAGGATATGATCATTCAATTGGTATCTAGGCAAAGTTGTTCTGGGAAGATAAAGGGAATAAGGATTTTAATTAGTTCCGTTGATTGACCTGGCCAATTTAATTGGTGTCTAAGGAAAGCAACAGGGGGACCCCCTAACACAGGACAGGAAAGCAGGGATCGCTAGCGAGAATAGAAGTCACCAGGAGATTAGGGCTTGCTTGGAAGAAGAAAGAAGAGGGAGCAGGGCAGTTAGGGCTTGCACTCAAGAATCAGGAACACGGGCCTCACACCCACTCCAATATGGAGAAAAAAACTTAGACAAAATAACTTTCAATTTATATTCATGAAAAAAGATGTTTCATATAAGAGGGGAGAGGTGTGTATTTATAGATTCACCCAGGGTAGATGACTTGAGGGCTAAGAAGCCCTGACTTATGGGCCAAGAAATCCTGGTAGACCTGGTCAATAGTGGGCCTTTATCTTGGACTGGAGCTCTCTCTTTTGGGCTTGGTGGCATGAAAGGGCATAGGTGCATGAAGGCCAGCTCTGGTTAAGGGGCCTAGTGAATCTCTTGGCTATGAACTCTCCTCTTGTGCAAAACTAGACTAACTCAAACTTATAGGACTCAACTAGACTCATGAGGTTGAGACAGCTCAACTTATTACAGGACTCAAAACTTGAAACAAAAGACTCAAAGGACTAAATGGACACTAATAAACTCTTGGGTCCTCATCATTCCCCTGGGGTGGGGAGAACTTGACTCCGTCGAGTCAGGCTCAGCGGGGGTTTGATGGAACCGAAACTAATTAAATCAAAGCAAAAGAAGCTAGGTTCAATTTTTTTTTCACCTTTCTTTCTTTTTTTTTCTTTGAATTTTTTTTTCCACTAATTTTCTATTTTTTTTCCTTTCTTTTTTTTGCTGCGGAAACAGAAGTTGGCACTGAGTACTGACTCTGCATTCTTGTTCATGCATGGAGAACTTTAGCACTTTGACAAGCATGCCGAGCAGAGGATCGACAACCAGGAGCAGATTTAGCGGGCTCTCACCGGTGATGGTGTTGGGGGTGAAGATAGTGGCACGATTGGTGGACATCGACGAAGCGGAGGTGGAAGAGCTGGGTGTCGGACTCGTCGATGAAGCAATTACGGTGGTGAAAGGGTGCGGCCGTCTACTCGGCCTCCTCTACATGCTTCGACAGAGTTCTCAAAGGGAGGAGACACCACGGGGCACCGGCACAAAGGCCACGCGGGCGGAGATGAGGCATCGGCATCGACATGAGCCAGCAAACAATGGTGGCTAGCAGGGATGGATGATAACAAGGAGGGAAGATCAGGGGTGCAGGTGCCAGCAAGGATCCCGTCAATGAGGGCCTTGGCCTGGGAGAAGTGGCGGAGGTGGATCGAGCATGTCGGAGCAATCAGGCGGTGCGTCAGCCACGATCTGTGGCTTTGGAGGCACGTGCGGTCAAGGGCGGAGACATGGGGCCGCTTGGTGAGGAGCTGGTCGACATTGAACTGGGCGACGATGGCCTTGATGGCTACAAGCGGACGGTGCACTTGATTTAGATCCTAGGGAAGTCCATCATCGATCGACTGCTGGATGTGGCTATTCTGTTTCGTTTACAGGCAGTGGAGATGGTCAGCTTCTAGCAGGGGAGCAAGGATGGTGAGGTGGTCGAGAGGGGCACGGGAAAGGATCCTTTGCTGTTGAAGAGGATCATGCTTCGGATGAGGGGGAGGGGAAATCGACGAGAGGAAGGATGTGGAGCCGGGAAGGAATAGGAGCTGGGGAGGAAGAGAAAACCCTAATCCTCTAGCTCTGATATCAAATGATGCGGGATGGCAAAGCAGGGATCACTGGCGAGCGTAGAAGTCACCAAGGGATTAGGGCTTTCTAGGAAGAAGAAAGCAAAGGGAGCAGGTGGCTAGGGCTTGCACTCAAGAACCGTGAACGCGGGCCTCACATCCACTCCAATCTGGAGAAAAAAACTTAAACAAAATAACTTTTAATTTGTATTCATGAAAAAAAGATGTTTCATACAAGAGGGGAGGGGTGGGTATTTATAGATTCACCCTATGATACATGACTTGAGGGCTAAGAAATCCTGACTTATAGGCCAAGAAACCCTAGTGGACCTGGTCAACAGTGGGCTTTTGTCTTGGACTGGAGCTCTCTCTTATGGGCTTGGCGGCATGAAAGGGCCCAGGTGCATGAAGGCCAGCTCTGGTTGGGGGGGCTTGGTGAATCTCCTAGCTACGAACTCTCCTATTGTACAAAACTAGACTAACTCAAACTTACAGGACTCAACTGGACTCATGAGGTTGAGATAGCTCAACTTATTATAGGACTCAAAACTTAAAACAAAAGACTCACAGGACTAAAGGGACACTAATAGACTCTTGGGTTCCCATCACCCCCTCATCTCTTCTACTTACTTGGCTAATTTGGTCACATCTAAACCCTATGTTGGTAATGTTGATTGATTAAGTGCAGTACAAAATTGCCTTTTTTCATGCTAAGTATTGTTCATATTAACAACTATAGTAGGTTTGTTGTGTAACACAAGGCCTACCCTAGTGTTAAATATGAATATCTTAGTGAAGTTTCTGCTTTATAGTATGTTTGGTAGTATTGCTTTGTTGTGTAACATAAGGGCAATGTTATTCGAACATGTTTATATGAAAATGAAGGGTCTGACTAAACTAAAACTTATAGTTTTATTGTATAACATAAGACTATAAGTGTCTTAGAGGCAGTTCATTTGTTGAGAATTGTATGGGTTGCAATTGGAAAGAAATTCCTACCTTTAAACTCATGAGTGCTTGTTGTGTAACACAAGTCACTTATGAGGAATTGGGATCTCAACCCTACTAAAGAAACCTGGTGAGGTTTCTCGCTTACCATAGGTGAGGGTAATGGTATTCGAATAAATAGTGGGAGACAAATTAGATAAAAAGTTCTTATCTAGTTATGAATGCGATCTTAAGTGGTCTGCTTATACTGTTCTTTATTAAATATAGGTTTTATTATGGGTTTAAGTTTATCACTGTAGGGCATTTTATATGCCAATAAGTTGACCGATCCAAATTATGTGGACTGGTTGAGGATCCTGAGGATAGTATTAACTCAGGAGATGCTTTCTTATATTATTGATTCTCCGAATCTAGAGCCGATCGAAGAGGATACTTCTGAGGTGGAAAGGGCCACACAAAATCTGGCTAAATGATAGCATGACTGCAAGGTGCATCATGTTGGCCTCCATGAGCAATGAGCTTCAGAGGCTACATGAAGAGATGGAACCTTAGTCCATATTGCTCGATCTTAAGGAGCTTTATGCAGAGAAAAGTAGGGCTGCTCGGTACGAGATATCGAAGCAGTTGTTCCATGCATGCATGAGTGAGGGTTAATCAGTTATGGCCCATGTTTTTAAAATGATTGACTTAATTATCCGATTAGGTCAATTAGGATTTGTAATGGATAGTGAACTCAACCAGGACTTAATCTTGCAGTCACTCCCAGATTCCTTTTCTCAATTTGTTTTAAATTATCATATGAACAAACTAAATATTTCTTTGCCTGAGCTGCTTAACATGCTTAAGATAGCAGAGAGCTATTCTAAGGGAGATAAGGCTCATCTTCTTCTTATTGATGTGAAGAAGAAACAGGAAACGAAGAAGGGTTTGAAAAGGAAATTCAATCCTAAAATGAGCATCCAAAAGAAAAAGAAAGCAAAGAAGGCCATTAATGATAGAGCCTGTTTCCAATGCAGCAAGCAGGGGCATTGGAAGAAAAATTGTAAGACATCTTACAAGTGTGAAGAAAGATGTTGGAGGAGTATCTAAAGGTTTGTACATGATACAAACAAATTTATCATTGAGTGCTTCTATTTTTAATTCATAGGTATTGGATACCGCATGTGGGTCTCATATCTGTAAGTCATTGTAGGGACTCAATAAAATTAGAGGCTTGAAGAAAGGTGACTTCGAGCTATATGGCACAAGTGGTGAAGCCATGTATGCTAAAGCTGTGGACACCTATCTTCTATTATTACCTTCGAGTAATGTATTAAAGTTAGAAGAATGTTATTATGTTCCAAATGTTATAAGAAACATTTTTTCTGTACCCTTGTTGTTACACTAAGAATTTGAAATAAGTGTAAAGAGCAGTAGCTACTCTATTCTTTATTCTAATAAAATTTTGGATATGGTTATTTTATTAATGATCTTTTAACTTTAGAACTCAATGATAAAATTGCTTGTTGATAACAAAAAAAGAAAGAGATAATGTCAATGTCACTTTCTCTGGCATTACCGATTAGGTCATATAAGTGAGTCAAGGATAAACAAGTTAGTCAAAGATAATTACTTTGATCCTTATGATTTTTAATCATTAGGAACTTGTAAGTCTTGATAGGTAAAATGACCAAGTCTCCATTCACTGGACATGGAGACAAGGTAACTGAATTATTAGGTCTTATACATACTGATGTATGTCAATCTATGATAATCCAGGCCAGAGGTGGATACTCTTATTTCATCATATTTATTAATGACTTATCTATGTTTGGACATGTGTATCTAATGAAACACAAGTCCGAAGTCTTTGATAAATTTAAAGAGTATCAAAGTATTGTTGATAAACAAACTAGACATAGTATTAAAATTCTTTATTCTGATCGAGGAAAAAAATACTTGTCTAGTGAGTTTCTAAACCATCTTAAGGGTAAAGGTATAATCTTTGAATGGACTCCTTGTACACCCCAATTAAATGGTGTGGTAGAAAGGAGAAATCATACCTTGTTAGACATGGTGAGGTCCATGATGAGCTTCACAGATCTTTCTATTTCCTTCTAGGGATATGCCTTGGAAACTGCTGCTTATATTTTGAACAGGGTACCATCAAAGTCAGTGACTAGCACTCCATATGAGGTATGCAATGGTAGAAGACCAAATCTTAAATACTTGAAGATTTGGGGTTGCTGTGCTTATGTCAAGAATAATTTTGGACATAAGTTAAGTGCTAGGGCTGACAAATGCAGGTTCGTTGGTTATCCCAAAGAGGGTATTGGATACCTCTTTTATCTTTCTTCTAAATAAAAGGTATTTGTCAATAGATATGCTATATTCTTGGAGTAAGAATTTATCCAAGAAAGAAGTAGTAGAACAACACTTGAACTTAATAAAGTTCAAAACCAACAACCAATTCCTGAAGAGTCCTTAATGAAATTCCTCAACCAAAGGTTCTTATTGATCAAGAACAGCCATAACACACACATCCTCTTCGAAGGTTAGAGAGGGTGCGGGGTACACCTCTCAGATATGGCTTTATGATTGGGAATGATAATGAGGCCAGTATCATTCAGGATGATGATCCTGTGACTTATACAAAAGCTATCGAGAGTAGAGACTCCGATAAATGGCTAAATGCCATGAAATCTAAAATGGACTCCATGTATTCCAATCAGGTTTAGACCTTGGTAGATCCACCTAAAGGAGTTAACCCAATAGGATTAAATGGGTCTTCAAGAAGAAAATTAGAGTAGATGGCCAAGTAGATACCTACAAGGCCAGGCTATTGGTAAAAGGTTTCGGACAAAGGCATGGTATTAAGTATGATGAAACTTTTTTACCAGTTGTAATGCTCAAGTCCATCAGGATTTTTCTTGCAATATTATCATACTATGATTATGAAATATGGCAGATGGATGTAAAGACTGCTTTTCTCAATGGATATCTTGAGGAAGAAGTCTATATGTCACAACTAGAAGGGTTTGTCTTGAGTGAGAGACCAAACCAGGTATGCAAACTTAAAAATCTATATATGGATTAAAGCTATCATCAAGGAGTTGGAACATCCAATTTAATGAAGCAATCAGAGAGTTTGCTTTCATTAAAAAATGGATGAACCTTATGTGTATAAAAAGATAAATGGAAGTGCAATTATCTTTTTGGTTCTGTATGTCGATGACATACTTATCATTGGGAATGATATCCCAATGTTACAAACGATCAAAACTTGGCAATCATCAAAGTTTTCCATGAAGGATCTAGGAGAGGCATCCTATATATTAGGGATAAAGATCTATAGAGATAGATCTAAGAGGATGCTAGGCTTATCCCAATCCAGGTATATTGACCAAGTGTTGAAGAGATTCAACATGGATGGAAGTAAGAGGGGTTACTTACCTATGAGTCAAGGCATACATCTCTCCAAGAAAATGTCTCCTAAGACATCGAAAGAAAGAGAGAGGATGGCTATGATTTCTTATGCTTTGGCTATAGGATCGATTATGTATGCCATATTATGTACCAGGCCTAATGCTGCTTATGCCTTAGGCATAGTAAGCAGGTTCTAGGCAAATCTAGGAGAGGATCATTGAAAGTTGTAAAAAATATTCTTAAGTACCTGAGAAAGACTAAGGATGTTTTTCTCCTATATGGTGGATCATAATTAAAACTACAAGGATATACAGATTATAGTTTTCAATCAGATCAAGATGATAGCAAATCCATATCAGGGTTTGTCTTCATCCTATATGTTGACTCCATAAGTGATTTTGATGATAACCAAACATTGGAGCATGCATTTGTTTCTCTAACAACTCTTCAAGTGGTTTACAGGTTTTTGTAGGATGTATTCATTGCTCAATTTCAACTCCTACATTTTCATTTCTTGTTTTGAGTTGTGTTGTGATTGAATATTATAAAGAACCCAAAGAAAAAAGTTTAGAAAGATCATAAAATTAGGTTACTTCTAATGTGTTTCAAACTTTTATTTCTTAGAAATATGTTGAATTTGAAGACATCTTGAAGCGTGAAGACATGCTGGATGAATTCTGGAGATAGACTGAAAAAATCACTGAAACATTCATCCGAGCTGACTCGAAGAGAAAAGAGCCGACTTTGGCACATGGCATGCATGACGATTTTGGCACGCAGATATTCGAGCCGACTCTAAGGGACTCGAGCCAACTAGTCCAGAGTACTACTTCCTGAATCAGACAGGCAAGTTAACCCAAGGGGAGTCCGAGCCGACTCTATCATATTGTCAGACATCCGAGCCGACTCTTCAGTACATCGAGCTGACTCCTCCAGAGTCTAGAAAATGTGTTATGAGAACCACAACCAATCAAGTCGACTAGAATGGAAGTTAGCCGACTCATCCAAACTGAAATTTTGAAGGCCTGAGGATCCGAGTCGACTAGAATCAAGGCAAGCCGACTCTTATAGAGTGAGGAATCATGACACTATGCAAGCGAGCCGACTAGATTGAAGAGAGTCGACTCAACCAGAACTACTCTGAGAATCCGAGCGGACTCGAGTATCCAAGCTGACTCAAATGGCAGTTACAGGCATATAACGGCTAGTTCCAGAACTTGAATTTTGAATCCAAAAAGTGCTCCAACGGTCAAATGTCACATCCCAACGGTATACAATGACTTAAACTGCCTTGGAATGATGGAAGACCATATATTTGAGGGATTTGAACTTCTTTGAAGTAAGTTTCAGAGAGTTTTTGAAAAAGGGAATAAGAGTAAATAATTTATTGAATATCCAACAAAGTCAACTAGCAAGAGAGCACTGAGAGCATTCAAGATAGCCTTCAAGCCTTCACCAACTCTCATCTGAAGCTTGAAGCACTTAGTAAAGAAGCTATAGATGCCATTAAAGGGCTTTGAAGTGCATTCAAGTGGGCTTCTCTCGAGCTGCATCGGCAACCATTCAACAAAAAATTTGTTTGTCATTCTGTTGCTTTTCTTTTCAATCCTTTTGAATTGTTGGGTTATTGGTGAGCCCAGTTGAAATACCAAATAGGTTCTTGGTTAGCCTTTGTTAAAACCAAGTGTTGGGTTCTTGGTGATCCTGGTAAACCAAGTTGAATTTCTTTGGTGAGCCCGGTTATAAAAATCAAAGTATAGAGGTTTGGATTGTGAGCCTGTGAAACAATCCGACTATATTCCGGTGAGGGATATAGTGGAAATCCCAAGTGGTAATCTTGAGCAGTGACGTAGGAGCTGGGTTGCTCCGAACCCTTATGATTGTTGTGTATTTGTGTTGTTCTTTTCTGATCTGATTTTGCTTCTTCTACATTTGAATACTCATCACAGCACTGAATACCTTAAAAGGGATTTCAAAAGGCACATTATTGCTTAAATTTTTTTAATTTCCAATTCATCCCTCTCTTGTAAAGCCACCTGGGCAATAACTGGTATCAGAGCACTGTCTCTGAATACATTTAGAGTAAAGATTGATGGCTCGTCCCATGAGTACATCCTTGGCCGAAGGCCAATATACTAATAAACCTGATGCGGGATGACTCTAAGATTGCTAATCATGTAGGAAAACTAGTAAACTATTTTTTTGTGAATTTTATAATTTAGGTTTGTAGGCTAAATTCCAAAGTTAAGTAAAGAACTAGCAGAAAGACTAGCAATGCAAAGAATCATCGTATCCCAGGCAAACTCGTGCAAAATAATAAATTCCAGGACCCGAGAATTGAAAAACTCCCGGATTAGGATAGCTTATCTGAAGGAAAACTGGTGCAGCATAAGCCTACCCTAGGCATGCAACACTAGGGAGCGGTATTGCATAATTAAAATTTTTAAGCATGCAGTGGAAAATACCTACTCATGCACATGATCTAACATATTTTGATGCATGTTACAAAATATACAGGCATGTATAGGCAAGTGCAATAATAATAAATCATATGATAACAACTAGATCTAGGCATGCATGATAACCAAAATAAAATATACCTGACCGAAGCCGACTTCCTCAGTCTTCAGATCAGATCAGCAGCAACCGGTAGAACTCTTTCAATAGCAAAATAAGATCTACAACAGCAAGAATAAGAACGATCGATCCAAACTGTCGAGGTGTCCAAGCATCCACCCTCTAGAATATCCATGCATAGGGCTCTCGCTGATCCGACTCCCAGATGGATGCTAGTCCACCATGAATCCATAAACTGGTCACGGCAATATGGAGCAGGGAATATCAAATAATCCATACCGACGGTCTTCTCCAAGGCCGCCCAAACTCCACCTAAAGAGCACACACTTGAATACTTAAAATGATGGAAGGAATACATGGGATTAATGTAGATGCTCTATTCTCTTCCAAAAGAAAACCACACGCCCAGATTTCTCCCAAATCATAAGGCCGGTACCTCCCTCTCTCTTACATGCATGCTCTATACTTCACATAAACCAATCTTATGGCCTGCTGCCTCCAAAACCGTGAAGGCCTGGAATGCAATAACAAGCCTCTTATTCCCTGTTGCTTCTCTTCACACGGCCAGCCACTCACATCGCAAGCCACGGCCTGCAACATAAAAATACCAGAGGCTCTCAAATGCACACCCAGTAGCCTATCCCTGTTTCTTCTCCCTTTCTCACCCTCTTGGCTTCTTTATTGTCTCTCTTGCACCTTCTGGCATTCAACCATCATGCTGTATTTATAGGCAGAGAATTCAATCCATGAAGGGAAGGGAAAATGCTTGGAAGAGCAGTCCAGATCAGTGTAAAAAGATTTTTCCCAAGTGCAAACGAACTCTTGCTGTTGTAATTTCATACCAGAGAGAAAACCCAAATAAATCCAAATAGCATATGGATAGCCTTTGATCGGTGAACACACATGAAGCAAAAAACCCGTGAAGACAAGGGACCAAGTGAGAGAAGATACATGCGAGAGAAGAACAACCAGAGATCCCATCCAATCACTATTCTTATCCCTCTGGCAATTTGTCAAAAACAGGGACCAAGAAGGCAGGGAAACACCTGCTACAAGCTAGAGACCGAGAGGAGGAACCATGTAGGAAAAAACACCAAGAAACCCATTTCCGATGCAAGACTATTCATCATAATCTGAAACCTAGCAGTGTTCAAACTCCACGTGATCTTATCCCTTTTAGGTGGTGAACAGGGGAGCAACGTGAGCAAGGAACCCATCAAATCGATGATTCTTATGCCGGGAGAAATAACCATGTTAAAAAAAACCCGGTTCAACAAACCAATTCCAAAAATTGGTTCATTAAACCTTGGTCCAAACCCAATGAGTAATAACATTCAGTTCAGTTATGGTCTACCAGGAACATTTCCTGGTTAACCTAAACCAATCCTGATCGATCCAAATCGGACAAGAAAAACCCAATGTGTGCTCAATTAATCCGTTTGACCTAAATACCAAAATGATTCTCAACGGTTCCTGGATCAGGAAGAAATCTTCGATGGTATGTGACCTCATAGGCTCGAACCTAAATGGTAGCACTGGAACACTTCCAGTACCAGCACAAGATACCATCTAGCAATGGGTCCCGGCGTTCGGATAAGCCGAAGATGCGAGAGCAATCTATTGAACCTTTGGCATATGGTTACCGTATAATTCATCCCTTTGACGTCCAATGCTCAGGATGACCTAGGGTTAGACTGCTAACCCTAATTTGGTTTATCCAGATCATGTCTCAACCTCACAAGTTCTGTGACTCCACATGAACTACCCTGGCCAAGTTTTTGTTGAATTGAGACACTGCGAGACATTTAATCCAAACAATTTGGAGAGGTCAATTATATCTTAGTCCACCACTACTCCACAAGTACTTGCCTGTACCCAGAAACCTTTCATCACTGGATTAGAAATCCGGGTAGTCCGGCACCAAAGCACAGGGAGTTGCTTGCAAGCTACCATGGTGACCTCAAGTCGGAGGGACATATATACCCATATCCAATCGCGAGCATCCTTTGGTAGAAAGGAGCTCCACGGAGTCACATTCAATGAGATGTCACACATCCCACTTGCAGATCACATCAGTATCACCACACTCCTTTGGTCAAGAGGACAATCAAACGATGTGAACCACAACAACCTACACTTGATACATTGTTGTCCTGTACATTGTATCCTTTGATTGTGAACCTTTTAAAGGACCACTAGATATATCATCTCTATATCGAAGTTAGTGTAGTCCTAAGAACTTCATCACATAAATTGAGTTCATTACAGGGAAATGATGATGTGATGAGCTACCAAAATAATATTTTATTATTATATACAGATTATAATACTGAGCATAACTGTCTACAACCTAGGTGATTGGCTTTGGGACATAATTTCGAACATTATCTTCATCAAATCAGAAATTAAAAAAAGGGAAGGATGTTACCAATCAGTGATTTGAAGAATCTACAATCGAAGGGGTCACACAGCTCTCAGATTGATGCATGGAAGAGGAAGCTCGGTTCCCTTGATTAGATGGCTGATTTGGGTAATTTTGGAGAAAAGGAAAGCCTCTACTAGGGAGGTGAAACACTTCGGGGATCCTGCAAAACATCAAGGGTTAATCAAAATAGCACTTAAATAAAGGAAAGAACTAGGGTTTCGAAGGAATCAAGTTAGGGTTTAGAAGCTGGGCGGCAAGGAAGCAGATGAAGCTGTTGATCTAGGGCATCTTCAAGGCTGTTCTTTAAGGACATGGCTAATGCTTGGAAGCTTGGTTTGCTACTGTGGGCATGGAGGATTGCAAGGGATAGTCGGCCAACACAAGAATAAGGAACCAAACAAACCAAAAACAAAGTAACAAAAGCTCACAGGCTCAATAAATTTCACCAGGGTTTTGATATCATGAATAAAATTGATCACAAGAGGGTGAGGGGGTTTTATATAGAGCTCCCATGCCCTTTAACTAGGGTTGCATACTTGTGTTAAAATAAAAAATAATTCTTAAAACAACTAGGAACATAAATCCTAACTAGGTTAGACTAGTCTTCTCCTTCTCACTTAAGAACACCTCCCTTTGAGATTGGACTTGGTCAAACTCCTCAAATTCAGCTTTGGACCTTGGGGTAGCAATAAGGATGCTTCCTTCATGGGCTTGGGAAAATTTTTGAGGGGCTCAGGTGGGCTTCCAGGGGCTAGGCGCATGGACTGGCTTATTCTAAGAATCTAGCTGGAATCTTGCTTCTTAAGGGCTCGGGCTTGGTGCCTGGGCTGATTCCTTAGGCTGGGATGTAGGTAGACCTCTGAAATCATGGATTCCTTAGATTGGAAATATGCTCTGGCATCTGGACTAGAATCCGGACATCTGGAATTCATCTGGAAGGAATCAGGGTTTCTAGGAGGCATCTTAGATCCTAGGTTGTCACACAAAATCCAATAGGCTGATGTAGTGGCTTCTGACTCCTGGATGTGGCCTGGTGGAACTCCAAAATAGGGTAACCTCCTCTCTTGTACAAAATTTGACTCTTACTGGACTCATGGCTGAAGTAGAAGACTCAAAACTGGACTAAGGTTAAGGGTTGAGACAAATCAACTAACCTCAACTTATTTCAGGACTCAATCTTAATTGATTACAAAATTCTCAAAACGTTGATACATGACTAAGTAAACCATATGGGATCCAGTGATTTGTGTCTGATCCTGGTGTCCCCACCAATTCTCCCGAGGTGGGAGGAACTTGACCCCGTCGAGTATGGGTCAATTTTGCTCAAAGAGGGTCTGGGTTGAGGCACTGTAGATCCGCACCAGCATTCCATAAATTCTAAGATTCTAGCCAACATTGCCACCAGACCAAATACTGTTGACAATCTCTATTCTGGGTACTGGTAGCTTGATCGTCTAGAGTTCTCTCAATCTTTTCCTCACCAAAAGGCCAAATTGTATGTGGTCGCTCAGGGATGGGTTCTCTCACAAAGAAAGGGAGTGGCTCAAGGGGCTCGCTGGGTATCACTGCTGGCTCCCTAGACTTTACAAAGTGTGAGATGATGAAAGTAGAGCTAATACCTAAATCAGGTGATATCTCAGGCATATAGGCATTGGATCCACTACTATTCATTATTTTGGATGGGCCAACTTCGCCAGTTGAAAATTCCTTTACAATCACAAAATCCTCTGCAAAATTCTTCATCTTTCTTTTGAGAATCAGCCAAGTTATTATTTAGTTCATTAATTATGTTCAGCTCTTGACTAATTTCATGATGCATATGTTGTGCAGAGGCTAGTGTAGGTGTAGATATGTGATTTAGGACTGTGAATTTTATTTGACTCAACTAATACCTATTAGACTCGACTAAACTTTCCTATCAAAAAAAATTTTATTGGACTTTCTAGGGTCTAACTTAACACATTATAGACTCTCTAGGTTTGACCCTAGCATGGCAAGTACATGAAAATTTACTATGTATGCCTACTAAATGCTAAAGGGTATGCAAGAAGTAAGATGCAAAACTAACATGCACAATGTATGAATGCAGTATGCTTACTTCTATAAAATGCAAATGAAGGGTTAAAGAAACATAAGAAAATTCAAGAAAAGGCAGAAAATATGAGGTGGATTCAGGGTTAGTCTGATTGAAAAATGGTTCGCGGTTAATCAGGTAGACTGAGAGATGAGAAAGTGTTTCAGGGATGAGTCCTATACTAATGAGATTTACCTTATGGGTTTGAGGCATATCTAAAGGGTCTACATAATGGAAGAAAGGATTGTTGATTTCAGGAAAAAGATCAATTAGAGTCAATGGAATGATTTCATCTTGAGGGTATTGATTCAAAGAGGTCATCCTTAATAAACTCTTCTGGCTCATAAATCAAAGGACTGGGCTCTCTAATTGGGCTTTCTTCTAGTGGCTCCTCAGGTAGGATTCCAACAGTAGGATTGGGTTCCTCATGGTCTTCTTCCTTTAAGGGTTATTCCACTACATGGTCAGCTAACTCTATGTTGGTTACTATTTGGGTATGGCTAGGGTTAGCTTAATTTAGGTTTGCTCCTACTTGGGTATGGTCAGGTTCAACTAATGTTGGGTGGTCTTCTACCTGGTCATCTAATTGTTCAATCCTATGGATCATTTGGTTATTCGATTGGATCAGTTGGTCAAACATTTTATTCCTTTGGTCAACCTATGTTCCAACTAGTCAAACTGTTCTATCATGGCCTTAAAGAGGGTTTCTAGATTGGACTCCATGGTTGAACTGGGTTGGTTACACTGGACTTCTGGTTCAACTAATTATCGGTTGGTTTCTATCTAGGTTTGGTCGTAGTCAACTAATCCTGGGTCTTCTATATGGTACTCTTTTAGATTTTCAATAGACTCATTCTCTTCATACTCCTCTACCAGACTTGGGTCAGCCTCATATATCTCTTCTTCTAGATCATCTTGGTGAACCAATGGGGTGGTAAGAGGGGTTTGGCTACTAGGAAATTGACTAGAGTTTGTGGTAACAGGGGTGGGTAAACTAAGAGTTATGGGTTCATAGGTTATCGGTTCATAGGTTATGGGTTTAAAGTTTATGGTTTCAAAGGTTATGGGTTCAAATCTAGGGATATCAATCCTATAGGATTTGAGAAAAACTTGACTGGCACTAGGCTGATAGCTAGGGGTACTAATCCTATTAGGCTCATAGAATGTGGGCTCAGAACTATAGGTTGTGGATCTCCTGGGTTTAGTTCTATGGGTTATAGGTTCAGTCCTATGGGTTGACTTGAATTCCAAAGCTATGTGATAGGCATCATCTAGGTCTCGAATTTGCCATCGACATAATTCACCCTGGATATCTCTATGTAGGCCAGCTTTAAACCTAGATATGACTTTAGACTCAAGTTCAACTATGTAACATATCCCATAATAATCATCAAATCGGCCAATGTACTCAGGCACAGTTTTGTTATCTTGTCTCAAATCCCACCACTCTTTTAAAATTTGGCGATCCTGATATCTGGAGTCAGTACATCTGGGTAAATAGGGACTAGGGTAATAGGGACTGGAAGGGTAATAGGGTTTGGGTTCTTAGTATAAGTCATAGTATGGGTTCCCATAGGGTTGGGTTCTAAGGGTGGGTCACACTAGGTTAGGTTGGGTTAAGGCTATGGGTATTGGTTTCTAATCTAACGATCATGCAAACAATCAAACAAGGTGTCATGATTTAGTCAAGCATGCAAAAGGTTAGTACAAGCTAGGGTTTCCTAGACTTAGAGTCAAAACTGAATGGGTCAGCTCAACTTACACTTAACCCCAGCTAATCCTTCCACTGGCTAGGTAGGGGGTCGGGTGGTGGGAGGCTCCCCCTGCTTGTCACAGGGTCCTAATTATAAACCACTAGTCCACTTAGGTCATTTGACTCAGACCCCCGCCTTAGACACCAGCTTTCAGTAATAGCTAAAGGATTAAATGCACTAGTTGGCCCACACGGTTCGGACCCGACCTGTTAGGTGTCACCTAGCCCACCAGGGCAAATTAAGTCTAATTAATTTTAATTAAGCTTGGGTGGAAATGCTAGATAGTTGTTTTGGGCCTAAGATAGGTGATGAAATCCTGCCCTGATGTTATATTGACTGCCCTTAAGATTAGATTAAAGATGATGGCACTCAATGGTTCTGATGCAATCTAAACAATCCAAAATAAATATATTTTTTTAATTATTTTATGCTATGACAATTAAACTCAAGTTAACTGGGTTAGCAAACAAAGTTTGGCTTGGGATTGGGGTTTGGAAATTGATTAGGTTGGGTCAAGTAAGTGCAGAAATTCAAAAAATTAGGATTTTGGATGATACAGATTTTGATACAGATATCGATGCATAAAAAAATCAAAAATATTCTATGATAGAGGATGGATGGTGTTGATGATACCTACCAAATTTATTGTAAAACAAAATTCAAATAATGATGCAAATCATAGGGTCTTCAGACTGCTATAGAAATCTCAGAATTTTTGTTAGGGTTTCTAATATACCAAGTTTTGATGATTTAGGGTTTCTGTAAAATTAATTAAAAATTTTGATAAATCAAAGGAAAATATATAAAATAATTAATCCAATTTCATGAAAAAATAAAAATTTCTAGGTGGTTAAAATTAGATGAAGAACCGAGACCTAATGTAGTGGACAAGATGCAAAAATTCAGAAAATAGGGTTTTGTGAATCTAATGCAAATGAAAACTATACTAAACCCATTCTAATACCAAACTGATGCAGGATGAACCTAGGGATGTATAAAAATAAAAAACTCATTTTTTTGGAATCTTTAGAATTTTAATTTCATGGTTAAGAACCTGAAAGATAAGCAAAGTTCAGCAATGGCAGAAACAAGAATACCCGCAAAATTCTCATGCAAACTAATGAATCTCAGGACCCGAAAATTGAAACACTCCTAGATTAGGATACCTTATCTTCATCAAATCAGAAATTAAAAGAAGGAAAGGATGTTACCAATTAGTGATTTGAAGAATTTGCAATCGAAGGGGTCACATAGCTCTTAGATTGATGCCTGGAAGAGAAAGCTCGGTTCCCTTGATTAGATGGCTGATTTGGGTAGTCTTGGAGGCAATGAAAGCCTCCTCTGGGGAGGTGAAACACCTTGAGGATCCTACAAATATCAAGGGTCAATCAAAATAGTATTAAATAAAAGAAAGAACTAGGGTTTAGAAGGAATCATGTTAGGGTTTAGAAGCTGGGTGGCAAAGAAGCAGATGAGCTATTGATCTGGGGCATCTTCAAGGCTGCTCTTTAGGACGTGGTGTTGGGTTCGTGAACCATACGGAAGCGTGGATTTCAAAAATTTATGAAACCAGGTCCGAACCCTAATCCCAAATCTTCTTATTAGCAATAAAAACTATGACTACATGCATGTCCAAATTTAAACATTGTTTAAATACTAACCTCAGATCGCTATTACCAGTCTGATGCAGAAATGAACTCCAAATTGAGTAGCCTCTTGAACACACCAGGCGTCCACTTGTCCGCCCTCCGATGGTGATCCACACGGGCAGATGATCAAGACACTGACTCCTTAATTGGGTTCCTTCCAATCAAGTTCTACCCCAAGAACTTGATATATGGGCTATTGGCTAGGACTCCTCTAGCCAAACTGGGACTAAACCTTCTCTCTTACCCTTCTCCTTGTCTTCTAGCAACTTTGGCCCCTTAAGACACTCTTGTCTTAAGAATAAGCCCTTGTCCTAAAATGAGACAAGGCTTGTCTTGGAGGGAGAAGAAATTAAGACAAGATTGTCTTAATGTAAGAAAGAAAGGAGAGGCGCCTTCTTCCTTTACCGTCGGAGAGTTTCTCTCTAACTCTCCTTCTATTCTGAGATTCGACAGAGCCAAGGCTCTGTAAAGGAATCAAAAAGGAAAGAGGAGGGGGAAACAATCTTCTGGAGAGGGAGAGGGAAAATAGAAGCATGACTTTTATGTAGAAAATCTGGAAAAAAAATCTAATTTTACGGTGAAGTCTTCTCCTTAAATAGGCGACAGAGAGGCGCCTACCCATCTACAATCACCCTCTCACGCCCCTCTCTCCCTTCTCACGTCCTTTCCCTTCATCTCACGGCCCTTGAATTAATCTCACGGCCTTTGGGATGGGAAGACGCAAGAAAGAGTCGCGAAAAACACAGAAGGGCGCGCGCAGAAGAGAGAGTCGCGCCCCTTCGGTGTTTTCTTTTCTTTCTTTCATGGTAATCCCATTTTTTTGAAGAGTCCATGCCTAGGTGGACTCTCTTCCACGCCCCTTCAGCCAAAAAAGCCGATCCCTTTTCTTTTTTCACCAAAGACGCCACTTGGAGAGAGTCCACGCGCGTGGACTCTTCTCCTTGCGCGCGCGCGTGGGAAGAGAGGGGAGGGGCTTAGGCGATGTGGGAAGGGGTTTAGCCTCTTAGGTTAGCCCAATTGCTAGCCTACTGTTAGCCCAATGTCTTGAATCTATAATTAGATTCAAACCGGAATGAATTTGGATCTAAAAAAGACCAAATCGGAACCCTAACTCGAATCCGATTCAAGTGGAAGCCATGGTTTGCAACACATGCTAGTGTGTTCATCTGCAAACGAGATTTAATTCCAAATTAAATCCTTGATTATCTGTCCTAAGTGTGTGACCCATTGGGTTCCATACCTAGCCAGCAGTGGGTCCGAGTGCAAGTTAACCTAATTTGATCAGAACTCATTCTAATCGATTTAGGTCAAATCGAGCTAACTCGAGTTAGTCAATTAGGACTCCTCCTAATTAGTGGTCCAATTAAAACATTTAATTTGATCAACCCACAAGACAAGATTGACGTCTAGCAACGTGTCATGTCTACCCAGAAGATATGGAAATTCTGGTGAAATTCCAAAACTACCCTTCAATGGAAAGTTCCCGTACAATTCGATCCTTCAATCATCTGTATCCCGAATATAACTATGGATATGGAAACATGTCAAAACCAGCTTATACTCATTCCCAGCTCAGTCATACACTAATGATTCAATTAATTCGATATTAGAAATCATTTCTAATATCTGTACTTTGATCAAAGATTTCCTGAATCATCATCTGACCTAATTTGGCTGGATGCAATCTCCTCCTACTAGGAGTGATCAATTCCTTGTTGACCTACTCATTACCTTCATATACAATTCACCATACCCAGCATCAACCTCATGCATGACCCAGTGTCATGATTGAGATTGAACCAAAGCATGGGTTCATGTACATAAGGTATTATGGCAGTCTCAGGTCATAGGACTACTTGTACAACTCCCACTATGAGAAATATCTATTGACATGCAGCTAAGGCTCCATTAGATGTTCTCAAACTGGATCTATTCAGTGAACTCATTCGCTAATGAGCGCCCACATCCTTGTATTAGTGTCCCACACAAGTGACTGTGAGACCCTTTTCAGCATACATAGGATGTGCCAGTCTAACCGGAAACCCTGATCCCCAACTCAGGGTTCCTATGACTAGGAATATTCTAGATTAGGGTTTTAAGGCCTTAGATCTCACTGGTATGATCTCATCATAGCCCTAGAACCATAGCCCTAATCTATGGGGTTCATCATATGACACAGCGCGAATGATGAAAAAAATATATATTGCCTTTATTAACTTGTCAATTTACAATGGTCTGGGAGATACAAATATTGGCTTATAGGGCATAATCCTTTCAATCTCCCACTTGCACTAAAGCCAATCGCTCTTATTCTTTAACCCCATACTATCGAGGTGGCGATCAAACTCCCGCTGTGGTAGAGCCTTAGTGAACGGGTCTGCTATGTTGTTCTTTGTATCCACTCTATTGATGCAGACTTCTTGTCTCTCGATTATCTCTCGGACAAGATGGAAGCGTCTCAGAATGTGCTTGGACTTGTGATGGGCTCTCGGTTCCTTAGCTTGAGCAACTGCTCCAGTGTTATCACAATAGAGTGGCACCGGGCTCTCAATCTCAGGAACTACTCCCAACTCTGTGATGAATTTCTTCATCCAGACAGCTTCCTTGGCGGCTTCACTGACAGCTATGTACTCTGCCTCGGTAGTTGAGTCAGCTACAGTCTGCTGTTTAGTGCTCTTCCAACTTACTGCTCCACCATTCAAGGTAAAGACATACCCTGAAATGGATTTACTATCATCTGGGTCTGATTGAAAACTAAAGTCTGAATAGGCTTCTAGTTTAAGATCAGACCCTTCGTATATAAGAAAATATCCTTAGTCCTTCTCAGGTACTTAAGAATATTTTTCACAGCCTTCCAGTGATCCTCTCCTGGATCAGCCTGAAATCTACTGGCTACACCCAAGGCATATGCCACATCAGGCCTGGTACATAACATAGCATACATAATCGACCCTATAGCCGAAGCATAAGGTATAGAACTCATTCTATTTCTTTCTTCAGGTGTCTTAGGAGACATCCTCTTAGAAAGACGTATGCCATGACCAATAGGTAAGTAACCTCTTTTACTTTCCTCCATGCTAAATCTCTTTAGCACCTGGTCAATGTACCTAGACTGGGATAAGCCTAGCATCCTTCTTGATCTTTCTCTATAGATCTTTATACCCAGTATATAGGATGCTTCTCCCAAGTCTTTTATGGAAAACTGTTTCAATAACCACACTTTGACTGATTGTAACATTGGGATATCATTCCCAATAGAAGTATATCATCAACATATAGAACTAAGAAAACTATGGCACTCCCACTAGTCTTCTTGTACACACAAGGTTCATCCTCATTTTTGAAAAATCAAATTCTTTGACTATTTTATCAAATCGGATGTTCCAACTCCTGGATGCTTGCTTTAATCCATAAATGGATTTCTTTAGCCTACATACCTGATTAGGTTTAGTCTCCAAGACAAAACCTTCTGGCTGTGACATATAACCTCTTCCTAAGGAAACCATTGAGGAATGCAGTTTTTACATCCATTTGCCAGATCTCATAATCATGATATGCTGCTATAGCAAGCATAATCCGAATAGATTTGAGCATGGCAACAGGGGAAATGTTTCATCATAATCTATTCCCTGTTTTTGTCTGAAACCCTTAGCCACCAATCTGGCTTTATAAGTTTCAACTTGGCCATCTGCCCCAATCTTCTTTTTATAGATCCATTTACACCCAATAGGGTTAATACCCTCTGGTGCATCAACCAAAGACCATACTTGGTTGACATACATGGAGTCCATCTCGGATCTCATGGCTTCCAGCCATCTATTTGAGTCTCTACTCATGACTGCTTCCGTATAGGTTAGAGGCTCATCATTTTGAATGATTTGGGCTTCATTATTTTCAATTATGAACCCATACCTCTCAGGTGCCTGTCGCACCCTATCAGACCTACGGATAGGAGTGTGTTCAGGTTCTATATTAACTATGTTGTTACTTGACTGAGATGTCTATTTGTTGAATTTCATTAAGTTCGATATTTCTACCAGTGCCCTTTTGTAGGATGAATTCTTTTTCCATAAAAGTGGCATGCCTACTGACCAAAACCTTTTGTCAGTAGGGTGTAGAACAGATATCCTATACTATCTCTAGGATATCCGATAAATAGACATTTGTCTGCTCTAGCATCTAGTTTATGTCCAAACTTCTTTTTACATAGGCTGGACATCCCCATATCTTAATATACTTAAGATTGGGCTTCTTACCTCTCCATAATTCATATGGAGTGCTAGAGACAGTTTTAGATGGTACTCTATTCAAGATATAAGTTGCTGTTTCCAAAGCATATCCCCAGAAAGAAAAGGTAACTCCGTGAAGCACATCATGGACCGTACCATATCCAATAAAGTACGATTCCTCCTTTCAGCAACACCATTTAATTGTGGTGTGTAAGGAGGAGTCCATTCAGAGATGATCCCCTTATCTTTAAGGTGATCAAGAATTCAGTGGATAAGTACTCACCTCCTCTATCTGATCGGAGGATCTTTATACTTTTTCCTGTCTGTTTCTCTACCATACTTTGATACTCTAAAAATTTTTCAAAAGCATCGGACTTATGTTTCATTAGATACACAAATCCATACCTTGAAAAATCATCAGTAAATGTGATGAAGTATGAGTATCCACCATAGGCTTGAGTTGTCATAGGCCCACATATATCTGTGTGTATGAGTCCCAATAACTCTTTTGTCCTTTCTCCATGTCCACTAAATGGAGTCTTGGTCATCTTACCCATGAGACATGATTCACAAGTTTCTAATGACTCATAGTCATAAGGATCAAAGAAATTTTCTTTGTATAACTTGTTAATCCTAGTCTCACTAATATGTCCAAGTCGACAATGCCAAAGTAAGGTATTGTTTACATCATCTCTTTTTCGTTTGTTAGAAACATGAAAAATATTGTCATTAGTGGAAAGAGTTAATAGACCATTGCAGAATATGCCATAACATATAATTTCATTAGATA
This sequence comes from Areca catechu, assembly GCA_021397845.1. Classification (NCBI taxonomy): domain Eukaryota; kingdom Viridiplantae; phylum Streptophyta; class Magnoliopsida; order Arecales; family Arecaceae; genus Areca; species Areca catechu. Next base: position 43,645,792 of record CM038038.1, read on the forward strand.
AAGAAATTGAGCAGCCACTGCTCATTACATTCATAGTATATCCTTGTTTAAGTAACAAGGGTACAGATATGATATTTCTAATGATTTTTGGCATATAGTAACAATTCCTTAGCTCCAAGATCTTCCCTGAAGGTAACTTCAAAACATAAGTCCCTACAGGTTCTGCTTGGATGGGGTCCCCTCCAGCACCGTAGAGCTCAAAGTTACCTTCCTTCAATACTTTAGCCCCTGAAGTCCCTGCAATGATTTGCAGATGTTATGACCACAGGCGGTATCCAACACCCAAGTATTTGAAATGGAAGAATCCAATGACAAAATAGTATGAACTTCTTTCATACCTTTTGGTGCCTCTGATGCACCAGGCTTCACACTTGCAAGTAAACCTTGCAGTTCCTTTCCAATGACCCGGCTTGCCACAATGAAAGCAAGTCATCTGTCCGGAGGCCTTCTTTCCTTTCTTCTTCTTAATGCCCCCTTTGGGATTCATCCTCTTACTGGAACCCTTTTTGCCTGTCTTCTTCTTATCCACAAGAAGAACTGGAGCCTTATTTTTCTTTACATGGCTCTCTGCTGTCTTCAACATATTCAACAGCTCAGGCAAGGAAGAATTAAGTTTGTTCATATGGTAATTAAGAACAAACTGTGAAAATGACTCTAGGAGTGATTGCAAGATCAAGTCTTGATTCAACTCCCCATCCATTACAAAACCTAATTGACCTAATCGAGTGATTAGATCAATTATCTTTAATACATGGTCTTGTACTGATGTACCTTCTGTCATCCTTGCACGGAACAACTGCTTAGATATTTCATATCTAGCAGTTCTACTGTGTTCTCCATAAAGCTCTTTTAAATTGAGCAGTATGGAGTTAGTATCCATGCTATCATGCTGCCTCTGCGACTCATTAGTCATAGAGGCAAGCATAACACACTTGACAGTAAGTGAGTCATTTGCCACATATTATATGTGGTCTTCTCCTCTTGCGAGGCATCTTCCCTTGGTGGTTCCAAAATTGGGGTATCAAGAATATAGGAAATTCTTTCTTGACTGAGTACTATTTTTAAATTTCTCAGCCAATCAACATAATTAGGCCCAGTCAATTTGTTGGCATCTAAAATACTACGGAGTGAGAGTGAAGAGGCCATTTATCTACATTTAAACAAAGAACAATACATAAGCAAACACCATGAAATGACAATACATAATTAAATTAGGACTTTAATTTAATTATGTCTCCCACTATTTTATCGAGCATCATAACCCTCTATACGACGATCGAGAAACCCTAATTAGTTTTTCTTAGTGGGGTTGAGATCCCAATCCCTATAAAAGACCTAGTGTGTACACAACAAATCTTATATAAGTTCATAGGTAGGAAATCTCTCTCCAATTGTAACCCGTACAATTCTCAACTTATCCCGGCCTCTAAAATATTAATAGCCTTGTGTATACACAACAAACTATAATATTTCAGTTAAGTAAGACCCTTCATAGCCATATAGTCATGACTTTAATAGTAATACCCTTGTGTGTACACAACAAAATATTACATTAAATCATGCCATAAACAAATAATTGTATTAGGCCAAAAATTGTATTAGTCACCATATTAGATCTTGTGTGTACACAACAACCTAGTATAGATCGTAACACAATAATGACCTATCTTGAAGGAAGGCCAATAATAGTATTTTAACACCAAGCATGTTAGTCAAGAATTAAATCAATCAGATCGGCCAGGCTAGTGGAAGAGATGTGGGGGTCCCCCCGTTGCTTTCCTAGACACCAATTTAAAATTGGCCAGGTCAGACAACGGAACCAATTAAAAACCACGATTCCCTTTACCTTCCCAGAACCACCTTTCTAGACACCGAAATGACTAATTATCCATCATGACTAATAATGCTTATCGGTTAACTATACTACTACTTATATAATTTTAAGAGGGATTTATGCAATGCCAGCACATTCAATTAAAAGCTATCACATATATTAATACATGCTTTAAACTAAGCAAATATGTGAAATGTGTGCCATCATACTAGGACAACCATTTACCACATAATGGATACACCATTATGCCAGGGCAACCTTATTTCAGTATGATGGCTCCAGGGCTAATCATATCTCTAAGACAATTAGGATTTGAGTGGAAAACCCTAACTGGTGGCAATCATCAAACTCATGTTCAATCAAAGACATGCATTGTGCATCAATAAAGACTTTATCATGATACTACATCATTCAATAAAATATGAATTGAATTGCATAAGTTTTAATCCTAATAAGGATGCTCTGATACCACTGTTGGGTTCGGGAACCAGTGCGGAAGCGTGGATTTCAAAATTTATGAAATCAGGTCCGAACCCTAATCCCAAAATCTCCTTATTAGCAATTAAAACTGTGACTACATGCATGTCCAAATTTAAACATTGTTTAAATACTAACCTCAGATCGCTATTACCAGTCTGATGCAGAAATGAACTCCAAATTGAGTAGCCTCTTGAACACACCAGGCATCCACTTGTCCGCCCTCTGATGGTGATCCACACGGGCAGATGATCAAGACACTGACTCCTTAATTGGGTTCCTTCCAATCAAGTTCTACCCTAAGAACTTGATATATGGGCTATTGGCTAGGACTCCTCTAGCCAAACTGGGACTAAACCTTCTCTCTTACCCTTCTCCTCGTCTTCTAGCAACTTTGGCCCCTTAAGACACTCTTGTCTTAAGAATAAGCCCTTGTCCTAAAATGGACAAGGCTTGTCTTGGAGGGAGAAGAAAATTAAGACAAGATTGTCTTAATGTAAGAAAGAAAGGAGAGGCGCCTTCTTCCTTTACCGTCGGAGAGTTTCTCTCTGACTCTCCTTCTGTTCTCAGATTCGACAGAGCCTAGGCTCTGTAAAGGAATCAAAGAGGAAAGAGAGGAGGGGGAAACAATCTTCTGGAGAGGGAGAAGGAAAAAGAAGCAAGGCTTCGTCGTAGAAAATCTAGAATAATTTTACGGTGAAGTCTTCTCCTTAAAGGCGACAGAGAGGCGCCTTCTCATCTGTAATCATCCTCTCACGTCCCTCTCTCCCTTCTCACGTCCTTTCCCTTTATCTCACGGCCCTTGGATTAATCTCACGGCCTTTGGGATGGGAAGACGCAAGGAAGAATCGCGAAAAAACAGAAGGGCGTGTGCAGAAAGAAGAGTCGCGCCCCTTCGGTGTTTTTTTTTTTTTTTTCTTTTTTCATGGTAATTCCTTTTTTTTTGAAGAGTCCACACCTAGGTGGACTCTCTTCCATGCCTCATCAGCCAAAATGCCGACTTCCTTTCTTTTCTCACGCAAGAACGCCGCTTGGAGAGAGTCCACGCGCGCGTGGACTCTTCTCCTTGCGCGCGCGCGTGGGAAAAGAGGGGAAAGGGCTTAGGCGATGTGGGAAAGGGGTTTAGCCTCTTAGGTTAGCCCAATTGCTAGCCTACTATTAGCCCAATGTCTTGAATCTTCAATTAGATTCAAACCGGAATGAATTTGGATCTAAAAAAGACCAAATCGGAACCCTAACTCGAATCCGATTCAAGTAGAAGCCATGGTTTGCAACACATGCTAGTGTGTTCATCTGCAAACGAGATTTAATTCCAAATTAAAACCTTGATTATCTGTCCTAAGTGTGACCCATTGGGTTTCATACTTAGCCAGCAGTGGGTCCGAGTGCAAGTTGACCTAATTTGATCAGAACTCATTCTAATCGATTTAGGTCAAATCGAGCTAACTCGAGTCAGTCAATTAGGACTCCTCCTAGTTAGTGATCCAATTAAACCATTTAATTTGATCAACCCACAAGACAAGATTGACGTCTAGCAACGTGTCATGTCTACCCGGAAGATATGGAAATTCTGGTGAAATTCCAAAACTACCCTTCAGTGGAAAGTTCCCGTACAATTCGATCCTTCAATCATCTTGCATCCCGAATATAACTATGGATATGGAATCATGTCAAATCCAATTTATACTCATTCCCCTCAGTCATACACTAATGATTCAATTAATTCGATATTAGAAATCATTTCTAATATCTGTACTTTGATCAAAGATTTCCTGAATCATCATCTGACCTAATTTGGCTGGATGCAATCTCCTCCTACTATGAGTGATCAATTCCTTGTTGACCTACTCATTTCCTTCATATACAATTCACCACACCCAGCATCAACCTTGTGCATGACCCAGTGTCATGAATGAGATTGAACCAAAGCATGGGTTCATGTACATAAGGTATTATGGCAGTCTCAGGTCATAGGACTACTTGTACAACTCCCACTATAGAAACATCTATTGACATGCAGCTAAGGCTCCATTAGATGTTCTCAAACTGGATCTATTCAGTGAACTCATTCGCTAATGAGCACCCACATCCTTGTATTAGTGTCCTACACAAGTGACTGTGAGAGCAGTCACCCTTTTCAGCATACATAGGATGTGCCAGTCTTACCGGAAACCCTGATCCCCAACTCAGGGTTCCTATGACTAGGAATTTCTAGATTAGGGTTTTAAGGCCTTAGATCTCACTGGTATGATCTCATCATAGCCCTAGGACCATAGCCCTAACCTATGGGGTTCATCATATAATGACACAGCGAATGATGAAAAAATATTGCCTTTATTAACTTGTCATTTACAATGGTCTGGGAGATATAAATATTGGCTTATAGGGCATAATCCTTTCAGTTGGGGCCCAGCTGTCGAAGGATGAGTGGCCCTCCTTTTGGAATTCCTTCGAGCAAATGCTGACGTGTTCGCCTGGATTGGCCGATATGCCAGGGATCCCCCCCTGACATCATCACTCATAAGCTGAGCATCGACTCGAAGCATCGACCTGTTCAATAGAAGAAGAAAGCTTTGCCTTGGACAGGCAACAGGCGATCAACGAGGAGGTGGTAAACTCCTCGCAGCCGGCTTTGTTCGTGAAGTGCAATATCTGAGCTGGCTGGCAAATATAGTTATGGTAAAGAAGAGCAATGGCAAATGGAGGATCTGCGTGGATTACACTGACCTTAATAGAGCCTATTCGAAGGATAGCTTCCCCCTACCGAAGATCGACATTAGTGGATGCCACCTCGAGGCACTGCTTGCTCTCCTTTATGGTGCATTCTCCAATACAATCAGATCCGGATGCATCCAGAGGATGAGGAGCACACTGCCTTCATCATCGATCGAGGGACGTACTACTACCAGATGATGCCATTCGGCTTGAAGAATGCTGGGGCCACGTACCAACGGCTAGTCAATCGGATCTTCAAGGACCATATTGGCAGAAACATGCAAGTGTATGTCGATGACATGCTCGTCATGAGCAAGCCGAGCTCTGACCATGTGGCCAACCTGACAGAAGCCTTCCACAACCTCCGAGAGCATAAAATGAAGCTGAACCCGACAAAGTGCACTTCGGCATAGCGGCAGGGAAGTTCCTTGGCTTTATGGTTACCTAAAGAGGAATCGAGGCGAACCTAGAGAAGGTCCAGGCAATTGTAGACATGGAGTATCTGATCTTGAAGAAGCAAGTCCAGTGCCTGATAGGTCGAATCGCAGCACTGAGCCAGTTCATCTCGAGATCGGCAGACCACTGTCTCCCTTTCTTCAAGGCACTGCATAAAATGCATGACTTCGTCTGGACCGAAGAATGCACAGCAGCCTTCGAGGAGCTAAAGGATTTCCTGGCATCATCGCCACTACTCTCTAGGCTGAAGGAGGGAGAAGAACTCTTGTTGTTCTAGCATTCACCCCGGGGGCCGTCAGCTCAGTTCTCGTCCGCATGGATCAGGATGGATCCCAGAAGCTGGTGTACTATGCAAGCAAAATCCTCCGAGATATGGAGATCAGGTACACCTAATCCGAAAAGCTTATTTTTGCTCTTATTATGTCTGCCCATCATCTCAGCCTGTACTTGCAAGTGCATCCGATCGTGGTCCTGACATACCAACCCCTGAGGGCCGTGCTTAGCTGCCTCAACACATCCGGATGCTTAGCCAACTGGGCATTGAAGCTTAGTGAGTTTGACATCTCATACCGGTCGAGGTCGTCTCAAAGGCCCAGGTGCTAGCCTACTTCTTAGTCGAGTGCACGGGACTTGCCAAAGAGCAGGAGCAGATCAGACCAGAGCACCAAATGGAGTAGGAAAGCACGGAGGAGTCTTGGATCCTACACGTGGACGGCACATCCAACATAGGCAAAAGCAGAGCAGGACTCATCCTCATTAACGGCGACGGGATTGTAGCTGAATGTGCACTCCGCTTCAAGTTTGCCGTGACAAACAATCAGGCGGAGTATGAGGCACTCCTCACGGGCCTAAGAGTATCCCATAAGCTAGGTGTACCCAGCCTGAAGGTCTTCACCGACTCCCAACTGATGGTCGGACAGGTCTCTAGAGAGTATGAAGCCAGAGATCCCCAGATGATGAAGTACCTCGAGCGTGTCCGCTTGAGCATGATGGGATTTGCGATTCATCCTGATGGAGAGAACGCTTGCATCGATACGCTATCAAGACTTGCAACCTTGTCAGACTCATCACTAGGACATGCCTACATCGAATATCTTGAAAACCCGAGCTACGATGCTCCCGGTGAGGTGCAGCAAGTCATCCCGGAGTCGAGCTGGATGGACAAGTATATCAGTTACATCATTGATGGCACCCTACCAGAAGATTGCACAGAGGCCGGCCTTATCACGAAGAAGGCCTAGACCGAGCCAAGGGCAGCTGGGTAGAACTTCCTAGCATTCTTTGGGCCTACCACACCATACCTAGGATGGCCATGGATGAAACACCTTTCAGCCTCGTCTTCAGTGCGGAGGCCATTGTCCTGGTTGAACTTGGTGTGCCCACGCTATGGGCACAACAATATAATGAAGCAGAGAATTCGGCATGCCTTCTTCTCAACTTGGACCTCTCGAGGAGACCAGAGACAAGGCTTGACTTCGGATGGCGGCCTACCAACAACGAGTAGCTCGGTACTGCAACACGCATGTAAAGCCGAAGCTCTTCCATCTGGGCGACTTGGTGCTGTATCGAGCTGAAGCCTCCCAACCTCGGGAGTGCGGCAAGCTTTCACCAAACTGGGAAGGCCCGTACGAGATGGTCGACGCCCTTCCACACGGAGCCTACTATCTAGCGGAGCTGAGCGGTGCCAGATTTTCACGGATGTGGAATGCCGGCAACCTAAGAATGTACTATTAGTAATGTAAGGCCTTCCTCTATTAATAATAAAGATCCTCTTTGAGCAAATCACTTTTGCCTTGTAGGGACATCATTGCTTGGAAACTTCTGAAGCCCGACACTCAAGCCCGAACTCCAGTCCGGCACCAAAGATGGGAAACTCTTAAAGCCCTGCACCTGTCACCGAACTCACAGTACGGAGATGTCCACGGAAGACTCCAAGAAGTCCCACCATCTACCGCGAAACTCACAGTTTGGCAGACCGGAACTTAAGCCCAAAAAACTCCCGAAGCCCGACCCTCAAGCCTAGACTCCAGTCCGGCACCAAAGATGGAAAACTCCTGAAGCCCCGCACCTATCACTGAACTCACACTACGAAGATGTCCACGAGAGACTCCAAGAAGTCCAACCATCTATCGCAAAACTCACAATTCGGCAGACCAACACCTAAAGACCGAAAACCCCAGCATCGAAAACTCATGAAGCCTAACACTCAAGCCCGGACTCTAGTCCGGCACCAAAGATGGTAAACTCCTGAAGCCCCGCACCTGTCACTGAACTCACAATACGGAGATGTCCATGGGAGACTCCAAGAAGTCCTGCCATCTACCGTGAAACTCACGTTCGGTAGACCGGCACCTAAAGACCGGAAACCCCGACACCGGAAACCCTGAAGCTTGGCACTCTTAAAGCCTAGAAGCTTCCAAAGCCTGGCACCTCTGGTCACTTGATGGATCCGACGAGGGCAACACCCAAGCTCGATCTCGGCATGCACACCTAGAGCTGATCCTAGTCGAGGTCGAATACACCTCTACCAGCTGAGCGCTCGGAGCCCTCCTACCACTTTGCCTGTGAGGCGGGAATGACTCAGCAAATCAAGAACTCCTCCCTAGACTTCTCATGAAGTTAGACCTCGACAGAGAATGGCCCAAAGACTCAGAGCCCCCAAGTGAGATGCCTCCGCAAGTCCATGCACACAGGCAGCCAAGAAGTGAAGGGAGGAAGTTTGGCAAAGTATAAAGAACACAAGAATATACAAGTTGGAATGCCAAAAACTAAGACACACAAGTCAAGGAGAAGATAAAAAAGATTTCATTGATCAAATTTGGAGATTTACATTGTTTCTGGTCCCCGACATGCTGGGCAGCCCAGAGCAGAAACAAAGAAAAAAAAGAGAGATTACAAACGAACCCGGGCTATCCGACTGGCTCTTTCCTAGGGCAGCGCTTGGATGGCGTATCAACCTTTGGGGCCTCCGCAGTGGGGCTTGTCTTTGGGGCCTTTGCCGGCAGAGCTGGGTCGGTAGTAGCAGCCGATTCCTCCACTTCACCCAGGTGAGGGGTTGAGCTCGCACCAGAGCACAGGGAAACTAAGCCTATGCATGTTCTCTCCGGATAATGTCTTCCACCTGGATTGACAGTACATGAATCCCTTAAGGAAGGAGTTTCCGCTTCACGAAACTCGGCCTCGAACTCCTTGGAGGCCTTGTACCTGGCCACTACCTCGATGACCTCCTTCCTTGCAGCCTCCACTGAGCTGGCAGCCACCGCGGCCTTCTATTCAGCGACCGCATCTCTCTCTTCGGTGGCCGAGGCTTTCTTCTCGATGGCCACGGTCCTTTTTCCGTGGCATTGGCCCGCTCCTTCATCGCCTCCTGCTCTACCCAAAGAGCTCGGGCCTATTCTTTCTCCCAGGCCGCTTTGATGTCGAGCTCTTTAAGCATGGACATCTTCCTTCCTTCCCCCAACCCCACCGTTCTTCCTTTTTCCTGTCCTTGATCCTGTCTGTTCTTTCTTCCACCGTTCATTTTTTCTTTCTCTATCGCTGCTTCTGCTAAGATCTGAGACGGTTCCATTCCCTCTTGCAAAAGCCAAGATTCGGATCGTCACCGAGATCGAGATCATCAAAAATGGATGGGAAACACCTGCATCGACCAAAGCAGCACCGGGAGGCATGAATTCTTCCAGTCTATTTCTGCCGCTCTCTAGCATGCCCGCTTGCCAGACGGCCCGGAGGCCCTCCCTGCTCCCGCCTCCACCGGCATCGCCAATGATTCTACTCCCAGTCCCCTATCAATTTTTGGTATCAGAGTCCAGAAAAATTAGGATTTTTTTTTCTTTTCCTTCTTGAGTCATCCCATACCCCCGTTCTCTCTTCCCTGTCCTTGCACCACCGAACCACCATGCCGCCCATCCCACCGACCCCTACTGCCCCGCCGCCACACCATAGTCTCCGTCCTCCGATGAAGTGTCCACGCCGCCTCATCGACACGGAGTGGTTTTTTCTTGTGTCCATGATGTGGTTGTTTGCTATTGGCGTGGAGTCCCTGGATTGGCACGTCGGAGCCGCTGCATCACAGGACCACTCCCTGGTTCACCTGCAAAATGGGTCCCTTGCTGGAGTTGTTCCGACGGAGGACACTTCGATGCCTAAGTCAGTGGTGGACTCCAGCCACAGAATGGAAAAGATGTCAAGAGTGGAAGAGAAAAAGAGTTCTTGGAGATTGAAAGTGTATGTGTGCGATATTATTCACGTGTACCTCTCGAGCCATCCTTCTTATCCATATTAAAAGATGGCCTCCGGTCTGTGGCCCGCTCTTTTTCTAGAAATCATGGGGAGCCAATCTCTCCCATGATTGGCGATCATGGGTTGTCAATGAGCGGTTCTTGCCAGATCGGAGGTATGGTTGCAGGAATTGCGCGCCATGATCATGGCATGATGAGTGTTGATTATAACCGTTGGTTACAGTTTCCTTTTTGGAACAGATTGTGGTTCAAGCTTCGGGTTCCCCTTGCGTGGGTCGAAGGCTTGGTATTTCTCCAAGGCCAGAGATCATGTCTACGGTGGGGACAGAAGTTTGTGTCTTCGAAAGTCGTGAGTAGTTCAGACTTCGACCGGGGCGAAGGTGCTACCCGAAGGACCGGCCTTCGGATGTTGTAGTTCGGTGTGAAGCCTTGAGTTGCTTGCAGTTGGCCTTCGCTTAGTCTGAAATCCATAGTCTAGAGAACCGGGGCTTCGATAAGTCGAACCAGAGCCTGGTTCGTAGCTGAACCAAGATATCCCAACATTACCCCCTACTCTCAGTTGTCAAAGCGAAGATCTGCCTTGAGAAGTGAGAGTATTATGGTCTTGTCCCTTTCTTCCTAAGTGATGGCACAGTAAATGATTATGGGACCTCTATTGGCTGTCCATCATGATCTGAGAATCAGATGGTGGACAGGTGCCATTCTAGATTGGGAAAAAGTAGGTGGCCCTGAGAATATCCCTCCTTGTCCCGTTGCACAGTGGTTGAGGCAATCTTTTGGTTGGGATTTGGATAGTTGTGATGGCTGTTCTCGCCCGTTGGATGAAGAATAGATCTTATCCTGGCGGTCAGTCGTAAGTGGTTACCTCCCAGGATAACCTTGAGTGAAATTAACCCTCTGTGGGGATCCAAAGACCCTTACTTTTCTTTTGGGGAAGGGTGAAGGTCTGGGCAAGGAAGCTTCTTCAATCTCGTCTCATTCTCTGCCCAAACCGTTCTGGACTGCCGGTCTATTCTTCAGGTAGAATCCTCTTTTCGCTCCTTTGCTTCATTCCTTTGTCATGGAAGAGACCGTAGAGAGTCAGGGAAAACAGGTTAGGCCCTCGGGGGCCGGAGATGCAGTAGGTTCGGAGTCGGTCCCCAGCTCGATTTCTCAGAGCAAGGCAACCCTTCTTTGGGAATGCTACTGCATTCCTGAGGAATTCTCCTTTGTCCTCCCCGCGCCCGAGGAGCGGGCGAACAAAGCTCCTCCTGGGTGCCTAGCTGTATACGAAGATCACCTGAAGTTAGGTATTCGGTTTCTCCTGCACCCCTTCTTTGTTAAGATTTTTCGCTTGTACCAAGTGGTGCCAGCGCAGTTGACCCCAAACAGCATTAGGAACATCTGCGAGTTCCTGGTCATGTGCAGCATCGCCAACGTAGAGCCTAGGACCAACTTGTTCTTGGCCCTTTTCGTCCTTAAGAGGGACTTCCACAGCAATGGGTGGTGGGTGATCGGTCCCAGATCAAGCCGCAGGGTGATTAAGGACATGCCCAACGCCATCCACTGGTGGAAACCTGTCTTTGTATTTGTGTTGTCTTTCGACCCATGGGGCTTCGACACTGTGTGGAAGAAGCCTCGCCTGACCGCCAATGACAGAAAGAAAGTCTTGGCGGCCAATCAGTTGGATTATGATCTTTTGACCAACTCGAAAGTTGCTCCTATCCGGGAGTTGTTGGAGGAGAGGAACCTCCATCGAGCGGGAATCAGTAAATTCCCCTCACTAGGTATAGCAGTGGAAATTTCTGCTCCTCTACTTTAGGTTTCGTTGTAGTTCATTTAACTGAGGTGATCCCCTTTGCCTGCAGGTGGTGGGATAAAGCACAATTTGAGCTGGCTTCGCCAGACTTCGGAGAGGAGGGTTGCTCTTGCCCCTTCCACCAGGTCTGCAGCTCGAAAGAAGGCTTGGAGAGATGATGCCGAAGGGGACCAAAGCACTTCGTCCTCCTGAGGCACCTCAGGAGAAAATGCAGCGGCTGCGAAAGGGGTCCCAGCGAGGCCCTGTCTAGTCGAGACTCCAGTGGCGGTCGCCTCCCCAGTCGACACAACAGGAGGCCCGCCTCAAGGAGTGGATGTGCCACCGGTTTGCCCCTCTGCTGCCGATAGGGGCAAAGTGCGGCAAGTCGAAGGAGAGCTCGTCTACAGAGCTTCTTCAACCGGAGGCCGTTCGACGAACCCTTCAGAGCTCTCGCCTATGGGAGAGCTACTAGTTCCGGAGGAAGCTAGGCAGGCATTGAAGGGTATGATATAGCCCCATAACCTGTTAATTCTCTGGAACCGGAGCTTTCTCAAGGTGTCTGATTCCGGCTTCACCGTCCTGCAATAGGTACGATTATCACCGCCTCCTTTGCCTTAAGAGTTATTTGACCCTCGATTCTTCTTTTTTGATGTAGTTGGTCTATGACTTCACCTTCATGAAGGAAGGCCTGGGGAATGGGGATAGCCTCATCTACGACCTCAAGGAGGAGCTTTAGACTACTAGGACTGCTAGGGAAGTAGTCGAAGAGCTGAAGCAATCCATGGAGGACCGCCTTATCCGGGTAACTGATAAAGTTTGTGACCTAAAGGGCGAAATGAAGAGCGCCCACTCGAGGATAGCGGGACAAGAGGCAGGGTGGAATAGGAGCAGGATGCAAGTTGAATCCCTGGAGCGGACTGCCAGGGAGAATCAGGAGAGGATGGAGAACCTGCCCAAGGTGGTGGAGGAGGCTTCTAGGAGGGCCAAAGAGGCAATCCTGGAATTCGAAGCTACCAAAGAGGCAATCCTGGAATTCGAAGCTACTAAGAGGGAGGCCGAAGCCGCCAAAAGGGAGTCCGAAGCTTTGAGGAAGCAAATAGACAATGCCATGGCTGACTTCAAGATGTCTTCGCAATTTCAGACAGAGATTGATGAAGCATCATTGTATGCCTACTAGCACGGCTTCAACGACAGGCTTTCTAAGGTAAAGGAGACCCCCCTCACCTCAACCTTTCGATGATCCCCTCCTACAACATAATTGGAGAGGAAGGAGAAGAAGCGGAGGAGGCCGAAGCCGCAGGGGAGGTCGAGGAGTTGCCATGTTCGGCTGAGGAGGCTGCTACCCCAGTAGAAAATCCAGAGGTGATCCTCATTTTGATCTCGGCCCAGGAAGCGACTCAAGCTGGAGGAGTCCAGGCTGAAGGTTCTCTCGTTCTAGCCCAGATTGATGAGATCCTCTCCGAGCAAGTTGACAAGTTGCTCCAGTCCTGTGGTGTGGAGCATTCTCCTGTTGATGTTGAGTGACCTGGATCACACTGAATATATTTTCTTCCTTTCTTACTTGTATTGACAATGAGCTTTGTATTGCAATTTTCCCAAATTTTGGAATGAATTCTCCTTTTTTTGCATATGCATTGTTGTGCCTCATGTGTAGCCTGAAACGGTTCTATCATTTCTCCTTTTGCCTAGTCGAATGATAGCCTCCGAAGGCTGTCCAGTCAATAAGAGCCAGTTTTACCATTCTCTTTTGTGCTTGGTTGAATAGTCATGGCCGAAGGCCGTTCAGTCAGTGAGGACGAACCCTTGAACAGACCAAAACTCTGTTGCGTTGCCTTTCTTCGGATGTTGAGCTTGTCCATTGGGGCGGACAGGAGTCATCTCCCCACCAATCAATAATTCGGAGGATTTGATTAGGATCATCGTTGTCCATGTGGCACGTCGAAATTTGTACAATCATAATCTCTTGCGCCTTATGAGCCGTCGGGCCTCTTTTTCCCAAAAAGAGACCATTAATGAAGCCGTCGCATAATGCGGATTTCTCTGGATTCCAAGCGATGGCAGTTGCAGTCCTGGGGATGGCTTCCGAGAGACTTTCTGGTTCTCGAAGCATCACCCGGACACGTGGCACCTTCTCATACGGCCGGGAAGGACGTGGGATGCGCCTCCCGCAGTCGATCATGGGTGCAGGGTTTCTATAAATAGGACCCTACCCCCCTGCCATCGAAGGCCATCATTTTCGTTGGTGTCTTCCTTCTTTTAGGCATGAGGTTCAGCACTTCTGAGCTCCGTCGTGTAGTGAAGAGGAAGGCTATTGACCCCAAGAGGAAGCAAAGTCCGGAGTCATTTGGGCCTGTAGGCGAAGAGGAGGAGCCTCTGGTGGACCATCTCAAGAATAAGGTCCGCCTTCTGGAGGCTCAGTTGAGGGAGGCCCGGGCCCAAGTCACGGTGGCGACCACGGCGGTGGAGGAGGCGAAGGAGGTGACGGATGCCATTGCAAACTTCAGAACTTCTGCCTCATTCAAGGATGAGCTCACCGGGGTGGCCCTGGACTCCTTCACCATGGGTTTTGGGAGTGCCGGAGGAAAGCCTCCAAGTTTATGACTTGAAGGGCTTGGATAATATCAAACCCTCCGTTCCCTTCCCTGGCCATGAATTTGATTCTAACTCCGATGAGGGGTCGAACTCAAGTTCGGACGGAAACCCCGGGGGCCCTTCGTCATCCTATCTGGTCTCTCCTCGACAGTACGAGAAAAACCCATCGGGGAGTTAATGCAAATTTCCCAACCTTGCTGTTACTGCTGCTGCTCTTTTTTTTTTTTGTATCTCTCTTTAGGAGAGTTTCTTTTCTTGTTCTTACTCTCTTTTTAGAAGAGTTTCTTTCTTTCTTTTCTCTTTCTTTTCTTTCTTTTTTGTAAAAAATTGAAAGAAATGAAAGATCTTTTCTTTTACCTCTTTTCGTGTATTTTCTGCGATGTGTTGCATCATGATTTGTCCATAATGTAGACTCCGTAGACCACTTGTGGTTTGTATAGAAGAAGTAGGGCTCGTTGGACCATTCTGAGAGTGTTGTTATTGACAGAGAGGACAACAGTGGTCCTTTTAGGCACGTGTTCGGATTTTCCGTATGGTAGGGTGTTTACACCATCCCTGTGCACTTTCTATCATGATTAAGGTAGGCTGTTCAGGCCCGCCTCGGCGCGTGTTCGGATTTATCGTAGGGTAGGTTACGAAAACCATCCCTACACCTTTGATCTTTTGGTGGCCTGGTTAGGCCATCCATTGCGCTTGTCGGGCATACCGATAAGGTGAGTGGATCAGACTCTCCTTTGCGTAGTTGATCGATTTTCAGATCGGGTCATTTGGGCTATTGTCGTTCAGTCGATGCAACTAGTCATTTTGAGTTGAGTAGGGTTGATGAGCTTTGCACAGGAGTTTTTTTTTTTGAAACTTTTTCATTGATAGTATTTGCGAAGGTTTTGTACATTTCATGGTCGAGATAGGGTCTTCCCCTCCAGGGTCTTGAGTCGATATGTCCCTGGTTGAATGACTTCTTCACTTGATATGGGCCTTCCCAGTTAGGAGAGAGTTTATCTTGTTCCGTTGGCTTGGACACCTCTGCTCTTCGCAATATCATGTCCCCCGTGCAGAAAGTTTGCTCCTTCACCCTTGCATTATAGTACTTGGCGACCTTTTGCTGGTATGCTGCCATTCTTATCTGGGCATGTAGCCTAGTGCTTGATAGCAAATCTAGATCAATCCTTCTACGATCGAAATTCTCAGGCTCTTTATAGTTATCAATTCTCAGGGACTGTAGGGAGACTTCGATAGGTAGCACGGCTTCGGTACCGTAGGTTAGGTTGAACGGAGATTCACCGGTGGCTGTTCTTGGGATAGTTCGGTATGCCCCCAAGAACAAAGGTCAGTTCTTCGGCCCAAGGCCCTTTGGCGGTGTTCAACCTTGTCTTTAGACCATGGAGGATGGTCCGGTTGGTGACTTCGGCTTCTCCGTTGAACTGTGGATGAGCAACGGATGTTAGCCGATGCTGGATATGGTACCAAGCACAGAAGTCCTTGAACTTCGGATTGTTGAATTATCTCCCGTTGTCCGTGATGATGACATGTGGGATACCGAACCTGAAGATGATGGAATTTTTTATAAAACTTTCCACCTTGCCCTCTGTGATTGGGGCCAATGGTTTGGCTTCCACCCATTTCATGAAATAGTCGATGGCCACTAGGAGAAACTTCCTTTACCCTGATGCTGGTGGGAATGAGCCAAGAATGTCCATCCCCCACTGGGCAAAGGGCCATGGGGCTGCCAACTGAGTCAGGTGACTCGCAGGTTGTTTCTGCACATTGGCATACCTCTAGCATTGGTCACACTTCCGCACGAAATCAGTTGAGTCCTTCTGGATGGAGGGCCAGTAATACCCTTGTATAATAATCTTGTATGCTAGAGATCTGCCTCCCAAGTGATCCCCGCATATGCCCTCGTGGACCTCTCTCAATGCATAATCTGCATCGGTGGGTCCAAGGCATTTCAGCAGTGGTTGGAAGAACGATCTCTTGTAGAGGGGTCCATCTAAGATGACGTATTGAGATGCCATCCAGCAGGTCTTCTTGGCCTCTGGCTTATCTTCGGGCAGTTCTCCTTCATTCAGGAATCTGATGATGGGATCCATCCAGCTTGGCTCAGTATCAATCTGGCGCACCTCTGCAGCCTCTTCGACAATGCTTGAAGTTTCAAGATGTTCAACAAAGGTGCGCCCGAGAGACTTTGGTGCTGTAGTTGTCAGTCGAGACAGTGCATCCGCTCGGGAGTTCTCTGATCGGGGAACATGAATAATTTCAAAATATTCCAATTGGGAGGATAAAGCCTGAACCTTCTCCAGGTATTGTACCATGGTTGGATCTTTGGCTGCATACTTTCCATTGACTTGATTCAGAACCAGTTGAGAATCAGAGAAGGTTCAGAGTTGCCGGACTCCTAGATCATTGGTGATCCGAAGTCCGACAAGTAGGGCCTCATATTCGGCCTGATTATTGGAGGCATGGAAGGAGAAATGGAGTGCATACTCTATAATCTGGTCGACAGGTTTGGCCAACATGAGTCCAGCCCCGCACCCGGTAGCATTGGAAGCTCCATCCACATGAAGCACCCAAACGGACTTCATCTCCTTCGGGATTTCTTCTTCTTCCGAAGAGGCTTCATCTTCGGACTTCCAGGTGCACTCAGCCAGAAAATCGGAGAGCACCTGGGCCTTCATAGCCGCTCGGGGCTGGAAGCTAATGTCAAATTCACTTAGCTTCATAACCCACTTGGCTATCCTTCCAGAAATGTCCAGAGATCGGAGAACGGCCTTGAGAGATTGATCAGTCAGCACCACGATAGCGTGGGCCTGGAAGTATGGCCGAAGTCACTTTGTCGCAATCACTAAAGAGTAGATCAGCTTCTACATCCTTGCATATCACGTTTCTGCATCATGCAGGATCTTGCAGATATAGTAAATCAGCTTGTGGGACCCATCTTCTTCCTTCCGGACAAGAACCGAACTCACTGCTTCGTCTGAAGCAGAGAGGTACAAGTAGAGGACCTCGCCTTCTTTTGGCTCAGAGAGTAATGGCGGGGTCTCCAAATACTTCTTCAATTCCTCAAAGGCAACGCGACAGTCTTCGGACCATTCGAAGCCCTTTGATTACCGAAGTACCTTGAAGAACGGAAGACATTTCTCAACTGACTAAGAGATAAATCTGCTTAGGAAGGCAATCCTCCCTGTCAACTGTTGGACTTCCTTTTACAGGAGGGATGTCTCATATCTTTCAAGACCTGGATCTTCTCGGGGTTGGCCTCAATCCCTCATTTGGTGACAAGGAAGCCCAGAATTTACTCGATGTGACCCCGAAGGTACACTTTGCCAGGTTTAACTTTATGTGGTAGCACCGGAGAGCGCTGAATGACTTCTCCAAGTCACAGATGTGGTCTCTCCGGTGGAGACTCTTGATGATCATGTATCAACATAGGCCTCCATATTTCTTCCCAGTTGCTTTTCAAACACCTTATTGATGAGTCTTTAAAATGTTGTTCCGGCATTCTTGAGGCCGAACGACATCATCCTGTAGCAGTAGAGACCTTTGTCAGTGATGAATGCCATCTTCTCCTCATCTTGTGGATCCATTCTAATCTTGTTGTAGCTGGAGAAGGCATCCATAAAGCTCATCAACTGGTGGCCGGCGGTAGCGTCGACCAGTTGATCAATCTTTGGGAGGGAGGGAAGTATATTTTGGGCAAGCCTTGTTGAGGTCTGTATAGTTAATGCAGATCCTCTACTTGCCGCTAGCTTTCTTCACCATTACCAAATTGACCAGCCACTCGGGGTAGCGAGCCTCTCTGATGAACCCTGCCTTGAGGAGCTTGCCAACCGCTTCATCAACAGCATGCTATCTTTCGGGGGAGAAGCTCCTCTTCTTCTATCGCATCGGCTTATACCCAGGGGTTACTTCCAGCCGATGAGTAATCACTTCGGCGAGAATCTTGGGCATGTCTGAAGCTGACCAGGCGAAGACATCGGTGTTGTCCCTGAGGAAACGGATCAGCTTCGTCTTGGTTTCCTCATCAAGGGTGCTCCCGATTTGCAAAACTCTGGAGGGATCTTCCTCTTTCAAAGGTATCGGGATGGTCCTCTCCATGGGTTCACCAAGGTTTGTGGTTGAATCCCTCGGATCCAGTTGATCCAGAGTAGTCAAATCCTTGAAATGCCTGTCTTCAATCATTAGACATTGCCGTGGCGTCCTCTGGTTCTCTCTAACTTCTCCAACACCATTCCTGGTGGGGAAGCATACCAAGAGGTAGTGAGAGGAGATCACAGTCCGAAACCTGTTCAAGGCGGACCTCCCCAGAATAATGTTGTATGCAGAGGGGATCTGAACCACTATGAAGTTGATCAGCAATGTCTTTTGTCGAGGCTCGGAGCCGAGGGTTACAGGTAACACTATCTCCCCTTCGGCATAAACTTGGTTGCCCCCAAAACCGGAGAGTGGTATGGGGGATCTTTGTAGTTGATGTCTAGGCAAACACATTTTAGAGAATTCATCGTACATCAAGACATCAGTCGAACTTCCATTATCAATAAGAACTCTCTATACATCATAATTGGCCACTACGACTGAAATTACAAGAGGGTCATCGTGCGGGAGCCGAACTCCCGCAAGGTCATCATCGGAGAAGAGGATGGAGTTGTTATCTTTCAATTGCTTTGAAGCTTCATCTTCATCCCTTCTCCAGTTGGTGGGCCGGTGTATCATCCCTACACCTCCATTGGTGGGCCTTTGATTTAGCAATTCGGCCTCTTCGGGAGGTGGCTGGGGAACAGTTGCTTCCGACCAGGGTCCCTAGCAACCGATGTACCACCCCAGGTATCCTCTCTTGATGAGATCCTCGATCGCATCCCTTAGCTGGATGCATTCTTCTGTGTTGTGGCCGTGGTCCCGGTGGAATCGGCAGAATTTGTTCCTGTTCCTTGCGGAAGAGGAGGCCTTCATGGGACGGGGCCATTGGAGATAGTTTTCTTTTTCTATCTCCATGAGGATCTTCTCTCGAGGGAGGTTGACGGGGGTGTAGGAGTTGAATCTTTCTCCCAATGCTCTGGGCTTGGGAGGGCTTCTCCGGCGGTCTGCATATCTGCCATCGTTGTATTGGAAGTTTGGGGGCCTTGCCCCCTGTTATTCTTCTTCTTTGAAGGGGGTTTCCCTTCAATCAAACGTCGATTCGCGCCTGCTCTTCAGCATCGGCATATTTCTGAGCCCTTGATAGGAGCTCAGCGTAGCTTTTAGGGAACTTCTTATCCAGGAAAAATGTAAGCCTGGAGGTTCGAAGCCCCTTCTTCAGTGCTGACATGGCCACGTGCTCGTTGAGATCGGGGATCTCAAGCATGGCCGCATTGAACCTGGAGATGTAATCTCTCAGGCTCTCTCCTTCATTCTGGTGAAGGAGGAAGAGTGTGTCCGTATTCCGAGGAGTCTTGCGGCAGGTCCTAAAATGCAAGACAAATAATTTTTCTAACTCGAAAAAGGAATCGATGGTACTTGGGTGCAGGCTCGATTACCACATCCGAGCGGACTTCTTCAAGGTAGCCGGGAATGCCAAACAGTACATTACATCCGAAGCTCCTTGGATCATCATATGGGCTTTGAAGCTGCCCAAATGGTCAAGGGGGTCGGAGGTGCCGTCGTATGGTTCCATCTGGAAAACCCTGAAGTGTCGAGGAATGTCCTCAGCCATGATGCAGTTAGTGTAAGGTGGGCGTAGATCACCCACAATCAAGTCCTCAGAATCTCTCTGATCCCGCATTCTCATCAAGTCCTTGAGATCTCTCTGATCCTGCATTCTCTGTTCTCGCACCCTTGCCATCTCTGATTCGATGGCTCTAAAACTCCCGTCATAATCGGGAGTCTTCTTGGGTGCTCTCTCCACCGGAGTGGAGTCTTCGAAGGAGGAGGAGGAAGTTTGCCTAGGCCTTTTCCTTTTTGTGGGGAATCGGCAGACCTAGGCAGTCTCAAAGTTCGGCCTTCGAGAGAGGGCCGAGAATGGGGGGAGGGATGCAATGAATCCTCCCGTGGGGCTCTCCTTCTTCGAGATCGAGAGCTATGTCTGGAAATAGCCGGTGGGTTGCCACCGGAAAGGCTCTGTCTTGGAACTCTTGAACCATGGCCATCAGGTTGGCGACCTGGTTCATTTGAGCTTCGAACTGCTATTCTCCCACAACAACCATGGGAGGTGGAACATCATTCTCCTCCGAGGGTGCACCCCCCGAGATGGAGCACAACTCCGGCTTGTAGAAGCATTTTGAGCTTTTCCTCTTGCCATCAAAAAATTCTTTATTTCTTCTCCTTGTCTGGGAGGGAGCTTAACAAATGTTAATAATACGCTCCCCTTCCTAGCATGCCAATCTATTAGCGTGGAGTCCTGGATCAGCCGGTCGGAGCCACTGTGTCGCAGGACCACTCCCTGGTTCACCTGTAAAACAGGTCCCTTACTGGAGTTGTTCCGGTGGAGGACACTCCGATGCCTAAGTCAGTGGCGGACTCCAGCCACAGAATGGGGAAGATGTCGAGAGTGGAAGAGAAAAAGTGTTCTTGGAGATTGAAAGTGTATGTGTGCAAGATTATTCATGCATACCTCTCGAGCCATCATTCTTACCCATATTTAAAAGATGGCCTCCGGTATGTGGCCCGCTTTTCTCGGGAATCATGGGGAGCCAATCTCTCCCATGATTGGCGATCGTGGGTTGTCAATGAGTGGTTTTGGCCAGATCGGAGGCGTGGCTACAGGAATTGCGTGCCATGATCATGGCATGATGAGTGTCGATTGTAACCGTTGGTCACAGTTTCCTTTTTGGAATAGATTGTGGTTCAATCTTCAAGTTTTCCCTTGCATGGGCCGAAGGCTTGGTATTTCCCCGAGGCCGGAGATTATGTCTATGGCGGGGACCGAAGTTCGTGTCTTCGGAAGTCGATGAGTAGTTCAGACTTCGGCCAGGGCCTAAGGTGCTACCCGAAGGACTGGCCTTCGGATGTTGTAGTTCGATGTGAAGCCTTGAGTTGCTTGTAGTTGGCCTTCGCTTAGTCTGAAGTCTGTAGTCCGAAGAACCGGGGCTTCGATAAGTCGAACCGGAGCCTGGTTCGTAGTTGAACCAGGATATCCCAACATTTGTCAACGGCGCTGGACTCCCTGGCCAGGCTCTCTTTGTCGATGCTCCCAATTGGATCACCGGCGCGGACCGACTGGCATTGGTGCCCTGCGAACGAGCATGGTAGGCACGGGATCTTGGCCTCCAGACCCTAGTCTGCATCCCAGTCGGGAGTGGCATGCTGGAGCTCGGATCCATAGATGTCATCTATCAAAGCTCGGAGCTCATGAACAAGATCAGAGTCCTCTTCAACTTCAATAGCTTCGGGATCCCTTCCGGATCCTAGCTCCCTACACTAGCAATGATGCCAGCTATGGCCGACCAGGGCAAGACCGTTCCCTTTGTGCTCTAGCTTGCAGATCCAACCTTGGTCGAGATCAAGGACTGTCTCCCTCGTGTCTACCACGGTTGATATTTCCATCATGAAACCGCCAATCCAATCAATAACCCTAGCTCCAGTTCTGTCACCGAAAAGCCTAGCTCGATTCGGATGCAGCAACACCACAACCACCACAAGCTACAACAGCAAAAGAAACAACAATAGCAATTTACATACTCAATCATTGTTCACCTCCAGAGAGTTTAATTTCTTCAAGGTCATGTTGAACGGCTCTGCCCCTCCATAGTCCTTCAAACTGGAGTCCGGTGAGATCCTAACTTTCAGCAATAACAAGAGAAATCCCACTCCAGCCCCTAGTAGTAGCCTATTCTCGCATCACCAGGTTGCAACTGACTCCGCCGCCTCTTCCTTGCCTTCGAGTTTGTCCACTCCTTCCTTGACCGCTCGGTAAATCCCCTCGACATTGACATGATGAGAACGACCAGCGGCCCCCATCCAGCCACTGCCTCCACTGCTGCCCCTTCCGTCTCCCGGTTGACGCCCCTCCACCGGAGGCGAAAATGGAAACACCGCGATTCCTCGTCGACGCCCCAACTCCTGTCGTATCAACCGCCCCATCTCCCCCGACCGTCATCCAAACTCATAGCAATATCTTTCCGACATCGCCACCCAGCCGATTTCTCCATTCGTCATCACCGACTCCACCAACGGCATCGACAAGGCCTTCTCCGTCCAGCGTCGACGCCGACGACACCCCTCCTTGAGCCCCTGTTCTGGTTTCGATATGTGAAGATGAAGAGGGATTGTACGAACATGAATTTAAACCCCCCACCCTCACTGCTGACTTCCCCACACCCCTGATGCCAACTTCACTCAAGGGACCGATTCCAGCATCCTGCACACTCCTCAAAGCTACACCAATCTCAAAGCTGCATCATTTTCAGAGCGAAGCCTCTTTTGATTGGATGCGATTCACTAGAGTCCCTGCTGATCCAAACTCGATGGAGTTGAGTTCTCTCCATCTCAGGGGAATGATGGGGACATCACCATCACGGATCCCAAAGCAAGCACAAATCTTGGAGCCGCATGAATCTCGGAGTATGTAAAGAAAAATTTTAGGATTTATCTTTTATGTTGAAATTTGACTTAAGATTTAGTTGGTTAGGATTGAGATATGATAGGCTTATCTTATCCTATCTTCTAATTGAATTTGAATCATCCCTATCTTTTTATCTTGTATTCAAATTTAAATGAGGATTGGACAGGTCTATAAATACCACCCTCGGTCCTTTATAAAAAAATAGTTTTGGAGAATAATTATGAGTCTTTAGAAAGTGATTCTTCTTACCTTCACCTTCGGGCATCGAGGGGTGTGAGGCCCTAGTTATCTCCCTTCCCATTCTATTTTCTTTATCCCCTCATGACCTTTGAGATTCACCCCAACGCCTCCAAGATCGAAGAGGGTGGAATGCCCTAAGGTGAGAGATCTCTTCATTAGTGTGAGTCCCATAGTTCATAAGTTATAAACCCTAAGTCTTCAATCCCCATTGTTTCCTTCACCATCCCTAGAAAAAAATCCAAAAAAATATGATACCCTAATTTTGGTGACTTCTAGGCTCGCCAACAATCCTACCTCTGTCCCCAATCACTTTCGCCCTGCCTTTGGACTCGCTCCTCTCCTGGTCTAGGGACTCCTCGAGCTCCTTTATGCGCCTCTCAAGGCTCGTGACCTTGCCTTGGAGTTCTTTATTCTTTATATTGGCCTCATAGGCCATGTTAGCCTTCTCCTTGGCATTGGCCTTCAAGGACTCGAACTCTGCTACCCTTTGCTTGTCCTTCCTGGCCCAGTTCTTGAAGCAGTCCATTATCAGCAGGAGTTTAGCACCGAGCTACACCAAAGAAGATGTCAGCCTCAATGAAAAAGAAAGAAGGAAAGGGATGAGCAGAAGGAGTACTTACCGAGAAAAGTTGCGGGAAGGTGCTACTAATGGCATCTCTCAGAAGCTTCCCCGCCTTCTCTTGCCGATCATGCGACGGGATGGCGAAATACATCATGCGCTCGACTAGTTCCTGGTCTCGTACCAATGAGGCATTCAGTGCCACCTCGGGTGGCTTCTTGCGAGGGTTTCTCTCCCTCTTCCTCGCCACCGATACGGCATCACCATCTCCTCCGACCGAGGAGGACTCGGATGCACGGTGGGGGCTCGCCGCCACCACAGACATCATCGCTGACATCGGTGCCACTCTCTCCTGATCCCCATCTTCTTTGACCTCAACGATCTCAGGAGGTGGGGGTGTCGCAACGGCAACAGCAGCAGCAATCCTGGCCCGAGCGACCACTTCGGGCTCTGGTGCAGGGGCACATCTCTCTACCTTGGCGGCTCGGAAGTGGGCTCGGCCTCATTATGCTCACTCAGGGACAGTTAAGCTCTCTCCTGGTTCTGCTTGGAGGCAGGCTCGGGCCCTCCTCCTACTTAGCCCGGCTGGCTCGGCGGGCACCGCCCTTACCCCTCCTCATCCCGGATCTCTTTGGCAGGGACTCTCTCACCCCCACCGGCGGACCCCTCTTTTGGGAGAAATCGAAGAGGTCAATCTAAAGAGAACTTCATGGGCAAGGTCAGCTCCGAGCTCGGATAGCAAATTAAAAAAAAAAAGAGAGAGAAGGAAGAGACAAAGTTCTAGCTGAACTCACCCAACTCCCGCATGGGCTGACATTGGCTTCAAATAGGTTCTGCTCTTATCAGCACCTCAAGAGAGGGAATCTGGTTGGCATGAAGCTAGTCATAAATCTCTTGATTAGCCCCGTCGATAGTTGATTCTGATTAAGGGACTGATCTGGGTCGCTCCAAACCCAGTCAACTCCTTGACCGAGGCAAAGAAATATTTACTCTTCCATCCTTTAATGGAAGAGGCGAGCTCAAATTTTCTGCCCTTCGGGTGGGAAGAGGTGGACCACCACCCCTCCTTGGACGGGTGGCATTTCAGGGTGAAAATGACCTTGAAGAGAGAAAAACAGGCAACAATCCCATGGAAATGGCAAAGAACAATGAAAGAAAATATGGTCCTAATGGCGTTTGGGACGAGCTGAGCAGGAACGAGGTGATAGTTACTCAGCGACTGAGAGGAAGAATGGATGAAAAGGAAATTGGAGGCCCCCAGCGAGGGATTCCTCGTAAAGGGCAATTTTGTTAGGGGATGCAAAGTGAAGATGAAACTATGCAACTCTAAAGGAGATTAGCGAAGATTAATTGGCAAGTTCTATCGACATATGAAGAGTTCACCATAATTTATCAAAGATAAGTTAATGAAGCAAACTTGAATGATCATGCATACCCTAATTACCAAGACTTCGAAATAATAAAGAAATAGGACAGAATTAAAACCACCAGTCATGCTAGTCAGATTAATGTCTCGGACCTAATTGATACTACTTACCTAGCATGATTTTCCAATAAGAATAAGATCACTCTTGAGGGGATCTTCCAGATGACCAGGCCATGCTACAGGTTGGAGACTCTTCTTGTTTTGGATTGGTGGCAAGAGATCCTTCCTCTTGAAGTCGGAATTCCAGAGAACCCTGCAACAAAGAAATCCATGCTGGGTCGGGTAATTTGAAGCCTTAGTCCAGTTGAAAGTCAGATTTTGAAGCATCAAGACAAGTCCAAAGCCAACTGGTGCCACATGCACTTGCCACCTCAACGCCACATCAGCTACCATTTGCCACCTCATCGCCATCTCAGCTAGAAGCCACCTCATCAAGTGGTCCCCACTTTGGTGCCACTTGTCATGGGTTGAAGGAACTCCAAGAGGGCGCCCAAGAAGAAAGTTTGAATTCAAAATGATGGTTGGCCACCCTCTTCCACAAATCAAGCATCAAGGCCTAAAAATCCTCTAACTCTCCTTGTAATCCTTCTTGAATGCTTGGGAGATCAACGAAGCCATCTACGGGAACCACTTAAGGGGTAGGTCCTTAGCCTACAAGGTACTAAGGCAAGGATACTATTGGCTCACCATACAGGAGGACATAGTAGAGCTCATCCAAAAGTACGATCGATGCCAACGACATGCCAACATCTAGTGGTAGCCAGCTACCCAACTGACCCATCTCTCTCTCCTTGGCCATTCATCTAGTAGGAATGGATATACTTAGTCCATTCTTCCTAGCATTCACTAGCAAAAGTACCTACTCATCGCCATCAACTACTTCATCAAGTATATGGAGGTAGAACCCTTGGTATGCATCACTGAGGGCAGAGTCAAGATCTTCTTCTAGAAGTCAATCATCTATTGATTCAGACTTTCCCATACCATTTTCACCAATAATGGTCGATACTTTGACAACCATCATTCAAGAAATTCTTTGTTGAGCTACATATTTGACATCGGTTAACATCTTTTGGCCACCCTCAAACTAACAAAGAAGCAAAAGTAATGAATCGAGCAATCCTCCAAGCATTCAAGACTAGGTTGGACAAACTCAAGGGCAGGAGGGCCAAGAAGCTACCTAATATATTATGGGTCTATCATATGACTCCTTAGATCTCAACAAATAAAACTTCTTTCAACTTAGTCTTTGGCACCAAGGTGGTCATACCAATCAAGATCAACCTCCCAACCATATAGATTGAGTGCTACAATAAGTCAAGCAACCCGATCTAACTAAGGGCCACCCTCAACCTATTGGAAGAGACTTGAGATAAAGCCTACCTTCGGATATCCACATATCAATAATTGGTCGCTAGGTACTATAATACCAAGTGAGCCCCAAGACCATTCATCTTGGAGATTTTGTCTTGCATTGTACTGAAGTTTCTAGACCAACTGGGCAAGGCAAGCTATCTCCAAACTGGAAGGAACCTTATCAGATAGCAGAAGCCCTGTACCAAGGAACCTACCAAATTGAGGAACTTGATAGAACTCCAATCCCATGAATAAGGATTGCCGAGAACCTTTGGATATACTATCAAAGATATTCTCACTTTATTTGGAAAAAAAAATTTCTAATGGATTTCCTAGGCCTCCTTCCAACTATAAAGCTATCCGATCGACTAGCCATCAATCACAGTAAAGGTGGGTCAGTCTCTGCACCATCTCCCATCTAGTCGACTAGCTATTGATCATAGCAAAGATGGGTCATGTCTCCACACCTTCTCCCATCTGACCAACTAGCCACTGATCATAGTAAAGGCTAGTTGTGTCTCCATACTATATCCCATCTAGTCGATTAGCCATCGATCATAATAAAGGTAGGTCATGCCTCCACACCATCTCCTATTAGTTGACAGCCATCGATCATAGTAAAGAAACATCATGTCTCTACACCATCTCCCATCTGGTTGACTAGTTTTGGTCATAATAAAAGTGGGTCATGTCTCCACACCATCTCCCATCTGGTCGACTAGCCATTAATCATAGTAAAGGTAGTCATGTCTCCACCCCATCTCTTATCTGGCCAACTAACTATCGGTCATAGTAAAGGCAGGTTATGTTTCCACACCATCTCCTATCTAGTCAACTAGCCATCGATCACAATAAAGATGGGTCATGTCTCCACACCATCTCCTATCTAGTCGACTAGCCATCGGTTGCAATAAAGATGGGTCATGTCTCCACTGTTGGGTTTCGGTGGTACAGCGAAACAATGGATTTCAAAAAAAAAATCATTTTGAAACTCCAACAACTAGAAACCCTAAGCCCAAGATCACTTATTCATTACAATTAACAAGTAATTCAAACAAGGTTTGAAAAATTACTTGGAATACTAATTCCTTCTTTTTTCCACTAGGCACACAAGTGCATGCCCTCCAGAGGTGATCCACATAAATTTGAACCTAGGAACCACTCCTTAGTAGGTTGCTTAATCCATTGGGACTCTTTTGATTGCCTTTCTTCCTTTGACATCCTCTCCTTCCTTGCTCAGACCCTTGCTCTCCAGTAAAACACTATGAGCCCTCTCCTAAACCTTTCTTTAGTCTTTTTATCACTACCTAATTCTTTTCCTAAGCCCTTGTCTTAGAATGGTGGACTTGTCTTAAGGAAGACCTATGTCCTAACAAGGGAAGGAAGAGATAAGGAGGATAAATTGGCAGAGTGTAAGAAAGAAAGACAAAAATGATACCTTCAACATAAACACCGAGGGCTTTAAATAGGAGATAGCGGGGCACCAAATAAGGCTCTTCATCAGCCTTTGATCTGTTAAATAATAGATCATATAAGACCCTTCATGAAGAAGGAGTCTTATATTGAAAAGTCGACTCTTCATGTGCCAAAAGCCTTATACGGGTCCTTTAGATAATTTTTGCCTTTTGTCCTCATGCCATGTGAAAAGTAACCGGTAGATACGACTATTGATGATGTGAAAAAATAAGTAGCTTATCCAAGAAATCAAGTCCCTTCATGAAGAAGGACTCTTGGTTTGAATTATTGCGGCAACCATGAAGGGACACAACTTTTCACTTGAGCGCACCAATTCTCCTCACCGCCCAATCCTTCCTTCCATAAGAAATAAGCCAATACAATCAGACATGGGATAATGCTAGGGATGTCTTTTTTCATGTGAAAACCAATCCCATAAGCAAAAGGACTCTAGGTCCTTCTACGTGCCAACATATCTCATGCATAATCCAATTAGCGCCAAGAGTCCCTTCAACTTAGGACTCTTCAAATAAATAAGATAAAGGATTAATAAATCTGGATAAAACCAGATAATTGCTGCCCCACTTTGGACTCAACCCAATCTAGGATTCCCTCAAATTGGTTAGCCCATTAAGCTACCTTATGGACCCAATTACAATGGGTTAGGAGTTAGGTTAACCTACACATGCTAGTATGTAATCTAGATAACCAATTAGGATCCCATGGCCCTAGTAAAATACCAATTGACTTTCTAAACCAATTCCATAATGTGTGTGACCCTTTGGGTTCTACATCTTGCAAGTAGTAGGTTTGGATCCAAGCTGTTTTGATCCATTGAAAACTGATTGACCTAATTAGGTCAAACGAGGCTGACCCAAGTTGCCAATTCGAACCAATTTCCAAATTGACTCATGAATTCATCCAATTTGATTCATGAAAACCTACAAGATATGATTGATGTCTAGCAACATGTCATGCCTTTCCAGAAGATGAAAAATTTGGTAAAAAGTACTAAAATACCCTTCAGTGAAAAGTTACCGTGCAACTCAATCTTTCGATCTCCCTTTATCCCGAATAAGTGATGGGTATGGATAATTGTCAAACCCTAGCACTTAGTGGTGTGGGCACTAGGATCTGACAGAGGCTCCCCAACCCTCTGTGGATCTCAGATTAGGGTTCCCCTTCTATGAGTCCTGTAATAAGGCCTTGAGCCCAAAGCTTTGTCATAATTTCTTGTCAAATTTATTTAGTCCTGTACCTTGAAAAATTTGGGTCAAGTTAGGTCATGAGTCCTGTATTTGGTCGAGTCTGGGCCCAAGCCCAATTGAAGTCACTTTGGTTATCTTCACCAAATCAAATTCTGGTGGGCCAACCCACCCCTTCCACTTGGGATAATGCCAACTCAGGTGCCACCTCAGCTACCTACGTGGCGCCACATCAGCTGTCACTTGGGCATCCAAGAAGAGAAACAAAGTGGCATCCTCATGCTTTCCATACGCCTTGGGCAACATTGGAAGGAAGAGACACCATCCCCCTCTTCCCTCCCCCACATCATGCCTTGTTCCATCAAAAGAGGGCGTTGGAGATCCTTGAAGAATCCAAGCCTCAAGCAAGCACCCTTCCAAGCTTTCTTCCCAAAATGTTCTTACAAGGAAGGAAGGTCAAAGGACACACTCCCCCCCTTCAAGCCCTCAACCATGCAACGCCCATGGAGCTCTCCCTTGGTCGGCCTTGAATTAATCCAAGAAGATGGCATTGAAGAATCCAAGGGAACACATCCCTCCAAGCAAGCCATGCCCCACTCCTTCTTCCAAAACATGCATGCTAAGGAAGGAAGTCAAGGGACCAATCCCCCTCTCCAAGCCTTTGCTCATGCCACGCCCAACTCCAAAATTATTTGGTCGGCCGAAGAGAAGGGATGTTGGAAACTTTTGGGCGCCCCCTTGAATTTTGTAATTTGAATTTCAAATGGGCCTTGGGTGCCTATTTAAAGGACCCAATCCCTCCCTTGTAGAACTAATGAATGAATGAATGATGAATGAATTGAGTGTAATGAAAAGTTTGAGTTTCTTCCACCCTCCAACCATTGTCTCTTAGGCTAGGTTAAAGTGGAATTGCCTTCGTCCCCAAGGACGTCGAGTGGTGTGAGGCCACCTGTCCGTTGCCTCAGGGCGTCGCGAATCCTTCGTCCTCCAGGACGTCGCGTGGTGTGAGGCCACATTCCTTCATCCTTCGGGACATCGCGGGTGCGAGGCTCCAAGTTATCTCCGACTTCGACTTCGAAATCCAGCTGGATACAGGGCTCGAAGCCCCTTTCTAACTCTAGTTCAATTTTTTTTCCGTGCATCTCCACATTCCACTGACCTTTCTTTTGTTTGCCTATAGGTCCTCCCTGGCATCTCGGGCATTGGAGACAGTCAGCTTTGCCATCGCGACCTCCCGACCCAAAGCCAGTGCTCCCACGGGTTCGACTGCTCGGGCATCCAGGCTGAATCCGCCGGTTGAGCATTCTCTGCACCGGGCGCTTCAGAAGTTTGAGGTTTGCCTTCTCTTTATCTCCTAAGTAGATATTGTAGGTCGAGCTAGTCCTACCGGGGTTTCTTAATCCCGGGGTCCTATTCTCGTTCTTACTTTTAGGGCTTTGGACTGCTAGCGTAAGCTTCCATTACTATTCTTCATATTTCTTATCTTTGCTTGTGATCGGGAATCGAAACCCTAAAACAATGAAGAAGAACAATAAGAAACATAAAAAAAATCATCAACCTAAAAAGAATTCCTTTGCATCGTAAGCATCCTTATTAGCATCCAGCATCCCTAGCCCTAACCACCTTGCCTCCACATCATTTCTGGTATCAGAGCAAGGCTAGGACTAGTGCATTTGTTTCATTTTCTGCATTCTGGTTAGTCCGTATATGTCTAATCATTGGATTGTTTCTCCCTGTAGAGATATCTAAATTTCATGATTTCTATTTTGTTAGATCGCATTCATTTCAAAGTATTTTTTTCTTTTTTCTCAGATTTTATTTCAGCTTGTAGAGTTTCTACAAGCCGAAATACTGCCTGAGAAAATCTCAGGTCTCTGATATTTCAGCAAGCATTTCATCTTTTGATTCATTCATCCATCTAGCTTGCTTCTTGCATGTTTTAATTCCTGCATTTTGTTTAGCATTCACCCATATAAAAGACACAAAAGAACAAAAATTTTTAGTCATTTCATTAGTCATTATTGTACTTCATTTTACATAACTTATCTTAAGGGCGTCAATTTAACATAGGGTCAGATTTCATTACCTGTCCCTAGCCCAATAAAACCACCACCCGCATATCGAACCCTAGCCATTAACTAAAATCAATTAGACGTTTAGTCTGCTCTAGTGAGCTAGGGACACCCTCGAAGTCGGGTCAACCCAAGTGCCGAGCCAAGCTAGATTGCTTGTTGGTGTGTGCTTGTGTAGCTGGTGTCTAGGCAAGTGGTTCAGGGACTAGAGCCCGAAGGGAAGTGGGTTGGTTCGCTTACCTGGCCAATTTCTAATTGGTGTCTAGGCAAGCAAAGAGGACCTCTACTCACCTTACACTTACCTAGCCAGGTGCCAAGTTACTACTTCCAGGTTCATCTTCTTGACTTTACATTTGGAGAGATCTCCTAGGTCTAGCAAACCGTAGCATCATTTTATTACATGTGCACTAGATCAGGAACCTCTTTTCACCCACCTTCTCCACCCTCTACCGACACCATGGACCAACTGCGAGCCGACATTGGAGCCTTAACCCAATCCATGACCCAATTGATCAATAGACCGGACCAGATGGAGACCAGACTGAGACCCCTAGAGGAAGCTGCTAGGCCCCGACCTGAACCCAGTCCTGAGTCCCCTCACCCAAGGAGGAACCTGCCACAAGACCCTTACTTTGAGGATGACTTTGGGAGAGACCCTGACCCCTTTGTTGACACCCGTCCTAGGAGACCCAATCTGGAGGACCGTGAAAAAAGAGCCCTTAGGACCATCAAGCTTGAGGCACCCACTTTTGATGGTAGCTTAGATCCCAGGGTGTATGAATCTGAAGACCTTGTAGGGGTAGTCCGATGTATCCTAGCCCAAATATAGTACAGGAAGACTGGCATAGGACCAACATCCTACAACCCTGATTAAGCTAGGAGATAGGTTTGTAAGGTCATCATTGATAGTGGAAGCTGTGCTAATGCCCTTTCCTTGAGTACAGTTAAATCTTTAGGACTAGCCACAGTTCCCCACCCCAACCCTTACAAAGTATTCTAGATAGATTCAACTTCAATCCCTGTAAAGTCTAGGTACCAAATCAAGATAAAAATGAGTTCCTATGAAGAATCGATTTGGTGTGACGTCTTACCCATGGGTGTGGGTAGTATCATTCTAGGATGACCCTGGCTTTTCGACCATGATGCCACCCTTTATGGTCAATCCAATACCTGTGTCTTTTTCCACCATGGGAAAAAGATTACAATCAATCCAATCCAGCCAAAGGACCCAGTCAAGAAAGGATCAAGTAGCCTTAAAGAAAAGAAGCCTGAAGTTAACCTAATCAAGGACAATGGGTTAGAAGAAGAGATTACTGGGAAAGGACCCTTTAAAGAGTTTCAGGGAGAGAAGGATGAACATTCTGAGAATTTGAATACAAAAACCCCTGAGCCCATTGAAGACTTGAAGGTTGAACCCATTGAAAATCTAGGGAAAGAAACTCCTGAGCCCATTAAAGAATTGAAAGAAAGCGTCTATGAGTCAAGTTTAGTAGAAGATGGGCCCGAGGGTGAAATCATTGAGGAATCCAAGGAAAATGATCCTGAACCCACTACAAAATTTGAAGAGGAAATGACCGAGCCAGGATCACATCTAGTAAATGAACATGAGGATTCACCAGTCTTTTCCACAGAGTTCAGGGACCAACCCTTAATGAACCGATCCAAAGAGAACATCTTCAAGAGATGGTTGAAGCTCGGAAAGAAATTGAGGATGAAGTTCCCGATGAGTTACCTGATCAACTTACACCCCTGAGAGACATCCATCATACTATAGACTTGGTCCCAGGATCCTCTTTAACAGACCTTCCTCACTGTGGGATTGACCCTAGCGAGCCCCAAGATCTACCAGAACAAGTGGACCATATGACACCTATAGAACGATGCCCAAATTTTAAGGTCATCCTGAATAACCAAGGCCTGTTTTATGTTTTCCATAAGCCACCCCAAGACTCCGATTCCTATTTCCTACCCTTCCCTGAACCCTCTCACATTTCTAGAGCCATGGGGTTACTTTTTATTGAGATTACCAGAATGCGTGACTCCTTAGAACCCATCCCTTTTGCCCTCTACTTCTGGCAAACTTTATGGCATTTGCTAGGGTTCCTTAATAATTTTTCTTGTGCATACCAGACTAGGGTCAAACCTAGAGAGTCAAGAGTCTGTTAGGTTTAGACCCTAGGAGTCCAATAAATTTTTTTTTTCTCAATAAGATTGCATAGTTGAGTCTGCATTTTGCATCATGTTAGGATTATGCATTAAATATAATTTTAAAATAATTTGGCTGATTCTGAAAGCGAGCTCTAGAGAGTTTGAAATAGGGAATTTTGTAATGATTAGGCTCCGGCCTGAACGGTTTCCACCGAGAACCGTTAAGAAACTTCATGCTCGTGGGGCGGGTCCCTTTAAAGTAATTAGGAGAATGGGCCCTAACGCCTATATTCTAGAACTACCTCCGGATTACGGAATTAGCTCGACTTCAATATCTCTGACTTAGTCTAGTATAGAGAACCCACAAACATACCCAGTGAGCCATTTCGGCCTGACCTCCCTTTTGAGAGTGAACCTGAACCTGAGTGTCCACCTCCAAATATACTTGAGCTAGGAGAGCGGATCGAGCGTATCCTGGATGACCAAGCCATCACTACCCGAGGCAAAGGCTACCAGTGTTACCTGGTCCGATGGCAAGGCTGACCCGAATCGATGACTCGTGGATCACACGGGAGGACTTGCAGCACATCGACCCCGACATCCTGGAAAGGTATCAAAGCCAAGCTAACCCTTACTCGACAGGGTCGAGTTCCTCCCACCCCGGGAGAACTGGTGTGGGCACCAGGATCTGACAGAGGCTCCTCAACCCTCTGTGGATCTCAGATTAGGGTTCCCCTTCTAAGAGTCCTGTAATAAGGCCTTGACCCAAAGCTTTGTCATAATTTCTTGTCAAATTAGTTTAGTCCTGTACCTTGACCAATTTGGGTCAAGTTAGGTCATGAGTCCTGTATTTGGTCGAGTATGGGCCCAAGCCCAATTGAAGTCACTCTGGTTATCTTCACCAAATCAAGTTCTGGTGGGCCAATCCACCCCTTCCACTTGGGATAATGCCAACTTAGGTGCCACCTCAACTACCTACGTGGCGCCACATCTGCCACATGGGCATCCAAGAAGGGAAACAAAGTGGCATCCTCAGGCTTTCCACACGCCTTGGGCAACATTGGAAGGAAGAGACACCATCCCCCTCTTCCCTCCCCCACATCACGCCTTGTTCCATCAAAAGAGGGCGTTGGAGATCCTTGAAGAATCCAAGCCTCAAAGCAAGCCCCCTTCCAAGCTTTCTTCCCAAAATGTTCTTACAAGGAAGGAAGGTCAAAGGACACACTCCCCCCCTTCAAGCCCTCAACCAAGCAACGCCTATGGAGCTCTCCCTTGGTCGGCCTTGAATTAATCCAAGAAGATGGCGTTGAAGAATCCAAGGAACACATCACTCCAAGCAAGCCATGCCCCACTCCTTCTTCCAAAACAAGCATGCTAAGGAAGGAAGTCAAGGGACCAATCCCCCTCTCCAAGCCTTTGCTCATGCCACGCCCACTCCAAAATTATTTGGTCGGCCAAAGAGAAGGGATGTTGGAACTTTTGGGCGCCACCTTGAATTTTGTAATTTGAATTTCAAATGGGCCTTGGGTGCCTATTTAAAGGACCCAATCCCTCCCTTGTAGAACTAATGAATGAATGAATGAATGATTGAGTGAGTAATGAAAAGTTTGAGTTTCTTCCACCCTCCAACCATTGTATCTTAGGCTAGGTTTGAGTGGAATTGCCTTCTCCCAAGGGACGTCGAGTGGTGTGAGGCCTCCTGTCCATCGCCCCAGGGCGTCGTGAATCCTTCATCCTTCAGGACGTCGCGTGGTGTGAGGCCACATTCCTTCATCCTCCGGGACGTCGCAGGGTGCGAGGCCCCAAGTAATCTCCGACTTCAACTTCGGAATCCAACTGGATACCGGGCTCGAAGCCCCTTTCCAACACCAGTTCAATTCTTTTCCGTGCATCTCCATATTCTGCTGACCTTTCTTTTGTTTGCCTACAGGTCCTCCCTGGCATCTCGGGCATTGGAGATAGTCAGCTTTGCCATCGCGACCTCCCGACCCAAAGCCAGTGCTCCCACTGTTCGACTGCTCGGGCATCCAGGCCGCATCCGTCGAGTTAAGCATTCTCTGCACCGGGCGCTTCAGAAGTTTGAGATTTGCCTTCTCTTTATCTCCTAAGTAGATATTGTAGGTCGAGCTAGTCCTACCGGGGTTTCTTAATCCCGGGGTCCTGTTCTCGTTCTTACTTTTAGGGCTTTAGACTGCTAGCGTAAGCTTCCATTATTGTTCTTCGTATTTCTTATCTTTGCTTGTGATCGGGAATCGAAACCCTGAAACAACGAAGAAGAACAACAAGAAACATAAAGAAATCATCAACCCTAAAAAGAATTCCCTTGCATCGTAAGCATCCTTATTAGCATCCAGCATCCCTAGCCCTAACCCCCTTGCCTCTACATCACTTAGTCATTTCGAATCTCAATTCAATAATGAAGACTCTACTGATAACTAATTAGAAAACACTTCTAATCTCATCTTGCTTTAATCAAAGGCTCACTGAGTCATCATTCAAAGAGATTACTTGGGATAACATTTTTCCTTACTAGGAATGATTGATTCTTTATTAATCCACTCACATCCTTCATACACCTTCTACCATATCCCAGAACACCCCATATATGACTCGATGTCATGAATGAGTATGAACCAAAACATGGCTTAGTATGCATAAGGAACCATGGTGATCTCAGGTCTAAAGATCACTTGCTCAACTCCCACTATGAGAACTATCTCTTGATAAGTAGTAAGACTTCCATAAGATATTTTTTGTGTGGATCAGTTCAGTGAGCACCCTTATCCTTATATTAGTATCTCTACACAAGTGGCTATGAGACCGACCACCATCCTTCCATTGAGCATACATAGGATAAGCTAGTCTTTCCACAAACATCGATCTCCAAATTGATGATCCAACAACTAGAAACATTTTAGATTAGGATTTATTGGATCTTAGGTCTCACTGTTATGATCTCCATCACAATCCTAATTTCTTTGCCCTAACCTACGAGGTTCATCATAATCTTTAAATAAGACATAGTAGTATGATGAAACAAAATGCCTTTTATTAATACAATAATAACATACAAGATTGGAAGATTATAAAAATATCCTTACAAAGATTGGCTTTTAGGGTACTTTTCTTTCAATCTCCCACTTGCACTAAAGCTAATCACCCTTGTATTTTATACCCATACAATCTAAGTGGCAATCAAACTACTTCTGAGGTAGTGCTTTAGTGAATGGATCTACTATATTGTTACTACTTCTGAGTAGTGCTTTTGAATGGATCTACTATATTGTTCTTTATATCAACTTGTTCGATGACAACATCTTATCTTCCTATGATTTCCCAAATGAGGTGGAAATGTCTTAGGATGTGCTTGGGCTTATGATTAGACCTTTGTTTCTTAGCTTGCAAAATAGCTCTAGTGTTATCACAATATAGTAGCACACTGTTGTCGTATTTCAAAAATCATGCCTAATTCCATGATAAATTTCTTCATTTAGATAGCTTCCTTTATGGCTTCACTTGCAGCTATGTATTCTGCCTCAGTGACTGAGTCAGCTATAGTCGGTTGCTTTGTACTTTTTCAACTCACTGCACCACCATATAGTGTTGCCTAGGTGGCTTTCCCAAGAGGGGGTGAATTGAGAATTAAAAATATTTAAGCAATAATATGCTTTTTGAAATCCCTTTTAAGGTGTTCAGTGCTGTGATGAAGTATTTAAATGTAGAAGCAAAATCAGATAGAAAAGCACAACACAAACACACAACAATTATAGTGGTTCAGAGCAACCTAGCTCCTACGTCCACTATCCAAGATTACCACTTGGGATTTTTACTATATTTCCCATCGGAATACAGTTGGGTTATTTTTATAGGCTCACAATCCAAACCTCTACACTTTGGTTTTTATAACCAGGCTCACCAAAGAAACCTAACTTGGATTTACCAGGATCACCAAGAATCCAACACTTGGTTTTAACAAAGGCTAACCAAGAACCTATTTAGTTTTTCAACCGGCTCACCAATAACCCAACAATTAAAAATGAATTGAAAAGAAAAGTAATAAAATGACAAACAAATTTTTTGTCGAATGGTTGCTGATGTAGCTCGAGAGAAGCCCACTTGAATGTACTTCAATACACTTTAATGGCTTCTATAGCTTCTTTACTAAGTGCTTCAAGCTTTGGATGAGAGTTGGTGAAGGCTTGAAGGCTATTTTGAATGCTCTCAGTACTCTTTTGGTTGTTGACTTTGTTGGATATTCAATAAAGCATTTACTCTTATTCCCTTTTTCAAAAACTCTTTGGAACTTACTTCAAAGAAGTTCAAATCTCTCAAATATATGATCTTCCATCATTCCAAGGTAGTTTAAGTCATTGTAGACCATTGGGATGTGATATTTGATCGTTGGAGCACTTTTTGGATTCAAAATCCAAGTTCTGGAACTAGCCGTTATATGCCTGTAACTGCCATTCGAGTCGGCTTGGATTACTCAAGTCGGCTCAGATCCTTATAGTAGTTCTGGTTGAGTCGACTCTCTTCAATCTAGTCTACTCGCTTGCATATTGTCCTAATTCCTCACTCTGTATGAGTCAACTCACCTTGATTCTAGTCGACTCGGATCCTCAGGCCTTCAAATTTTAGTCTAAACTAGTCAGCTAACTTCTATTCTAGTTGACTCGATTGGTTATGGTTCTCAGAATGCATTTTCTAAACTCTGGAGGAATCGGCTCGATTTACTGAAGAGTCAGCTCTGATGTCTGACAATATGATAGAGTCGACTCAGACTCCCCTTGGGTTGGCTCGCTTGTTTGATTCAACAAGTAATACTCTGGACGAGTCAGCTCGGGTCCCTTAGACTCGGCTCGGATATCTGCATGCCAGAATCCTCATGCATGCCATGTACAAGAGTCGGCTCTTTTCTCTTCGAGTCAGCTCGGATGAATGTTTCAGTGATTTTTTCAGTCTATATCCAGAATTCATTTAGCATGTCTTCAAGCTTTAAGATGTCTTCAAGCTTCAAGATGTCTTCAAACTCAACATATTTCTAAGAAATTAAAAGATTGAAACATATTTAGAAGTAACCCATTTTATGATCTTTCTTAATTTTTTTCTTTGGGTTCTTCTTTACAATATTCAATCACAACACAACTCGAAACAAGAAATGAAAATGTAGGAGTTGAAATTGAGCAATGAATACATCCTACAAAAACCTGTAAACCACTTGAAGAGTTGTTAAAGAAACAAATGCATGCTCCAATATTTAGTTATCATCAAAATCACTTATGGGGTCAACAATCTCTACCATTTTGATGATGACAAAACACTGGGCACGAAAAATTCTTTATAATTACATGATGATTGTATTTGAGAGTAAGTATGGACATGTATCAGAGCTAATTATATTCGCAAGTAAGTATCAAAGCTCTTGTGAAGAAATTATACAGTATCAATGTTAGTGCTTTTGTGTGTATCAGAGTATTAAAATTTGTATGCTTCAAAGTATCATAAATAGCACAAACATGAAGTATCAGAGCTCAAAGTTGAAAAAATTAGATCTAATTCTAGAGCCAAAATTTAGAGCAATCAGAGCAAAATGTAGGTTTTGAGCTAAAACCATTTGTTTTCAATAAATTTCTCCCCCTTTCTATAGGTTCTTAAATTGTGAAACATTTAAGCTCATTTAAACACAATCATTTATACTCTCCCCCTTTTTCATTCTTTCATGCATTTGTGAACATTCTCTCCTTTTTGTATATTCTCCAATGCTTGATACCATTTGTAGATATTTTTCAAGTAAGCTCAAAGTTCTCTTGTCAGCTCAAATTTTTTCATGTCAGCTCAAAGTTCTCTTGTCAGCTCAAATTTTTCATGGCAGCTTAAAGTTCTCCCCCTTTTTGTCAATAATCAAAAAGGTATTGAAATAAGGTCCAATTTTCGAAATAGAATGAGAAAGTTTTTAATATTTGTTTGATAATTTCACTTTCTCAATTTCATTTTGATATTCTAATTAAAATTCATTAGATTAGCATTGTAAACATTGCATAAGCTCAAATCATTTGAAGACAGTGCTAGCAGAAACCAAAATAACTTTCATTTCATTTAAGATGTTCAGTCCAAGTTACAAAGTATTAAAGGAAGTACAATCAATCACTATCTAAGTCTAATCTAGTGCTAGTGAATGAGCCAGGTATCTTAATTTCGGGAGGTATGGCAGCAATAGGATCTGCATCTAGTATATTAGAAGGTGAAGGAGTGGAATGTGAACCCTGAGGCCTAAGGTGAGAAGCTGGCTGTCTGGGATGAGTAGACTGACTAGCAAAGGGAGTGGATTGTGGCCTAGGAGTAGGAATGGGAGTAGGTCTAGGCTATGGAGTAGCAAATGCTACAATGACTATGGTGGACAGCTGCTCAAGCTTGAACTGCACTGAGTCAATCTCTTCATCTAGTTTCTTTATGTCCTTATGCAGTTGAACTAGTTCAATGGCCTATGCATTGGCAAATGCCTCAGATGATCCTCTTAGTCTTCCAAACACTGCTTTTAAGATTCCAATACCCTTAGTATAGTCTCCCTCCATCCTCCTTCCTTCTTCTAATGAACCCATTGTGAACTTTATTTCATTCAATTCTGTTCTAAATGCTTCTAAAGTTTGATGAACTGTCTTCTTAATTGATTTAGAACCAGATGAAACCATATCAAGGATGGGCTGTTGATCAGGCTGTGATACAGATCTAGAGGTCTCAAGTGTATCAATCCTGCTACACAGATCTCTGATCTGACCACCAAACTGGTCTAGCCTGGCATCCACTGACTGGCGAAACTCACCAAACATACTAGATAGAGTGCAAGTAGTGTCTTAATCAAATATCTCATTTGCTGAGCCATAAAACCCTGGATCACTGAAGTACTAGCAAAGTGAGTAGATGGATCTTAAACTGATGGTGCCGGAGGAATATAAGTGGAATCAGGTAAAGATGGAGATGCTGGTAGATCAATGTGCTCAGTCTTCATAGCAGTAAACTCAGGTGTAGCTGGCTCAGAAACAGGCTCAGTAAAGGTGCCAAACTCATCAATAGGTATATCAAATATATGCTCTGAAGTGGGAACAGTGTCCTTTGGAGCTGATGGTCCTGTAGTGGAGATCTCCCTCGGAAGGTCTTCACTATCATCTTCAGAACTGCTACTGCTATTGGAGGAGGCTACATTTGCTCTTTCATCAGTGCCCTTCTTCCTCCACACTCCCTCACTACATATATAACCCATTCTGAGGAGTGATTTAGCAGTGTAGGTGTCAGTATGATGGAGAGGCTTACCAACTTTCCCTTCCAAGCTAACTCTGGAGGCTTGAAATAATAGAGTTAAGACCATACCATATGGTAAACAAGCCTTTACCTTTCTAACTGCTTCTTTCATCTGCATTATCATTATGTATGGTAGGTTTAGTGACTCCCCTTGAATAATGTGCTCCATGAAGCTCAAGTCACGCTCACTAACCCAATCAAATCTTCCTATTCTTGGAAGAAATATCCTGCTAATAAAATTGTGAAGTAGTTTCATCTCAAGGGAAAGGGTGTTAGCCATTACTGTCCCTATTCCATCAACATTTGTTCTGCCCAAAATTTCCTGTAAGGCCTTTTCTCTGTCTTTAAAACCAAATGTTTAACTCCTTCTACAGGCATTTCCAAGATAGAGCTGAGCCTTTCTTCTATGACTATAACCCTTTTACCCTTGACAGTCGATTCAATATGATGGGTATCTAGTCTGAGGTTTTCATAAAAGGCTCTTGCAAGTGTTGGATAAGTAGAAATATTTAATGAACAGAATAAGTCCAACCTTGTGCTTCAATTAAATCTCTAATTTTTAATCCAATTTCTTCTAGAAAATTGAAATGATGCGTCTACTATTAGTAACTGGTCAGTTTAACATAGAAACTACTTGTCTTGGAGATGGACCAGCGGCTATTGGTTCTCTTTCTTCCTCTTGTTCTTCCATTGTTTGAGTTGGCTCTTCCTGCCGACATTTTGATCTTTTTCCCATAGCTGTCTTAGGAGCCATTGCAATAGTTTTGGCAAGAATGAAGAATTGAAGCTTTGGGAAAGGGTTTTGAAAGACTGGAGATTATTTCGAGTGGAATGTTAGGGTTTGGAGTAAAAATGAAGAGCATAAGAAATTGAGAAATCACTCGGTTCTTTTAAAAAACTATTTGCCCAACATCCGAGTCAGCTAGGTTTGCCCTAAAATCATCCGAGTCGGCTCGACCAGAGTGAACTTAGAAGAAATAGAGATTCGAGTTGGCTAGGCAAACTCTAAATTGACCTCATCGGCTCGTCCAGAATAAGAGTTGAAATATCAGAGATTCGAGCCAGCTTGACCATAGCAAAATTACCCAAGTCAACTCGAACAAGAACTTTCCACAAAAGTTGAAATGATATAGAAATTGAAATTAATTCAATAAAATCTCAAGAAAAGTTGTTCAAAGATCTTGAATTGATGAAGGAGGTTTTCTAGATAATGTTTTCTTAATTTTGAAGGAATTAGGTTTGGAAAAACTAGAAAGGATCATAAAGACCTAATTCTCCACTAATCATTTAAAATCTATTTTGATTGAGTGGCTTAGTGAAAATGTTAGCTAATTGGTTTTCAGTTGAATAAATTCTAATTCAATGTCACCATTCAAAACATGATCTCTAATAAAATGGTGTCTAATCTCTATATGCTTAGTTCTAGAATGCTGAATTAGATTTTTTATCAAATTTATAGCACTTGTGTTATCACATTTGATTGGAATTTTAGATTATAAATACCAAAGTCTTCTAGTTATTGCTTAATTCATAACACTTGTGCACAACAACTCCCTGCAGTAACATACTTTGCTTCAGAAGTAGATAGTACTACCAAGTTTTGTTTCTTACAATTCCATGAGATTAAATTCAATCCTAGAAATAGCATGTGCCACTAGTGTTTTTTCTATCAATTCTACAACTAGCATAATTAGCATCCAAAAATCCAATTAAATTCAATGAAGAATGTTTTGAAAACCATAGACCTAGATTACTTACACCTTTCAAATATTTGATAATCCTTTTAATAAGAATATGTGATTCTTTAGGATTAGATTGGAATCTAGCACATACATATATGCTATACAAGATATCAGGTCTACTTGCAGTCAAATATAATAAGGATCTGATCATATCTCTATAGAGCTTTTGGTCAATGTTGAGTCCATTTTCATCTTTGTCTAATTTGTAAGATGGGCTCATGGGTGTGTTTCATTTGTTTGCTCAACTCCATACCAAACTTTTTGATTATTTCTTGGTGTACTTGGCTTGGTTGATAAAGATTCCTTCCTTTGTTGTTTTACTTGAAGTCCAAAGAAGTAGTTAAGCTCACCCATTAGGCTCATTTTAAATTCTCCCTGCATTAACTTAGCAATTCTCTATAAAGAGTTTCATTAGTTACACCAAATATAATATCATCAACATAAATCTATACAATTAATATATCATTATTTTCTTCTTAATGAAAAGTGTTTTATCAATATTTTCTCTTGTAAAATTATTTTCAATTAAGAAGGTGCTAAGTCTATCATACCAGGCTCTAGGTACTTGTTTCAAACCATATAATGCTTTATTCAATTTAAACATATGGTTTGGAAAAACATGATCTTCAAAACTTGGTGGTTGTTCTACAAAAACTTGTTTAGAAACGAAACCATTTAAAAATGCACTTTTAAATCTATTTGAAAAAGTTTAAAATTCATGTAGCAAGCAAATGCAAGAAGTAATCTAATGGCTTCTAGTCTTGCTACAGGTGCATATGTTTCATCAAAATCAATGCCCTCTTCTTGGTTATATCCCTTAGCCACTAATTTAGCTTTATTTCTTACTACATTTCCTTGCTCATCTAATTTGTTCCTATAGACCCATTTGGTTCTTATGATTGGATGGTCTGAAGGTCTATCAACTAATGTCTATATCTTATTTCTTTCAAACTGGTTTAGTTCTTCATGCATGGCCATCATCCTATTTGGGTCATTTTCAGCTTTTTCTAAGGTATGATTTCTATTTGTGATACAAAGCTAGGTAATCATATGCATCTCTATGTGATGACCTAGTCCTAATACCTTATGAAGGATCACCAATAATTAATTCTTTTGGATGAGAAGTTATGTACCTCCATTTTCTTGGTAGATCATCATGATCCTTACCATTTCTTTTTCTTCTTCGATTGGTCTTTCTTGTATGCTCATATCTTCCATTTCTTTTTGAATTATACCTGCATCATTATCTATGCACTCTTCTTTCTTAGAAGGTGAAGGGTTAGTTTTATCAAAAATAACATGCACGGATTCTTCTACAGTAAGAGTTCTTTTATTAAATACTCTATATGCTTTGCTATGTAATGAATAACCAAGGAAAATTGCTTCATCAGATTTAGCATCAAAGTTTTCTGGATTATCTTTACCATTATTATGCATAAAGCATTTACAACCGAATACATGAAAATAATTAATGTTGTATTTCTTTTCATTCCAAAGCTCATAGGGGTTTTCTTCAAAAAA
The DNA here is from genome assembly GCA_021397845.1 of Areca catechu. Taxonomy (NCBI): domain Eukaryota; kingdom Viridiplantae; phylum Streptophyta; class Magnoliopsida; order Arecales; family Arecaceae; genus Areca; species Areca catechu. The sequence goes on from CM038038.1 coordinate 43,689,434, forward strand.
GGATGTATCAAAACATGATTCAAAATGTAACAAGCAGTGTTCACCATTTCTGTCCAAAAGTATCTTGAAAGATTGCCTTCATATAACATTATTTAGGCCATCTCTTTTAAAGTCCTATTTTTCCTCTCTACAACACCATTTTGTTGTAGTATTCTAGGAGCGGAGAAGTTGTGATCAATGTCATTTCTATGCAATAATCATCGAAAAATTGATTTTCAAACTCGGTGCCGTGATCACTCCTAATTGAAATTATTGAAAAAAAATTTTTATTTGAAACTTTTTTATGAAATTTTTGAAATACTTTAAAGGTTTCATCTTTGTGAGTGATAAACAAAATCCATGTAAATCTAGAGGAATCATCTACAATCACAAGGGCATATTTAATACCTCCTAGGCTTGTTGTCCTAGTTGGTCCAAATAAGTCCATGTGAAGTAGCTCAAGAGGTCTAGAATTTGAAATCATATTTTTGGATTAAAACTCCCCTAGTTTGTTTACCATTTGGCATGCATCACAAACATAATCAAAATCTACTTTAAGCTTAGGCATGCCTCTAACTAGGTTTTTGGAAATTAACTTGGCAATTGTATGCATGCTAGCATGACCTAATCATCTATGTCAAAGTAAACAAGACTCCTTGGTCTTAGCATTCTTTACAACCAAACTGGAACTACTTAATATGGTAAGATCATTAAGGTCTACCACATAAATATTTCCAAGTCTATGTCCAATGAACTTACTGTTATAATCAAGAGAGTTTGTTACAATACACATAGATGATTCAAAGATAACCTTGAAGCCTTTATCACATAATTGACTGATACTTAACAAATTATGCTTCAATTTATCTACTAGCAATACATTTTCATAAGTATAGAGGGTTATCTTGATCTTACCGATTCCGATTATTTTTCCCTTGCCATTATCTCCAAAAATAACTATACCTCCTTTCATCTCTAGGGTGATAAATTGATCATTGTCACCTATCATATGCCTTGAATAGCCACTATCGAGATACCATCTTTTCTTCAATTTTTGGGCTGCAAGACATTCCTGCAAGATAATCAAGAAGTTTTTTTGGTACCCAAGCTAACTTGGATCCTTGCAGGTTAGCAGAGGTGGTTCTTTTGGAAACCCGAATCTTTCTTGCTTTACTTTTAACATTTCTAAAGATATTGTATTCAAAAGCTTATATCCTAACCCTTTGCATGCAAAACATTCAACTCTAGAATTATGAAAAGATGCAAATTTTGAAGTTCTAGATGTTGATGCAAGAGATGCAGATATAATGGTTTTCTATTTGAGCTCTTAGGAAATACACTATAGCTTTAAAGTAGAAGCAGAAGTAGAAGCATTTGGTGCAAAACCTTTTGGTATCACAAAAGTAGTAGCTAAAATTCCATTTGAATTTAAGAGTTAAAACCTATTCCAGCTTTATTTCCAAAAATTCTTTGCTCATTTAGGATCACTCAAGCTTGTTAGAAGATAATGTAAGTTTTTCAACAAGTGGCTTGAGTTTTTCAACTTCATTTTCAAATTTATGTTTCATTCGTCAAAGCTTTGTTTTTATCTAGACATACTATTCTCAATTTTCAAAGCTTTATAGTTTTCAGAAAAGACATGTAATTCTTTTTGCAATAAGTTATTCTTTTCTAAATTTTTTTCTTTTTCCTTAAGTAAAAAATCATTGGTATTCTTTAAGGATCTAATCTTTACTCTAGCCTTTTTAAATTCAGATAATAAATCATGAAAAGCAGAATTTAATTCATCAATATAAATTTAATTTGTGCGTCAGGAGATGTTACCTTGTCTTCGATACCCATTAGACATAAATTAGCTATTTTCGTGTCTCTTCTTCTTCAATTGAGGTAGACTCCTTGCTATCACTCCATGTGGCAACCATTGCTTTCTTTTTTTTTTCTTGAAAAATTTCTTTAATAGTGGATAATCTGGATGAATATGCCCTGGTTTCTTAGATTCGTAGCATGTGGGCACTTGATCTTTTTTCTTTTCTTTATCCTTGTCCTTGTCCTTGGAGTGCTCTCCTCATTTATGGAATTTTTTATTGTATCTTCCTTTCTTCTTTTCCAAAAACCTTCTAAATCTCCTCACGACCATTGCGATATCTTCGTCTTCTAGATCATCTTTGGAGGAGGTGCAGTCATCTTTCGATTCCTCATCTTTCTTTGAGTTCAATGCAACTTCGAAAGCAATTGTCTTCTTCTTCTTTTGATCATCATAAGTTCTATACTGCATGGCCCATTTGTGTGTGATGAGTGAACCCATTAATTCATCCAGAGATAAGGTGTTTAGATCTTTCGCTTCCTGGATGGCAGTCACTTTGGGGTCCCATTTGTCTGGAAGTGATCTTAAGATCTTCTATACTAAGTTAGCATTTGAGTAAACACTGTCAAGACTTTCAAAACATTAATAATATTGTAAATTGAGTAAACATGGCAGAGATAGTTTTAGTAGATTCTATTTTAAATAATTCGTAACTATGTACAAGAAGATTTATTTTTGAAGTCTTAACTTGGAAAGTTCCTTCGTGGGTCACTTTGAGTTTATCCCAAATTTACTTTGCTAAAGAGCAAGTAAAAATTTTGATTAAACTCGTTGCATCCAAAGCACAATATAATAAGTTTATTGCTTTGGCATTTAATTTCCCCATCTTCATGTCATGTTCGTCCAGTCCTCTTCAGGCTTTGGGACATCCACGCCATTAATTTTAATCATGGAAATGTGTGGCCCTTTTAGAATGACCTTCCATAATTAAAAATCTATTGCTGGTATATATATTTTCATTCTAGCTTTCTAGTAGAAATAATTTATGCCAGTGAAGAGTGGAGATCTTGGTGGGGACACTAGGATCAGACATAGATCATGGATCCCATATGTTTACTTAGTCATGTGTCAAAGTTTTGAAAATTTTATAATTAATTAAGATTGAGTCCTGTAATAAGTTGAGGTTAGTTGATTTGTCTCAACCCTTAACCTTAGTCCAGTTTTGAGTCCTGTACTTCAGCCATGAGTCCAGTAAGAGTCAAATTTTGTACAAGAGAGGAGGTTACCCTATTTTGGAGTTCCACCAGGCTACATCCAGGAGTCAGAAGCCACTACATCAGTCTATTGGATTTTGTGTGACAACCCATGATCCAAGATGCCTTCTAGAAATCCTGATTCCTTCCAGATGTTTTCCAGATATCCAAATTCCAGTCCAAATGCCAAAGCATATTCTTAAACCAGGGCATCCATGATTCCAGAGGTCCACTTATATCCCAGCCCAAGGAAATCAGCCTAGGTGCCAAGCCCAGCCCTTAAGAAGCAAGATTCTAGCTAGATTCCCTGGAATATGCTAGCCCATGCACCTAGCCCCTGGAAGCCCACCTGGGCCCCTCAAAAATTCTCCCAAGCCCATGAAGGAGTATCCTTGCTGCTGCCCCAAGGTCCAAAACCAAATTTGAGGAGTTTGACCAAGTCCAAGCTCAAAGGGAGGTGTCCTAAGTGAGAAGGAGAAGACTAGGCTAACCTAGTTAGGATTTACGTCCTAGTTGTTTAAGATTTGTTTTTCTAACCTAGCTAAGAGTGGTTATTTTAACACAAGTATGTAACCCAAGTTAAAGGGCATTGGAGCTCTATATAAACCCCGCCCCTCACCCTCTTGTAATCAGTTTTATTCATGATATCAAACCTAATGAAATTTATTTGAGGTTGCGAGCTTGTGTTACTTTATTTTTTTGGTTCGTTTGGTTCCTTGTTCTTGTGTTGGCCGACCATCCCTTGCAATCCTCCATGCCCAAAGCAGAAAACCAAGCTTCCAAGCATCAGCCACGTGAAAGGATTATGCCCTATAAGCCAATATTTGTATCTCCCGACCATTGTAAATTGACAAGTTAATAAAGGCAATATTTTTTTTTTTTTCATCATTCGCTGTGTCATTATATGATGAACCCCATAATTAGGGCTATGGTTCTAGGGCTATGATGAGATCATACCAGTGAGATCTAAGGCCTTAAAATCCTAATCTAGAATATTCCTAGTCATAGGAACCCTGAGTTGGGGATCAGGGTTTCCGGTTAGACTGGCACATCCTATGTATGCTGAAAAGGGTGCTGCTCTCACAGTCACTTGTATGGGACACTAATACAGGATGTGGGTGCTCATTAGCGAATGAGTTCACTGAATAGATCCAGTTTGAGAACATCTAATGGAGCCTTAGCTGCATGTCAATAGATTTTCTCATAGTGGGAGATGTACAAGTAGTCCTATGACCTGAGACTGCCATAATACCTTAGTACATGAACCCATGCTTTGGTTCAATCTCAATCATGACACTGGGTCATGCACGAGGTTGATGCTGGGTATGGTGATTGTATATGAAGGTAATGAGTAGGTCAACAAGGAATTGATCACTCCTAGTAGGAGGAGATCATCCAGCCAATTAGTCAGATGATGATTCAGGAAATCTTTGATCAAAGTACAGATATTAGAAATGATTTCTAATATCGAATTAATTGAATCATTAGTGTATGACTGCTGGAATGAGTATAAGCTGGTTTTGACATGTTTCCATATCCATAGTTTATTCGGGATGCAAGATGATTGAAGATCGAATTGTACGGAACTTTCCACTGAAGGGGAGTTTTGGAATTTCATCAGAATTTCCATATCTTCCGTGTAGACATGACACATTGCTAGACGTCAATCTTGTCTTGTGGGTTGATCAAATAAATGTTTAATTGGATCACTAATTAGGAGGAGTCCCTAATTGACTAACTCGAGTTAGCTCGATTTGACCTAAATCGATTAGAATGAGTTCTGATCAAATTAGGTCAACTTGCACTCGGATCCACTGCTGGCTAGGTATGGAACCCAATGGGTCACACACTTAGGACAGATAATCAAGGATTTAATTTGGAATTAAATCTCGTTTGCAGATGAACACACTAGCATGTGTTGCAAACCATGGCTTCTACTTGAATCAGATTCGAGTTAGGGTTCCGATTTGGTCTTTTTTAGATCCAAATTCATTCCGTTTGAATCTAATTGTAGATTCAAGACATTGGGCTAACAGTAGGCTAGCAATTGGGCTAACCTAAGGCTAAACCCTTTCCCACATCGCCTAAGCCCTCCCCCTCTCTTCCCATGCGCGCGCGCAAGGAGAAGAGTCCACCGCGCGCGTGGACTCTCTCCAAGTGGCGTCTTTGCATGAAAAAAGAAAAGGATCGGCATTTTTTGGCTGAAGGGGCGTGGAAGAGAGTCCACCTAGGCATGGACTCTTCAAAAAATGGATTACCGTGAAAGAAAGAAAAGAAAACATCGAAGGGGCGCGACTCTTCTCTTCTGCGCTCGCCTTCTGTGTTTTTCGCGACTCTTCTTTGCGTCTTCCCATCCAAAGGCCGTGAGATTAATTCAAGGGCCGTGAGATGAAGGGAAAGGATGTGAGAAGGGAGAGAGGGGCGTGAGAGGGTGATTGCAGATGGAAGGCGCCTCTCTTGTCGCCTATTTAAGGAGAAGACTTCACCGTAAAATTAGATTTTTTTTTCAGATTTTCTACATAAAAGTCTTGCTTCTATTTCCCTCTCCCTCTCCAGAAGATTGTTTCCCCTCCTCTCTTTCCTCTTTGATTCCTTTACAGAGCCTTGGCTCTGTCGAATCTCAGAACAGAAGGAGAGTCAGAGAGAACCTCTCCGACGGTAAAGGAAGAAGGCGCCTCTACCTTTCTTTCTTACATTAAGACATTCTTGTCTTAATTTTCTTCTCCCTCCAAGACAAGCCTTGTCTCATTTTAGGACAAGGGCTTATTCTTAAGACAAGAGTGTCTTAAGGGGCCAAAGTTGCTAGAAGACAAGGAGAAGGGTAGATAGAAGGTTTAGTCCCAGTTTGGCTAGAGGAGTCCTAGCCAATAGCCCATATATCAAGTTCTTGGGTAGAACTTGATTGGAGGAACCCAATTAAGGAGTCAGTGTCTTGATCATCTACCCGTGTGGATCACCATCGAGGGTAGACAAGTGGCGCCTGGTGTGTTTCAAGAGGCTACTCAATTTGGAGTTCATTTCTGCATCAGACTGGTAATAGCGTCTGAGGTTAGTATTTAAACAATGTTTAAATTTGGACATGCATGTAGTCACAATTTTAATTGCTAATAAGGAGATTTGGGATTAGGGTTCGGACCTGATTTCATAAATTGTTGAAATCCACGCTTCCGCACTGGTTCCCGAACCCAACAGTGGTATCAGAGCATCCTTATTAGGATTAAAACTTATGCAATTCAAGTCATGTTTTATTGAATGATGTAGTATCATGATAAGGTCTTTTAGTGATGCCAATGCATGTCTTTGATTTTGGAAAACATTGTTTGGAATGATTGCCACCAGTAGGTTTCCACCAAATCACTAATTGTCCCCTTAGAGATATGATTAGCCCTGAGCCATCATACTTAAATATAGTTGCCCTTGCATAATGGTAGTGTATCCCTTATGTGGTAAATGGTTGTCCTAGTATGATGGCACACATTTCACATATTTGCTTAGTTTAAAGCATGTATTAATATATGTGATAGCTTTTATTGAATGTGCTGGCATTGCATAAATCCCTCTTAAAATTATATTAAGTAGTAGTATAGTTAACCGATAAGCATTATTAGTCATGATGGATAATTAGTCATTTCGGTGTCTAGAAAGTGGTTCTGGGAAGGTAAAGGAATGGTTGGGTTCCGTTGTTGACCTGGCCAATTTTTAAATTGGTGTCTAGGAAAGCAACGGGGGGACCCCCATCTCTTCCACTAGCCTGGCCGATCTGATTGATTTAATTCTTGACTAACATGCTTGGTGTTAAAATACTATTATTGGCCTTCCTTCATGATAGGTCATTATTGTGTTACGATCTATACTAGATTTGTTGTGTACACACAAGACCTAATATGGTGACTAAACAATTTTTGGCCTAATACAATTATTTGTTTATGGCATGATTTAATGTAATATTTTGTTGTGTACCACAAGGGTATTACTATTAAAGTCATGACTATATGGCTATGAAGGGTCTTACTTAACTGAAATATTATAGTTTGTTGAGTAACACAAGGCTATTAATATTTTAGAGGCGGGATAAGTTGAGAATTGTACGGGTTACAATTGGAGAGAGATTTCCTACCTATGAACTTATATAAGATTTGTTGTGTACACACAATGTCTTTTATAAGGGATTGGGATCTCAACCCCACTAAGAAAAACTAATTAGGGTTTTCTCGATCATCGTATAGAGAGTTATGATGCTCGATAAAATAGTGGGAGACATAATTAAATTAAAGTCCTAATTTAATTATGTATTGTCATTTCATGGTTGTTTGCTTATGTATGTTCTTTGTTTAAATGTAGATAAATGGCCTCTTCACTCTCACTCCGTAGTATTTTAGATGCCAACAAATTGACTGGGCCTAATTATGTTGATTGGCTGAGAAATTTAAAAATAGTACTCAGTCAAGAAAGAATTTTCTATATTCTTGATACCCCAATTTTGGAACCACCAAGGGAAGATGCCTCGCAAGAGGAGAAGACCACATATAATGTGGCAAAATGACTCACTTACTGTCAAGTGTGTATGCTTGCCTCTATGACTAATGAGTTGCAGAGGCAGCATGATAGCATGGATACTAACTCCATACTGCTCAATTTAAAAGAGCTTTATGGAGAACACAGTAGAACTGCTAGATATGAAATATCTAAGCAGTTGTTCCGTGCAAGGATGACAGAAGGTACATCAGTACAAGACCATGTATTAAAGATAATTGATCTAATCACTCGATTAGGTCAATTATGTTTTGTAATGGATGGGGAGTTAAATCAAGACTTGATCTTGCAATCACTCCTAGAGTCATTTTCACAGTTTGTTCTTAATTACCATATGAACAAACTTAATTCTTCCTTGCCTGAGCTGTTGAATATGTTGAAGACAGCAGAGAGCCATGTAAAGAAAAATAAGGCTCCAGTTCTTCTTGTGGATAAGAAGAAGACAGGCAAAAAGGGTTCCAGTAAGAGGATGAATCCCAAAGGGGGCATTAAGAAGAAGAAAGGAAAGAAGGCCTCCGGACAGATGACCTGCTTTCATTGTAGCAAGCCGGGTCATTGGAAAAGGAACTGCAAGGTTTACCTTGCAAGTGTGAAGCCTGGTGCATCAGAGGCACCAAAAGGTATGAAAGAAGTTCATACTATTTTGTCATGGATTCTTCCATTTCAAATACTTGGGTGTTGGATACCGCCTGTGGTCATAACATCTGCAAATCATTGCAGGGACTTCAGGGGCTTAAAGTATTGAAGGAAGGTAACTTTGAGCTCTACGGTGCTGGAGGGGACCCCATCCAAGCAGAACCTGTAGGGACTTATGTTTGAAGTTACCTTCAGGGAAGATCTTGGAGCTAAGGAATTGTTACTATATACCAAAAATCATTAGAAATATCATATCTGTACCCTTGTTACTTAAACAAGGATATACTATGAATGTAATGAGCAGTGGCTGCTCAATTTCTTTATCTAATGAAATTATATGTTATGGCATATTCTGCAATGGTCTATTAACTCTTTCCACTAATGACAATATTTTTCATGTTTCTAACAAACGGAAAAGAGATGATGTAAACAATACCTTACTTTGGCATTGTCGACTTGGACATATTAGTGAGACTAGGATTAACAAGTTATACAAAGAAAATTTCTTTGATCCTTATGACTATGAGTCATTAGAAACTTGTGAATCATGTCTCATGGGTAAGATGACCAAGACTCCATTTAGTGGACATGGAGAAAGGACAAAAGAGTTATTGGGACTCATACACACAGATATATGTGGGCCTATGACAACTCAAGCCTATGGTGGATACTCATACTTCATCACATTTACTGATGATTTTTCAAGGTATGGATTTGTGTATCTAATGAAACATAAGTCCGATGCTTTTGAAAAATTTTTAGAGTATCAAAGTATGGTAGAGAAACAGACAGGAAAAAGTATAAAGATCCTCCGATCAGATAGAGGAGGTGAGTACTTATCCACTGAGTTTCTTGATCACCTTAAAGATAAGGGGATCATCTCTGAATGGACTCCTCCTTACACACTACAATTAAATGGGTTGCTGAAAGGAGGAATCGTACTTTATTGGATATGGTACGGTCCATGATGTGCTTCACGGAGTTACCTTTTTCTTTCTGGGGATATGCTTTGGAAACAGCAACTTATATCTTGAATAGAGTACCATCTAAACTGTCTCTAGCACTCCATATGAATTATGGAGAGGTAAGAAGCCCAATCTTAAGTATATTAAGATATGGGGATGTCCAGCCTATGTAAAAAGAAATTTTGGACATAAACTAGATGCTAGAGCAGACAAATGTCTATTTATTGGATATCCTAGAGATAGTATAGGATATTGTTCTACCACCCTACTGAGCAAAGGTTTTGGTCAGTAGGCATGCCACTTTATGGAAAAAGAATTCATCCTACAAAAGGGCATTGGTAGAAATATCGAACTTAATGAAATTCAACAAATAGACACATCTCAGTCAAGTAACAACATAGTTAATATAGAACCTGAACACACTCCTATCCGTAGGTCTGATAGGGTGCGACAGGCACCTGAGAGGTATGGGTTCATAATTGAAAATAATGAAGCCCAATCATTCAAAATGATGAGCCTCTAACCTATACGGAAGCAGTCATGAGTAGAGACTCAGACAGATGGCTGGAAGCCATGAGATCCGAGATGGACTCCATGTATGTCAACCAAGTATGGTCTTTGGTTGATGCACCAGAGGGTATTAACCCCATTGGGTGTAAATGGGTCTATAAAAGGAAGATTGGGGCAGATGGCCAAGTTGAAACTTATAAAGCCAGATTGGTGGCTAAGGGTTTCAGACAAAAACAGGGAATAGATTATGATGAAACATTTTCCCCTGTTGCCATGCTCAAATCTATTCGGATTATGCTTGCCATAGCAGCATATCATGATTATGAGATCTGGCAAATGGATGTAAAAAACTGCATTCCTCAATGGTTTCCTTGAGGAAGAGGTTTATATGTCACAGCCAGAAGGTTTTGTCTTGGAGACTAAACCTAATCAGGTATGTAGGCTAAAGAAATCCATTTATGGATTAAAGCAAGCATCCAGGAGTTGGAACATCCGATTTGATAAAACAGTCAAAGAATTGATTTTTTCAAAAATGAGGATGAACCTTGTGTGTACAAGAAGACTAGTGGGAGTGCCATAGTTTTCTTAGTTCTATATGTTGATGATATACTTCTTATTGGGAATGATATCCCAATGTTACAATCAGTCAAAGTGTGGTTATCGAAACAGTTTTCCATGAAAGACTTGGGAGAAGCATCCTATATACTAGGTATAAAGATCTATAGAGAAAGATCAAGAAGGATGCTAGGTTTATCCCAGTCTAGGTACATTGACCAAGTGCTAAAGAGATTTAGCATGGAGGAAAGTAAAAGAGGTTACTTACCTATTGGTCATGGCATACGTCTTTCTAAGAGGATGTCCTAAGACACCTGAAGAAAGAAATAGAATGAGTTCTATACCTTATGCTTCGGCTATAGGGTCGATTATGTATGCTATGTTATGTACCAGGCCTGATGTGGCATATGCCTTGGGTGTAGCCAGTAGATTTCAGGCTGATCCAGGAGAGGATCACTGGAAGGCTGTGAAAAATATTCTTAAATACCTGAGAAGGACTAAGGATATTTTTCTCATATACGGATGGTCTGATCTTAAACTAGAAGCCTATTCAGACTCTAGTTTTCAATCAGACCCAGATGATAGTAAATCCATTTCAGAGTATGTCTGTCTTTGAAATGGTGGAGCAGTAAGTTGGAAGAGCACTAAACAGCAGACTGTAGCTGACTCAACTACCGAGGCAGAGTACATAGCTGTTAGTGAAGCGCCAAGGAAGCTGTCTGGATGAAGAAATTCATCACAGAGTTGGGAGTAGTTCCTGAGATTGAGAGTCGGTGCCACTATATTGTGATAACACTGGAGCAGTGCTCAAGCTAAGGAACCGAGAGCCCATCACAAGTCCAAGCACATTCTGAGACGCTTCCATCTTGTCCGAGAGATAATCGAGAGACAAGAAGTCTGCATCAACAGAGTGGATACAAAGAACAACATAGCAGACCCGTTCACTAAGGCTCTACCACAGTGGGAGTTTGATCGCCACCTCGATTGTATGGGGTTAAAGAATAAGAGCGATTGGCTTTAGTGCAAGTGGGAGATTGAAAGGATTATGCCCTATAAGCCAATATTTGTATCTCCCAGACCATTATAAATTGACAAGTTAATAAAGGCAATATTTTTCATCATTCGCTGTGTCATTATATGATGACCCCATAGGTTAGGGCTATGGTCCTAGGGCTATGATGAGATCATACCAGTGAGATCTAAGGCCTTAAAACCCTAATCTAGAATATTCCTAGTCATAGGAACCCTGAGTTGGGGATCAGGGTTTCCGGTAAGACTGGCACATCCTATGTATGCTGAAAAGGGTGACTGCTCTCACATTCACTTGTGTAGGACACTAATACAAGGATGTGGGTGCTCATTAGCGAATGAGTTCACTGAATAGATCCAGTTTGAGAACATCTAATGGAGCCTTAGCTGCATGTCAATAGATGTTTCTCATAGTGGGAGTTGTACAAGTAGTCCTATGACCTGAGACTGCCATAATACCTTATGTACATGAACCCATGCTTTGGTTCAATCTCATTCATGACACTGGGTCATGCACAAGGTTGATGCTGGGTGTGGTGAATTGTATATGAAGGAAATGAGTAGGTCAACAAGGAATTGATCACTCCTAGTAGGAGGAGATTGCATCCAGCCAAATTAGGTCAGATGATGATTCAGGAAATCTTTGATCAAAGTACAGATATTAGAAATGATTTCTAATATCGAATTAATTGAATCATTAGTGTATGACTGAGCTGGGAATGAGTATAAACTGGATTTGACATGATTCCATATCCATAGTTATATTCGGGATGCAAGATGATTGAAGGATCGAATTGTACGGGAACTTTCCACTGAAGGGTTTTTGGAATTTCACCAGAATTTCCATATCTTTCGGGTAGACATGACACGTTGCTAGACGTCAATCTTGTCTTGTGGGTTGATCAAATTAAATGGTTTAATTAGATCACTAATTAGGAGGAGTCCTAATTGACTGACTCGAGTTAGCTCGATTTGACCTAAATCGATTAGAATGAGTTCTGATCAAATTAGGTCAACTTGCACTCGGACCCACTGCTGGCTAAGTATGGAACCCAATGGGTCACACACTTAGGATAGATAATCAAGGTTTTAATTTGGAATTAAATCTCGTTTGCAGATGAACACACTAGCATGTGTTGCAAACCATGGCTTCTACTTGAATCGGATTCGAGTTAGGGTTCCGATTTGGTCTTTTTTAGATCCAAATTCATTCCGGTTTGAATCTAATTGAAGATTCAAGACATTGGGCTAATAGTAGGCTAGCAATTGGGCTAACCTAAGAGGCTAAAACCCTTTCCCACATCGCCTAAGCCCTTTCCCCTCTTTTCCCACGCGCGCGCGCAAGGAGAAGAGTCCACGCGCGCATGGACTCTCTCCAAGCGGCGTTTCTGCGTGAGAAAAGAAAGGAAGTCAGCATTTTTGGCTGATGAGGCGTGGAAGAGAGTCCACCTAGGCGTGGACTCTTCAAAAAAAAATGGAATTACCGTGAAAAAGAAAAAAAAAAAAAAAAAAAAAAAAACACCGAAGGGGCGCGACTCTTCTTTCTGCGCGGCCCTGCCAGTCTGATTGCAGATGGGTAGGCGCCTCTCTGTCGCCTATTTAAGGAGAAGACTTCACCGTAAAATTAGATTTTTTTTCCAGATTTTCTACATAAAAGTCTTGCTTCTATTTTCCCTCTCCCTCTCCAGAAGATTGTTTCCCCCTCCTCTCTTCCTCTTTGATTCCTTTACAGAGCCTAGGCTCTATCGAATCTCAGAACAGAAGGAGAGTCAGAGAGAAACTCTCCGACGGTAAAGGAAGAAGGCGCCTCTCCTTTCTTTCTTACATTAAGACAATCTTGTCTTAATTTTCTTCTCCCTCCAAGACAAGCCTTGTCCCATTTTAGGACAAGGGCTTATTCTTAAGACAAGAGTGTCTTAAGGGGCCAAGTTGCTAGAAGACGAGGAGAAGGGTAAGAGAGAAGGTTTAGTCCCAGTTTGGCTAGAGGAGTCCTAGCCAATAGCCTATATATCAAGTTCTTAGGGTAGAACTTGATTGGAAGGAACCAATTAAGGAGTCAGTGTCTTGATCATCTCCGTGTGGATCACCATCGGAGGGCGGACAAGTGGACGCCTGGTGTGTTCAAGAGGCTACTCAATTGGAGTTCATTTCTGCATCAGACTGGTAATAGCGATCTGAGGTTAGTATTTAAACAATGTTTAAATTTGGACATGCATGTAGTCACAGTTTTAATTGCTAATAAGGAGATTTTGGGATTAGGGTTCGGACCTGATTTCATAAATTTTTGAAATCCACGCTTCCGCACTGGTTCCCGAACCCAACACCAACTTGCACATCTTCGCCGGGTTAGTCCCGAGTGGGTATGATAGTAGGTGCTCGACCGAGCCACCTCTAGGGTCCTGTGCCCTTTGATCGAGGTCGTCCATGCTAGGGTCGTCCTCGAACACTTTAGCCCCATCAACAGCTTGGAGACAATGCTGGATTGGCTGAGGTGCCCCCCTTATTTCTCTGACACCATAAGGGATAGGGAACTGCACCATAGTCGCTTAGTTGAAATGACCGCATTGAGCAGATTAAGCCTGGGTCAGCCAAGAATCATGTTATAGGTGGAGGGAAGCCTAACAACGGTGAAGGTGAAGGTCATCATACGGTACTCTGTCGAGTGGCACCCTGGCAATAACAAGGAGAGTGATTTCTCCTTCAACTCCCATGGAGTCTCTTATGAAACCGATGAGAGGAGTGTGCATAGGTCTGAGTTGAGTAGAGGACAGATTCATCCTGGAGAAAGCATTATAAAAAAGGATATCAGTCAAACTTTCACTATCGACCAAAATCCATTTTATAGGTTGCTTCGTATCATCATCTCGACGACCATAGCATCATTGTTTATATTTTCAACCCCAGATTCCCCCTCCCTTACAAATGAGAGTACATTTTTAGAACTCTCTCCTCCCCGGGCCCTCTTGGGAGCGTGCTCGATTCCCCAGCATATCACCCTTACAGGCTTCTTGGTGGGGCGATTGTCCACTACAGGAACAAGAGGGAGAGCCGCGACCGTCTTAGGTTCTGCCGGGGTCTTGCCCCCCACGAACCTTCCAAGGTAGCCCCTCCTTATGAGATCTTCAATCTCCCTCTTGAGGTGCCAGCATTCCTCGATGTCATATCCATGGTCACAGTGAAACTGATAGTACTTCATCTTGTCATGACCATTAGACGGCTTCAGTGGAGGTGGGGGGGTGCAGGTAGCACTCGCCTTGAATCTCCATGAGGATCTTCATCCTTGAGGCTAGGAGAGGTGTATATGTTTCTTCTAAGATGGGTCCACTCCTTGGCCTCAAACCCTGGTAGAATTTTGATGTTGCTGGTCCAGTCTTCTGCACCCCGGACGTCTCCTCAAGAGCTGGCTTCTTCAGTGGCTTCCCGTCCAGCTCCCTCCTCGTGCAATCCACCTCCTCGGCACAGATACTTTGAACATGGAAGAGGAGTTTGGAGTAGGTCTTCGGGGGTTTCTTGTCAAGCGAGTAGGTCAGGCAGAAAGTCCTGAGACCTCTTGTCAGTGCCAGCATGGCGATTGGCTCATCCAAGTTGTAGATCTCCAACATAGCAACTTTGAAACAGGCCACGTAGTCCCGCAGGAGCTCATGGTCCTGTTGCTTGATGGAGAAGAGGATGTCTGCCTCACATTGCACCTCCGATAGGTGTCGAAGTGGGCCACAAACTTTTGCTTCAGCTGAGCAAATGAGCCAATTCTTTCCAGTTCAAGGGGGAAACCATACCCAGGCTGCCTTTCGGAGGGTGGCTGGGAAGGTGACGCAGAAGAGAGCCTCGGTTGCACCTTGGACTCTCATGAGGGTCTTGTATCTCTCAAGGTGGTCTAGGGGATCTATGGTCCCATCATAGGGATCCACCTGCGGCATGTGGAACCAAGTTGGGATCAGTTCCTCTTGGATCTCTCGGGAGAAAGGGGCGGGCATCGTAGCCCGCAGGCTCGTGGGAGGAGACCTACAGATCGGCAAACCAGCGGGATAGCTAGCCAGCTTGTGCTCCTATTCCTCCAGGTGCTTTTCTGCCATGCACCTGGTGGCCTCATCGGTTGACCCCTCCGCTGAGGTCGGCGAAGGAGGTGAAGGTGGAAGTTGAGGGGGGTCATAATAGGAGGCCTTGCCCCTGCGACCTCGATGGTACTGGGCAGCATCTTGCTCGTAGATCGGAGTTCAGCTTTCCTGGTCAGCCGACCCGGTCCAGTGTCTCTTCACCAGGATCCTGTGGCTTCCTCGATGTCTGTTATGGCTCGCGGCAGGGAAGGCCTTCCTTGGAAGGACCGTAGGCTATCGTGAGGTGTGGTAGCTTGGGCCACAGGAGTCCCTAGCTGTTGGTGGGTGGCTAGGGACCGATGTTGGTGCTGCAACGGGCACACTACTGCAGTGAGAAGTTGCATCTACTAGGTGAGTACGGCCAGCTGAATGTCCACCGGAGGTGGCTGCGATGGAGAGAGAGAAGCTCCTCTCTAGACTATGCGGGTCCCCTCGAGAATGGGGATCCCCCACATGGCTAGTGGAGACTTCTCTTGCTCACGTCACCACCATACTCCCGGCAGGCTACTGCTAAGGGGATTGGCTTGGATCAGAATGCATCCTGCCCTCCCCCTACCTGGTGCATTAATATGTTGCCGCCAGAACGTCGTGGCCTGTAGCTGGAGATGGCTTCGGATAGCACCTCGTCACTTTGATGCCTACTCGATCGCTGGAACCACAAAAAAGAGAAGACCCGGGTTGGTGATCCGACGAGGGTACTCCGATGCTCAAGTCAGTGGTGATCTAGTGGAAATATCCTCCCAATCGAGCCCGTTAGGTGGACTCCATGCTAGGAGGAGAAACTTGGGAAATGAGAGAGTATGAGTGGGTGAGGCAGAGCGAGGGAGAGGGGCAGCAGAGGAGAGCCCGAGCTGGGTGGCTGTATTTGTCAAGGCACTTCCTGTGGGTCTCTGGTAGCCTGGAGCGGTGGCCTTCTGTGCACTACCCTCCTCTTGCCCGTGTGTTTACTCGCTTGTGACCTGGCTTACTTTGTTCGAACCTTGGAGAATTCCTTTTAACTAGAGTCGTTGCTTACTGCTTACCTCGGGATCTTCCCCTCACTTGTAGGCACGTGTGGTGATGTCTAGTGCCGTGCACGAGGTGCCTTTCCCCATCCATGATAGAAAACATCACCATGCGCTCTAAACCTCCTTCTGGTCACTCCATTTCAGGAATCCTGATAGGGCCTCGATCGGAGGGTAGCCACCCCCTGGATTCGAATCTTCTGGGTTGACTTCCTCTTCCGGGTGGCACAGACGGTCGGTTGGGAGCGCAGCACCTCGATTGGGGTACACCTTCCCTCTGGTGAAAGTGGTGGTTGAGATAATTATTTTGCTCTGGCGGGTGCCCCTACATAGTCCTTGGGTGACTCGCCACCATCCAAGGAAGGCGGTGGTGACGCTTTGGTAGCAAGGTGCTTCATTCGAGGTGGGGCGAGCTCAGGAGACAGAGCTCGACTTCGACCGTGGCTCTCGACCTCGACGGGAGCCAGCCGGGTGAAGGAGTCCGGGCAGAGGTAGAGCTCGACTTCAGCCCTGGCGCCTTGACCTCGAGAGGAGCCAGCCGGGCGAAGGAGTCTGGGAAGAGGTGGAGCTCGACTTCGACCGTGGTGTCTCGACCTAAGGGGAGCTAGCCGGGCGAAGGAGTCAGGGTAGAGGCGGAGCTCGAATCGACCAAGATGTCTCGACCACGTGGGGAGCAGCGGGTGAAGGAGTCTAGGCAGAGGCGGAGGTCAACTTCGATCGTGGAGTCTAGACCTCAAGGTGAGCCAGCAGGCGAATGAGTCTGGGAAGAGGTAGAGCTCGACTTCGACCATGGCATCTTGACCTTGAGGGGAGCCAGCCAGGCGAAGGAGTCTGGGCAGAGATGTCCGACGTTGCAGCTTTATCCAACATGGCATCCGACAAGCTCCGACATAAGTTCCATGTCAGCGATCCCACCACATTACCTGGTCTCCATGTGTTGAAGAAGACTTTTCAAGTGTAGTAGATCAGGTTCTGGATTCCTTTGTCATCTACTCAAAAAAGTACAGGGTTGACCAACTCTAGAAAAGTGGCAAAGTATAGATAGAGCTCCTCTCTGACCTTATGCTTGTCGACATTTTTCTGTCTAGGTGAAGTCGTACATATGGCACAAGAAATTGAAGAAAGGTAAGCAGTGCTCAACCGACTAGGAGATAATTGACTAAGCATGCAACTCAGCCTGTTAACTACTGGACTCCTTCTTAAAGGTAGATGCTGCATATCAAGTATCACTTGGATCTTCTCCGGGTTCACTTCGTGTCCTACCTGGTGATTGTGAAGTTGAAAACTTGTCGGTTGTGATACCAAACACACAATTGTTATGGTTCGGGTTTATGTAGTGATGGGGAAAGTTGTTGAAAGCTTCTTCTAGGTTGGTAATGCTATTAGTTTCTTTGGTACCCTTGATGAGCATATCTTTAACATAGACCTTGTTATAATCGATTTCATCATCGAGCACTTGTTAATTAGGCACTAATAGGTATCCCCTATATTTTTCAAACCAAAAGGCACTACTTTATAGCAAAGAGATCTTTTATCGATCTTGAAGGTGTTCTCTTTATCCTTAGGGGCCATCCTATTCTAGTTGTAAGCCGAGAAGGTGTCTATGAAGCTGCTTTGCTTGTGCTCGTACATCACATTGACTAGATAGTCAATCTTCGATAGTAGGAAGCTATGCTTTATCATGCATTATTGAGATCGGTGTAGTCGATGTAGATCCTCCACTTCCTACTGGCTATCCTATCCATGATGATGTTGCTGAGCCAGTCAGGAAGTGGACTTCGTGGATGAATTCAGTAATGAGGAGCTTGTCAACATCTTTGTCGATGGTCTTCTATCTCACCGGTGCAAAGCTCCTCTTCTTCCATCAGATCAACTTGTACATGGGTTGTTGCCCAGGTGGCTACCCAAGAGGGGGTGAATTAAGACTTTTGAAAATTTAAACAAGTAATGTACTATGTCAAAATCCTTTGCAAGTGGTAGGTGCTGTTATAAGGTTATAGAATGCAGAAGCTAAACAAAGTAGAGAAAGCACAACACAAACACACCAATTTTATAGTGGTTCGGAGCAACCCAGCTCCTACGTCCACTACCTAAGATACCACTTGGGATTTCCACTATATTCACACCCGAATACAGTAGGATTGTTTTACAGGATCACAATCTAAACCTCTATACTTTGGTTTTATGGCGGATCACCAAAGAAAACCCACACCCTTTGGTTTTAACCACTCACCAAGAAGCCTAAACTTGGTTTTCACAGGATCACCAAGAACCTATTTGGTTTTTCAACTGAGCTCACCAATAACCCAATAATTCAAAGATTGAATTGAAAATAAATGCAACAATAAATGACAAACTCAAGTTATCGGATAGTTACCGGTGCGGCTCGTTGGAAGTCCACTTGAATGCACTTGAATAAGCTTTAATGACTTCAGTGGCTTCTTCCAAAGTTGATTCAAGCTTTAGATCAGAGTTGATGAGGGCTTGAATGCAGACTTGAATGCACTTGTGCTCTATCTCTTGTGGTTTGTTGGATATTCAATGAAGCTCTCTCTTTTTTTCTGTTTGAACTCTCTTCTTAATTGATTTAAGGTAGTTCAAATCCTTCAAATTTAAAGTCTTCCATCATCCCAAGGCATTTCTAGCCATTGTAGATCGTTGGGGAATGATTTGTGACTGTTGGAGCACTTTTTGGCATTCAAAAATAAATTCTGAAACTAGCCGTTAGATACTGGAAGCGACATTCGAGTCGGCTCGGATTCCTTCGAGTTGGCTCGGATCCTTCGAGTCAATAGGTCGAGTCACCATTTCTTTAACGCAGTCAGCTCTTTGTCTCAGGGCACAAAATGTCACTCTGGATGAGTCGGCTCTTTACAGCTCGGGTCGACTTGAACTTGAATCTTGAAATTCTTGAACTCGAGGAGTCGACTCTTTTCAGCTTGGGTCGACTCTTCTTCTCAGGTTCAGAAAAACTTACTCTGGAAGAGTCGGCTCGATGCTGTTCGGGTCGGCTCGCTTTCTCAGCTTTTGAAATTAGGTCTGGCAGAGTTGGCTCTTTCTAGGTCGGGTCGGCTCGCCTGGCTGTTCTCAGAAAACTTTTAGGAAATGGACTCTAGAGGAGTCAGCTCGGACTGATTCCAGTCGACTCGGATTCACTAGAGTCAGCTCGTTTTCCATCGAGTCGGCTCGGATTGCTGTATTCCAGAATCCTTGCTGCGTGCCAGTAAGCAGAGTCGGCTCTTCTTTTCTTGGGGTCGGCTCGAGTGTCTTCTTCAGGATTTTTATAATTTGAACTTAAAGAAAACTCTCACCAACTCTTTTATAATTTCACACAAACCAACTCAAGGCAAAATCTAAGGCACACACACTTATAGAAGTAACCCTTTTACTTGATTTTTCTTAGCATTTTCATTGGGTTCTTCTTTACAAAAACACTTAGAACACAACTCAAGCAAGAAAAGAAATGTAGGAGTTGAAGTTTGAACATGTTATACATCCTACAAAAACTTGTCAAACACTTGAAGAGTTGTCAGTAATAAATGTACATGCTCCAATATTTAGTTATCATCAAAATCACTTATGGTCAACAATCTCCCCCTTTTTGATGATGACAAAACACTGGGCATGAAAAATCAGTATAAAATTTTACAATTACTTATATAATAGCATTTGCAAAAGTATGTGAACAAGTAGAGCAAGTTTACTTCTATTAGTGCCAAACAATGAGAAGAGAATTAGGGCATAGAGAGATAATCTCCCCCTCAATAAAATACTCCATGTTTTGGCAAACTTTTCATTCCGTTTTATATTTCAAAGCTCTCAGGCTTTAATTAACAGAGCTAACAAAAGTTGAAGTGTAAGACATTATGTGTCAGAGTCATTATGTATCAGAGTTTGTAAAAATTGTCATTCAAAGCTTTAAACATTATTAGTGAGAACTTAAAGTATCAGAGCTTGAAACTTTAAACATTGTAAGTCAGAACTTAAAGCATCAGAGCTTGAAATACATGTTCTTTTCATGTATCAGAGCAAACATATAGCACATGTGTATCAAGCTTTGAAGTAACAATGTTTTATCTTTTTCATGCAATACTTTCTCCCCCTTTTTGTCAATCAATCAAAAAGTGATTTCAAATAAGGCTTAGATTTTAAAATAGATTGAGAAAGTCTTTAATATTTGTTCGAGATAATTTCACTTTCTCATATTTATCTTGAAATTCTAATTAAAAATTAATCAATGTAGGAGCAATCAAACATTCAATTCATAGAGAAGAGTTTGTGAAGCAAAAGATATACTTCATTCTATTCCAAAAGTTCAGTACAAAGTGTAAAAAGGTAATACATTTAGTCACTGTCTACATTTACGCTAGTTTTGAAGAAGTTTGGTCAGGATTTGAATTCCAGGAGGTAAAGAAGCTATGGGATCAATGAATTGTGGAATATTATGAGATCCAGGTGTCCTAATGTGTGGGGCAGGTTGTCTTGGATGGCTTGAGTGACTAGGAACAGATATAGAAGGAGTTTTGAGAGTAGCTAAGATATCTTCAATTTTGCCCATCATCTTCCACAGAAAGCTATTTGTTGACTTCAATTCAACTTCAACTTTTTTCACACTTCTAGAAGCTGCCAAGTCTTCCATTCCTTCTTTGATTACTGCCACTTCCTTTTGTAGAGTAAGCATTTCTTGAGCCTGGACATTAGCAAAAGCTTCTGCAGACCCTCTTAGCCTTCCAAATTCACTTCTGATTATACCTATGCCCTTGGTATAATCCTCTTCCATTTTCTTTCCTGCCTCAAGAGATCCCATTCTGACTCTTAAGTTATCCATTTCTGTTTTGTATGCTTCTAGGACTTGAGTGACTGAATTTTTGGTTGAATCAGAACTGGATGCTATTAATTGGAGTATTGGTTGGATATCACTTGCAGTTTTGGAGTTCTCAAGAATATCAATTCTTTCTTTCAAATTGTCTAATTGTTCTCCAAACTGGTTTAGCTTATTATCAACAGATCTTTGAAATACTTCAAACATTTCACTCATTGAAGACTTGATGGACTCGGTCATATTGTTCATCTGTTGTGCCAAAAAGTCTTGTATACTTGAAGTATCCAAAGTAGGAGCAGTAGCAGCTTGACTTTGATTCGGAATGTTAGCAGCCTGATCAAATGTGGGTGTGCTGTAGGGTATATCAGGCAAGCCAGAAATATCTGGGAAGGAAATATCAAACTCCATATGAACTGGAGAGTCATGCTGTGGCTGAGGCTCAGGGATGTGTGAAGTAGTACCTTCACCAGCCTCTTCTTCTCTCTGTTCCTGGACTTCTTTAGTTCCTTCAATTATAGAAGGGTTAGACTTCTTCTAGGTACCATCAGTTAGTAAGTACCCCATTCTTTGAAAAGTTTTCGCTGTATAGGTGTCAGTGTGAAGTAATACCCTGTTATCTTCTCCTGTCAAGTCAACATTGGCTCTTTGAAAAGGGATTGTGAGGACCATTCCATATGGCAGGCAGGCTTTGACTTTCCTAACTGCCTCTTTCATCTTGCTAATCATAATTGCTAGTAAATTAATTTTCTCGTCAATGATTAGGAGTTCCATGAAGCACAAGTCCCTTTCACTCACCCAGTCAAATCGACCTGTTCTGGGTAGGAAAATATGACTAATGAAGTTGTGTAGGACCCTCATTTCAATTAATAGCATATTTGCTTTAAGAATCCCTATCTCATCAATTTCAGTCCTTTCCAAAATAGTTTGAAAGCCTTGGATCTATCCTTTAGTACAAGATACTTGATTCCTTCAAATGGCATCTCCAAGATACTTCCTAGGATCTCAGTAGTAATGATTATTCTTTTTCCTTTGACCGTAGACTGAATGAGTTTTTCCCATACCTCAGATTTTCATAGAACATTCTAACTAAAGTAGGATATGTCTTAATATCCAATGAACATAGATTTCTCCAGCCCTGGTCCTCAATTAAATCCCCAATCACAAACTGATTTTGTTAAGATATTCAAAAGAATGCATTTGCCAGAGGTGACTGGTCTCATACCTAGGGATCTTTGCTGGCTATGAGAAACTGGGCTACCATCCTCTTCTGACTATGGTTCATTTCGAGGAACAATATCTTCACGAAATTTGCTTCTCCTTTCTTATGGAGCTGCAGCAACACTTCTGCTAGATTTCTTCCCAACCGATCTTTTAGGCGCCATTCCAAGGAAATTGGGTTTAAAGTAGTTTTGGGAAAGTTTAAAGAAATTTGGAAAGTTCTTAGGAGGGAGCTGACGAGGGTTTGGAAGTAAAAATATCACATACAAAACCCTACGGCTCGAGTTAAAAGAGACAACTTGACATCTGAGTCGGCTCGATCAATTGGTCATCTGCTCGAGTCGGCTCGAGTAGAGGGAGCACAAAGATATATTTTTGTATTAATCAAATCCCCAAGAGGTTTAGGATTTGAATTAGAAGGTTGTCTAGATGCATTGTCCTTAGAGTTTTGAGAATTCTTTTAGATAGGATCATATAATCCTAATTCAAAAATTTAATCAATGCAAACTTGTCTAAATCTAATGGTTTTATACAAATATTAGCAAGTAAATTTTCCATAGGTATATTTTCAAGAATAATAACATTGTTCAAAACATGTTTTCTTATTGAATGGTGCCTAATTTTGATGTGTTTAGTTTGAGAGAAATTCAGTGCAAACACATACACAGTACAAGATGTAAGGCCTCCTTGCTGTCAAATATAAAACAGGACCCATCATACCTCTATATAGCATTTGATCAATGTTGGATCCATTTTTATCTTTATCTAACTTAACTTGCAGATAGAACTTATTGGTGTGCTAGCCTCTTTGCTTGTTTCCATGCCGATTTTTTGATGAATTCCTTGATGTACTTAGAACTTATTGGTGTGCTACCTCTTTGCTTTTTCCATGCCGAATTTTTTGATGAATTCCTTGTGTACTTAGCTTGACTTATAAAGTACCTTCCTTCATTGATTGACTTGTAAGCCAGGAAGTGGTTGAATTCACCCAAACCTGTACTAACTCAGTAAATCCATTTACAAAAAATCTTCATTAGTTGTACCAAAGATAGTATCATCAATGAATTATTTGTACAATTATCAGATCATTTTCTTCAAAACATTTTCAAGTAGTAGCATGCTTATGCCAAGTGCTAGATGCTTGTTTCAAACCATGTAAAGTTTTGTTCAATTTAAACACATGATTTGGAACAGGAAAATTTTTCAAAATCCAGTGACTGTTTTACAAAAACTTTGTTTAGGACTAGAAGAACTTTTGAGATTTATTTGAAATAGTTTAAAGTTCATGTAGTAGGCAAATACAAGGAGTAATCTAATAGTCTCAGGTCTTGCTACCAAAGCATAGGTTTCATCAAAATCAATATCCTCTTCTGGATTTAATTCATTTATTATCGAACATTTTCATTTGGTATGTTCCTATTGACCCATCTGGTTTAGTTCATCATGCATGGCCAATATCCAGTTATGATCATTTTCAGCTTTTTTTAACTTTGTAGTACAATTTGAGATATGAAGGCTAGGTAATCATGTGCAGTCCTATGTGATGACCTAGCCCTATACATTGAAAAGGATCACCAATAATTAATTCTTTAGGATGTGTTACATACCTCCATTCTCTTGGTAGATCAGTATGATCCTTACTCACCATTTCACTTCCATCTTGTGTTGGTTTGTCCTAGATTTTTAGATCTTCTATTCCTTTTGTAGAGTACCTGCATCATTATCTATGCACTCATCTTTTCTAGATGGTGAAAGGTTAGCTTCATCAAAAATAACATGAATTGACTCTTCTACAGTGAGAGACCTCTTGTTAAACACTATGTATGCTTTGCTATATGATGAATAACTAAGGAATATGGATTCATCAGATTTTGCATCAAACTTTCCTAGGTTATCTTTGCCGTTATTTATTACAAATTATTTACACCCAAAACATGAAAATAATTAATATTTGATTTTTTTCCTTTCCAGAGCTCATAGGGGGTTTCTTTGAAATTGGTCATATCAAAACTCGGTTTAATATATAACAGGTAGTGTTCACGGCTTCTGCCTAAAGTATCTTGGAAGATTACCTTCACATAATATTATTCTAGCCATTTCTTCCAACATCCTATTTTTCTCTCTACAACACCATTTTATTGTGGTGTTCTAGGAGCGGAGAAGTTGTGATCAATGTCGTGTTCAGTGTAATATTCATCAATAATTGATTTTAAAATTCAGTTTCATGATCACTTCTTATAGAAACAACAGAAAGATTTTTCTCATTTGAAACTTTCTTATGAAATTTTTGAAATACATCAAAAGTTTCATCTTTATGTGCAATGGATAATACCCATGTGAACCTAGAAAAGTCATCTACAATCACAAGTCCATATTTCATACCTCCTAGGCTTGTGGTCCTAGTTGGTCCAAATAAGTCCATGTGAAGTAGCTCAAGGGGTCTAGTTGTTGAAATAACATTTTTTGATTTAAAACTCCCCCTAGTTTGTTTACCTAATTGACAAGCATCACAAACATAGTTAAGATCAACTTTGAAATATGGCAAGCCTCTAACTAGGTTCTTTGAGATTAATTTGGCAATAGTATGCATGCTAGCGTGTCCTAATCGTCTATTCCATAATAGACATGACTCCTTGGTCTTAGCATTCACGGCTACTAGGCTGAAACTACTTGTCATGGCTAGATCATTTAGATCTATCACATAGATATTCCCGAGTCTATAGCCAATGAATTTGTTGCTAGAGTCAAGAGAGTTAGTTATTATACATGATGATTCAAAGATAACTTTGAAGCCTTTATCACAAAATTGACTAATACTCAATAGATTGTGCTTCAACTTATCTACTAGCAATACATCTTCAATAAAAGTATAAGGGGTTAACTTGATCTTATCGATTCTGATTATTTTTCCTTTGCTATTATCTCCAAAGGTAGCCAATCCTCCTTCTTTCATTTGTAGGGTGATAAACTAATCCTTGTCACCCGTCATATGCCTTGAACAGCCGCTGTCAAGATACCACTTTTCTTTAATTTTTAGGCTGCAAGACAATCCTGCAAAACAGTCAATGAGTGATTTTAGGTACCCAAGCTAACTTGGGTCCTTTCGGGTTAGCAACATTGGTTCCTTTTGGAACCCAAATGGTTTTACACTTTAACGCATTGTTCATGGAACTTTTCAAAGAATTGCATTGGAAAGATTTATGCCCAAATCTATGACATGCATAACAGATAATTTTATCATTTTTGAATGATGCATTCTTTGAAGCTATAGTAGATGTAGAAACAGAAATACTTGAATTGAAGTATTTTTGCATAGTATTTTTAGGAATATTTCAAGCCATTTGTAATTGATTTTGATGAAAAAGCTTTTTCAAGTTTAGATTTTGAAATTGAAGCTTTTGAGGATACAAACTTTGTTGCTAAAATCACTTTAGCTCTTAAAGCATTAAGTCCAATTCCAACATTACTTTTAGAGTCTTTTTATTCTTTCAAAATTAGCTCAAGCTTATTTGAACTCAAGGTCAATTTTTCTACTAAAGGCTTAAGCTTTTCAACCTCCTTTTTTAAATCAGTATTTTTGGCAACTAAAATATTTTGTCTCATTTAAAACAGTTTTTTCATTGTTCAAGACTATAACACTTTCAGAAAGGTTATCCATTTTCTTTGCAAATGTTATTCTTTTCAAAATTTTCATCCTTTTCTTTAATAAAACATCGTTTTGTTTCTTAAGGACTTGATTTTAATTCCAGCTTTCTTGAATTCGATAAGTAAATCATGAAATGTTGAACTCAGTTCATCATAAGTAAACTCAGTTTGAAGCTCAGGGGATGATACCTCGTTTTCGAGACCCATTAAACAAAGATTTGTAGATTTTGGAGCCTCTTCGTCTTTAGTGGATGAGGATGCTTCACTGTCGCTCTATGTCTCTACCATTGCTTTCTTTTTCTTTTTCTAAGTCCCTTTTTCAATAAAGGACAGTCTAGTATGATGTGCCCTGGCTTTTTACACTCATAACATGTGGGTACTTCTCTTTCTTTCTCCTTTTCCTTGTCCTTCTCTCGTACTGAACTCTTTGTTCTTGTAGGATTTTTAAAATATCTTCCTTTTCTTCTTCCCAAGAATTTTCTAATTTTCTTACGACCATGGCAACATCTTCATCTTCCATGTCACTTTCAGTAGAGGAGCTTTCTTCTTCCGATTCTTCATCCCTTTTGGATCCATAGCAGCTTTAAAGGCGATCGATCTCTTTTTCTTTTGATCATCTTTAGTTCAGTGCTGCATGGTCAGTTTATGTGTGTGAGAGATCCTAGCAATTCATCCAGCAATAAGGTATTCAAATCTTTTGCTTCTTGAATGGCCATCACTTTTGGATCCCACTTATCCAGAAGAGATCTTAGAATTTTTTGCACTAGATCTGCATTAGTATATACCTGCCAAGACTTTTTAGGCCATTAATAATATCAGTGAATCATGAAAACATGGCAGATATTGTTTCATTTGGTTCCATCTTAAAATTCATAACTAATACAAGAAGATTAATTTTTGAAGATTTCACTTGAAAAGTTCCTTCATGGGTCACTTCGAGTTTATCCCAAATTTCTTTTGATGAGGAGCAAATAGAGATTCGATTAAACTCATTACTATCCAAAGCACAATATAAGATATTCATGGCTTTGGCATTTAACTCTCCCATCTTCATGTCATGTTCATCCCAATCCTCTTCAGGTTTAGGAACGTCCACTCCATCAATTTTAATCATGGAATGCAAGGACCCTTTAGAATAACCTTCCACAACTAAAATTACAGCTTGAATATAAATCTTCATTCTAGCTTTCCAATATGCATAATTTGTGCTAGTGAAGAGTGGAGGTCTATTTGTTGATTGGCCTTCGGCCAAAGACAGACTTATGGGATGAGCCATCAATCTTTACTCTAGTGTATTCAGAGATTCCACTCTGATACTAGTTGTTGCCCAAGTGGCTACCCAAGAGGGGGGTGCATTGGGACTTTTGAAAATTTAAACAAGTAATGTGCTATTTCAAAATCCTTTGCAAGTGGTAGGTGCTGTGATAAGGTTATAGAATGCAGAAGCTAAACAAAGTAGAGAAAGCACAACACAAACACACCAATTTTATAGTTTTCAGAGCAACCTAGCTCCTACATCCACTACCCAAGACACCACTTGGGATTTTCACTATATTCACACCCGAATACAGTAAGTTTGTTTTACAGGATCACAATCCAAAACCTCTACATTTGGTTTTACGAGATCACCAAAGAAAACCCAACATCTTTGGTTTTAGCAGGCTCACTAAAGAAACCTAAACTTGGTTTTCACAGGATCACCAAGAACCTATTTGGTTTTTCAACCGGGCTCACCAATAACCCAACAATTCAAAGATTGAATTGAAAATACATGCAACAATAAATGACAAACTCAAGTTGTCGGATAGTTGCCGGTGCAGTTCATTGGAAGTCCACTTGAATGCACTTGAATAAGCTTTAATGACTTCAGTGGCTTCTTCCAAAGTTGATTCAAGCTTTAGATCAGAGTTGATGAGGGCTTGAATGCAGACTTGAATGCACTTGTGCTCTATCTCTTATGGTTGGTTGGATATTCAATGAAGCTCTCTCTTTTTTTCTTTTTGAACTCTCTTCTTAATTGATTTAATATAGTTCAAATTCTTCAAATTTAAAGTCTTCCATCATCCCAAGGCAGTTCTAGCCGTTGTAGACCATTGGGGAATGATTTGTAACCGTTGGAGTACTTTTTGGCATTTAAAAATAAATTCTAGAACTAGCCGTTAGATACCTGGAAGCGACATTCGAGTCGGCTCAGATTCCTTCGTGTCGGCTCGGATCCTTTGAGTCGATTGGTCGAGTCACCATTTCTGTAATGCAGTCGGCTCTTTGTCTCAGGGCGTAGAACGTCACTCTGGATGAGTCGGCTCTTCACAGCTCGGGTCGACTCGAACTTGAATCTTGAAATTCTTGAACTCGAGGTGTCGGCGCTTTTCATCTTGGGTCGGCTCTTCTTCTCAGGTTCGAAAAACCTTACTCTGGAAGAGTCAGCTCGATGCAATTTGGGTCGGCTCGCATTCTCACGCTTTTGAAATTAGGTCTGGCAGAGTCAGCTCTTTCTAGGTCGGGTCGGCTCGCCTGGCTATTCTCAGAAACTTTTAGGAAATGATTTCTGGAGGAGTCGGCTCGGACTGATTCCAGTCGACTCGGATTCACTAGAGTCGGCTCGCTTTCCATCGAGTCAGCTCTGCGTTCCAGAATCCTGTTGTGTGCCAGTAAGCAGAGTCGGCTCTTCTTTTCTTGGGGTCGGCTCGAGTGTCTTCTTCAAAATTTTTACAATTTAAACTTAAAGAAAACTCTCACTAACTCTTTTACAACTTCACACAAACCAACTCAAGGCAAAATCTAAGGCACACACACTCGTAGAAGTAACTCTTTTACTTGATTTTTCTTAGCATTTTCATTGGGTTCTTCTTTACAAAAATACTTACAACACAACTCAAGCAAGAAAATAGAAATGTAGGAGTTGAAGTTTGAACATGTTATACATCCTACAAAAACTTGTCAAACACTTGAAGAGTTGTCAGTAATAAATATACATGCTCCAATGTTTGTTATCATCAAAATCACTTATGGGGTCAACAGGGGTTAACGATTAGCATGCGGGTGATCATCTCCAGAGGGATCCCTGGCATGTCCAATACCTATTAGGTTACGATTGTGTAGTGGAAGACCGGATTTCAAAATTTTAATCCTTGAAATCCTAGTCGATCGAAACCCTAGACCCAGGACTACCTTGATTGTATCAATTAACAAGACAAAATAATAGGAAATAGAAGAATATTTGTAATGCTAATATCTCTTATTCCATAGGCATACAAGAGTATGCTCTCCAGAGGTGATCCACATAGGATTGGATCAAGAAAATGTTGGGAATTGTGTCCTAGAGCCAATCTCCTAGGCTGTAGATGGTTGTGCTTAGTTTTGTAATTTGTATATGAATTAATAAAACTTTATTTTGGCAGCTCATCACATTATTCATTTCCCTGAAATGACTCTATTTATGCGATGAAGTCCTTAGGACTGCACTAACTTTGATATAGAAAGGATATATCGAGTGGTCCTTTAAAAGGTTCACAACCAAAGATACATTGTATAGAACGGCAATGTATCAAGTATAGGTTATTGTGGTTTACATCGTTTAGTTGTCCTCTTGACCAAGGAGCGTGGTGACACTGATGTGATATGTAAGTGGGATGTGTGACATCTTATTGAACGTGACTCCATGGAGATCCTTTCTGCCAAAGGATTGATCGCGATTGGATATGGGTATATGTGTTCCTTCGACCAGAGGTTACCATGGTAGCTTGCAAGCAACTCCCTGTGCTTTGGTACTAGACTACCCAGATTTCTAATCCGGTGACGGAAGGTTTCTGGGTACAGGCAAGTACTTGTGGAGCAGTGGTGGACCAAGATGAAATTGACCAAATTGTTTAGATTGAATGTCTCGCAGTGTCTCAATTTAGCAAATCATCGACCAGGGTAGTCCTAGTGAGGAGTCACTGGACTTGCGAGGTTGAAACATGTTGTGGATTGACTCAGTTAGGGTTGGCAGTCTAACCCTAGGTCATCTTGAGCATTAAATCAAAGGGATGAATTATATGGTAACCATATGCCAGAGATTCGATAGATTACTCTTGCATCTTCGGTCTATCCGGATGTCGGGATCCATTGCTAGATGGTATCTTGTGCTGGTACTGAAAGTGTTACAGTGCTACCGTTTAAGTTCGAACCTATGAGGTCACATGCCATAGAGGATTTTTTTCTGATCCGGAAACTGATCAACGATTGGGAATCGTTTCGGTATTAAGGTCAAACGGACTGATTAAGCACACATTGATTTTTTCTGGTCTATCTGGTCTGATTTGGATCGACCAGGAATTGTTCCCGGTAGATCATGATTGGTCCCAATTTTCTTATTGATCGGGTTTGGTCGGATTGGGGATTTTTATTGAATCGATTTTGGTTTTGATGAACCAGTTTTTATCATAGTATGATTTCACGGTATTTACTCTCCCAGCCTTTTTTTATCACCGGTTTATTACATGGTTTATATCTTGGCCGGTTTACTCGGTGTTTTATGGTTCACCGTTTTATCCTTTCCTTCCCTGCTCTGTTTCACCGATTGTATGAGATATGATAACATCTTGATGTTTGAATTGCTTGACCGATTGTATGAGAGATGATTAACATCTTGATCGTTTGAATTGCTTGAAGATCGACCGCGTGGGTTATCAGATTTGATCCTTGGCACCGTGAACTTGAAGGAGTCTCCCGGTGGTTTTTTTTCTCCCGACGTCTTTCCCCTCTCGGTATTTGTCTTCACGGTGAATTGGTTTCGTCCAGCGAGTTCCCTGCTATTAAACCGATCTTAAAATTATTCAGATTGAGTTTTTATTCATCCGGTCTCCTCTCACGTTGTCATCCCTGCCTTCACGGGCATTCACAGCTGCTGTCCTTCGTTTCCTTCAGCGTTTTTTAGCCCGCTGTATTTTTTGGTTGCTGGCCGTGAGAGATAGCAAGGGGAGGAACAGAGCACGGTTTTCTCCGCCAGTTTGATTTCTGGTTTTGGAAGGTCGCTTGCAGCGTGCGAGGAAGAAGCAGGCCGTGAGATCAGGAGAGGGGAAGTAACAGGAGAATCTGGGCGTGCGGGAGAAATAAAACCACAGCCCGTGAGAAGAGAACGTGGAACAGGGGCTTGCGGTGTGAGAGAGAAGAACAGGCCTTGCGAGGAGAAGAGTTTTTCTGGGACGAATTTTTGAGTGAAAAATTCGTTGGAGCATTCCGTGAAATCCTTTCCCCTGTTTTTGAGTTTCCTTTATGTGCTTTTGGTGGAGCAAGGGAGGTCTTGAAGAAGACTGTCTCTTCGTTGGTTGATTCATGGACTAGCATCATTCCGCGAGTTGGATCAGCGAGAGTCCGTGCATGGATATTCTAGAGGGTGGACACTTGGATATCTCAAGAGAAATCCGTGAGAGCCTGTGCATGATACTCTAGAAGGTGGATACTTTGATACCTCAAGAGATTGCACCGATCCTCTCCTCTTCTCCTCTTCTTGCTATGTTGCATATCTGATTTGCTGTTGAAGGAGTTCAACCGGCTGCTTCATTTGCTGTTAAAGGAAGCTCTACAAAGGTATGTGATTTATTTTTTGTTATCATGCATGCTTAGATCTATATTATATCATGTTATTTATAATTATTGCAATTGCCTATACATGTCTATATTTCAGTTTCATGCATCATGTTATGTTAGATCCTGTGCATGAGTAGGTTTTTTCCGTATGCATGCTTAAAAAGTTTAATTATGCAATACCTACTCCCTGGTGTAGCGTGCCTAGGGTAGGCGTCAGGTGCACCAGGTTTCCTTTTAGTGGTATCAGAGCCACAGGTTCCTATATAGCATATCATGATTGCATGTAATTGGATCTGTATCTAGATTAGGGATTACTTTTAGGAACCTAGTTGAGACCTTCACCATGGCTATGTGTCCAGGTTAATCAGGATTTAAACCCCTAATTTTCTATTCCACGAGGCGGTTCATCTATGTTGGCCTTTTCAGAAGGATCCTTAAAACAAACCTATGGTATTAAAATATTTTAATCCTGATACATGATTATATATTGGCATGTCTAAAATTGTTTTGGCTTGCAATATTATCAATGATATGATAGAACTAGATATGATGCATGAAAGATGTAAAAGAATTTACATGAATTTAATTAAAAATATTTTAATTAAAAGTTGGCTTATAATATAATAATTATGATTGAAAGATTAATTAAATGATAAGCCAGATTAGGGTTTATGAAACCTAATGTCATTTGAATAAGCCATCCGGGTTAATTGGGTTAGATGTCTGATTGGGTCCATTTATTGGGTTAGACCTAAGGTTAGTTGAATTGGACTTAAGAGAACTAATCAAATGTTGATTAAGGACCTTCTCTTTAGTATCTATCTAATAGTTGGATGGGTTAGTCCATTCTTCTAAATGGATCTAATTAGTGGCTCTATGGTAAGCCCGAGTTCTTAGGCTGGTCTAATCAAGTCTAGTAAACCGATTGGTGTCTACGTAGGTTTGGCATTTTTTATCATGGTTGCATGAGGCTACCTCTTTCCTGGCCAACTTGGTTGGTGTCTAGGAAAGATGGTTAATGATGGATACTCACCCCTGATCTCACATACCTGGCCAATTCGATCAACCAGAGCTGATTAAAAGAGCTTATTGATTCGAGTTAACCCATGTCACCCAAGTTGATCAGCCTGTCTGATCTTTAGGTGCCCATGGACCAACTTGTTGAATTTAATTCAACCCTCCCGAGAATTGATTTGATTAGTAGGAGGTTGATCCAAGTTCTTCTCTCTATTCTTCTGTCATAATTTAATTAAAATCCTCTAAAATTATTAGGTCCTGAAAAAGACCAAGTCAATAAGTTGATGGTGTCTTAGCCTTCCATTAAGTGGATTAGTAATGAGTCCTTTAGCTTGGTGTATATCGGCAGTTCCAAAGAATGGGTGTACATCCGGTTACTGGAATTATTCTCCCATAGATGATGGTTCAGTGCAACCTTCTTAACGGTGATCAAGTGGGCCGGCCAAAGTCGGGCTTGGTCATCGTTAGCTGAAAGCATCGGATTTATCATATTGATGGTTGACCTAACCAGAGACCCACAATAGGAGGCCCAAAGGCTAATTGGGGGTTCTGTGGGGCAAAATTAATTACTGGAAGTTACTTAGGGAAGTAATTGGTTAGAAAACCTACCTTTAGGCGTGTATGGGTGAGCCGGCCAAAGTCGGGCTCATACATGGTCTATTGGATTTTAGTACCCACTATGAAATGATGATTTCATGGATTGGAGTTAGAGGCTCCCAATCTAAAAAATTAGTGGGAGGGACCTTTAGACTAAAGTCTAAGTCTTTTGGTTTAATTGATTAATTCATATACTAATTTGGTCTTAATTTTCCTTTCAGATGTCTTCAATCCTTTTGCTCCACTCACTTCTCGATAGCGAGAAGTTAAAGGGTCCCATTTTGATAGCTGGTACGAAAATTGAGGATAGTCCTAGAGCATAAGCGGATCCTTTATATGATAACGGATCCAGCACTCGAAATCCCTCTTGCCAATGCTCGGAGTTCGGTCAGGGACACTTATTTGAAGTGGGTTTCTATCGGACTATTGTCTGATGCATAATGTTGGAGACGATGAACGACGAGTTCAGTCGCAAATTCGAGGAGGCCCGGCCATAAGAGATTCTTCAAAAGTTGAAGGAATCTTTTGCCACGCCAGACGATGTGGAGCGGTACAAAGTGTCTTGTGCCATCTACAATTCCAAAATATGGAATGGCGGTTCGATCATTGATCATGTATTGTATATGATCGAGATGATCAAATGATTGGGCAAGCTCGGATGTCCCTTGCACGAGCAACTCGGCAAGGATGCGATCCTGAATTCTTTACCCTCCTCCTATCTTGACTTTCTCGATCATTATAGAATGAATAAGCCAGCAGTCAATTACCATGATTTGATGGGGATGCTGCAGACTTACGAGAAGGACCACCAACTGAATGAAGGGGTGATGAATTTAGTGGGAGGTTTTAAAAGTCGTCGTCCCTTTAAGAAAGGGAAGAAAATTGTAAGGGAAGAAGGTGTAGAGTGCCCCTGGCCCAAGTCAGACCAAGAAAGTGAAAGCTGATCAAGCTGGTGTAGAGTGCTTTTACTGTAAGAAGCAGGGATACTGAAAGAGGAACTGTCCTCTTTATCTGGCATCCTTAGACCCGAACAGGCCAAGGAAGGGAAAGCAGCAGGGTGCTAGACAAGGTTTTTATATGATAAAACCTTGTAATTTCTCTATTTGTGACACTGCTAACTGGGTATTGAATACTAGTAGTCCTATTCATGTTTGCAATTCGTTACAGGGATTGCAGTTTAGCATGTCATGGCCTGTTAATGTAATGTACACGTCTAGCAAACGCCCAAGGATAGAAAATGTTAGTAACTTGTATCTATGCCATTGTAGGCTAGCTCATTTAACCAGAATAGGATAAACAAGTTATGAGGAGATGGGCTCCTCAAGGTCAGTGATTCTAACTCACTGCCCACTGTGAATCCTGTTTGCTTGGTAAAATGACCAAGTCACCTTTTGCTGGAAAGGGTGAACGAGCTACAGAACTTCTAAGTCTCATACATACTAATGTATGCGGATCCATGACAGTTAGTGCCAGAGGTGGATACAGATATTTCATTATATTTATAGATGACCTGTCCAGGTATGGTTATGTCTTCTTGATGAGACATAAATCTGAGTCATTTGAAATGTTCAAACGATATCATAATAAAGTGGAGAAATAAACTAGAAAGAGTATTAAAATCCTTCAATCTGATCGAGGCGGTGAATACCTATCCGGTGAGTTCATGACATATCTTGAGGAGAATGAATTCTCTCTCAGTGGACTCCTCCAGGTACACCCCAGTTGAATGGTGTGTCCGAAAGGAGGAATCAAACCCTGTTGGATATGGTTCGATCCATGATGGGCTTTATAACTCTGTCGCTATCTTTTTAGGAATATGCACTTGAGACAGCTTGTTACTTGTGAATAAAGTTCCGAGTAAGTCTGTTGTCTCCTCTCCATATGAGTTATGGACTGGACGTAAGCCCTCAATTTCATACTTTCGGGTATGGGGCCCACCCCGGAAGGATGGCCTCGCTCTATTTGCAAAATGCTTCGAAAGAAGAACATATTGCCAAGGCCCGACCGGTCCGCCAGCTGCCTAGCCCCCTTTCTTTGCCCGCCGGCTGCCTAGCTCGATATTCTTTGAGATATGTTTTCCAGCTTATGTAAAGCATTTAGACTCAGATAAACTTGGTCTTAGGTCTGATCGGTGCCTGTTTATTTGGTACCATAAGGAAACAAAAGGATATTTCTCCAACTTGGAGGACGAACAGGAAGTGTTCGTTGCTCTTAGGGCTATCTTTTTGGAAAAGGAGTTTCTTGGAGAAGGAACTGTAGCCTCTAAGATTGAACTTGGTGAAGTTCAATCAGTAGAAGAACCAGCACACTCTAAGGATATCATAGAATCGTCTGTGATTAGATCACATCCGGAACCCATTAATAGGAGATCCGGTAGAGTACCACGTCAGCCGGATAGATACTATGGTTTCTTTGTCCGAGACGGTGATCCCATTGAGCTCGATAAGAACGATGAGGATCTAATCACCTATATGGATGCATTTCAGATATCTGACTCTAAGGCATGGCTTGGAGCCATACGATCTAAGATGGAGTCCATGGAGATCAACAATGTATGACATTGGTTGATGCACCTGAAGGGATAAAATCCATCGGGTGTAAGTGGATTTTCAAGAGAAAAAGGGGCGCAGATGGGAAGGTGGAGACCTATAAAGCCCGTCTAGTTGTCAAGGGATATCGTCAGCGATATGGTATCGATTATGATGAGACATTCTCTCCTGTGGCAATGCTCAAGTCCATTCGGATCATGTTTGCTTTGGCAGCACATTTTGACTACGAGATCTGGTAGATGGATGTCCGAACTACTTTCCTAAATGGGGAGCTGGATGAGGAGGTGTATATGATAAGCCTGAAGGGTTCACATCCACAGACGAGTCAAAAGTGTGCAAATTGTAGAGGTCCATTTATGGACTCAAGCAAATATCTCGAAGTTGGAACATGCGATTTGATAGGTGTATCAAATCGTATGGCTTCGTTAAGAACGGAGAGGAACTCTGCATCTATAAGTGGGTTAATGGTTCTGTGATTGTATTCCTGGTACTGTATGTTGATGACATTCTCTTAATGGGGAATAACATTACAGCATTGCAAGGAATAAAGGTCTTGTTGTCATCTCAGTTTTCCATGAAGAACTTTGGTGAAGCTTCTTACATACTGGGTATGAAGATCTGTAGAGATAGATCTAAGAGACTTCTAGTATTGTCCCAATCTATGTACACTGATACCGTGCTGAAACGGTTCAGCATGGAGAATTCCAATAAAAGCTATCTTTTGATAGGTTCTGGAATTACTCTTTCTAAGAAGGATTATGCGATAACTCCTGAGGAAAGAGAGCGCATGAATAGAGTTCCTTATGCTTCTGCAGTGGGCTCTATCATGTATGCTATGACATGTACTAGACCAGACATGGCAAACTCACTAGGAGTAGTGAGCAGATACTAGTCTGACCCAGGTGAGGTGCATTGGAAGGTGGTTAAGACCATCCTGAAATATTTGAGAAATACTAAGGACCAATGGCTGATTTATGGAAAACCTAACTTGAAACTTGTGGGGTATACTGACTCCAGTTTCCAATCAGACAGAGATGATAGCAAGAGTGTGTCAGGATTTGTGTTTATCATGAATGGAGGAGCGATCTGCTAGAAGAGTTCCAAGCAGGCAATAATTGCAGACTCGATAAGCAAAGCAGAGTACATTGCAGCATCAGATGCAGCAAAGGAAGCCATGTGGTTGAGGAAGTTCCTTGGAGAGCTAGGGATGGCATCTTCCCTAGATGGTCCGTCCTGTGTATTATGACAGCACAGAAGCCATTGCTCAAGCTAAGGAGCCAAAGTCTCTTCACCGCACTAAGCACATTCTGCGGTGCTATCACCTCGTGCGAGAGATTGTGGAACGAGGTGACATTAATTTATGAAAATCGATGGAAAGGAGAATCTGGCCGACCCCTTCACCAAAGCCTTCGAAATTAAAGAGTTCGACTATTGTAAAAGAGAAATGAGTATTAGATACTGTTATGATTGGCTTTAGTACAAGTGGGAGTTATTGGAAATTGTGTCCCAAAGCCAATCGCCTATGCTGTAGGCGGTTGTGCTCAGTATTGCAATTTATATATGAATTAATAAAACTTTATTTTGGCAGCTCATTACATTATTCATTTCTCTATAATGAACTCTATTTATGTGATGAAGTTCTTAGGACTGCACTAACTTCGATATAGAGATGATATATCGAGTGGTCCTTTAAAAATGTTCACAACCAAAGGATACATTGTACAGGACGGCAATGTATCAAGTGTAGGTTGTTGTGGTTCACATCATTTGGTTGTCCTCTTGACCAAAGGAGTGTGGTGACACTGATGTGATCTGCAAGTGGGATGTGTGACATTTCATTGAACTTGACTTCGTAGAGCTCCTCTCTGCCAAAGGATTGCTCGCGATTGGATATGGGTATATGTGTCTCTCCAACTTGAGATCACCATGGTAGCTTGCAAGCAACTTCTTGTGCTTTGGTGCCAGACGAACCAGATTTCTAATCCGGTGACGGAAGGTTTCTGGGTACAGGCAAGTACTTGTGGAGTAGTGGTGGACCAAGACGGAATTGACCTGTCCAAATTGTTTGGATTGAATGTCTCGTAGTGTCTCAATTTAGCAAATCCTCAGTCGAGGTAGTCCTAGTGAGAAGTCACTGGACTTGCGAGGTTGAGACATGTTGTAGATTGACTCAGTTAGGGTTGACAGTCTAATCCTAGGTCATCTTGAGCATTGGAGGTCAAAGGAATAAATTATACGATAACCATATGCCAGAGGTTTGATAGATTGCTCTCGCATCTTCGGCCTATCTGGATGCCGGGACCCATTGCTAGATAATATCTTGTGCTGGTACTGGAAGTATTGTAGTGCTACCGTTTATGTTCGAACCTATGAGGTCACATGTCATAGAGGATTTTTTCTAATCCAGGAACTGATCAATGATTGAAAATCGTTTCGGTATTAAGGTCAAATGGACTGATTAAGCATACATTGATTTTTTCTGGTCCATCTGGTTTGATTTGGATCGACCATGATTTTGGGTCAATCAGGAATTATTCTTAGTAAACCAGGACTGGACCAAATTTTCTTATTGATCGGGTTTGGTCGGATCGGGATTTTTATTGAATCGGTTTTTTTTTGATGAACCGGTTTTTATCATGGTATGATTTCACGATATTTACTCTCCCAGCCATTTTTTTATCACCGGTTTATTACATGGTTTATATCTTGGTCGGTTTACTCGGTGTTTTATGGTTCACCGTTTTATCCTTTCTTCCCTGCTCTGTTCACCGATTGTATGAGATATGATTAACATCTTGATCGTTTGAATTGCTTGGAGATCGACCGCGTGGGTTATCAGATTTGATCCTTGGCACCGTGAACTTGAAGGAATCTCTCGGTGGTTTTTTTTCTCCCGACGTCTTTCCCCTCTCGGTATTTGTCTTCACGGTGAATTGGTTTTCTTCCAGCGAGTTCCCTGCTATTAAACCGATCTTAAACCTATTCAGATGGAGTTTTTGAATTCCGGTCTCCTCTCACGTTGTCATCCCTGCCTTCACGGGCATTCACAGCCGATGTCCTTCGTTTCCTTCAGCATGTTTTAGCCTGATGTATTTTTTGGTTGCTGGCCGTTAGAGATAGCAAGGGGAAGAACAGAGCACGGTTTTCTCCGCCGGTTTGATTTCTGGTTTTGGAAGGTCGCTTGCAGCGTGAGAGGAAGAAGCAGCTGTGAGATCAGGAGAGTGGAAGTAACAGGAGAATCTGGGCGTGCGGGAGAAATAAAACCACAGCCCGTGAGAAGAGAGCGATAGGGGCTTGCGGTGTGAGAGAGAAGAACAGGCCTTGCGAGGAGAAGAGTTTTTCTGGGACAAATTTTTGAGTGAAAAATTCATTGAAGCATTCCGTGAAATCCTTTTCCCTATTTTTGAGTTTCCTTTGTGTACTTTGGTGGAGCGAGGGAGGTCTCGAAGAAGACTATCTGTGGAGATTTCTTTGATCTTCCCTGCTCTATATGATCGTGATCTGTTTGTTAATTTTTAGATGATGCCTTCCAAGAGTCGGATCAGCGAGAGAGCCTGTGCATGGATACTCTAGAGGGTAGATACTTGGATACTTTAGAGATTGCACCGTTCCTCTCCTCTTCTTGTTGTGTTGCAGATCTGATTTGCCGTTGAAGGAATTCAACCGACTACTTCGATTTGCTATTAAAGAAAGCTTTATAAGAATGTGATTTACTTTTTTGTTATCATGTATGCTTAGATATAGATTATATCATGTTATTTATTATTATTACAATTGCCTATACATGCCTATGTTTCAGTTTCATGCATCATGTTATGTTAGATCCTGTACATGAGTAGGTTTTTTCCGTATGCATGCTTAAAAAGTTTAATTATGCAATACCTACTTCCTATTATAGCCTACCTAAGGTAGGCGTTGGGTGCACCAGCTTTCCTTTACTCTTCCAGGCAGCCTTTCTTCCTTTAGCAGCCTTCCTTCTTTTCTAAGACATTTTTCCTTTCAAAGAGTACCTCAAAATCTTTTTAAAACTCTGTTACTATCATATTGTCTTTTCTAATTCTCTTCCTAAGTTCTTGTTTTAAACTAGTAGCATTGTCTTAAAATAGTGGACTTGTCTTAAAATAAAAGACTTGTCCTACCAAGGAAAAGAAGAGAGTTGTTAGGACAAACTTTTGATACTTTGGTTTCAATAACCAAAGCCTTTATATAGGAAGAGAACAGGTGCCTAATATGCCCTTTCATCAGCCCCTAATATGATATTTAACATATCAGATAAGACCCTTCAAGAAGGAGTCTTTAGGTAGAAAGTTGCAAGGTGAAACATTGTTCCACTAATACTTTTATGCCAAGAGTTGCTTATGGCAACTCTTCAGGAAAAACTAATAATAATTTTTAATTTTAGAATAAAAAACTTGGTCCTACATCTCAATAGGCATATGAATTAGAAAGACTTATCTAGAAGAAGGTGATTGATAAGCAGGACTCTAGCCCATCCTATGGTCCATATTATCCAAGCATGGCATCTCTTCATGAAATCATGCCTATTATTACATATTTTGACCAGTCAAATTCAGTCCAAATGGGTACCTATTAGAGATGATAGGGGCTAAGTTTTATCACCAAAAAGGTGATTTAATTATAGGACTCTTGGTCCTTCTATGCCCATTAAAAATTGCGTATACCAATATTGGCACCAAGTCCCAAGCCCTTGGGACTCTTGCTTTATTAATAGATAAAGGTAATAAAATTAAGATAAATCTCAATTTATTTGCCCCACTTTAGGTTCAACCCAATTTAAGTCCCACTAAAGTTAGTTAGTCCAAAAGGCAAGCATTTAAATCCAATCTAATTTGGTTAGGAGTTAGGCTAGCCAACAATGCTAGTATAATAATTAGATAGCCAATTAGGATCCTATGATCCTAATAAAATGCAAATAACTTCCTTGATCAATTCCTTAATGTGTGTGACCCTTTGAGCTCCTTATCTAGCTAGCAGTAGGTTTAGGTTCATGTCAATTTAGTTCGATTAGAAATTAACTAATCGAATCAGGTAAAATCAAGCTAATCCTAGCTGCTAATTTGATCCATCTTTCAAATTGACTCATGAATTCAATCAATTTAATTCATGATAACCTACAAGATATGATTGACATTTAGCAATGTATCATGCTTATCCAAAAGATGAAGAATCTGGTTGAAATTATCAAAAAACCCTTTAGTGGCAAGTTACCATGGAATTCAATCATTCGATCTTCCTTTATCCCGAATAAGTGATGGATATAGAAAATTATCGAACCCTCATACTTTATTCATTTGACCCTCAAATCACTGATGAAGACTTGATCGATGAAAGATTGGAAACTCATTTCTAATATCATGTTGCTTTGATCAAAGACTTATTGAGTCATCATTTGATGAGATTGTATGGGATAAATACTCCTTTTATTAGGAGTGATCGATTCTTAGTTGACCTACTCATAACCTTCATACATAATTCACCATATCCATGAAAATCCTATACATGACTAAGTCATGAATGAGTATGAACCAAAACACGGATTCTTGTGTACAAGATATCATGGTGATATCAGGTCTAAAGA
This sequence comes from Areca catechu, assembly GCA_021397845.1. Lineage (NCBI taxonomy): Eukaryota > Viridiplantae > Streptophyta > Magnoliopsida > Arecales > Arecaceae > Areca > Areca catechu. The sequence goes on from CM038038.1 coordinate 43,730,814, forward strand.
TCACTTACATAACTTTCACTAAGAGAATCATCTTTTGACAAGTAAGGCTTCAACAAATGTTCTCATGATAGATCAATTCAGTGAACTCATATCCTAATAAGCACCCACATCCTTATATTAGTGTTCCAACACAAGTGATCGTGAGACCAATCACTCTCTCCATCGAGCATACATAGGATGTCTAGTCTCTCCAGAAACATCGATCCCCGACTCGATAATCCTATGACTAGAATATTTTAAATTAGGATTTATAAGATCATAGATCTCACTATTATAAACTCCATCATATAACCCTAAAATCATTTTCCTAATTTATAGGGTTCATCATAATCTTAAAATAACAAAGTATAAGACATAGCATATGATAAATAAAATACCTTTTATTAATATCATACTTGAGTTGGAAGAATTTTATAGATAAGCTCCTATTTCATAAGAAATATGATTGACTTTTAGGGCACTATTCTCTTAATCTCTCACTTGCACTAAAGCCATCACCCTTGTATTTAATTCCCATACAATCTAAATGGCAATCAAATTTCTATTAAGGAAGGGCTTTAGTGAATGGGTCTACATGTTGTTCTTTGTATATACTCATTCTAAATCCTGTCTTTCAATGATCTCATGAACAAGATGGAGGCATCTTAGGATGATCCTTGATCTGGATTTTCTTGATCTTTTTCTTATACTTATCCTCTTACATTTTATCATATCTAAGTGGCACTGGCTGATGTATTACAGTAAATACATTCAATTTTGAGATGAATTTTTTCATCCAAATAGCTTCCTTAGTGACTTCATTAGCAGCTATATTCTACCTCAGTAACTGAGTCGGCTATAGTTGTTTCTTGGTATTTTCCAACTCACTACAACTTCATACCCTGATATAGATTTATTATCATTTGAATCTGATTAAAATTTTAGTCAGTATAGCCTTCTAGTTTTAAATTTGATCCTCCAAATATTAGAAAAACATCTTTAGTCCTTCCAAGGTACATAAGAATATTTTTCATAACTTTTCAATGATCCTCCCTTGGATCAGCCTAGAATTTGCTTGCTATGCCTAAGGCATAAGAACATCAGGCTTAGTATATAACATGGCATACATGATGATCCAGCAGCCAAAGCATAAGGAATCTTACTCATCCTTTGTCTCTCTTCAAGTATCTTAGGAGACATCTTCTTAGAAAGATGTATGCCTTGACTCATGGCAAGTAACCCCTTTTACTTTCTCCATATTTAATCATTTCAATACTAAGTCATGTACCTAGATTAAGATAAGTCGAGCATCCTCTTAGATCTATCTCTATAGAACTTTATATTTGTTATATAAGATGCTTCTACCAAATCCTTCATAGAAAACTATTTAAATAGCCAAGCTTTGATCGATTGTAACATTAGAATATCATTTTCAATGATAAGTATGTCATCAACATACAATATTAAGAACATAATGGCACTTCCATTTGTCTTCTTATATATACATGGTTCATCTACATTTTTTATGAAACTAAATTTCTTAATTATTTTATCAAATCAGATGTTCCAACTCCTCGATGCTTGCTTTAATCCATAAATATATTTTTTAAGCTTACAAACTTGATTTGGTCTCCTACTTGAGACAAACCGTTCTGATTGTGATATATAGAATTCTTTCTCAAGATACCCATTGAGAAAGGAAGTCTTTACATCCATTTTCCATATTTCATAATCATAGTATGTAGCTATAGTAAGCAAATTATAATGGACTTGAGCATAGCTACTGGTAAAAATGTTTCATCATAGTCAATTCCATGTTTTTGTTTGAAACCTTTTGCCACTAGCCCATCCTTGTAGGTTTTTACTTGGCCATCTACTCCAATCTTCCTTTTGAAGAATCATTTACTTCTTATTAGATTTACTCCCTTAGGTGGATCAACCATGGTCCAAACTTGGTTGGTTTTCATGGAGACCATTTCAGATTTCATGGCATCAAGATATTTGTTAGAGCTTTTACTCTTGATAGCTTCCATATAGGTCAAAGAATCATTATCTTGAATGATGCTGGCTTCTGGCTTCTTTGTCATTACTAATGATAATGCCATGTCTGAGAGGTGCATCCCATACTCTCTCTGACCTATAGAGAGGAGGTGCATGTTATGGTGGTACCTTATTAATAGGTACTTGTGGTTGAGGAATTTGAGGTTGATTGTCTATAAGAGTAGGTTGATCTTGTACTTTATTAAGTTCAAGTATCCTACCACTACCTCCTTCTTGGTTAAGTTCCTTTTCCAAGTAAGTATCATGCCTACTGACAAAATGGTGCAGATACCAGGGCCATAAAGATCGACAGGTTGAACCCATATCCCCGTAGATCACCCGTGAATAAAGCCCTGAACCCAAACCCTTTTTACTTGTAATATTTTATTTTAAATTTTGTTATTTAAGGTTAGCTGGGTTTAGCCCCTAGACCCAAATTGAGTCTGTAAAAAAACCCTTGAATCCCAAATGAAACATATGTATATATATATTTACCTAGTTGGGTTTAACCCTTTTTACCAACTGTAATTAGGATTTTTTTTTCAACCTTTTAGGCCAAATCCCTTTTACCAAGTTGAACCACTTGTTTATATGTTTGGCCTTCTGATCAAATTGATTTCCAATTGATCAAGTGGGGCTTTAGTTATTTGATTGTTTAATTAGTTGAGTCTTGTAATTATCAGTTAATTTAGTTATTGAGTCCTGTAATACAAGGGGGACCCAATTGAAGACCCATATGACTTCTGTGCACCTAAATCAAGACAAGCCATGTCATGTGACTCCATGTGCTAGCCCAAGTCACTTGTTATATGCAACCAATTCTTGGCACCACCTTTTTCAAGAAGTTGGACAACATCACATGACTTTTGGACATCACTCACCACATCACCCAGGACATTATCACATGGCATGTCACTTATGTTTGGAAATCCCACATGCCATGTCATTTATCTTTGGTTGGCCACATGCATTCAAGAATTAAATGGTGCCACTTATTTTTAAGAAGAGTAAAGCAGAAGGAGTCTCCAAATTGGCACCCTCCCACTCAAATAAATCATGCCAAATTCCAAGGAGTCGGCCAAGCTTCTCTTCCTCTTTTTGATGCCAACTTCCAAGAGTTTCAAGCCTAGTTGATCATCCAAAGCGAAGGAAATTCAGTGTCTTTCTACCTCCAGTGTTTTGATCAAATAGGTTCCAAGTTGCTCAAGATTAAGGAACTCAAGAATCATATAAGAACTCTTGAGTTTTCTTCTATCCAGACTGAAAATCCACCATCCTATAGGAGCCCATATCATCCAGACTCCAGAGTCCAACAATCAAGGCAATCCATGAAGCAATCTTGGCCCTTCATCATGACACCTCACCAATCCACATCTTGGTGCCCAACTTGGATGGAGAATTCCATGATGTTGCCCACCTTGGAGACAGTCCCAGATTAGCCCAAGAGCAGGAGTCCAAGGCACCCAGAGCAAGGCTTCTAGGAGTCATTGCCTAAGAGAGACAAATACTAGTCTTTGTAACCCTTACATCTCTAGTTGTTGGTCTATAGATACTCCATCAACTCCCCTGTAAAATTAATGATTATTGATGAAATACAATGATATTCTGTCAAAATCTTTCCTTTGCTGTGTGCATCACGGGGTATGAAGCCCTTTCCTTTGTTCTTTGAAACATCGTGGGGTGTGAGGCCCTAGTTATCCTACTTATCCAGACATCAGAAAACCTTAGCCGGCTTCTTCCATCCCTCTTCCCTTTCACTTTTCCATATTTTCCTTTTCTTTGCTTCTTTCTAACTGAAATCTTCCTTTGTTGAGTGATTACAGGTGATCAAGAACTAAAGTTGAGGTGTTCTTGCCTTGGAACCGATATCGCAGAAGATCGAGCCCGAAGATCGAAATCATGAAGCCCTACCATGAAATCCTAAGAGTTCCAACAAATCTACTTCAGAGGAAAATTCTATGTTAGTAAAATTTAAAAAACTCTTTCCTTACTCTTTAGTTTTTGATTTTTGAAAGTAGACCCTAGTTTATAGTGGTTTCTTAGCCACCAAATCCTGATTTTTTTTAGTTGCTTTACTAGATCTACTCGTGTGGGCATAAACTAGTTGACTAGTTTCCTTAATTACTTTCTTTGAGTCATTAAAACACTAAAAAATATAAAAAAATAATCTCTATTTTTTTCTATTAATTAGGTTAATAATCAGTGGATTAGGTTTTTATAATTGTCCTATATCATTTTTGATATCAGAGTGAAGGTTAAACTAGGGTTTAACTGCTAGTTTTGAAATTTCTGCATACCTAGAACTAGGCTGAAATTAAAACTGCATAAAACCTATCTAAGAAAATTCAAAAAAATTAGAAATAATTTTTTTGTTAATCCTATGTTAATCTCAATAAAAAATCAAATAATTTTTTTTTATTTTCTATTTTCTGGTGGAAGGAAATCATGCCTCCTGAGTAGGTATACGCAAGTATACTGTCATAACCCATAGGAGTAATGAGCTATGGCCGAATGTGATATCCCGAGATAGAAAATCTCACATTAATTAGATCTAAATTTAATTTTGAAATAAAAAAGAAAAAAAATTTTTTATTTATTTACTATTTTTAATTATTTTATTGCTTCATTGCATATTAGGGTTTTACCTTGTGTGTGCATCATAAAGTAACCGAATCTAAAGGGCACTTGAGCATCTCAGATTAGGGCAGGAGCTCATCACCTGTCCTGGGTCCACAACAACCTTCTTTGCATCCTAGCCTAACCTAAATAAAATCAATTAGACTTAATTTGCTCTAGTGAGCTAGGGACACCAACAGTCGGGTTCTAAGTATTGTCTGAAAGTTAGTGCACTCAATCCTTTGATTATCACTTGAATCTGGTGTCTAAGGCTAGAGGTCCAGAGGCAAATACCCTAAGTGGTTTCATGGTTTTTAATTATAACCTTGCGAGAGCAGGGGGAGCCTCCCACGACCCCACCTCTTACCTGGCCAGTGGATAGGATAATTGCTGAATTTGTTGTAATTTGAGCTGACCCATTCTACTTGAGCTCTAGATCTAGGAGACCCTAGTTTGATTTTGTGTATGTATTGCATGGCTACTAGATTAGGAGTCTAGCCCAACCAGTAGTCTCACCCTAACCTAGTGTGACCATGGAGTCCAGCTTTGAGACCTTCCTTAGGACCATGAATGATCAGTTTGCCCTGATGAACAATAAGTTTGACCGATTAGATGACCATTTAGGAAACCTAGAAAGGACCCGAAAGACCTGTACTAAGACTAAATTTGAAACACACCCTGACCCATTCCTGGAGCCCAACCCTAGGAGAGCCCCACACCAAGACCAAATCTAGGAGACTAGCCATAGGAGTCCCAACTATGATTTTATAGACCAGGATGAGAGAACCACTAGGAGTTTTAGGATAGAAGCACCTAAATTTGGTTGTGATCTTGATCTTGAGAATTATATTGATTAGGAAGAAGGTATGGATCTATATTTTGAGAGGGAACTAGTGTTTGATGAAAGAAAGTTTATGTTTGCTAAGCTTAAGTTAGTACACCAAGCTAGAATTTACTGGGATGATGTTGAAAGAATGATCAGATGAAGGAGAGACATACCCATAACTACCTGGAGCGACATAAAACTTAAACTTAGGAAAAAGTACCTGCCCAGATCATATGAACCTAGTTCCTATGCACCCAGATCCTTTGAACCCAGCTCCTACAAACCTGGATCCATGACCTATAGATCTGAGCCAATATCCTATGAAACTAAGGAACCCATAAGCCCTAGGCATCAATCTAGTGCTAGTCAGGTTTTCCTTAGTTGGCTAGAACCCATTAGGATTAATGCCCCTTATCAAAAATTAGGATCTACTCAAATCCACCCGAGTCGACCCATTCCTCAATAGAGTCGATCCAATTCTCACCCGAGCCAACTCGACCCTAATTCGAGCCGACCCACACCTACTAGCCTAGATCCTAGCCAATTTCCCCTTAACCGACCAACCCATACTACTCCATTGGTTCACTAGGATGACATTGAAGTGGAAGTGTATGAGGCTAAGGTGAACTTAGTGGATGAGTATGAAGGAAAGAGGAAATAGATATGACTAACCTAGAATTTGCTGACCCGATAGGCACCTAGGCTGAAGCCAGCCTAGAGTTAGTTGACCACGACCATACCTTGACTAAAACTGTAGGACCCTTAGAAAAAAAAGATCCATCCATGAGAACCTAACCCTACTGCTAAGACTTTACCTGAAAAAACACTAGAAGAGACTCAAGTCATAAAGCTTAAAATTCAGGAACCAAAGGAAATCAGTGAAACTTGGCTTATTTAATCCAGTACCCTCAGGATGAATCCCATCATGTAGTTCCCATTGAGGATCTCTTCCCTGAGATTAGTGACCCATTTTTCCATCAAGTGGACCTTTTAGTGCCTGCAGATGTAACCCAATGTCCAAACCTTAAGGCTAACCCCATTAGTCTAGGACAAATCCCTGAACCCTTTTCTTATTTCCTACCCTTCCCTAGGGTTTCCAATGTTTCTAGAACCATTAGGTTACGTTTTTTTGAAGTTGGCATATTTCATCAATCCTTTGACCCTGTTAGATTTACCACTTATTTCTAGAGAACCTTATAGCATCTATTAGGAGTTCATGTTAAGTTTCATCTGCATGTCACCCACCGACCAGGGTCAAGCACAGAATTAAATTAAGGACTTAAAAAGATAAAAATAATAAATAATAAATAAACAAATAATAAATAAATTTTCTTCACTTGTATTGCATAGTGAGTCTATTAGACATTTACAGAGTCATATGTTGAACATATTAAAGAATTGCATAAGAATCATATAAACATATGGCTAATTCAAGAAAAAGACTCAAAGAATTCACTCACTTCAAGGAAAGGATCTCGGTTGGCTCTTCAAATGAGAATCTTTCTTTATGGAGGTTCATCGGGAGAGAAAGGATTTCTACTTACTTTGTGTGGCACCCCCTTATCCTTGATACTAAACTAGATAGAGCTGGGGATCTTCTTAAAAATGAGAAGATCTAGTCTTATAGCCTTTTTCCAATGAAGGACTGAAGCCACCTGACTCCTCTTCAACCTGAAGCGAGAAAGAGAATTTGCCTAAGCAGGCTGTCTTTCTTGAATTGATCTTGCCAACCCTGCTTGATGATTCCCATCATCTTCAGATCAGAAAGGGGAGACTTTGTCATGGTTAGACTATGACCTGATTAGTTCCCACCTAGAACTATGAAAAAGTTACATGCCCGTAGTAGTGGACCATACAAAGTAATTAGAAAAATTGGATTTAATGCCTACGTGCTTGAGTTACCACCGAACTAGGCATTAGTCCTACTTTCTATGTTTCATACCTTATTGAGTATAGAGAGCCAACGTTGATTCCTAGTGAGCCTTTTAGGCCTAATCCAGTCCATGAGAGTGAGCTAACCAAGTGTGTCCACCTGCCATACCACTAGCCCGGAGAGATAGGATTAAGCGGATCTTGGATGACAAGATTATCGTTACTCGGGCAAAGATTATCAGCGATATCTGGTTCATTGGTAAAGATGACCCCAGATAGATGATTCTTAAATCACCAGAAAGGACATATAGAGAGTTGACCCAGACTTACTAGACACCACTATCATAGCAAAATTGACCCATACTCGACAAGGTCGATTTTCTCCTACCCAGGGAGAATTGGTGCAGACACCCGGATCAGAAAAGATCGACAGGTCAAACCCACATCCATATGGTCACCTATGAAAAGCCCTGAACCCAATCCTTTTTACTAGTAAATTTTATTTTAATTCTATTATTTAGGGTTAGTTGGGTTTAGCCCATGGACCCAAAATTGATTCTGTAAAAAAACCCCTGAACCCAAATGAAACCTGTATATATATATTTACCTAGTTGGGTTTAGCCCTGTTTACTAACTGTAATTAAAGATTTTATTTTTTAGCCTTTTAGACCAATCCCTTTTACCAAATTGAACCAATTGTTTACATGTCTTGCTTTTTGATCGAATTGAGTTCCAATTGATCAAGTGGGGCTTTAGTTATTTGGTTATTTAATTAGTTTTGAGTTTTGTAATTATTAGTTAATTTAGTTATTAAGTCCTGTAATGCAAGGGGGACCCAATTGAAGATCCATGTGACTTCATGTGCACCTAAATCAAGATAAGCCATGTGACTCCATGTGCTAGCCCATTTCACTTGTTATATGCAACCACTTCTTGGCACTACTTTTTTCAAGAATTTGGACAACATCACATGACTTTTGGACATCACTCACCACATCACCCAGGACATTATCACATGGCATTTCATTTATGTTTGGACATCCCACATGCCATGTCATTTATCTTTGGTCGGCCACATGCATTCAAGAATTAAATAGCGCCACTTATTTTTAAGAAGAGTAAAGCAAAAGGAGTCTTCAAATTGGCACCCTCCCACTCAAATAAATCATGCCAAAATTCCAAGGAGTCAGCCAAGCTTTTCTTCCTCTCTTTGATGCCAACTTTCAAGAGTTTCAAGCCTAGTTGATTGCCCAAAGTGAAGGAAATTCAGTATCTTTCTACCTCCAATGTTTTGATCAAATAGGTTCCAAGTTACTCAAGATTAGAGAACTCAAGAATCCTATAAGAACTCTTGAATTTTCTTCTATCCAGATTGAAGAGTCCACCATCCTGCAGGAGCCCACATCATCGAGACTCCACAGTCCAACAATCAAGATAATCTATGAAGCAATCTTGGCCCTTCATCATGACACCTCACCAATCCATATCTTGGTGCCCAACTTGGATGGAGATTCCATGATGTCACCCCCCTTAGAGAGAGTCCTAGATTAGCCCAAGAGCTAGAGTCCAAGGTGCCCAAAGCAAGGTTTCTAGGAGTCATTGCCTAAGGGAAACAAACACTAGTCTTTGTAACCCTTACATATCTGGTCGTTGGTCTATAAATACTCCATCAACCCCCCTTGTAAAATCAATGATGATTGGTAAAATACAACGACATTCTATCAAAATTCTTTCTTTGCTATGTGCATCGCAGGGTATGAGACCTTAGTTATCCTACTTATCCATATCAAAAAACCCTAGCCGACTTCTTCCATCCCTCTTCCCTTTCACTTTTCCATATTTTCCTTTTCTTTGCTTCTTTCTAACTGAAATCTTCCTTTGTTAAGTGATTGCAGGTGATTAAGAACTAAAGTCGATGTGTTCTTTCCTTGGAACCAATATCGTGGAAGATCAGAGCTCAAAGATCAAATCTTGAAGTCCTGTTGTGAAATCTTGAGAGTTTCAACAAATCTACTTTAGAGAGAAATTCTACATTGGTAAAATTCAAAAAACCTTTCCCTACTCTATAGTTTCTGATCTTTGAAACTAGATGCTAGGTTACAGTGATTTCTTGGTCACCAAATCTTGATTTTTTTTAGTTGCTTTGCTAAATCTACTCATGCGGGCATAAACTAGTTGACTAGTTTTCTTATTACTTCCTTTGAGTCATTAAAAAAATTAAAAATTATAAAAAAGTAATCTTTATTTTTCTCTATTAATTAAATTAATAATCAGTAGATTAGGTTTTCATAATTGTCTCGCATCACAAAAAGCTTTTATTCAATAGGATGATAACGAGGTATCCAATTTACCTTCTCAAGGATTACTATGACCAACATTTATTCTATCCTAGCACTCAACTTATGTCCAAATTATTTCTAAACATAAACGGGCTTCTTTAAATCTAAGATATTTAGACTTGGTCTTTTGCCTTTCTATAATTCATATATAAGTACTAGCTATGGAATTTGATGGTCCTTCCAAAAGGATACAGGAGAAGATCAGTGAAGCTCATCATAGACCTTACCATGTCTAATAAGGTATGATTTATCCTTTCTACTGCAACATTTAATTATGGTATATATGGAGGTATCCATTCTAAGAGAATGCCTTTGTCCTTAAGATGATCAAGAAACTCACTAGATAAATATTCCCTCCTCAATTTGACCAATGGATTTTAATACTCTTTCTAGTTTGTTACACAACCATGATTTGATACTCCTTAAATTTATCAAAAGCTTTAGATTTATATTTCATAAGATACACATATCCAAACCTAGATAAATCATCAGTTAAGGTGATGAAATAAGAGTATCCTTATCTAGCTTGAGTTGACATGGATCCACATACTTTTGTATATATTAATCCTAATAACTCAGTTGCCCTTTCTCCATGACCAGTAAATGAAGATTTGGATGAGACAGGATTCATAATTTCTAATGACTGATAATCATACATATCAAAGAATTTATCTTTGTACATCTTTTTTATTCTAGACTGACTAATATGACCTAATTGGCAATGCCAGAGAAAAGTTACATTAATATCTTCTCTCTTTTTTTTCTTATTTTCAACAAGTAAAACTTTATCATTGAGTGAAAGAACTAAAAGATCATTAACATACAAACCATTTCCAAAAAACTTACTAGAATGAAAAATAAAACATCTCCTACTCTTTATATTAATTTCAAAACCTTGTTATAAACCAATAGTATAGAATAATATTTCTTATAACATTTTGAACATAGTAATAGTCTTTCAATTCTAAAACTTTTGCCCGATAGCAATAACAACAGATAGGTGTCCATAGCTTCTGCTTGAATGGCTACACCATTCGCACCATAAAGCTCGAAGTCACCATTCTTCAAGCTCCTAATTTTGTGAAGTCTTACAAAGACTTGCATATATGAGACCTACATGTAGTATCAGACACTCATGAATCAGTAGCATTAGTTTATATAATGTACAAACCTTTTGATGCTCTACCAGCATCATGATTCATACTAGCAAAATATGACATGTAGTTCTTTTTCTAGTATCCTTGCTTGTCGTAGTGAACAACAGGTTCCATCAATATTGCGATTCTTTGCCTTCTTCCTCTTTTAGATGCTTTTCTTGGGGCTCCATTTTCTCTGAACCCTTTTTCATTACTATTTTCTTCTTCCCATCTATTAGAAGAAGATGAGCCTTGTCCCCTTTAAAATGGTTCTCAGCTATCTTAAGCATGTTAAGTATCTCTACTAATGGAAGGTTCAGTTTATTCTGTGATAGTTCATGATAAACTAAGAGAAGGATTCAGGGAGTGATTGCAGGATCAGTCCTAATTATGCTCTCTATTCATAACAAATCCTAATTGACCAAATCGAGTGATTAAGTCAATCATCTTTAGTACATGGACTTGAATAGACGGGCCCTCACTCATATGTGCTCGGAATAATTACTTCGATATTTCATATCGGGTAGCCCTACTTTGCTCTCCATAATGTTCTTTAAGATTGAGTAGTATGGATTGAGGTTCCATTTCTTCACATTGTTTTTGCAATTCATTACTCTTGAAGGGCAATATAATGCACTTGATAGTTAAATTATCATTCTGCCATATTTTATATGTTGCCCTTTCCACCTTTGAAGCATCATCTCCAATTGGATCTGGATAAGTAGAATCAAGGATGTAGGATACCTTCTCCCAAGTTAAGACAATTCTTAGGTTCTTTAACCAATCCATATAATTAAGATCGGTTAACCTATTGACCTCTAAAATAGCCCATAGTGATAATGTAGAAGCCATAATATTAATTTACATAAATAAAGAATAATATATAAGCAGACCATTCAAGATGATATACATAATTAGACAAAGACATATCAATCTAATTATGTCTCCCATTATTTTTATATAAATACCATAGCCCTTACCTAAGGTAAGCGAGAAACCTTAACAGGATATCTTTAGGGGGCTGAGATCCCAATTCCTCATAAATGGCTTGTATTTACACTACAAATAATTATTAGTTCAAGGGAATTTTTTTTTTTTCCAATTGCAACTCATGCAACTCTTTCAAGATAGTTGCCTATAAGACATTACAGCCTTGTGTTTACACAACAAATTATAATGTCTTAGTTTAGACAAACCCTTTATTTCTATGTAGTCATGATTAAATAATATTATCCTTGTGTTTACACAACAAAGCAACATCAATAATTATACTATAAAGCATTAAATGCACCAAGACAAATTTTATATCAGACCCTATAGTAGGCCTTGTGTTATATAACAAACCTACTATAGTTTTGATATAAATTTAGCTTAGCATGAAGGAAGGCAATTAGTAGTATTTTAATCAATTAGGATTTCCTAATCAAGGTCTAGATCAATCGAATTCGCCAGATAAGTGGGAGAGAGGTGGGAGGCCCTTGCGCTAGTCTTAGACACCAAAAATATTGGCCAAGCAAGCAATGGATCCAATTAAAAATCACGTTCTCTTTACCTTCCTAGAATCACTTTCCTAGACACCAATTGATCAATCAAATCCTAAATGGATTTGCATTATGATTTTATAATACTATGACTAAATATAATTTTTAAAGAAGGCTTTCATAGTCTCACACACTCCTAATTCTACAAACAATCTAACAGGCATACCACAACATCATATATGCTAAGTGTGTCATCATTCTAGGATAATCTTAAATCATAGCAAACATCCACAACTATGTTAGGATAACCTTATTTCAGAATGATGATTGAATAATCTAACATATATCTATATTGATTAGGATTTAAGTGAAACCCTAATTAGTGGCATACACCAATCAACATATGCTACAACTATTATGCTAGACATAATCATCCAAACATTTTATTAACTATTAATTGAATGAATTAAGTTGGCTCTGATACTATTGTTAGGTTATAGTTGTGTAGCAGAAGACCGAATTTCAAAAATCTAATCCTTGAAATCCTAGTCAACTAAAACCCTAGACCCAGGATTACCTTGATTATATTAATTAACAAGATAAAATAATAGAAAATAGAAAAATACTTATAATGTTAATATCTCTTATTCCATTAGGCACACAAGCGTATGCCCTCCAGGGTGATCCATACAAGAACTAGATCAAGAAATACTCATCTTTCTTCCATGACTCTTTCCAATAGCCTTTCTTCCTTCAACAGCCTTTCTTCTATTCTAAACCCTTTTTCCTTTCAAAGAGTATCATAAAACCTCTCCAAAAACTCTCTTACTATCTTATTATCATTTTTAATTCTATTTCTAAGCCTTTGTCTTAAAACTATGGACTTGTCTTAAAATAAAATACTTGTCCTAACAAGGGAAGGAAGAGAATTGTCAGGATAAATGGTGTGGGCACCAGGATCTGACAGAGGCTCCTCAATCCTCTGTGGATCTCAGCTTAGGGTTCCACTTCTTTGTGTCTTGTAATAAGGCTTCAAGCCTCAAATTTGTAATTATCTTTTGCTTTGAATTGAGTCTGTACCTTGACCAATTAGGTCAAATTGAGTCCTTAATAAGTCAAGTTGCAAATTGAGTCCAGTCTGAGTCTCTTAGAAGTATGGGTCAATTGCAAGAGTGGGTCTTAAAATCTAGTCTCCTTAGAAGCAAGTAAGGAAAGAAGCCAAGTCAACTCAGGGCCCACTTATGCATCCTACATGGCGCCATAGCATCTCGCCATGTGAGCAGCACACGTGGCATGCAAGGATGCCCAATGGGGAGGACCACTTCACTTGGTTCAAGCCTTTGTCCCTTCCCCCCATCAAGCTCAATTCCATGTAAGGGTGGTCGGCCAAGGAAGAATTCAATGGAAGATAATGGAGGGAATTCAAATCCCTTACTTCAAGCTCTCCAATCAAGCCTTCTTCCCAATTTGCTTCAACCTCTTTGGAAGGGAAAGACAAGAGCCTTGGACACTCCACCTAACACTCCCCTTGTCAATTCTTGTACCAAAGAAAGAACACCAACAAAGGAAGGAGGAAGAACACATGCCTTGCTCCAAGCCCCTCTTCATGCCTTCTTCCAAAACCAAGAAATTTCTTACCAAGTTCAAGGTGCCAAGAACCTCACTCCAAGCCATGCATCATGCCACGCCCAATCCAAGTCACCTTTGGTCGGCCAAGAGAGGAGAAGGTCAATGTTTTTGGCGCCCACCCAAGAAAGTTTGTAATTTTGTTTCATTTAAAATTCAAATGGGCCTTGGGTGCCTATTTAAAAGACCCAATCCCTCTATTATAAGGCTATTGAATGATTAAATGAAAAAGAGAGTTTGAGTTTTGTTTATCCTCCAACCATTGTCTCCTAGACTAGGTTTGAGTGAAGTTTCCTTCATCCCCAGGGACGTCGAGTGGTGTGAGGCCACCTTTCCGTCGCCCCAGGGCGTCGCGAGTCCTTCATCCTCCTGGACGTCGAGTAGTGTAAGGCCACAATGCTTCGTCATCCGGGATGTCGCGGAGTGCGAGGCCCCAAGTTATCTCCTTCTTCACTTCGGAATCCAGCCGGACACCGAGCTCGAAGCCCCTTCTCAACCCTATCTTAGTCCATTTCAATATGCCTTTCCATTTTGCTAATCCCTACTTGGATTGCCTACAGGTCCTCCCTGGTATCTCAGGCACCGGAGACAATCTGCTTCGCCATCACGACCATCCGACCGAAAGCCAGTGCATCCGCGGGTTTGACTGCTCGATCATCCAGGCCGCATCCGTCGAGTTAAGCGATCTCTGCATCGGGTGCTTCAGACGTATGAGGTTTGCCCTTATCTCCTAAGTAGGTATTGTGTTTCGAGCTTAGTCCTACCGGATTTCTTAATCCCGGGATCCTGTTCTCGTTTTCACTATTTAGAGACTTGAATTGCTAGTGTAAGCTTATGTTATTCAACTTCTCTTATTTCTAGTCTTTGCTTGTGATCGGGAATCAAAATCCTAAGAAAAACATCTAAAACTCATCAACTAAAAAAAAATTTCTTTGCATCATAAGCATCCATACTAGAATCTCTAGCCCTATACCACATCATTTTTGGTATCAGAGCAAGGCTAGGACTAGTGCATCTTTTCCTTTCATTTTTCTGCATTTTGTTCAGCCTATATATGGTCTGATCATTGAATTGTTTCTCTCTGTAGAGACATCCAAATTTCATAATTTCTATTCTGTTAGATCGCATCTATTCCAGAGTATTTTTGGCTATTTTCTCATATTTTATTTCAATTTGTAGAATTTCTACAAGCTGAAATACTACCTAAGAAAATCTCAGGTCTGAAATTTCAGCAAGCATCTCATTTCTTGCTTCATTCATCCATCTAGCTTATTTCTTGCATTTAGGGCATATTTTAATTCCTGCATTTTGTTTAGCATTCACACATCTAAAAGACACAAAAAAAAAAAAACAAGAAAATTTTAAGTCATTTCATTAGTCATTTCTATGCACCATTTTCCATAACTCATCCTAAGGACGTCAAATTAACATAGGGTCAGGATTTCATTAGCCCAAAAACCACCACCCGACATATCAAACCCTAGCCATTAACTAAAATTGATTAGATATTTAATCTGCTCTAGTGAGCTAGGGACACCCACGAAGTCGGGTCGACCCAAGTGCTGAGCCAAGCTAGATCACTTGGTGTGTGCTTGAGTAGCTGGTGTCTAGGAAAGTGGTTCAGGGACTAGATCCCGAAGGAAGTGGGTTGGTTCGCTTACCTGGCCATTTCTAATTGGTGTCTAGTCAAGCAAAGAGGAACCTCCACTAACCTTACACTTACCTGGCTAGGTGCCAAGTTACTGCTTTCAAGTTCATCTTCTTGACTTCACATTTGGAGAGATCTCCTAGGTCTAGCAAACCATAGCACCGTTCTGTGTGTGTGTTACATGTGCACTAGATCAGGAACCTCTTTTCACCCACTTCTCCACCCTCTACCGAAACCATGGACCAACTTTGAGCTGACATTGGAGCCCTAACTCAATCCATGACTCAATCCATGACCCAATTAGGCAACCAGTTGACCAATAGACTTGGATCAAATAGAGGCCAGACTAAGACCTCTAGAGGAAGCTGCTAGGCCCTGACCAAAAGCCGGTCCTGAGTCCCCTCATCCCAGGAGAAACCTGCAACAAGACCCTTACTTTGAGGATGAATTTGGGAGAGACCCTGATCCCTTTGTTGATACCCGTCCTAGGAGACCCAATATGGAGGACCGTGAAGAAAGGGCCATTAGGAGCATCAAGCTTGAGGCACCCACTTTCGATGGAAGTTTAGATCCCGGGGTGTATGAAGATTGGGAGTCTGCTATGGAACAGTATTTTAATTGGTACTCTATGTCAGAAAGAACTAAGTTTAAGTTTGCCAAACTTAGGTTGGTTCACCAAGCTAGGTTGTTTTGGAATAGCGTCGAAATTTATAAGAGCAGAAAGGACAATTACCCATAACCGCCTAGGGGGAAATGAGAGATAAACTTAGAAGGAAATACCTACCTGCATCCTACACCCAGAAACTGTTGGACCAATGGCAAACCCTAAGTCAAGGGAGTAAGAGTGTGGCCGACTACATCGCCAAGTTTGATGAATATGTTATGCGATGTAAGGTGCTAGAGTCGCTTGAGGTAACCCTGTCTAGGTTTAGGACTGGCCTACACCCAGACATTCAGAGAGAGCTGTACTTTCGAGCAACCAGAACCTTGGAAGAAGCTTACCAAGTTGCTAGGCTCTATGAGCATTTCTAGAGAGCTCCCACCTATAGAAGACCTGAGCCCTTTAGGAACCAGAGCCGTATCCCTGGATCCACCCAAAGTTATAGCCAGGCGTACCCAAGTAGACCAAGCCCAAATAGAACTGACCCTAGTCGACCGAATCTAGCCCGACCCGGTCCTAGTCGTCCCAGCCTGAACTGACCCCAAAACAGTAGAGAGGAAAAGGGTAAGGCTATTGAAGTCGAGAGGAGACCCGATCCCCAAGGTAAATGCTTTAGGTGTCATAAACATAGTCATTTTGCTAGTCAATGCACCGCCCCTACCCTACTTATAGATGAACCAACTGAGACTGAACCCGAACCAATTGTTGAACCTGAGGAGGAAGTCTATGATCCTGAAAATCAGTTGTTAGAGAGTACGAGGGAGAGGAAGAAGTGTATGAATCTGAAGACCTTGTAGGAGTAGTCCGATGCATCTTAGCCCAAAGTAGTGCAGGAAGACTGGCGTAGGACTAACATCCTACAAACCCTGATCAAGCTAGGAGATAAGGCATATAAGGTCATCATTGATAGTGGAAGCTGTGTTAATGCCCTTTCCTTGAGTACTATCAAATCTCTAAGACTAGCCACAGTTCCCCACCCCAACCCTTACAAAGTCTCCTGGATAGATTCAACTTCAATCCCAGTAAAATCTAGGTGCCAAATCAAGATAAAGATGAGTTCCTATGAAGAATCAATTTGGTGTGACGTCTTACCCATGGGTGTTGGTAGTATCATCCTAGGACGACCCTGGCTTTCGACCATGATGCCACCTTTATGGTCGATCCAATACCTGTGTCTTTTTCCACCAGGGGAAAAAGATCACAATCAACCCAATCCAACCTAGGGACCCCGTCAAGAAAGGATCTAGTAGCCTTAAAGAAAGAAAACAGGAGTCAACCTGATCACACCTAAGGAGTTAGAGAAAGAGATTTTAGAGGGAGCCCCTGTTTGGATTCTAGCCACCAAGGAGAGTCATGAACCAACCAACGTAGAACACCCCCAAGAGGTAGTAAAGACTCTAAAAGAATTTGAGGATGTTTTCTCGGAAGAATTACCTGATCAATTGCCACCCCTTAGGGACATCCAGCATGCTATAGATTTGGTCCCAGGATCCACTTTGCTCAACCTTCCCCACTATAGGATGAACCCCACTGAACACCAGGAACTTCAGAAACAAGTGGAGAGTTTCTTAGGAAGGGTTTTCTTAGGGAGAGTTTAAGTCCCTGTGCCATCCCTGCCCTACTTACCCCTAAGAAAGATGGGACCTGGAGAATGTGTGTGATAGCAGGGCTATCAACAAAATTACAATCAAATATAGGTTTCCTATTCCCCCCTATGATATGCTCGATATGATGGCCGGTGCCACTATCTTTTCCAAGATAGACCTTAAGAGTGGTTACCACCAAATTAGGATTCGACCGGGGGATGAATGGAAGACGATGTTTAAGACTAAGGATGGTTTGTTCGAGTGGTAGTGATGCCTTTCGGGTTGTCTAATGCACCCATACCTTTATGAGAGTCATGACCCAAGTCTTGCATGAGTTCACTGAAAATTCCTAGTAGTATATTTTGATGACATCTTGATCTATAGCAAGACCAAAGAGGACCATCTTAACCACTTAAGGATAGTCTGCCAAACCCTTAGGGAGAATAGCCTTTACGCCAACCCTAAGAAGTGTGAATTTATGACAACTAGGGTTATCTTCTTAGGCTTTGTAGTTACCCCTAAAGGAGTTTCCGCCGACCCCAAAAGTTAGAGCTATAGTTGAGTGGCTTGTCCCTGCTAGTATCCACGATGTACATAGTTTCCATGGCCTAGCTACATTTTATAGACATTTCATTCAGGGATTTAGTTCAATTGTAGCACCTATAACTGAATGTATCAAGAAGGGAGGTTTTTAATGGACTAAAGCTGCAGACAAAGCCTTCATTGAAATTAAGGATAGAATGATACAGGCACCTGTCCTAAGATTGCTAGATTTTTCTAAGATTTTTGAGGTTGCTTGTGATGCTTTGGGAGTTAGGATTGGTGTAGTACTTAGTCAGGAAAATCACCCCGTGGCCTTCTTTAGCGAAAACTTAATGAAGCCAAATTAAGTACTCGACTTATGATAAAGAGTTTTATGCAGTCGTCCAAGCCCTTAGGTACTGGAGGCACTACCTGTTACCCCATGAGTTTGTTCTATTTTCAGACCATGAAGCCCTTCGATACCTAAACTCCCAGAAAAGATTGAACCCTAGGCATGCTAAGTGGGTCGAGTATATCCAAGCTTATACCTTTGTACTTAAACATCGTGCTGGTACTGAGAATAAGGTAGCTGATGCCCTTAGCTGTCGTGCCCTTTTGTTAAACACAGTTAGGACTGAGGTTGTAGGATTTGACCAACTTAAGGAGCAATATGAATCTTGTCCTGACTTTAGTGAGATCTTCCAGTCTAAGCTTCAAGAACCATTTAGTGCCCATAGTGACTATACCATATAGGATGGTTATCTTTTCAAGGGTAATAAGTTGTGCATTCCCAAGACTTCACTCCGAGATTTTTTAGTGTGGGAAACCCATGCAGGAGGCCTAGCTGGTCACTTTGGTAGGGAGAAGACCACTTTAGCTGTTGAAGACCAGTTCTTTTGGCCTGGCCTTAAGAAAGATGTCGCCAACATTGTCTCTAGGTGCCGGACCTGGGCTGTGGCCAAGCAGCAGAAACAGAATACTGGCCTTTACACACCCTTGCCCATACCTAGTCACCCTTGGCAAGACCTCAGTATGGATTTTGTGGTAGGATTATCCAAGACCGCAAGGAAGCACGATTCTGTCTTTGTAGTAGTGGATAGGTTCTCCAAAATGGCTCATTTTATACCCTGCTCCCAGACTCTAGATGCTTCCAAGGTTGCGAAGCTTTTTCTGGAACATGTGGTTAAGTTACATGGCCTACCCAAGACCATAGTGTCTGATAGGGATGTCCGCTTCACTAGCTATTTCTGGAAAACCCTTTGGCACCTCCTAGGCACCAAGCTCTAGTTCTCCACTGCCTACCACCTGCAAATCGATGGACAAACTGAGGTAGTCAACCGCAGCCTAGGAAACCTTCTTAGATGCTTGATAGGCGAACATACGGGAAATTGGGATCTTCTTTTACCTCGAGCCGAGTTCGCCTACAACAGTTCTGTGAATAGGACCACCGGGAAGAGTCCTTTTGAAGTTGTCTGTGGATACAAGCCTAACCGACCTCTTGACCTGATTCCCCTACCCATCCATGCACATGTCTCCGAGTCCGCTGATTCACTTGCATAGCATATTAGGGACATGCATAAAGAAATTAGCCAAAAATTAATATAAGTAATAACACATATAAAAGCTGGCTGATTTTTGAAAGCGAGCAAAAGAGTTTGAAATAGAGGATTTTGTAATGATTAGGCTCCGGCATGAACGGTTTCTATCGGAAATCATTAGGAAGCTTCATGCTCGTGGGGCGGGTCCCTTTAAAGTGATTAGGAGAATGGGCCCTAATGCCTATGTTCTAGAATTACCTCCGGATTATGGAATTAGCTCGACATTCAATATCTCTGACTTAGTCGAGTATAGGAAACCCGCAAACATACCTAGTGAGCCATTTGGACCTGACATCCCTTTTGAGAGTGAACCTGAACCTGAGTGTCCACATCCAAATATACCTGAGCGAGGAGAGCGGATCGAGCGTGTCTTGGATGACCATGCCATCACTACCCGAGGCAAAGGCTATCAACGTTACTTGGTCCGATGGCAAGGCCGACCCGAATCCGATGACTCGTGGATCACACGGGAGGACTTGCAGCGCATCGACCCTGATATCCTGGAGAGGTACCAAAGCCAGACTAACCCTTACTCGACAGGGTCGAGTTCATCCCATCCCCTGGAGAACTGGTGTGGGCACCAGGATCCGACAGAGGCTCCTCAACCTCTGTGGATCTCATATTAGGGTTCCACTTCTTTGTGTCTTGTAATAAGGCTTTAAGCCTCAAATTTGTAATTGTCTTTTGCTTTGAATTGAATCTGTACCTTGACCAACTAGGTCAAATTGAGTCCTGTAATAAGTCAAGTCACAAATCGAGTCTAGTCTGAGTCTCTTAGAAGTATGGGTCAATTGCAAGAGTGGGTCTTAAAATTTAGTCTCCTTGGAAGCAAGTAAGGAAAGAAGCCAAGTCAACTCAGGGCCCACTTATGCATCCTACATGGCGCCATAACATCTCGCCATGTGAGCAGCACACATGGCATGCAAGGACGCCCAATGGGGAGGACCACTTCACTTGGTTCAAACCTTTGTCCCTTCCCCCCATCAAGCTCAATTCCATGTAAGGGTGGTCGGCCAAGGAAGAATTCAATGGAAGATAATGGAGGGAATTCAAATCCCTTACTTCAAGCTCTCCAATCAAGCCTTCTTCCCAATTTGCTTCAACCTCTTTGGAAAGGAAAGACAAGAGACTTGGATGCCTCCACCTAACACTCCCCTTGTCAAGTCTTGTCCCAAAGAAAGAACACCAACAAAGGAAGGAGGAAGAACACATGCCTTGCTCCAAGCCTCTCTTCATGCCTTCTTTCAAAACCAAGAAATTTCTTACCAAGTTCAAGGCGCCAAGAACCTCACTCCAAGCCATGCATCATGCCACGCCCAATCCAAGTCACCTTTGGTCGGCCAAAGAGAGGAGAAGGTCAATGTTTTTGGCACCCACCCAAGAAAGTTTGTAATTTTGTTTCATTTGAAATTCAAATGGGCCTTGGGTGCCTATTTAAAGGACCCAATCCCTCCATTGTAAGGCTATTGAATGATTGAATGAAAAAAAGAGTTTGAGTTTTGTTTATCCTCCAACCATTGTCTCCTAGACTAGGTTTGAGTGAAGTTTCCTTCATCCCCAGGGACGTCGAGTGGTGTGAGGCCACCTTTCCGTCGCCCCAGGGCGTCGCGAGTCCTTCATCCTCCTGGACGTCGAGTGGTGTAAGGCCACAATGCTTCGTCATCCGGGATGTCGCGGAGTGCGAGGCCCCAGTTATCTCCTTCTTCAACTTCGGAATCCAGCCGGACACCGAGCTCGAAGCCCCTTCTCACCCTATCTTAGTCCATTTCAATATGCCTTTCCATTTTGCTAATCCCTACTTGGATTGCCTACAGGTCCTCCCTGGTATCTCGGGCACCGGAGACAATCTGCTTTGCCATCACGACCATCCGATCGAAAGCCAGTGCATCCGCGGGTTCGACTGCTCGGGCATCCAGGCCGCATCCGTCGAGTTAAGCGATCTCTGCATCGGGTGCTTCAGACGTATGAGGTTTGCCCTTATCTCCTAAGTAGGTATTGTGTTTCGAGCTTAGTCCTACCGGATTTCTTAATCCCGGGATCCTGTTCTCGTTTTCACTATTTAGGGACTTGAATTGCTAGTGTAAGCTTATTTATTCAACTTCTCTTATTTCTAGTCTTTGCTTGTGATCGGGAATCAAAATCCTAAGAAAAACATCTAAAACTCATCAACTAAAAAAAAATTCCTTTGCATCATAAGCATCCATACTAGCATCTCTAGCCCTATACCACATCAATAAACTTTAGATGCTTTGGTTTCAATCATCAAAGCCTTTAAATAGGAAGAGCGGAGGTACCTAATACACCCCTTCATCAGTCCCTAATATGATATTAAATATATCATATTAGACCCTTCAAGCAGAAGGAGCCTTTAGGCAGAAGGTGCAAAGTGAAATATTTTTTACTAATACTTTTATGCCAAGTGTTGCTTATTGCACCCCTTTAGAAAAAATTCATAATTAGTATTTAATTTTAGAATTAAAGACTTGGTTCAACACTCCAATAAGCATATAAATTAGAAAGGTTTATTTGAAAAAAGGTGATTGATAAGCAGAATGACTCTAGCATATCCTATGTCATATTATCCAAGCATCGCATCTCTTCATGAAATCATGTCCATTATTACATATTTTGACCGGTCAAATCCAGTCCAAATGGATGCCTATTAGAAAGGATAGGGGCTAAGTCTTATTACTAAAAAGGTGATTTAATTGTAGAAGGACTCTTGGTCCTTCTGTGCCCTTTAAAAATGTTTATGCCAATATTGGTGCCAAGAGTTCCAAGCCCTTGGAACTCTTGGTTTAATTAATTGATAAAGGATATAAAATTAAGATAAATCTTAATTAGCTACCCCACATTAGGCTCAACTTAATTTAAGTCCCATTAAATTAGTTAGCCTAAATAGCAAGCATTTAAATCTAATCTAATTAGGTTAGGAGTTAGGCTAGCCAACATATGATAGTATATTAATTAGCTAGCCAATTAGGATCCTGTGACCCTAATAAAAATGTAAATAACTTTCTTGATCAATTTCTTAATGTGTATGACCCTTTAGACTCTTCATCTAGCTAGTAGTAGGTCTAGGTCCATGTTGATTTAGTTCGATAAGAAATCAACTAATTGAATCAAGTCAAATCGAGCTAACCCTAGATGCCAATTTGAACCATCTTTCAAATGGACTCATGAATTCAATCAATTTAATTCAAGATAATCTACAATCTAGCAACATGTCATGCTTACCTAAAAGATGAGGAATTTGATAGAAATTATTAGTAAAAATTTATCATTTAATTCAAATCCTTCGATCTTCCCTCCCCGAATAATTGATGTGTATGGAAAATTGTCAAACACTCACATTTTATTCATTCAAACTTCAAATCACTAATGAAGACTCAATCAATGAAAGATAAAAAATCTTTTTCTAATCATGCTATGATCAAAGACTTCCTGAGTCATCATTTATGAGATTGCATGTGATAAATACTCTTTTTATTAGGAGTAATCGATTTCTTGTTGACCTACTCATAACCTTCATACATAATTCAACATATTCATGAGCATCCCATAAATGACTAAGTCATGAATGAGTATAAATCAAAATATGGATTCATGTGTATAAGATAACATAGTGATCTCAGGTCTAAGGATCACTTGCATAACTTTCACTAAGAGAATCATCTTTTTACAGGTAAGTAAGACTTTCATAAGATGTTCTCATGAAGGATTACTTCAGTGAACTCATACCCTGATGAGAACCATATCCTTGTATTAGTGTTCCTACATAAGTGGTCATAGACCAACCACTCTTTCCATCGAGTATACATAGGATGTGCTAGTCTCTTTGGAAACATCGATCCCCGACTCAATGATCCTATGACTGGAATATTTTAGATTAGAATTTATAAGATCTTAGGTCTCATTATTATGAACTCCATCATAATCCTAAAATCATTGCCCTAATTTATGGGGTTCATTGTAATCTTAAATAATAAAGTATAAGACATAGCATATGATGAAACAAAATGCCTTTTATTACTATCATACATGAGTCGAGAGAGTTTTACAGATAAGCCCCTATTTCTAAGAAATATGATTGGCTTTCAGGATACTATTCTTTCAATCTTCCACTTGCACTAAAGCCAATCACCCTTATATTTAATTCCCATATAATCTAAATGATGATCAAATTGCTGTTGAGGAAGGGCCTCAGTGAATGGGTCTGCTATGTTATTCTTTATATCTACTCATTCTAAAACATGTCTTTCAATGATCTAATGAACAAAATGGAGGCATCTTAGGATGTGCTTGGATTTTTTATGAGACCTTGTTACTTTACTTGTACAATAGCAGTGTTATCACAATAAAGTAGTACTAGTTGTTGTATTGCAAGAACTATATCAAATTTCAAGATGAATTTCTTCATCAACCTTGGCAGCTTCATTAGCAGCTATGTATTCTATCTCAGTAACTCAATCAGCTATAGTTTACTGCTTGATACTTTTCTAATTCACTGCACCTCCATACAGAGTAAAGACATACCCTGATATGGATTTACTATCATCAAAATCTGATTGAAAACTAAAGTCAATATAGCCTTATAGTTTTAAATCTATCCTCCATATATTAGAAAAACATCTTTAGTCCTTCTAAGGTACTTAAGAATATTTTTCATAGCTTTTCAATTATCCTCCTTTGGATCAGCCTAGAATTTGCTTGCTATGCCTAAGGCATAAACAACATTAGGCCTGATACATAACATGGCATATATAATTGATCTTACAGTAGAAGCATAAGAAATCTTACTCATCTTTTGTCTCTCTTCAAGTGTCTTAGGAGATATCTTCTTATAAAGATATGCCTTGACTCATAGGCAAGTAACCCCTTTTACTTCCCTCCATATTGAATCTTTTCAATACTAAGTTAATGTACCTGGATTAAGATAAGCTAAGCATCCTTTTAGTTTTATCTCTATAGATCTTTATAGCTGTATATGAGATGCTTCTCCCAAATCTTTCATGGAAAACTATTTAGCTAACCAAGCTTTGATTGATTGCAACATTGGAATATCATTTCCAATAATAAATATGTCATCGGCATATAATATTAAGAAGATAATGTCACTCCCATTTGTATTCTTATACACAAATGGTACATCCATATTTTTGATGAAACCAAATTTTTTATATGTTTCATCAAATTAGATGTTCCAACTCCTTGATGCTTGCTTTAATCTATAAATAGATTTCTTAAGCTTGCAAACTTGGTTTGGTCTCCCATTTGAGACAAATCCTTATGGCTATAACATATAGACTTCTTTCTCAAAATACCCATTCAGGAATGTAATCTTACATTCATTTATCATATTTCATAATCATAGTATGCTATTATAGCAAGCAAAATTCTAATGGACTTGAGCATAGCTACTTGCAAAAATGTTTCATCATAGTCAATTCGATGTCTTTGTTTAAAACCTTTTGCCACTAGCCTAGCCTTGTAGGTTTCTACTTGGCCATTTATTCCAATCTTCCTTTTGAAGACCCATTTACACCCTATTAGATTTACTCTCTCAAGTGGATCAACCAAGGTCCAAACCTGGTTGGTTTTCATAGATTTTATTTCAGATTTTATGGCATCAAGCCTTTTGTCAGAGTCTTTACTCTTGATAGCTTCCGTATAGGTCAAAGGATTATCATCTTGAATGATGCTAGCTTCATTGTCATTACTAATGACAAAGCCATATCTGAGAGGTGTATCCTGCACTCTCTCTGACCTATGGAGAGGAGGTGTGTCTTGTGGTGGTATATTATTAATATATACTTATGGTTGAAGAATTTGAGGTTGATTTCCTTTAGGAGTAAGTTGATCTAGTACTTCATTAAGTTCAAATATCTTTCCACTGCCTTCTTCTTGGATAAATTTCTTTTTCAAGAAAGTGGCATGCCTATTGACAAAATCCTTTTATTTAGTAGGATGATGAAAGAGGTATCCAATACCTTATCAAGGATAACCTATGAACCTATATTTATCTGTCTTAGCACTCAACTTATGTCTAAATATATTTCTAACATAAATTGAGCTATCCCAAATCTTAAAATATTTAAGTCTTGGTCTTTTGCCTTTCCATAATTCATATAGAGTGTTAGCTATAGATTTTAATGGTACTCTATTTAGTATATAAGTAACAATCTCTAGGGCATAACCCAAGAAGGATATAGAAAGATTAGTGAAGCTCATCATGGACCTTACCATGTCTAATAATGTATGATTCCTCCTTTTTGCTATACCATTTAATTATGGTGTACATAGAGGTATCCATTCTAAGAGAATGCCTTTGTCCTTAAGATGATCAAGAAACTCATTAGATAAATATTCTCCTCCTTGATCTGATTGAAGGATTTTAATACTCATTCCAGTTTGTTTCTCAACCATGCTTTGATACTCTTAAAATTTATCAAAGGCTTTGGATTTATGTTTCATAAGATACACATATCGAAACCTAGATAAATCATCAGTAAAGGTGATGAAATAAAAGTATCATTCTCTAGCTTGAGTTGACATAGGTCCATATACATCTGTAAGTATTGATTTAAAAACTCGGTTGCTCTATATCCATGAACAGTAAATAAAAATTTGGTCATTTTACCCATGAGATAAGATTTACAAGTTTCTAATGATTGATAATCATAAGGATCAAAGAATCTATCTTTGTATATCTTGTTTATCCTAGACTAACTAATATGGCCTAATCGACAATGCCAGAGAAAATTGATATTAATATTGTCTCTATTTTTTTTCTTATTTTCAATAAGTAAAACTTCATTATTGAGTGAAAGAACTAAAAGACTATTAATAAATAAACCAACTTCAAAAAACTTATTACATTGAGAAATAGAGCATTTACTACTTTATATTAATTTCAAAATCTTGTTATAATAACAAGGGTTCAAAAATAATATTTTTAATAACATTTGAAACATAGTAATAGTCTTTTAATTCTAGAATTTTGCCCGATGGTAATAACAACAGATCGGTGCCCATAGCTTCTACTTGAATGCTTCACCATTCATACCATAAATCTTGAAGTCACCCTTCTTCAAGCTCCTAATTTTGTGAAGTTCCTGTAAAGACTTGCATATATGAGGCCTACATATGGTATTCGATACCCATGAATCAGAAGTTGAAGTACTAAATGACAAGTTAGTTTGTATAATGTATAAACCATTTGATGCTCCACCAGCATCATATTTCAAACTAGCAAGATATGACTTGTAGTTTTTTTTCTAGTGTCCCTGCTTGTTGTAACGAAAAACAAGTTCCATCAATAGAGGGCTTCTTTGCCTTCTTCCTCTTATAGATGCTTTTCTTAGGGTTTCACTTTCTCTTTGAACCCTTTTTCATTACTAGTTTCTTCTTCCCATCAATTAGAAGAAGATGAGCCTTGTCCCCTTTAAAATGGCTCTTAGCTATCTTAAGCATGTTAAGTAGCTCTACTAATGAAAGATTCAGTTTGTTCATGTCATAGTGCATAACAAACTGAGAGAAGGATTCAAGGAGTGCTTGCAGGATCAAGTCCTAATTAAGCTCTCCATCCATAACAAATTCTAATTGATACAATCGAGTGATTAAGTCAATCATCTTTAGTGCATGGACTTGAATAGATGAGCCCTCACTCATATATGCTCGGAATAACTATTTCGATATTTTATGCTAGGCAACCCTACTTTGCTCTCCATAAACCTCATTAAGATTGAGCAGTATGGACTAAGATTCCATTTCATGAAGTTGTCTTATAATTCATTGCTCTTAAAGGCAAACATAATGCACTTAATAGTTAAACTATTATTTTTCCATATTTTATATATGGCCCTTTCCACCTTCGAAGCATCATCTCCAATTGAATCTGGATTAGGAGAATCGAGGATGTTGGATACCTTCTCCTGAGTTAATACAATTCTCAAGTTCCTTAACCAATCTACATAATTAGGATCGATCAATTTATTGGCCTCTAAAATACCCACAGCGATAAAGTAGAAGCCATAATATTAATCTACTACAGAATAAAGAATAACATATAAGTAGACCACTCAAGATGATATACATGATTAGATAAGGACTTATCAATCTAATTATGTCTCCCATTATTTTTATATGAATACCATAGCCCTCACCTATGTAAGCGAGAAACCCTAACAGGATATCTTTAGTGGGGTTGAGATCCTAATTCCTTATAAATATCTTGTGTTTACACAACAAACAGTTATGAATTCAAGGAAAAGAAATTTTCTTCTCCAATTGCAATCCATGCAACTCTCAATATAATAGCTGCCTCTAAAACACTTACAGCCTTGTGTTTACACAACAAACTATACTATCTTAGTTAAGTCAAACCCTTCATTTCCATATAGTCATAATTAATATATTTTTCTTATGTTTATACAATAAAGCAACATCAATAATCATGATATAAAGCATTAGATACACCAAGACAAATTTTACATCAGACCCAATAGTATGCCTTGTGTTACATAAAAAACCTACTATAATTTTGAGATAAATTTGGCTTAGCATGAAGGAAGGTAATTAGTAGTATTTTAATTAATTAGCATTTTAAAATCAAGATCTAAATCAATCAAATTGGCCAGGTAAGTGAAAGAGAGGTTGGAGGCCCCCAGCACTTGCCTTAGATTCCAAAAATCTTGGCTAGGTAAGCAACGGATCTTATTTAAAACTACATTCTCTTTACCTTCCCAGAACCACTGTCATAGACACCAATTGATTAATAAATCCTAAATGGATTTGCATTCTGATTTTATATCACTATGACTAAATATAATTTTTAAAGAGGGCTTTCATGGTCTCACACGTCCTAATTCTACAAACTATCTAACAGGTATACGACAACATTATATGTGCTAAGCATGTCATCATTCTAGGATAACCTTGAAATATAGCAGATATCCACCGCTATGTTAGGATAATCATATTTCAGAATGATGACTGAATAATATAAATATATCCCTATATCGATTAGGGTTTAAGTGAAACCCTAATCAGTGGCATACTCCAATCAACATATGCTATAACTATTATGCCATACATAATCATCCAAATATTTCATTAAAATTGAATGAATCAAGGTGTCTTTGATACCACTGTTGGGTTATGGTTTTGTAGTAAAAGACCGAGTTTCAAAAATTTAATCCTTGAAACCCTAGTCAATGAAAATCCTGGACCCAGGACTACCTTGATTATGTCAATTAACAAGATAAAATAATAATAAATATAAGAATACCTATGATATTAATATCCCTTATTGCACTAGGTACAAAAGCGTATGCCCTCCAGAGATGATCCATACAGGAACTGGATCAAGAAAATACTCCTCTTTCTTGCTTGACTCTTCTTAGCAGCCTTTCTTCTTTCAGCAGCCTTTCTTCTCTTGTATGACCTTTTTCTTTTCGAAGAGTACTTCAAACCTCTTTAAAAACTATCTTACTATCTTATTTTCCTTTTTAATTTTCTTCCTATGCCCTTGTCTTAAAATGGTGGACTTGTCTAAAAATAAAAGAATTGTCCTAACAAGGGATAGAAGAGAGTTGTCAAGATAAACTTTGGATGCTTTGGTTTCAATCACCGAAACCTTTAAATAGGAAGAGAGAAGGTTCCTAATAAACCCTTTCATCATCCCCTAACATGATATTTAACATATCAAATTAGACCCTTCAAGTAGGAGTCTTTAGGCAGAAAGGTGCAAAGTGAAATGTTGTTTCACTAATAATTTTATGCAAAGAGTTGTTTATCGTAACTCTTCAAGAAAAACTGATAATTAGTCTTTAATTTTAGAATTAAAGACTTGTTCTAACACCCCAATAGGCATGTAAATTAGAAAAGCTTATCTAGAAAAAAGTGATTGATAAGTAGAAGGACTCTAGCCCATCCCATGTATCATATTATCCAAGCATCACATCCCTTCATGAAATCATGCCCATTATTACATATTTTGACTGGTCAAATCTAGTCCAAAGAGGCACCTATTAAAGAGGATAGGGGCTAAGTCTTATCACTAAAAAGGTGATTTAATTATAGAAGGACTCTTGGTCCTTCTATGCCCCTTAAAAAGTGTGTACACCAATATTGGCACCAAGAGTCCAAAGCCCTTAGGACTCTTGGTTTAATTAATTGATGAAGGCTATAAAATCAGGATAAATTCTAATTTAGTTATCCCAGTTAGGCTTAACCCAATTTAAGTTCCACTAAATTTAATTAGCCCAAATTGCAAGCATTTAGACCCAATCTAATTAGGTTAGGTGTTAGGCTAGCTAATAATGCCAGTATGTTAATTAGCTAGCCAATTAGGATCCTATGACCCAATCTAATTAGGTTAGGTGTTAGGCTAGCTAATATATGCCAGTATGTTAATTAGCTAGCTAATTAGGATCCTATGATCCTAATAAAAATGTAAATCACTTCCTTCATCAATTCCTTAATGTGTGTGACCATTTGAGCTCCTCATCTAGCTAGTAGTAGGTCTAAGTTCTTGTTGATTTAGTTTGCTTAGAAATCAACTAATCGAATCAGGTCAAATCAAGCTAATCCTGGCTGCCAATTTGAACCATTATTCAAATTGACTCATGAATTCAATCAATTTAATTTATGATAACCTAGAAGACATGATTGATGTTTAGCAACGTGTCATGCTTACCTAGAAGATGAGAAATTTGGTTGAAATTATCAAAATATCCTTTAATGGTAAGTTACCATGCAATTCAATCCTTTGATCTTCCTTTATCCCGAATAAGTGATGGGTATGGAAAATTATCAAACCCTCATATTTTATTCATTCGAACCTCAAGTCACTAATAAAGACTTGATCGATAAAAGATTTAAAATTCTTTCCTAATTTTATCATGCATTGATCAATGACTTCTTGAGTCATCGTTGATGAGATTACATGGGATAAATACTTCTCTTACTAGGAGTGATCGATTCCTTATTGATCTGCTCATAACCATCATACACAATTCACCATATATATGAACATCTGATACATGACTAAGTTATGAATGAGGATGACCAAAACATGGATTCATGTGTATAAGATATCATGGTGATCTCAAGTCTAAGGATCACTTGTACAACTTCCAGTAAGAGAATCATCTTTTGACAAGTAAGACTTTTATAAGATGTTCTCTTAATGAATCAATTCAGTAAACTCATACCCTGATAGCACCCATATCCTTGTATTAGTATCCCTATACAAGTGGTCGTGAGGCCAACCACTCCTTCCATTGAGTATACATAGGATGTGCTAGTCTCTTTGGAAACATCGATCTCTAACTCGATGATCCTATGATTAGAAAATTTTAGATTAGGATTTATAAGATCTTAGGTCTCATTATTATGAACTCCATCATAATTCTAAAATCATTGTTCTAATTTTTAGGGTTCAACATAATCTTAAAACAACAAAGTATAAGACATAATATATGATGAAGCAAAATATCTTTTATTAATATCATATAAGAATTAGGAGAATTTTATAGATAAGCCCCTATTTCATAAGAAATATGATTAACTTTTAGGGCACTATTCTTTCACTGACTAAGTCCCTAATGAAACTAACTAGAGGTATAGAGACTAGTTTAAGATGACTCTGAGGCAAGTTCATTCAAATAAAAAATTATAAAAAATGATATCAGCTGAACTTCCAATATCAACCATGATTTTTTTTACATGGTGCTTCACTATCATCATAGACATGATGATAGCATCATTATAGGGTAGTGGATCCCAACCAAGTCCCTATCAATAAAAGGGATTACATTGTCTTCTCTCCCCCTCCTTCTCTCTGGCCTCTTAGAAGTGCACTCTACCCCCAGGATATCATGCTGACTCGCCTTTTAGTTGGCTAGTTGTTGATCTCAACCTGAATTAATTACTGGCTTGGATTCTGGGCAACATGCTGAGCTTCTCCATGAATGTATCTCCCAAGGTAGTCATGCGGATTAGATCTTCAATCTCCTTTTTTAGCCAGTGGCACTACTTAGTGTCATGTCTATAACCTTAGTGGAATTGACATTACTACTCTTGTCATGGGTGGCCGATGGCTTTAGTGGGTGAGGCCTATGCAGGTATTGCTTGCCCTTATCTCCATCAAAATTTTAGCTTGGGGATGAGAAGGGGAGTGTAATTACCATTCTTGTTAGTGAGTCCTTTGACTTGGAGCCTTGTCAGCGGGATGAGTTGGGCTTCTCTACTTGAGCTCGGCTTGATTCTCCCCAGGCTTGCTTCTTCCTAGTTTCTTATCCATCTCTCTTTGAGTGAGATCTACCTCATCTACATGAATGTACTTTGCATGTGGGTTAGCAACTACGAATAGGCCCTTGGATGCTTTTTATCTAGGGAGTAGGCAGAGTGGGAAGTGCAGAGTCCTCTCTTCATGGCTAGCATAGCCATAGACTCATCTAGGTTGCATACTTCTAACATGGTTGACCAGAATAGGGCCATGTAGTCTCTCAAGGACTCTCCATCCTTCTGGTGGATGGAGAAGAGGCTATCAGCCTCTTGTGGTATTTTCTGGCAAGCATCGAAAAGAGCCATAAATTGCTTCTGCAGCTACTCGAAGTCTATACTCCTTGGCTCGAGTTGAGAGTACCATGCTTGAGCCACCTTGTAAAGAGTGGTTAGGAAGGAAATACAGATGAGGGCATCAGTAATGCTCTGGACTTGCATAAGAGCTTTGTAGCTCTCTAGATGGTCTTGTGGATCGGGGTACTATCATATAGATCTAGCTAGGACATCTTGAAATGACTAGGAGTTAGTTCCTCCATAACTCAAAGGGTAAGAGAAGGATGGGTGTCATAACCCATCTGCTCCCAACTTTTGCCCTATAGGTCAGTAAGTTGGTGGCTGAGTTTGTCTAGCTTGTGGTTGTGCTCATCGAGGCATCATTTAGCTAGGTACCAAATAGCCTCATCGATGAACTCTTCAGAACAATCGAGGGTCAAAATAGATGAGGATCAGGGATGCTCATGTTTAGCCTCTTTCCCGACTATTGCTTCTAATGCAAGGGACCAGCCCAACATGGTGTAGGAGATCGCAACTAGTGAGCATTCCATGGTGATGGGATCTTCCTTAAGAGGTCCGATGACTCACTTGACAGGGTAAAGGAGGAGACTACCAATAGGGAGGAGCCTAGTAATGGGATGACCTCCCTTAGAGAAATTGGTGGCTGGGATGGTTGGTAGCAACTAGAACAGTGGGGTGTCTAGTTACTACTGCGTAGCCATGGACCAATGCTATTGTCGCTACAGCTCTTGGACCGCCATTACTAGGTTTGGACTTGCTGTGTGAGGGTAATGAGTAGGTCGTACTGGGTCGCTGATGGTGGAGACGGTGGAGCAAGGGGTTCCACCTCCTAACCATGTTGTTCATCATGGCATGATGGGTTTCCAACATGGCTGGTGGAAGTGTTTTGTACACACGTGATTGCTATGGCTTCACACTTCGGTGACTTGATGCTTGCTTGTCACTAGCCTCCCCCTACCTGGCATGCCAATCTATTTCCATCAAATCACCCATCATTGAGCCTTGGTAGTGAAGTGGAGGTACTTCATCACCTCCAAAAAAGGGGGAAAGCTTCTTTGGTTGCTTAGCTATGATAACTAATAATTACATTATATACAAGTACTAATATAATAATTAAATAAATTTATTTAATTAAAACTGATACTTTTATACATCTTTCATTAGGAAAGAAGATGTCAAGATGAAGAGTTCAATTTATGGATTCAAATGAAACAAGTTTAAAGTGAATCAAACTTAAAATGAGCTCAGAATTAAAGTTTAAAGTTCATTAAGGAAATCACATGAATATTAAAGTAGCCGGTCTACCATGGACTGATTACCTGGTTCATAAAACCTTGAATGGCCCATCTACAGCCATTAGCATTGGTCCATGGCTCAAAAGTGTGGATCAAAAAGGAATTTCAGCCTTGTTTTGCGGTGCCGCTGCCCCACCACCACTGATAGAGCCACCATGCACCTCCTCCCTTATTGTCCTCCCACTTGAGATGCTACCCCTTGTCCGAGCCACCACCAGATTCGCCATGTCTACCATCTCTTCCTCTTATTCTAAACCCATCACCATCAACTACCCCATCCATCCACCAACCGATGTCCCCATCACCATCGAGCATCTGCCTGCTGCTCTTTCACCACCCGATCTACCGTATCACCATCCCATTGCTACTTGGAGCCACCAAGCTACTGTCCTTTTCCCTGTTGTTGCCCATGGCCACCTGCTCCCCTAGTCCCACTTGACATCTCCATCATGATTTCCTCCCTGTTCCTTACTAGCAATCTCTGCCCATGCCTACCATTCCTGTTGCTAACTAGAGAGGTAGCCTGAGATGCCACCCTTGTCAGCCACCAAGCCATCATGGGAGTTGGACCAGTGTTAGAGTGAACCAAGGAGTTTGAGCATGTAAGGAATGGTTAGAAGCATGAAACCAATTGATGGACTTGCAAGGACTTTGGGTTGTTTGGCAAAATAGAGGAAGGATAAACATCAGTTGTGTTTTTAACATTTAAAAAATGGATGGAGCAATGAAATGGAGCTGCATAAAGGGCCATAACAAACATGGGATGCTGGTGATCGATGAATAACAAAGATTGCAATGGATTAAGTGGTTGACCATTGGATAGATCACATGGAATCAATGCTGATGAATTTTAAAATAAAGGTTGTTAGGATAGATTTCTTAGAACAACTATAAAGGATTGCGATGGAAACGAATGCAGTTTATACACATTCTCCTTTGCCTTTAAAAAGACATTGCAACCAGAGGATGGGGTGTTCAATTCTCCAATCCTAGCACCTTCTCCCATTTCCTCTTACCCTTCGACTCAAAAATCTCTACCCGGCCTCCACCTTTCCTCCTCATTTTCCTATACTACTACTCCACTTTCCCATCTGCTACTCAAATCTTATTCTAGCATGAAGATGTCAATGACAATGATGGTGAGGAGTTCATCCGTGAAAGGCTAAGTCTTAATTCTCAGGAAGTCATCGAGTGCTTGTAATAGGCTGTGTTTATATTCTTGTTTATCTTTTGCACTCATCCTTCTATGAAATGAAACTTTGGTTTTAATTCTAAATTTTATTATATACTTTGTTATTTGAGTGGTCTATACTCTTGAGACAAGTCATGATTTACAGATACAGGTTGTACTTGTTTGATAGATTATCTTTAATATTATTTCTTTACTGTGTCTGTATCTATCTTGATTAACTATATTTTAGGGAAATGATCTGTGATCTAATAGGTACGGATCATGATCTCCATAAATAAATTATATCTTGATAGGTGACATATGAAATATTCACATAGTAAGAGAGTACTTGCTGTCTACCAAGTAACTAGTTGAAATCTTGAGGCTTTTCTTTTTTATTTGAATCTCTATTATTTTATTGCTTATTCTAGTTAGACAGTATTTAATCCTTAATTATTAAATTGCTATTATTGTTCTTTAAAATCACTGTTGAAATAATTGCTTAAAGTTTATATGGATTCAACCCTTACTCCTGTTACTCTATATAGTAAATAGTGGAATAAGGTATTTATTTTTGGTGTGCAATGACAAGCACCATTGACCTACAAAAGGTCATTGGATTAGGGTTACTAGTGGGAACACTCTAATGCTCAAGTCAGTGGACAGGAAATAAGAGGCTATAACAACTGAAGTCGAGAGCCTGTGGTGGTTTGGTGAGAATATAAGTGGTAGCATTCAAGAACATATGAAACATACCTGGCCGGAGGTCCCTCTTACTTATTTGTATGGTCACGTGGTGTAACAGAATTTCGTTACAGAGGTATCCATCTCTGAAAAGCATAACAAAATTAGCTAAGGTCATAGGATCCTGTCTTTCAAGATATTTACTATTGGCATCCTTCCATTATGTTAGGATCCATCGAGATCTTATCCACCAAGATTAGTGCTAGGATAGCTGTGATCAAACGAGCTGTGGCCACTCAGGCTTCATGGATCTTGAGTAGGAGAAGGGACTTAGCCATGAATCAAGGCAAGCTGAGTTGGTCCATTTGACAAGCTAGTCGGACCTGAGCTAGGAGTCGGTGGGCATGTACTAGGATTCCATGCTAGCTGGACTTGGTAGATCACTTCTACTCGGTATTAAAGTAACTAGTCCATTTAGAAGGAATCAGCTAGTGGTGAGCCCGACTAGTCCTTTCCTAATGAATGGCTAGTCATTCTGACATTCTTTCCCTAGTTGATAGCTTAACCATTTCGAGTCAGGTGTCGTGGTCCACTGCAAGTAGTGGCTCATGTGGAGGCCTAAGAAGTCACCAAGTCCATGTCAGCAGTTGCCGCATTACTATCCATCCTAATAATGATCGCTGATTGTTAGTAATTAGATCTAAGGTAAACATTTTAAAGAAGTTTTGGATAGACAAATTTAACTATCTTTATGTCAGTCAAGCTAGTATTAATGAAGTAAAAAATTCTTAAAAAAATCTAAAAGTTCAGCTAAAGAGAATAAGTTAAAAGTTAAACTCATCATCTTGATTATGTTCAACTTGAATTATTATACTCTATTTGTCTAGTTCAACTATGAGGTAAGTGTATTATAGTGTTTTGCTACATCAAGAATGTTTAATTTAATATTTACTGATAGAGCTATACTGATGCACATTCCATCGTTGGTGCTATCAGCTATGTGCATTGTACAACAAATTCAACATAGACCAACAAACTAGTTCTTCCTTTTCTTGCAAAGAAATCTGTAGTATTTATTGTTTGACCTATTCCAACTTGATTGAAATCAGTTGTAGTTGGAAAAGAAAAAAAAGGACATAAGACTAAAGATTTTCCATTTGGGTTGCTACTCTATAATAAATTAGTAAAGAATTAGAAAATCAAGCGGCACTAATTACTGCAACTTTGTTCTACATGAACTGGTAATTGTGCTTTAAGAATAATTAAATAAACTTGTATAGTATAATCTGAAATTTGAATGTTCAAGTCAGTAAGCAATCATTTCATTTTATTTCAAAGACAAATAGTCAGATTTTTTTGGAATGTTAAATACACAATTTTGGTAGATAGAGTGTTGTACAATAGCACCTATGTTGCCAGGACAGAAGTGCATTTGATGCTTTTTCATTTTGAGAAAAGGAATTGATGCATGATATGCAATTAGCATGTAGAATTTCCCAAGATTCTTTACAAAGAGTAAACAAGCATGAGATAAATAGAGTAGCAAAACATTTATATGATCATGAAAGGTGATTTGTAGTTAATATAAATTATCAATATTAAGTACCATGTTATTAAACTAGGGTTTGCAAAATAAATGAAAGATAAAATAACAATTGGGCAGAGAACCATCCTAAAGACCGGAATTGGTTGAGATCTTGTATATAAACTCCAATCCTCATATAAGGATATTCCCATCATCATATATTTCACTTTTCTTCTTCAACAACATCACAAACCAATTTTGTTTGAGGAAAGAATATTCTCTTTGAGATAAGATCTTATGCATCACCTTTCTTGTTAGTGCAGCATGTTAGGCCTCAGTGGTGCTCCTAAGGCTCGGGGGACTAAGGCTAAGGCTAAGGTCCAAAGTTCATAAGATCTTCATGGGTTTTCTAGGACTAGTTTAGGCCCTAGGCTAAAAAGCTGTCAGCCTTTCAGGTCTGAGGTTCAGAAAACTTGAGCCTCAAAGAGATAACTCGTATTGAACTAGGTTTAAGTTCAAGAGAGTGAGATACATGACACTATGGGTTTACATGGGGCTTGGATGAGTGTTTTCACGATTTGAGTTAGCATGAGAGTTATTTGGGTTGGGCTTGGATCATATGTCTAGACTAAACCATAACAGCCTTTCGTACATGTATTGATTCATTGTAATGTTTCAATAGAGAAGTGATCCTTTTTCTTCTGAACCTAGAATGATCTTTCTCCTCTTCTTCTCCCTCTATTTCATGTATCCCAAGACACTCAAAACCCCAACACTATGCACCCCATCTTCCCTTTTCCCTTCACATGTGTAGCTTCTCTTGTTTTGGTGCTAAAGAATCCCAATCTCTAAGGACTCTCTTCCTTCCACAATTCTCATTTGGTGCCAGCCCTAGGCCCAAATAAAGCACATTTTGTAGTTGTTGTCAAGTGGTACAAGCACTAGGAAATTTCATTTGTGCTATGTGCTCTCCCATCCTGAAGTCTAGGCATACAAATCCTGAATTTTATGAAGGCTGCACTAGTTTTTTGAAGATTTGCTGACTATGACACCCAAAGCCCTAGATTTCTCTAATCCTTACTGGTTTCAGAATCTCCATGACCTAGGCAAGGTCTCCTATAGTTGGTACCAGATCTAGGTTGCTTGGAGAACGAAGGAGATGCTAGAAGTTGGAGATCATTAAAGGCTAAAATTTCAGCAAGGTATAGTGAGGTATTCTTATATCTCTTGGTTTTGTTGTATTTTTGGTTTGGATCCTACATGAGAGCAACAAAAAAGTAGATTTTGGGGAGAAGTTTGATAAGAAAGGCAACCTTTCCATGTGGAATGTTTGGGTAGAAGATGTCCTAATCCACCAAAATTTGATCCGGCATTGGAGGAGAAGCCTGCAGGGGTGTTGATCTTCAACAGATGTCCTTGGAGAAGAAGGCTTGTTCTATAATTAAAGGATGTTTGGCAGATGTAGTTCTCTATTCAGTGTTATAGGAAAGGACCCTGAAAGAATTATAGTCGAAGTTGCACACCCTCCATATATGGAAGAATAAGTGCAACAAGCTAATGTTGAAAAAGAGTCTATGTAGCCTTTAGATGCAGGTTAGCATTATGGTATTGACTATGACAATACATTTTCTTGGTGTGGGCACCAGAATTCGAAAGAGACTTCAATCAAACCCAATCAATCCAGGCTCCTTGTGGATTACTAGTGAATAGGCCATTTCAATTTCAACTTTTAATTTTAGCTGAGTTTTGTAGGGTCAAGTTAATTGAGTCCTATAGGGTCAAGTTAATTTCAACTTAAGAATTTCAACATGAGCCCTGTAATTAAAGTCAAGTCAATTTTAATTTCAGCAAAAGTCCTATAATTAGTCATAAGTGGCAAGTTGGGTTCAATTAAGTCTTGTAATTGATCAAGCTTCAAATTAGTCAAGGCAAGATCAAGACCATTGGATGAAAGCATGGAATGAAGCTTGAACCCAAGTAAAGAAGCATCAAGATTGGATGGAGCAAACCACCTCAACCTCCATGCCAAGATGGAAAGCCACCTCACCCTCCATGCCAAGATGGAATGCCACCTCACCCTCCATGCCACATCAACTCCATTTGTGGCGCCCAAGCCTAAGAAATTTAAATTTGAAATCAAGTTGGGATGCCCCACTTATTACTCCACTTTTTCATGCATGTAATTTGAATTTCAAAGGGCTTGGGATGTTAATAAATATCCCTAACCCTCTTGTAGTCAAGCCATTGAATGAATTAAGAAAAAGGGTCTTTCTTCTCTTCCACTGCCTTGTTGCATTGTCACTCCATGAAGGAGAGGGTGTGAGGCCCAACCGATTCATCCAAGCTCTAAGAAATTGCCAACAATCCTTCTCTTCCCCTTCTACAATCATTTTCCTATCTTCCCTTTCCTTCCACGTCCATTGATGATCTCTATTATAGGATCCCTTCATGGCCATGAGTTGAGGATGGAGTCTACCTTGCCTTGGAATCAACTACATTAGGTGTCTTCAATCAAGGGAGTGGTAGTCTTCTCATCCAGCTGCTAGTCCTTTGAGTGTTGAAGTTTGAGCCACTTACAAAGTTGAGATTTCATTGTTGGTAAGATAATCCCCTTCTAAACTCTTAGGTCTGATTTTTTGAAGGTAATTTTCCTAATTAGAATGGTTTGTCAGCCATTAGATCCATTTACTTTCAAATGAAAGACCTCCACCACTGCGGGTAACAACTTTCTAGTAGTCTGTTTCATTAAGCTCATTTGTCTCCTACGAATGAAACTTGCTGATATGTGGAGACTCATTATTCTCTTAAAAATTATAAGTTCTTTAGTTTTTAAAACCCATTTTCATCCCACATCATTTCTTCTATGGTAATGCTCAAATTCATTGGATCCTGCTTGCGATAGTGGCATATCTTGATTATAAAATCTAGTAAATAGATATGAAAATAGCTCTTCCAAATGGAGAGCTCGAAGAAGAGGTATATATGATACAACTTGAAGGGTTCACATCTACAAAGAAACAAAGGTGTGCAAGCTTCATAGATCCATTTATGGATTGAAGCAGGCATCTCAAAGTTGGAACATGCATTTTAATAAAGTAATCAAAATACATGGCTTCAATAGGAATGGAGAAGAACCCTGTATATACAAATAGGCTAAAGGTTCAGTTATGATATTTCTTGTTTCGTATGTAGATGACATTCTTTTAATCAGAAATGATATTCCTACATTGCAGGGAATAAATGTATGGTTATCTTCTCAATTCTCTATGAAGAACTTAGAAGAAGCATCCTACATCCTTTGAATGAATATCTATAGGGATGGATCTAAAAGGTTGCTAGGGTTGACTCAGTCCATGTACATTGAGACTGTTTTGAAGTAATTTGCATCGTAAATTTTAAGAAAGGCTATCTTTTGATAGGCTATGGAATTAGTCTCTTAAAGAAGGATTGTCCAACAAGTCATCAAGAGAGAAAGCATTTGAGTAGGATTCCATATGCCTCAATAGTGGGATCTATCATGTATACTATGACATGTACGAGACCAAATATGGCGTCCTCACTGGAGTAGCGAGTAGACACAAATCTAATCTAGGTAACAACCATTGGAAGGTCATAACAGTCATTCTTAAGTATTTGAGAAATACTAAATCAATGGCTTATTTATGGAGATTCTAACTTGAAACTAGTAGGTTATACTGAGTAAAGTTTTTAATCAGATAGAGACAACATTAAGAGTGTATCAGGTTATATTTTTACCTTGAATAGGGGAGCTATCTATAGAAAAAGTTTCAAGTAGCACACTATGGCTGATTCTATTTGTGAGGCGGAGTATATTGTGGCATCCGATGCTGCAAAGAAAGTTATTTGGCAATGGAAGTTCATCACTGAGCTTGGAGTAATATCCTCCATTGATGGCCTAGTTTCTTTATATTATGATAGCACTTGGGCCATAGCTCAAGCAAAGGAGCCAAAGGCTCATTAATGAACCAAGTGAAAGAATTATGCTCTAAAAGCCAATCACATTTAATATTTCAGTAGCAAATTTGTAATATCTTCCAACTCATGAATGATAATAAAGGCAATTCTTGATTCATCATATACTATGTCTTATATTTTAATTATAAGATTATGATGAACCCTATAGATTAGGGTAATGGTTTTAGACTTAAAGGGATAACAGTGAGACCTAAAACTTATACCTAATCTAGAATATTCTTAGTCATAGGATCATCGATTCGGGATCGATGAATCCAGATAGACTAGCATCCTATATATGCTCGATGGAGAGGGTGCTTGGTCTCATGACCACTTGTCTAGTGATACTAATATAAGGATATGGGTGCACATTAGGTTATGAGTTCACTGAATTGATCTGACAAGAGAACATCTAATGAAAGTTTTACTTGTCAAAAAGATATTCTCTTAGTGGGAGTTGTGCATATGATCCTTAGACCTGAGATCACCATAGTATCTTATGCACATGAACCCATGTTTTGGTCCATACTCATTCATAGCAATTAAGATATGTACGGGGTACTTCTATATAAGGTGGATTGTATATGAAGGTAATGAGTAGGTCAACAAGGAATCGATCACTCCTAGTAAGGGACAAGTTATCCTACGTGATCTCATCGAATGATGACTCAGGAAGTCTTTAATCAAAGCATGATAAAATTAGAAATTAATTTTTAATTTATCATCGATTGAGTCTTCATTAGTGATTAGAGATTCAAATAGGTTAAGTGTAGGGTTTGACATTTATCTATACTATCACTTAATCGGGATAAAGGAAGATCAAAGGATTGAATCACATAATAACTTGCAACTGAAGGGTATTTTGATAATTTCTATCAAACTCCTCATCTTCTGGGTAGGCATGATACATTTCTAGATGTCAATCTTGTCTTGTAGGCTTTTCAAGAATCAATTTATTTGATTTCATGAGTCAATTTGAAAGTTGGTTCAAATTGACAGTTTGGGTTAGCTCAATTTGACTCAATTTGGCTAGTTGGTTGCATAATTAAATCAATCGAGCTAAACATAAACCTATTGCTGGAACCCAGAGGGTCACACACATTATAAAACTTTTTGAAGAAGTTAATTTTAATTTCTTAGGATTTTTATATCCTAAATAGGTTAGCTAGGTTCATATACTAGCATATGTGGGCTAACCGGAACACCTGACCTAATCGGTTTAGGTCTGATTGCTTGCTGATGGGGCTAATTAATTTAAGATGGACCTAAATTAAGTTTATTCATGTGTTAGGTAGCTTATCTAGAATTAATTCTAATTTCATAATTTTTTTTACATTTTCTTAAGTGTTTTAATTTGAATTGGATTCGAATTCTACCTAATTTGGCAAATTCGGGTTGATCCAGGCTTGTAGTCTCTTGTAGTTTCTTTTGGACTAATTTATATAAGTTTAAAATGGGTTAAATTTTATTTATCCATTTTAAATTC
Organism: Areca catechu; assembly: GCA_021397845.1. Taxonomy (NCBI): domain Eukaryota; kingdom Viridiplantae; phylum Streptophyta; class Magnoliopsida; order Arecales; family Arecaceae; genus Areca; species Areca catechu. The sequence continues at coordinate 43,773,465 of CM038038.1, forward strand.
TTTATAATTTATTATTTAAATAAATAATTAATTTATGGGCTAGTTGGGGTTTGAATACGTGACCTTGGACTCGTTGGTGCCCTAGATACGATGAAGTGAGAAGGCGTGTCCACTTCTATGTGCATGTATTCCAAGAGGCACCTCCTTATGTCATTCTCTAAATTAACCATAAACTAGTTATTTATTTAAATAAATTGACGGGGCTTGGGATCGAACCTATGTTCTTCTGGATAGAAGACCAATAGGCATCACATTTTTTCTTTTGGAGAAGAGAATGCAACTCTTCATCATGCCCCACTTCTCTTCATGCCCTATCAACATATGCGACCCTTGATGATGCCTCTCCTCTTCATCTAACGACCCAAATTCATGCCCCCTCATTCTCCATTTAAAGGGGGGAATGGCATGGGTTTAGGAATCTGAAAAAGAAGTCCGAAGCCTTTCAATTACTCTATTTCCTTGTCAAGACAAAGTCCATCTATTAGGACAAGTCCTCTACTTAAGGACAAGGCTACAAAAAGAGTTAAAAGAAAGTTTTATAAGGAAGGAGGGCATCATTAGAGAGCATTTGGAGTGCTCTTGAAGAGAGAAAGGTCCAAATAAAGAGGAAAAGGCTATACTTGAAGAAAAAGCTACTAGGAAGAATCGAGCAATCAAGGAGTACTTCTTCAGATAGATCTCATGTGGATCACCTTTGGAGGGCATACATTTGTGTGTTTATTGGGATTTCTTGATTTCAACAATCCAGGTATATTACATGATCATTTGTTTATATTTATTTGGTTGATTTACTTTTGAAATGCATAAAGGAGATCTTGGATTAGGGTTTTTGGTGTCTTTGGATTTCATAATGATCAAAGTTTTGAAATCCATGATTACATACCACACCAAGAATTCTAATAGTGGTATTAGAGCATCCTTCATGCATTCAATTAGTAATCAAAATGATTATAAATGATCAACTTTGTAGTCATTGATTGCTTTGCTATGACTCTTGCATGATTAGTTCATATTACATATGTGATATGTTATGATCCAAGTAATTGCTTCAGATTGGGATTGTCACCATGGTTGTCCGGTCTTAGGAGCAAAATAGGATTTAAAGGCCCTCTTTTTCTATTCAATGGGATCTCCTATGATGTGTTGGGGTGCCGCTGTAGCCCTATCCCATGAACAAGTGAGGTGAATGTATTATTGTTTTAATCATACTATGGTTATGCATATTAGGGTTAATATGTTGATTTACTGGAATATTTTGATTGTTGTATGCCACTGATTAAGGTTTTCACTAAAGCCCTAATCGATATAAAGATTTGTTTAGATGTTGTTAGTCTTCATTCTGATATAAGGTTATCCTAACAATTGATACATGACCAATATGTTGTAAGGTTGTCCTAGAATGATGACATACATGGCACATAGAATGAAATATGCCTAAGTAAAGATAGACAGAGATATTAGGATGTGCTCGATAGCCCTCATAAAAAACTATCTTTAGTCTTAGTGTAAGTTAATCATAATGCAAATCCATTGAGTGTTTGATTAGCCAATTGGTGTCTAGGCAAGTAGTTCTGGGAAGGTAAAGGGAATGAAGTTTTTAATTAGTTATGTTGTCTGACCTGGCCAATTCATTTGGTGTCTAAGAAAAGCAACAGGGAGACCCCCTCATCTCTACCACTTACCTTGCCAGTTTGGTTATATCTAAACCTCAAACTAGAAATGCAAATTGATTAAGCACACTACAAATTGCCTTCCTTCATGCCATACCAAATTTGTATCAAAACTATAGTATGTTTGTTTAGCAAACTCAAGGCTTACTATTAGAGTTTGATAAAAAATTGACATGGTGCATTTTATGCTTTATAGTATGGTTGATAATGTTGCTTTGTTGAGCAAACTCAAGGGTGACATTATTTAATCATACTATATAAAGTGAATGGTCTGACTAAACTAAGACATTATGGTTTGTTGTGCAAACACAAGGCTATAACTGTCTTAGAGGCAAGGATTATGCTGAGAATTTTAAGGGATGCAATTGGAAAAGGAATTTCCTACCTTTGAACTTATAAATGTTTGTTGTGTAAACACAAGATATTTATAAGGAATTGGAATCTTAAGCCCACTAAAGAACTGATATTGGTTTCTCATTTATCATAGTTGAGGGTTATGGTATTCGAAGAAAATAGTGGGAGACATAATTAGATTTAAAGTTCTTATCTAATTGTGATTATCATCTTGACTAGTCTACTTATTATTATTCTTGTTTGAATGTAGACTTAAATTAATGGCTTCATCATTATCACTGCAAGGGCATATTAGATGCCAATAAACTAACCAGACCAAACTATGTGGACTTAAAAGGAACTGAGAATAATACTTGCTCAGGAAAAGTATCCTACATCCTCGATTCTCCGAATCTAGATATGATCAGAGATGATGCGATAGAGGAGGAAAAGGCCACTTATAGGATGTGGCAGAATGATAGCTTGACTGTCAAGTGCATCATGTTAGCCTCAATAAGCAATGAGCTACAAAAGCAACATGAAGATATGGAACCTCAGTCCATACTGCTCAATCTCAAAGAGCTGTATGGAGTGTATAGTAGGACTGCTAGATATGAAATATCAAAGCAATTGTTCTGGGCACGTATGCATGAGGCTTGCCCGTACAAGTCCATGTTGTCAAGTTGATTGACTTAATCACCTAATTAGGTCAATTAGGCTTTGTCATGGATGGAGAGCTTTACTAGGATTTGATCCTATAATCACCCCAGATTCCTTCTCTCAATTTGTCATGAACTACCACATGAACAAACTGAACCTTTCATTACCAGAGCTGCTTAAAATGCTTAAGACAGTTGAGAGCCACTTCAAAGGTGATAAGGCACATCATCTTTTTTAGTTGGTGGGAAGAAGAATGGAGTATTGAAGAAGGGTTTAAAGAAAAAGTTGAACTCAAAAAAGAGCATCAAAAAAAGGAAGAAGGCAAAGAGGTCTTTAGATGATGGATCCTGTTTCATCTGCGGCAAGAATGGACATTGGAAGAAGAACTTCAAGACATACCTTGCCAGTCTAAAGCAAGATGCTAGTGGAGTATCAAGAGGTTTGTTTACGATACAAACAAACTTATCATTGAGTTCTTTAACTTCTGATTCATGGGTATTGGATACCGCATGTGGATCTCAATATGCAAATCTTTGTAGGGACTCCACAAGATTAAGATTAGTAGATCAAAGAAAGGTGACTTCAAGCATTTTGGTGTGAGTGCAGAGGCCATTCATCCTAAAGCTTTTGGAACCTACATGTTATTGTTGCCTTCGAACAAGATATTGGAATTAAAAGATTGTTATTACATTCTAAATGTTGTTAGGAATATTATTTATGTACCTTTGTTATGAAGACAAGGTTTTGAAATAAAAGTTGAGAGCAATAGTTGCTCCATCTTTTATTCTAATGACTTTTATGGAATGAGTAATTTGTGAATGGTCTTTTAATTCTATTGCTCAATGATGAAGTATTACTTGTAGAAAACAAAAAGGGAAAGAGAGATGATACCAATGAAACATTTTTTTGGCTTTGTAGATTAGGTCATATAACTGAGTCAAGGATTAACAAGTTATACAAAGTGATTTCTTTAGCCCTTATTGTTGGGTTCAGGCTGGCATAGCAGAAGACTGGATTTCAAAATTATCATTATTAAAACCCTAATCGATCGAAACCCTAAACCCAAGGATCACATAACCTTAACAACAATAAATCATAATTTAGGATTGTAAAGGAATACCTGGAGTTCTATATAATGTAATTTGTATAAGGCACATAAGTGTATACCCACTAGAGGTGATCCACATAGGAACAGGACCAAGGAAGTACTCCGACCATACTTGCTTATTTGAGTAGGACTCTTCTTGGTAGCCTTTCTTCCTTTCCCTTTGCTAGAACCCCTACCCTCCTATAGGGCACTCAGAGACCTCTTTGAATCCTTTGTCAGAATCCAATTATCTCTCCTATATCTCTTCCTATGGTCTTGTCTTAAAATGACAAGTCTTGTCTTAAAAGAATAAGCCTTGTCTTAAAAGAGACCTTTGTCCTAAGATAAAGAAGAGAAAAGGAAAGGACTTCTTTCGAATGCTTTTTGGATGTCTTAGCATTAGATTACTGATACCTATTTATAATGAGAGAGGGGGCACCTGATAAACCTTTTTCTCAGCCCTTGATCTGATTATCTAATGATCGGATAGGACCCTTCAAGTAGAAGGAGTTCCTTGAGTGAAAAGGTTTATCGTGATATGTCATATCATGCACCGAGAGACATATAAATGTCTCTTTAATTTTTTCCAGCATTTTTATACTTGCCATGTGGCAAGTAACTGGTCAGCTTTTGGCTAAGAGGTGTGGAATTTCAAGAGACATATCAGAGAACCAGAAGCATTCAAGAAGGACTTCTTGATTTTTCAATGTGTGCCTCATATGAAGGGACGCATCCCTTCATTGTGCGCGCGACCTTTTCCACACCAATTCCTATCTTTTTGACCAGTCAAACCCAAATTAGATGGGCATAGGGATAAGAGAGATGTCTTAAACTTTATCTAAAAAAAATGATTAAATGGCAGAAGGACTCTTGGTCCTTCTACGCCCCTTAATTTTTGTGAATGCTAATATGGAACCAAGAGTCCAACCTAACTTGGACTCTTCCATAATTCAAAGATAAAACCCAATAAAATCTAGATAAAATTAGATAATTACTATCCTAATTAGGACTCAACCCAATCTAAGTTCCACTTAAATTGGTTATCCCAAATAGCAAGTTGACTTACCCAATTCAATTAGATTAGGATGTTAATTAGCTAGCCAATTAAGATTTTATGATCCTAATTAAAATTCAATTAACTTCCTTGGCCAATTTTCTAGCACGTGTGACTCTTTTGGCTCCATATCTAGCCAGTAGTAGGTCCAGGTCTAAATTGTTCCGATCCAATCAAAATTGATTGACCTAATTAGGTCAAATCGAGTGACCTAAGTTAGCCAAATTGAACCAATTTCCAAATTGACTCATGAATCCAACCAATTTAATTCATAAAAACTTACAAGACATGATTAACATCTAGCAACATGTCATGCCTACTCGAAAGATAAGAATTTTGGTTGAAATTATCAAAATATCCTTCAGTGAAAAGTTACCATGCATTCAATCCTTCGATCTCCCTTTATCCCAAATAAGTGATGGGCATCGAGAATTGTCAAACCCCAATACTTAATCCTTTCAAATCTTAATTTAGTAATGAAGACTTGATCGATGAAAGATTAGAAATCCTATTTAATCTTATCCTACTTTGATCAAAGACTTTCTAAGTCAATAATCAAAAAGATTACATGGGATAAGTCCTCTTACTAGGAGTGATCAATTCCTTATTGATCCACTCATATCCTTCATGCACAATCCACCATATCTGAGAACTCCTTGTACATGACTCATTATCATGAATGAGTATGAACCAAAACATGGCTTTATGTGCATAAGGAACCATGATGATCTCAGGTCTAAGGATCACTTGCACAACTCTCACTATGAACCATCTTTTGACAAGTAGTAAGACCTCCATAAGATGTTCTTGAGATGGATCAATTCAGTGAACTCATACCCTAATGAGCATCCACATCCTTGTATTAGTATCCCTACACAAGTAGCAGTGAGACCAACCACCCTCTCCATCGAGCATATATAGGATGTGCTAGTCTTTCTGGAAATATCGTTCTCCAAATCGATGATCCAACAACTAGAAATATTTTAAATTAGGGTTTACAGGAACTTAGGTTTCACAGTTATGATCTCCATTATAATCTTAATTCCATTGCCCTAATCTATGGGATTCATCATAATCTTGATAATATGCAGCAGTATGATGAATCAATGATTACCTTTTATTAATAAATAATGTCATGCATGAGTTGAAAGATTATAGAAATGCCTGTACAAAGATTAGCTTTTAGGGTACAATTCTTTAACTTATGATTATAAATCATTAGAAACTAGTGAATCTTGTCTTATGGATAAAATGACCAAGTCTCCATTCACTGGACATGGAGAAAAGGCAACTGAGTTTTTAGGGTTAATACATTTAGATGTATATGGAACAATGTCAACTTAGACTAGAGGAGGATACTCTTATTTCATCACATTTATTAATGATTTATCTAGGTTTGGATCTGTGTATCTCATGAAACATAAATTCAAAGCCTTTGATAAATTTAAAAAGTATTAAAATATGGTCAAAAAATAAACTAAAAAAAGTATTAAAGTCCTTCGACCTGATCAAGGAGAAGAATACTTATCTAATGAATTCTTATTATCTTAAGAAAAGAGGTATTCTCTCTGATGGACCCCTTTATATACACTATAATAATTATCTTAAGAAAAGAGGTATTCTCTCTGAATGGACCCCTTTATATACACTATAATTAAATGGTGTAGCAGAAAGGAGGAATCGTACCTTGTTTGACATGGTAAGGTCCATGATGTGCTTCACAGTCTTTTAATATCTTTCTAGGGTACCCTAGAAACTATTGCTTATGTATTAAACAAGATACCATCAAAATCAGTACCTAGCACTCCATATAATGGCAAGAAATCAAGTCTTAAATATCTTAAGATTTCGGGTTGTCTAGCTTATATTAAAAGGAATTTGGACATAAGCTAAATGCTAAGGCTAAAGAAATGTAGGTTTATTGGTTATTCTCAAGAGGGTATTGGATATCTATTTTATCATCCTACTACTGAACAAAAGGTCTTTGTTAGTAGGCATGCCATTTTTTTGGAAAAAGAATTTATCCAAGAAGAAGGTATTATGATAATAATTGAATTGAGTGAAGTTCAAAATAATCAAACTGAAGTATCTCAACCAGAAGTACCAGTTGATTAGGTACAACCACAGCACACACCTCCTATTCGTAGGTCAGAAAGAGTGTGGGAAGCACCTCTTAGATATGGTTTTATGATAGGTAACAATAATGAAACCAGCATCATTGATGTTGATGACCCACTAACCTATATGGAAGCAGTTATGAGTAAGGACTCTGACAAATGGCTCAATGCCATGAAATTCGAAATGGACTCCATGTATGACAACTAGGTTTGGACCTTGGTTGACCCACCTGAGGGAATTGTCCTAATAGGATGCAAATGGATCTTCAAGAGGAAGATTAGAGCAAATAGGCAAATAGAAACCTACAAGGATACGTTGGTAGCAAAAGATTTCTAGCGAAAGCATGGTATTGACTATGATAAACCTTTTCACTAGTTGCCATGCTCAAGTCCATTAGGATTATGCTTGCCATAGTTGCATACTATGATTATGAGATCTGGCAGATGGATGTTAAGATTGCATTGCTCAATGGAAATCTTGAGGAAGAAGTTAATATGTCACAGCTTGAGAGTTTTGTCTCAAATGGAAGACCAAACCAAGTATGCAAGCTTAGAAAATCCTTTTATGGATTGAAGCAAGCATCAAGGAGATGGAACATTCATTTCGATGAAACTACTAAAGAATTTGGTTTCATCAAGAATACGGTTGAGCCGTGTATGTATAAAAGACAAGTATAGAGATAGATCTAAAAGGATGCTAGGTTTATCCCAATCCAGGTACTTAGACTTAATATTGAAGAGATTCAATATGGAGGGAAGTAAGAAGGGTTACTTCCCCGTGAGTCAAGGAATACACCTATCTAAAAGGATGTCACCTAAGACTCTAGATAATAGAGATAAAATGAATAATATCTCTTATGCTTCGGTAGTAGGATCAATAATGTATGCAATGCTATGTAGTAGGCTTGATGTTGGTTATGCTTTAGCATAGTAAGCAGTCCAGGCTAATCGAGGATAGGATCATTGGAAAGCTATGAAAATATTCTAAGTACCTAAGAAGGACTAAGGATGTCTTTTTAATATATGAAGATCGGATCTAAACTAGAAGCTATACAGATAGTTCTAGTTTCCAATCTAATCTAGATGATAATAAATCCATATCAGGGTATGTCTTTACTCTGAATGGAGGAGTAGTGAGTTAGAAGGGTACCAGCAGCCAATTATAGCTGATGCAGTCACTGAGGCAGAGTACATAGCTACTAGTGAAGCTGCTAAGGAAGCAATTTGGATGAAGAAATTGTTGCCCAGTTGGCCAACCCAAGAGGGGGGTGAATTAGGTTTGAAAATAATTTCAACAAGTATGTACCTTTCGAAAACTTTGTATGGTGAGTGAAGTGTATAAAGTATTATGTGCTAAAGCAAATGAGTATGCAAAGATAAGAACAATCACAAACACCATAAATTTAGAGTTGTTTGGAGCGATCCAGCTCCTACATCCACTACCCAAGGTGCACACTTAGGATTTCTACTATATTCTCCCTAAATAGAGCCGGATTATTTTCCTACGGGCTCACAATCTAAAACCGAATATAATGTTAGTTTTCTTGGGCTCACTAACAACCCAACTTGGTTTTCAAGGCTCACCAATAACCTAAAAACAATTCACAAGTTACAGCCACCTGCTATACTTGAAACAACTCAAAATAGAGAGTCAAAAGAAGCAAAACAAAGACAAACCAAAAGTGTCAGATGGTTGTAGTTGAAGCTCTTAATGAAGCCTTCTTGATTGCTTCTTCAATGATCTTCAAGGCTCTCTTAATTCCTCAAAGAATAACTCAAGAAGTTCGTGGGAAGTAGTTGAAGAACTAGAGTTTTACTCTTGAAAGCACTTGGAATATTCAATGCTATCCTTTCTCTTGTAAAAGCTTGAAAACCTCCTTTTCTTTACTTAAGTCTTTCATTTATAGCTCCTTGAAGTGTTCCTAGGCGAATATAGCCATTAGATTTCCTTGAAAATTGAAAACTAGCCATTAGTGAGGAGTCTTCTTCACGAAATTTGAATTATGAAACTAGCTGTTATTGTTCAAAAATTGGGATTAGAGTCAGCTCGGATGATTGAGTTGGCTCGGATGCTTAGAGAGGAATTTTTGAAGTTCTGTGAGAGTCGGCTCATTTCAATTAGAGTCGGCTCAAATGATTGGATTCTCAGAACTCATTTTCTATCATTGTAGAAGAGTCGATTATATTCTCCTTGTGTCAATGATGGGGGACAAGGCTAGGAGGATCATTGGAGAGCTGAGAAGTCTCCTGGGATTAGGGTCAAGAAGGGGATAACTAGGGCCTCACACCCCATGATATTTCGAAGAACAAAAAAAAAATTAGGGCCTCATGCCCCTCGACACTTGAAAGCAAAGGAATAGGGTCTCACACCCCTTGATGCTCAAAAGCGAAGGAATAGGGCCTCACACCCCTCGATGCTAGAAAACGAAGGAATAAGGTCTCACACCCCTCGATGCCCAAAGGCAAAGGAAAAATGGGCCTCACGCCCACTCCTTACGGAGGCAGAATCTCTCTTCTAAAACTCAATTTCATTCACCATTTTTTTACAAAGGACTGAGGGTGGTATTTATAGACTTTCCAACCCTCTTACAAGATAAAGATGAAACCTATCCCAATCTTATCAGACTTCAAACTAATAATCCTAATCTAAAACAAACTTCAAATTAAAACAATTTCATACTAACTAATACATACATATTAAACAATTAAAATAAATAAAAATATAATCCTAATGCATCAAGATCTATGCCCAAAAAAAGGTTCGTAACAGGATCCATGCTGAGTTGCTTTGAAATCTATGTTGGCCTGATAACTATGTAGAAGACATCCTACCCTAAGAAATGTGCAACTTTGAGATCTATGCAAAGTTGTTTCTATTGCTCTAAGATCTGTGCAAATTTCTTTTCCTATGATCGTGGAGAAGAAGGAGGTGGCAGACGGGGAAGAGGGACTAGAGGTCTGAAAGCCTTCAATCCCTCCCCGTGCTTCAAAATCATGACCTCCTCCATGACGAGAGGCCTACACGGCTAGATCTCAGAGTTCCCAGATTTCTCCTTCTCAAGAAACCCTATTTTTCGGCGGGGCCATGGAGGCTTAGATCCTGTGGTCTTCGTCGACTTGAAAAGTGGGACAATGGGGAAGGCCACGGCTAGTGGCATGGGGCATCGGCACGGACGGGCGGTAGAAAGGGCTTTCGGCGATTGTGGAGACGATCGACGGATAGCAGGTTGGGCGGCCGGTGTAGGGAAGGGCGGCGATCCAGCATAGGGAAGGCGGTCACCGTGGCAGTAGGGGTGCGACGAGCATCGACGGTAGCCAGGCGGAGGATGAAGGGATGGCAGATCTGAGCGATGGATGGAGGAAGAATATGACAGGAATAACAGAGGGATAAGTTAGGGATAAGTTAGGAATAAAGTGGGAATAGCGGGGAGGTGGAATAGCTAGGATAAAAATATAAAATAAAATAAAAAAAATTAGGAGAAAAAGAAAAAACCCTGATGGGTTTTGATGTCCCCATCATTCTCTTAGGGTGGGAAAAAGTTGACTTTTTGAGTCAGGCTCAATGCTGCAACTCTTTTTTTTCCTCTTTTTTTCTCTAACCCTAATCCTCTTGCTCTGATACCAAATTGATGGGGCACAAGGCAAGGAGCATCGTTGTAGAGCTAAGAAGTCTCTGGGATTAGGGTCAAGAAGAGGATAACTAGGGCCTCACATCCTGCGATGTTCTGAAGAACAAAGAAAAACTAGGGCCTCACGTCCCTCGATGCTCGAAAGTGAAGGAATAGGGTCTCACACCCCTCGATGCTCGAAAGTGAAGGCATAGGGTCTCACACCCCTCGACGCGAAAGTGAAGGAATAGGGCCTCACAACCCTCGACGCTTGAAAACAAATGAATAGGGTCTCACACCCCTCGATGCCCAAAGGCGAAGGAAAGACGGGTCTCACACCCACTCCTTACGGAGGTAGAATCTTTCTTCTAAAACTTAATTTCATTCACCATTTTTCTACAAAGAACTGAGGGTGGTATTTATAGACTTTCCAACCCTCTTACAAGATCAAGATGAAACATATCCCAATCCTAACAGACTTCAAACTAATAATCCTAATCTAAAACAAACTTGAAATTAAAAATGTTTCATACTAATCAATACATCCATATTAAAAAATTAAAATAAATAAAAAAATAATCATAATGCATCAAGATTTGTGCCAAAAAGGTTCGTATCAGGATCCATGTTGAGTTGCTCTGAAATCTGCACTAGCCTGATAACTATGCAGAAGACATCCTACTCTGAGAAATGTGCAACTTTGAGATCCATGTAAAGTTGTATCTGCTGCTCTAAGATCTATGCAAATTCCTTTCCCTGTGATGATGGAATAGGAGGAGGCGGCGGACGGGGAAGAGGGGCTGGAGGTCTGAAAGCCTTCAATCCCTCCCCGTGCTTCAAAATCGTGACCTCCTCCATGACAGGAGGCCTACGCGGCCAGATCTCGGGGTTCCCAGAGTTCTCCTTCCCGAGAGACTCTATTTTCTGGTCGGGCCGGGAGGCTTGGATCCTGTGGTCTTCGTCGACTGGGGAGGCGGGGACAACAAGGAAGGTCGCGGCTGGTGGCACGGGGGAATGGCATAGACAGGAGGTTGAAAGGGCTTCAGCATTTTGGAGACAACTAGCGGACAAGGGTTAGGCGGTCGGTGTAAGGAAGTGTGACGATCCAATGTAGGGAAGGCAGTCACTATGGCAGCAAGGGTGAGACGAGCGTCAGCGATAGCGAGGCAGAGGATGAAGGGATGGACAGATCTGGGCGATGGATGGAGGAAGAAGATGACATGAATAATAGAGGGATAAGTCAAGGATAAGTTGGAATAAAGTAGGAATAGAGGGGATAGTGGAATAGCTGGGATAAAATATAAAATAAAATAAAAAAATCTGGGAGAAAAAAAAACCTTGATGGTTTTTATGTCTCCATCATTTTCCTGGGATGGAAAAAACTCGACTCCGTCGAGTCAGGCTCGATGCTGCATCTCTTTTTTTTCTCTTTTTTCTCTAACCCTAATCCTCTCTCGCTCTGATACCAAATTGATGGGGGACAAGGCTATCATTGGAGAGCTGAGAAGTCTCTTGGGATTAGGGTCAAGAAGGGGATAAATAGGGCCTCACACCCCGCGATGTTTTGAAGAACAAAAGGAAAACTAGGATCTCACACCCCTCGATGCTCGAAAGCAAAGGAATAGGGTCTCACACCCCTCGAAGCTCAAAAGTGAAGGCACAGGGTCTTACACCCCTCGATGCTCGAAAGCAAAGGAATAGGGTCTCACACCCCTCGACACCCAAAGGCAAAGGAAAGATGGGCCTCACGCCCACTCCTTACGGAGGCAGAATCTCTTTTCTAAAACTCAATTTCATTCATTTTTTTACAAAGGACTAAGGGTGGTATTTATAGACTTTCTAACCCTCTTACAAGATAAAGATGAAACCTATCATAATCCTAACAAACTTCAAATAATAATCCTAATCTAAAATAAACTTCAAATTAAAACAGTTTCATACTAAGCAATACGGATATATTAAAAAATTAAAATAAATAAACAAAAATATAATCCTAATGCATCAAGATCTATGCCAAAAAAGGTTCGTACCGGGATCCATGTTGAGTTGCTTTGAAATCTATGCTGGCCTGATAACTATGCAAAAGTCATCCTACTCTGAAAAATATGCAACTTTGAGATCCGTGCAAAGTCGTTTCTATTGCTCTAAGATCTATGAAATTCCTTTCCCTATAACCGTGGAACAAAAGGAGGCGGCGGACAGGGAAGAGGGGCTGGAGGTCTGAAAGTCTTCAATCCCTCCCTGTGCTTTAGAATCATAACCTCCTCCATGATTGGAGGCCTACGCGGCTAGATCTTGGAGTTCCCGAATTTCTCCTTCTCGAGAGACCCTGTTTTTCGGCTGGGTCATGGAGGCTTGGATCCCGTGGTTTTCATCGACTGGGGAGGTGGGGACAACGAGGAAGGCCATGGCTGGTGGCACGGGGCGTCGGCACGGATGGGCATCTGAAAGGGCTTCCGACGATGTTGAGATGACAGACGGATAGCGATTTGGGTGGCCGGTGTAGGAAGGGCGGTGATCTAGCGTAGGGAAGGCAGTCACGTGGCAGCAGGGGTGGGACGGGCATCGGCTGTAGCGAGGCAGAGGATGAAGGGATGGCAGATTTGGGCGATGGATGGAGGAAGAAGATGACAAGAATAACAGAGGGATAAGTTAGGGATAAGATGAGAATAAAGTGGGAATAGAGGGGATAGGTGGAATAGCTAGGATAAAAATATAAAATAAAATAATAAAATCTAGGAGAACAAAGAAAAAACCCTGATGGGTTTTGATGTCCCCATCATTTCCTTGGGATGGGAAAAACTCGAGTCCGTCAAGTCAGGCTTGATGCTACAACTCTTTTTTTTCTCTCTTTTTTTCTCTAACCCTAATCCTTTCCGCTATGATACCAAATTGATGGGGGACAAGGCTAGAAGGATCATTATAGAGATGAGAAGTCTCTTAGGATTAGGGTCAAGAAGGGGATAACTAGGGCCTCACACCCTACAATGTTCCGAAGAACAAAGGAAAACTAGGGTCGCGCGCCCTTCGATGCTCAAAAGCGAAGGAATAGGGTCTCATACCCCTCGAAGCTTGAAAGCGAAGGCATTTAGGTCTCACACCCCTCAATGCTCAAAAGTGAAGGAATAGGGCCTCACACCGCTCGACGCTCAAAAGCAAAGGAATAGGATCTCATACCCCTCGACGTCCAAAGGCCAAGGAAAGACATGCCTCATGCCCACTCCTTACGAAGGCAGAATCTCTCTTCTAAAACTCAATTTCATTCACCATTTTTTACAAAGAACTGAGGGTGGTATTTTAAGACTTTCCAACCCTCTTACAAGATAAAGATGAAACCTATCCCAATTCTGACAGATTTCAAACTAATAATCCTAATCTAAAACAAACTTGAAATTAAAATAGTTTCATATTAATCAATACATCTGTATTAAAAAATTAAAATAAATAAAAAATAATCCTAATGCATCAAGATCTCTGCCAAAAAAAGGTTCATATCAGGATCCATGCTGAGTTGCTCTAAAACTTGCATTGGCCTGATAACTATGCAGAAGACATCCTACTTTGAGAAACATGTAACTTTGAGATCCATGCAAAGTTGTTTCTGCTGCTCTAAGATCTGTGCAAATTCCTTTCCTTGTGACCGTGGAATAGGAGGAGGCAGAGGATGGGGAAGAGGGGCTGGAGGTCTGAAAGCCTTCAATCCCTTCCCACGCTTCAAAATCATGACCTCCTCCATGACGGGAGGCCTACGTGGCCAGATCTCAGGGTTCCCGGAGTTCTCCTTGCCGAGAGACCCTATTTTCCTGTTGGGTCACGGAGGCATGGATCCTATGGTCTTCGTCGACTGGGGAGGCATGGATAATGGGGAAGGCCGCAGCTCGTGGCACGGGGCGTCGGCACGGACATGCGGCTAAAAGGGCTTCCGGCGATTTTGGAGATGACCGGTGGATAGCGGGTTGGGTGGTCGGCGTAGGGAAGGGCGGCGATCCGGCATAGAGAAGGCAGTCACCATGGCATCAAGGGTGGGACATGCGTCGGTGGCAGCGAGGCGGAGGATGAAGGGATGGCAAATCTGGGTGATGGATGGAGGAAGAAGATGACATGAATATAGAGGGATAAGTCAGGTATAAGCTAGGAATAAAGTGGGAATAGAGGGGATAGGTGGGAATAGCTGGGATAAAACATAAAATAAATTAATAAAATCTGGGAGAAAGAAAGAAAAAATCCTGATGGATTTTGATGTCCCCATCATTTTCCTAGGGTGGAAAAAACTCGACTCCATCGAGTCAGGCTCGATGCTGCATCTCTTTTTTTTTCTCTTTTTTCTCTAACCCTAATCCTCTCCCGCTTTGATACCAAATTGATGGGGGACAAGGCTAGGAGGATCGTTGGAGAGTTGAGAGTCTCTTGGGATTAGGGTCAAGAAGGGGATAACTAGGGCCTCACACCCCGCAATGTTCCGAAGAACAAAGAAAACTAGGGCCTCACGCCCCTCGATACTCGAAAGCGAAGGAATAGGGTCTCATACCCCTCAATGCTCGAAAGCAAAGGAATAAGGTCTCACACCCCTTGATGCCCAAAGGCCAAGGAAAGACGGGCCTCACGCTCACTCCTTATGGAGGCAGAATCTCTCTTCTAAAACTCAATTTCTTTCACCATTTTTTACAAAGGACTGAGGGTGGTATTTATAGACTTTCCAAGCCTTTTACAAGATAAAGGTGAAACCTATCCCAATCCTAACAGACTTCAAATAATAATCCTAATCTAAAACAAACTTAAAATTTAAATAGTTTCATACTAATCAATACATCCATATTAAAAAATTAAAATAAATAAAAATATAATCCTGATGCATCAAGACATGTGCCAAGAAAAGGTTCATATCTGGATCCATACTGAGTTGCTCTGAAATCTGCACTTGCCTGATAACTATGCAGAAGACATTTCTCTAAAAAATGTATAACTTTGAGATCTGTGCAAAGTTGTTTCTACTGCTCTAAGATCTATGCAAATTCTTTTCCTTGTGATCGTGAACAGAAGAAGGCAGAGGCGGACGAGGAGAGGGCCAGAGATGTGAAAGCCTTCATCCCTCCCCGCGCTTCAGAATCGTGACCTCCTCCATGATGGGAGGCCTACGCGGCTAGATCTTGGAGTTCCCGGAGTTCTCCTTCCCAAGAGACCCTATTTTTTGGCCGGGCCGTGGAGGCTTAGATCCTTTGGTCTTCGTCGACTAGGGAGGCGAGGATAACGAGGAAGGCGTGGTAGTGGCACGGGGCATCGGCATGGACGAGTGGCAGAAAGGGTTTTTGGTTGTTATGGAGATGACTGACGGACAGCGGGTTGGGCGACCGGTGTAGGGAAGGTGGTCACCGTGGCAGCAGGGGTGGGACGGGCATTGGTGGTAGCATGGCAGAGGATGAAGGGATGGCAGATCTGGGCGATGGATGGAGGAAGAAGATGACAGGAATAACAGACGGAGAAGTTGGGGATAAGCTGGGATAAAGTGGGAATAGTGGGGATAGGTGGAGTAGCCAGGAAAAATATAAAATAAAAAAAATCTTGGAGAAAAAAAGAAAAATCCCTAATGGGTTTGATGTCCCATCAGTCAGCTTGGAGACTGTATCATAAAATTTCTAGCCATGCTAAGGAAATGTATCAGCTCTATTGGTTGAGTCGGCTCGACTCCAAAACTTCTCCAAAAATTTCTAAACAACTTCGCTTCTAAACAACTTCAAACTTCTTCCAAGACAATTTCTAAACAACTTCTAAGATCTTTAAACTTAAAATTACATTAATTTGGCCCTTTTTACATGAATATACAAACAAATTTACTTAGGGCTCTTAAATACATGAAACTTATTCTATGAGTACATTGATATACTACAATGATCTCAGAATTGTAGGGTGAATATTTGTCCATTTGAAACATCCTACAAAAACTTCTTAAATATTTGAAAAGTATCAGTATCAAATGCATACTCCAATATTTTGTTATCATCAAAATTATTTCAGGGGTCAACAATCTTTCCCTTTTTGATGATAACAAAATACTGGGCATGAAAATATAACAAGTACCTTTACATTTTAGTTGTATTAGAGTAAATGATAACTGTAACAGAGTAAATAAGTTTAAAATGCTATATAGCATATCGAGCAATTCAAATTGTCTGTTCAAATTATGATCTAGTGTATGACAACTGTATCATAGCTTGATTGAAGTATCAAAGCTTTGCAAGTTAAGTATTAGAGCTGTATAGGTATCATAGCTTTACAAGTTAAGTATTAGAGCTGTTGAGCATTCAATTTACAAAATGACTGAAGTATCAAAGCTTAAGTATCAGAGCTTTATATGAGAGTTCATTTTATAATTTAACTTAAGTATCAGAGCTTTTGTAATTTGACTGAAGTATTAAAGCTTTAACAAAAGTATCAGAGCTATCAAAGCTTTAAAAAAAGTATCAGAGCTTTTAAACTGAAATATCAAGGTTCATTGTAATTTTTCATTATAATCCATACTATCCTCATAATTTTTGTGCATTAATATTATCATATAGATGATCATTTTCCATGCTTCACTTATTTATTATATGATTATTTTCCATGCTTTATAGATTTCTCCCCCTTTTTGTCATCAACAAAAAGTATAAATGATCCCCTTTATTATAGAATTCAACAGTATCATACATTTAGAGAGAAACAAGAATAAATAACTATATTTGCCATAAAAAGTAAAATTTCATAAACATTAGAATTTCAGTTCAATACATGTAATGCACCGAAACATAACAAACATGAGATATAACAAAAAATATCTATGAGGCTAGTCCTCATCAGATGGAAGGGCTAGTATAATATTAGCCATAACCCTATGTGTAGTAGATCTAGGAGTATGGTGTGTCAAGGTCCTAGTCCTAAGTGAAGGGCCAACTCTAGGGACTCTAGTCCTATGGTACTGTCTCGATGTGTCTCGAGTGGGTGCTGGAGGAGTAGTAGGCTCTAAAAGCTCAGGAGTCCTCTGATATATGAAGGCATTTGATAAAGGAAGTGTACTGGTCCCTGTGAGTATTTGAGTAGCCGGGGTATCATGAAAGCTCTGCTTAGGTTGCTTAGGCTCAGGTACTATAGGAGTGTCCATGCATGCTTATCTGCTTGCTGATCAAAGTGCTAACCATCATCATCTGGAGGTGCTGGAGATGATCTAGAAGGTCATGCTAAAGTGGTCTGATGAATAGCTGCTAGTATATGACTGAATCCATCTCGCATCTCCATCTGTAGCAGATCAATCCTAGAATGTAACTCTATCTGAACATTATGTAAATAAGATATCAAAGTCAAAATATCAACCTGAAGTGTCTATATCTGCTCAATATCATGATGCCCACCAGTACTGGGCTTAGATGGAACTATCAGAGGAGGTATAGTAGGATCTAGCTTTAAAGGTCCAGCCTCACCAACTAGCTCATCCTCATCATCAGTAGACTCAGCAACATCTGCACTAGCTGGAATATCCTTATTAGAATCATCAAAATGTGCTACCTTCTGTCTTGAAATCTTCCTCATCCAAACTTCTTTACTCAGTGGTTTCCCATCCTATATAAGGGTTTCTCTGAGTATCTGTCTGTATGAAGTAGAGGTCTACTATCCTCACCAGTGAGATCTATACCACAATCCTAGAATAGAACAGTAAAAGCCATGCCATAGGAAAGACATGCCCTGGCCCTCCTAGCTGCATCCCTGATCTGGCTCATCAAAATAAAAGGTAGATTGAGGGCCTCCCCCTCAATCAAGTACCTCATAAGCATTAGATCTCTCTTACTTACCCAGTCGAACCTCCCAGTTCTGGGTAGGAACACTCTACTGATAATGTTCTGTAGCAGCCTCATTTCCAATGAAAGAATGTTAGCTTGTACATTTGTATTTCCATCAACATTAATCCTTTCAAGCACAGTCCTCAAAGCCTTTTTCTTATCTTTGATATTTAAATAACACTTCCCAACTCTAGGTAACTATAAAACCCTGCTTAGTCTAGCTTCATCAACTGAAATTGTAATCCCTTTTACTGTGGAGAGTATTTGATTTGCTCCAAGTGTGAGATACTCAAAAAATGTTCTAACTAGTGTTGGGTAAGTAGGAATGTCTAGTGAACAAAAATATTTCCAACCCTGAGTTTCAATCCAATCTTCAATCCAAAACCCTTGAATTTCAAGAAAAGTAAAATCTATTTTTCTTCCTAAAGTGATTGGATGATTACCCAAGATTAGGATGATTTGCCTCTATGGAGCTTGATGTTCTTGGGGATCCTCATGACTTGGCTCATCCTCCCCTCTCTTTGATCTTCTCTCGGCTTGTGCTGTGTTAGGTGCTACCCGCTTGGATATCTTGGCCACGGCTCTTTTGGGTGCCATAGGATCAAGATCTAAGGGAAAATGGAAGGGTTGAGTGGTCCCAAAGCTTAGAGTGGAAAGTGGTCCCCTTGGGTTCTGTTTCAACAGTGAATGGGGAAGTGAAATGGAATTTCTAGGGCATTCGGCTCTTATGTAGGTCTGCTGTTCAAGTCAGCTCGGCCAGAGGGTTTTCCTGCTCGAGTCAGCTCGAGGAAAAATAGAGAAAATGGGTCTAAAACTCAGGAAAATGATTTCTATTCCTATAAAACACTAAAATAGGTGTATCTAGCTTAGATAGGTGTTGGAGGTCTTCTAGATAATTTTTTCTAATTTTTGAAGAAATTAGGTCAAAGTTCTAAAAAGAAGGCCTAATTCTCCTCTAATCATTCAAAATCTATCTTCACTAAGTGGTTTAGAAAAGAAGTCAGCCAATTATTTTTCAATACAAACAATTGAAGTTCAATATCACATTTTGTACATGATCCCTAATGAAATGATGTCTAATTTTAATATGTTTAGTTTTTGAATGCTGAATAGGATTCTTTGTCAAGTTAATAGCACTTGTGTTATCATATTTAATTTGAGTTTTAGATTGAAAAACACCATAATCTTTTAGTTATTGCTTAATCCATAATACTTGAGTACAACAACTCCTTGCAGCCACATACTCTGCCTCAGCAATAGATAATGCCACGAAGTTTTATTCTTACTGTGTCATGAGATTAAGTTCAATCCTAGAAATTGACATGTGCCACTAGTGCTCTTTCTATCAATTCTACATCCACCATAATCAGCATCATAATAACCAATTAAACTTAAAGATGAAGGTTTAGAATACCAAAACTTAAGTTTGATGTACCTTTAATATATCTTATGATTCTTTTAACAATAAGTATACGTGATTATTTAGGATTAGATTGAAATTTTGCACATATACAAACACTAAACAGTATATCAAGTCTACTTTCTGTTAAATAAAGTAAAGATCTGATCATACCTCGATATAGTTTTTCATCAACTTTGTTACCTTTCCCATCTTTGTAAAGTTCGTAGGTTGGGCTCATGGTGTGCTAATTTTTTTACAGATTCAATCCCAAACTTCTTCAATAGTTTTTTGATGTACTTTGTTTGGTTGATGAATATCCTTTCCTTTGTTTGTATGATTTGTAGTCCAAGGAAGAAAGTAAGTTCACCTAATCATGCTTATTTCAAATTCTCCCTACATCAGCTTGGCAAATTCTTGACATAAAGTTTCATTAGTTGCACCAAAAATTATATCATCAATATATATTTGTACAACTAATAATTCATCATCTTTTCTTTTGATAAATAATGTTGTATCTACTTTACTTCTTTTGAAATCATTTTCTAAAAGAAATTTGCTCACCCTCTCATACCATGCTCTTTGTGATTGTTTTAAACCATATAAAGCTTTGTTTAGTTTGAAAACATAGATTGGAAAAGAGTGATTTTCAAAACTTGGAGGTTGTTGTACAAAAACTTCTTCTTCAATATAGCCATTCAAGAAAGAACCTTTTACATCCATTTGAAAAAGTTTAAGTTCCATGTGACATGCAAATGCAAGTACGAGTCTTATGGCTTCTAATCTTACTACTGGTGCATAAGTTTCATCAAAATCTATTCCTTCTTCTTGGTTATATCCTTTAGTAACTAATCTAGCTTTGTTTCTAATTATATTACCATTGTCATCTAATTTATTTCTAAAAACCTATTTGGAACCTATAATAGGATGTTCCTTAGGTCTAGCTACTAGGGTCCATATATTGTTCCTTTCAAATTGATTAAGTTCCTCCTGTATAGCCATCATCTAATATGGATCACTTTCAGCATCCTTTATGCAGTTAGGTTCAACTTAAAAAATAAATGCTAAGTAATCGAAGGTATCTTTAAAGGATGACCTAGTTCTTACTCCTTGTGAGGGATCACTAATAATTAACTCTTTAGGATGAGAATGTACATACCTCCAATCCTTTGGCAGCTTATCATGTTCCGTTCTTACCTTTTATTTTCTTACTCAACTTGCTTTTCTTTCAATCTCAAGTCCTTTACTCCATCATTCAGGGAACCTGCATCATTATCAATACACTCTTCTTTTCTTAGTGGTGTGAGGTTAGACTCATCGAAAATAACATGAATAGATTCTTCAATAGTTAAAGTTCTTTTATTGAAAACTCTGTATGCTTTGCTAGTAGTTGAATATCCAAGAAATATGCCTTGATCAGATTTAGCATCAAATTTATCTAAGTTATCTTTTTCATTGTTCAAAATATAACATTTACATCCAAAATATGAAAGTAATGAATATTTGATTTTATACCATTCCAAAGCTCATAGGGATTTTCTTCAAAATTGGTCTAATTAAAACATGATTTAATATATAGTTTGTAGTGTTCATAGTTTCTGTCCAAAAGTATCTTGGAAGATTGCCATCACATAATATGGTTCGGGCTATCTCTTCAGATGTTTTGTTTTTTCTTTCCACATACCATTTTATTGTGGTGTTCTAGGGATTGAAAAGTTATGGTCATTGCCATGTTCTATGCAAAATTTTTCAAAATATTGATTTTCGAATTATGTACCATGATCACTTCTAATTGAAATAATTGAAAGATTTTTTTGATTTAAAATATTTTTATGAATTTTTGAAAAACTTTGAAAGCTTCATCTTTGTGTGCAAGAAACAAAATCCGAGTGAATCATAAAAAAATCATCTACTATCACAAGTCTATGTTTTATACCTCTTAGGCTTGTGGTTCTAGTTGGTCCAAATAAGTCCATGTGTAGCAGCTCTAAGGGTCTTGTTGTTGAAACAAGGTTTTTTGATTTAAAACTTCTCCTAGTTTGTTTACCATATTGATATGCATCATAAACATGATCAAAATCAACTTTAAATTTAGGTAAACCTCTAACTAAGTCTTTAAAATTTAATTTGGCTAAAGTATGCATGCTAGCATAACCCAATCTTCTATGTCAAAGTAAACTAGATTCCTTCATTTTAGCATTCAAAGCCATTAGACTTGTACTACTTGACATTGCTAGATCATTCAAGTCTACAGTATAGATATTTCCAAGTCTATGATCAATAATCTAATGTAGAATCAAGAGAGTTAGTTACTATATACATTAAAGATTCAAATACAACTTTGAAGCCTTTATCATATAATTAACTAATGCTCAATAAATTATACTTCAATTTGTCTACTAGCAATACATTTTCAATATAAGTAGAATGGATTATTTCGATCTTACCATTTTAATGATTTTTCCATATCATTATCATCAAATGTTACCATTCCACCATCTCTCATTTCAAGGTGATGAATTAATCTTTATCCCCATCATATACCTTAAACAATCGCTATCTAGATACCATATCTTCTTTGAATTTTGGACTATAAGACATTCCTGTAAAATAATCAAGTAGAATTTTTAGGTATCCAAGGTTTCTTGGGTCCTTGAAGATTAGTAGCTATGATTCCTTTAGGAACCCAAATCTTTTTTACTTTATTTTTATATTTTTTTCTTAGATTACATTCATAAGCTTTATGTCCAATCCCATTCAGCAAAAATAAATTACTTTCAGCTTTTGAAAAGAAATGGAGTTGAAAACTTTGATGCATAATGTTATGGAGCTGAAAACGTGTTTGTATGCATTGAATTATATCCAATTCCAGCTTTATTATTAGATATCCTTTGATTTTTCAAAATTAGTTCAAGTTTGTTAGAACTTAAAATTAATTTGTCAACAAGAGGTTTGAGTCTATTCATTTTATTTTGCAAACTCTTATTTTTTTCAAAACACTCTTCTTTTTCAGTTTGTAATACCTTGCATTTTTTAGAAACATCACTTAATTCTTTTTGTAGTAGATTGTTCTTTTCAAAATTTTATTCTTTTCTCAACAATATATCATAATTATTTTTCATGGATTTATTTTCAAACTAGCTTTCTTGTATTCAGTTAATAGTTCATAAAAGGTAGTACGTAATTCATCATAAGTAGATTCATCGTGGGTTCAATAGATGTTACCTCATCTTCTAGACCCATCAAACATATATTTGCAAATTTTGTGGTCTCTTCCTCTTCATTGGATGTAGATTCATCATTATCGCTCCATGTTGCCATCATGGCTTTCTTCTTCTTCTTCTTGTATCCCTTTCAATATAGGACACTCTGAACAGAGTGCCCTGGCTTCTTGCACTCATAATATATGGGTTGTTGCTCCTTTTCTTTATCTTTATCTTTCTCCTTCTCTTTGATTTGTTCACCTTTGCCAAGGTGCTTCCTCCAGTACCATGACTTTCTTCTACCCATAAATATCCTGAATCTCCTCATAACTAAGGCAATGTCATCGTCTCTTAGTTCTTCATCAGAGGAGGTGCTTTATTCTTCTTTCTCTTCTTCTTGCTTCTTGATTTCAGCTGCAGCCTTGAAAGCTATAGATTTCTTTTTCTTGTTGTCATCTCACTGTGGCGTTGCATTGTTAGCTCATGTGTAATTAAAGAACCAAGAAGTTCATCAAGTGGGAGTGTGTTTAAGTCCTTGCCTCTTGAATTGCAGTGACTTTGGAATCCTATTTATCTGGTAAACATCAAAAATCTTTTGGACAAGATTAGCATTGAATTCACCCTGACAAGATTTTTCAAACCATTAATAATATCTGTAAATCTAGCAAACATTTCAGATATTATTTTATTTGGTTCCATTTTAAAGAGCTCATAATTATGCATAAGAATATTAATTTTAAGGTCTTAACTTGTGTTGTGCCTTCATAGGTAGCTTGTAGTTTAATCCAATTTTCTTTACTGAAGTGCATGTAGAAATCTGGTTAAACTCATTAGCATCCAAAGCACAATAAAGAAGATTCATGGCTTTGGCATTTAGTTCGCCCATTTTCATGTCATATTCATCCCATTCCTCTTCTAGTTTAGGGATGTCTATGCCATTAACTTTCTTCATCGGTATGTGAGGTCCTTTAAAATTATCTTCCCAATTGAAAATCAACAGCTTGAATATAATTTTTATTCTAGCTTTCCAATAAGTATAATTGGTACTGGTGAGTAGTGGAGTCTATTGCTTGATTGACCTTCGACAAAGAGGTGCTCATTTGGGTTGCCATTGGATGTGGCTCTAATACCACTTGTTGCCTAGTTGGCCAACCCAAGAGGCGGGGTGAACTAGGTTTGAAAATAATTTCAACATGTGGCTTTCGAAAACTTTGTGTGGTGAGTGAAGTGTATGAAGTATTATATGTGGAAGCAAAAGTGATGGGGGACGAATTTGACAAAATGGGTGTGTGGAGATGTGATCTACTTACCTAGCAACAACTTATCAGCATTAGAGCTCTAGATATAGCCGGATTCATGGATAGAAAGGATGAAGAATTTCGATCTAGGAACTAGGTGAGCAAAAATCTAACACCCTTGTGCAAGCTTCCTTTCAAAAAAATAAAAGAGAGAATCTAAGGGCATAGAAACCCTCAAACTAGGCTAAGCTACCTTTAAGAACCTCAGATCTAAGGATCAAGAGGGTCTTTTCCCAATAATGAAGAGAAATCAAAGCTCAAATGGAAGTGAAGCACTCACTACTCAAAATTGAAGGCCAGAGACAAGATCTACACTCCCTTCTTGGATTCACCATTGGAGCTTTGATCCTTGGCATGGAGCCTTCATCTTCATCTTCAAATCACCAAGAAAAACCTGCAAAGAATCAAGGTAAGTTGAAATTCAAGAAATTAAGGAAAAAAAAGGAAGGAATCAATAAGAGAAGTGAAGAGAGTTGCTGAAATTTTTAGATAGTACTTCCTCTTCTTCTTAAACTACTTGGATCTTATGTAGACAAACTCGAAAATGGAACTTTGGCCCTCCAAACTCAAGGCACTTATTCAAATTCAAGATCAAACTCATCACTCCAACTCAAACTTAAAGGAAAACACTCAAAATTCTAAGAACTTAAAACATGATTAGTTCCTAGTCTAACTAATCCCAACAAGAGAAAGTTCTAGAAGCTCCATGTGGCGCCATCTCCTTGTAACACTTGTCTTCATCTAATCCTTCTATATGTTCTTTAAGGTTTGGTCTTTCAATTAGGCTTCTAGATAGAAGATTTTTTTATAGCTTGGCCGGCTCATGGGCCTGGAAAAGGAATCTTCACTTGATTTTGGCTTTAAATAATTCAATCTTGCTTCATGGAATTAGGAGTCTTCAAGAGGTGCTTCATACATTTGTGGGAACCTAAAAAAAGAAAGATTGGACTACAACCAAAGATGATTAGTTTGTAATTTCTTCCTCTTGACAATGTCCTCATTAAAATGAGTATGCAAAGATTAGAACAACCACAACATCATTTAGAGTTTTCTTCTACATCCACTATCCATGGGCCACCTGATTTCCATTATATTCTCCCCGAATACAGCCAGATTATTTCCTATGGGCTCACAATCCAAAACCTAATATAATGTTAGTTTTCCCGGGCCCACTAACAACCCAACTTGGTTTTCAAGGCTCACCAATAATCTAAAAATAATTTACAAGTTACAGCCACATGTTGTACTTGAAATAACTCAAAATAGAGTATCAAAAAAAGCAACACAAAGACAAATCAAAAGTATTAGATGGTTACAGTTGAAGCTCTTAATGAAGCCTTCTTGATTGCTTCTTCAATGCTCTTCAAGGCTCACTTAATTCCTCAAAGAATAACTCAAGAAGTTGGTGGGATGTAGTTGAAGAACTTGAGTTTTACTTTTGAAAGCACTTAGAATATTCAATGCTATCTTCTCTCTTGTAAAAGCTTAAAAACCTCTTTTTTCTTCACTTAAATCCTTCATTTATAGCTCCTTGAAGTAGTCCTAGGTGAATATGGTCGTTAGAATTTCTTGAAAATTGAAAACTAGCCATTGCGGAGGTTTCTTATTCAAGAAATTTGAATTCTAGAACTAGCCGTTACTGTTCAAAAACTAGGATTAGAGTCGGCTCGGATGATTGAGTCGGCTCGGATGATTGAGTTGGCTCAGATGCTTAGAGAGGAATTTGTGAAGTTCTATAAGAGTCAGCTCATTTCAGTTAGAGTTGGCTCAAAAGACTGGATTCTCAGAACTCAATTTTTGTCACTCTAGAGGAGTCAACTTTATTCTTCCCTGAGCAGTTCGGATGACTGTATCATGAAATTTCTATGGTGTGCCAAGAAAATTACCAGCTTTATTTGTTGAGTCGGCTCGAGTGAAACTTTTCCAAAAGCTTCCAAACAACTTCAAACTTCTTCCAAACAACTTCTAAACAACTTTTAAGATATTTAAATTTTAATTACATTAATTTGGCCCTTTTTACATGAATATACAAATAAATTTACCTAGGACTCTTAAATACATGAAACTTATTCTATGAGTACATTGACACACACAATGATCTCAGAATTGTAAGGTAAATGTTTGTCCTTTTAAAACATCCTACAAAAACTTCTTAAACATTTGAAAAGTGTTAGTATTAATGCATGCTCCAATATTTTGTTATCATCAAAATCATTCCAGGGGATAATTGGGTGTAGGTCCTGCAATATAACAACCAGTGACATTGTATTGTGACAACACTGGAGCTATTGCACAAGTGAAGGAACCTAGGTCTCACCATAAGTCCTAGTACATCTTGAGATGCTTCCACCTCATTCGAGAAATCATCGAAAGAAATGATATGGTGGTAGAATAAGTTGATACAAAGAACAACATAGAAGACCCATTCACTAAGGTACTTCCTCTATGTAGTTAGATCACAATCTAGATTGTATGGATATTAAATACAAGGGTGATTGGCTTTAGTGCAAGTAGAAGATTGAAAGAATTATGCCCTGAAAGCCAATCACATTTAATGTTTTAGTGGCAAATTTGTAATTTCTTGTAACTCATGAATGATAATAAAGGCAATTTTTGATTCATCATATGCTATTTCTGGTTTTAATTATAAGATTATGATGAACCCCATAGATTAGGACAATGATTTTAGGGTCAAAGGGATAATAGTGAGACCTAAAACCTATAAATCCTAATATAGAATATTCCTAGTCATAGGATCATCAATTTGGAGATCAATGAATCTGGATAGACTAGCACATCCTATGTATACTCGATGGAGAGGGTGGTTGGTCTCATGATCACTTGTGTAGCGATACTAATACAAAGATGTAGGTGCTCATTAGGTTACGAGTTCACTGAATTGATCCAACAAGAGAATATATAATGGAAGTCTTACTTGTCAAAAAGAATGTTCTCTTAGTGGGAGTTGTGCATGTGATTCTTAGACCTAAGATCACCATAGTATCTTATGCATATAAACCTATATTTTGGTTCATCCTCATTCATGACAATTAAATCATGTACGGGATGATTTTGGATATGATGGATTGTGTATGAAGGTAATGAGTAGGTCAACAAGAATCGATCACTCCTAGTAAAGAAAAGTTATCCCGTGTGATCTTATTGAATGATGACTCTGGAAATCTTTCATCAAAGCATGATAACATTAGAAATGATTTTCTAATTTATCATCGGTTAAGTCATTATTAGTGATTAGAGATTTGAATAGATTAAGTAAGGTTTGACATTTATCCATGCCCATCACTTAATCGGGATAAAGGAAGATCGAAGGATTGAATTGCATGGTAACTTGCTATTAAAGGATTTTGAAAAAAATTTCTACCAAACTCCTCATCTTCTAGGTAGGCATGACATGTTGCTAGATGTCAATCATGTCTTGTAGGTTTTTCATGAATCAATTTGATAAATTTCATGAGTCAATTTGAAAGTTGGTTCAAATTGATAGTTTGGGTTAGCTCAATTTGACTCAATTTGGCTAGTTGGTTACCTAATTAAATCAATACAAGCTAAACATAAACCTACTACTAGCTAGATGAAGAACCCAGAGGGTCACACACATTAGAGAACTCACTAAAGAAGTTAATTTTAATTTATTAGGATTTTTAGATCCTAAATATGTTAGTCAGGTTCACATACTTGCATATATGGCTAACCAAAACTCCTGACCTAATCGATTTAGGTTCGATTGCTTGTTGATGGGATAATTAATTTAAGATGGACTTAAATTAAGATTAGACACATGTTAGATAGCTTATCTAGAATTAATTCTAATTTTACAAATTTTTTTAGATTTTTTTAAGTGTTCTAATTCGAATTGGATTCGAATTCAGCATGATTTGGCAAGTTCGGGTTGACTCGGGCTTACGGTCTCTTTTGGACCAATTTATTTTAGTTTAAAATAATTTAAATTTTATTTATCTATTTTAAATTCTTTATAAATTTATTATTTAAATAAATAATTGATTTATGAGCTAGTTGTGGTTTGAACACATGACCTTGGACTCATTGGCACCCTAGATAAGGTGAAATGAGAAGGTGAATCTGCTTCTGTGTGCACGTAATTCCAAGAGGTTCCCCCTCATGAGGAGGCATCACATGTCATTCCCTAAATAATATAATTTATTATGTAAATAAATTGCTGGGGCTTGGGATCGAACCTGTGTTCTTCTGGATATAAGACCAAGAGATGCTGCATTTTTTTCTTTCGGAGAAGGGAACGCAACTCTTCATTATGCCCCGCTTCTCATCATGCCCTATCAATATATGCGACCCTTGATGATGCCTCTCCTCTTCATCTGATGCCCCAAATTCATGCCCCCTCATTCTCTATTTAAAGGGGGGGATGTCATGGATTTACGCATCTGAAAAAGAAGTCCGAAGCCTTCCAATTACTTTGTTTTGTTGTTAGGACAAAGTCCATCTATTAGGACAAGTCCTCTACTTCAAGACAAGGCTACAAAAAGAGTTAGAAGAAGGTTTTATAAGGAAGGAGGGCATCATTAGAGAGCATTTAGAGTGCTCTTGAAGAAGGAAAGGTCCAAATAAAGGGAAGAAGGCTATACTTGAAGAAAAGGCTGCTAGGAAGAATCAAGCAATCAAGAAGGAGTACTTCTTTAGATGATTCTCATGTGGATCACCTTTGGAGAGCATACATTTGTGTGCCTAGTGGGATTTCTTGATTTCAGCAATCTAGGTATGTTACATGATCATTTATTTATACTTATTTGGTTGATTTACTTTTGAAATGCATAAAGTAATCTTGGATTAGGGTTTTTGGTGTCGTTAGGTTTCATAATGATCAATATTTTGAAATCCATGATTACATACCACACCAAGAATTCCCAACACCAAGCACATTCAGCATCATTTCAACTTATCTATGGGATAGTGGATCAAGGTGATATTGACCTTCAGAAGATCGATGGAAAGGAAAATTTGGTTGAGCCATTTACTAAAGCCCTTAGAATCAAACATTTCGATAACCACAAGTGAAAGATGGGTATTCGATAAGGTTCTAATTAGCTCTTGTCCAAGTGGGAGTTGTTAGGATGTATCCTATAGCCAGTCATTTGAATTGTAGATGGTTGAGTTTTTACAATGTGTACATGAATCATTGATAAAATAAAAATTATTTTTAGCAGTTCATCTTTTTTTGAATCTTTCTTTGGACTCTTTGAGATGCGTCCTTAAAACTACTTCAATTTGATAAAGAAAATTTATTTAGTTCTTAAACATATTCACGATCAAATGATATGTTATTATCTAGGACAATAACATTTATTAAGCATAAGTCATTGCATGCCATATGGGTTAGTTGTCCTCATAACCAAGGAGTGTGAAGATGTTAATATGGTATGCAGGTGAGTATACATATACATTGCACCGAATGTGACCAACTCTATTGAGTACTCTATTATCAAGAGTATCTAATAGGGACATCGGCCCAGAATCTGAAGCAACCCAGATTAAACCTGAAGCCCAGCCCAGAACCTGAAGCCCAGTCTAGTCCAAGCCTCAAGCCCAACCCAGAAGCCCAGCCCAGCCCAAACCCTGGGGCTCAAGATCCTGGAGTCGATGCTAGCACAGATCTCGATGCCAGCACAGATCTCGATGCTATCATAGGATATCATCAGAAATTTTAGGATTAGGATCATAGTTATTTTGAAATTTGATTTAGGATTTGATTGTTTAGTTTGAAAGTTTGTTTTAAGATTTATTTTATCCTTTAACTAGATTTGTTTGTTTTTAGTTTGAATTTGTTAGGGATATCCGATCAGGTTATTGGATATGATGACTCTATTTAAGAGTCTAGTTATTGAATAAATTTAGAGATGAAGAATATTATTTGAGAAAACGTGTCTCGACTTCCCCCTTCTCTTCTTCTCTCTTCTGGTTCTCCTTTTCTTCTTCTCTCGGTCTCTTATTTCTCTCTGGTGCTTTCTTCCCAGGACTTCTCTCTCTCTCTCTCTTCTACTTATCTCCTCCTTCCTCTAAGACTCCCCATTATTCTTCCCTGTTCCACCTCTCTCCTGCTTCTTCTTCCTTCTCTTGTTTCTACTTCCTCTCAACCTCTTCCCCTCTTTCTCAAAATCTCTAGAGATCAAGTTCTAATCTCCCAACCAAACCCCATGACACCCCATATCCGACCCATGGAAGCCAAAACCAACCAATCGACGGGGCTTAGCTCCACTAACTTCCATTTCAAGTGATCGAACCCCCCATCGACTACGCCATCGCCACCTCAGGTCATCTACCCAGAGCCCTCCTCCTGACCACCGTGCTCGTGGAGGACGGCACGCTGCCCAATCCCGTGCCACCTCCCATGCCCGTGCTACCCCCATTCCTGTGCCGTCATCCATCTCCCTGTCTCTGCCCGCGGCGACACACTGATGGCCGCCGAGCGCCCTGCTGCCATGATGCCCTCCGCCCACCGGAGAGGCCGCGCCGCCAACTCTCTTGGCCACCACCGTCACCATCCTTAGCCCTGTCACCGGCGATGCCCACCGGATCTGCCCCTCCAAGGATCGGCACCGGTGTTCCACACGACCGTCAAAGCACCGGGAGTCTTCCTGCATGATCGTGAAAGCAGGGAGTCTTCCCACATGCTTCTTAGAGCATAGTCGGTCCTTCTTGCCGAATTCAAATAAGGAGAAAAAAAAAATAAAAAAAAGAAGAAAACCCATGGAAAAAAAGAGAGGAAAAAAATACAGAGAAAAAAAGAAAAAAAAGGAGAAAAAATATGAAAAAAAATGTTTTATAAAAAAAATTTTGGAGAAAAATAATTTGGTTTGGTTTAGCCTAGCCTAGGGTCATTTCTTAATGACCAACGATCCGTTCTCCCTGAAATAAAATTGATTCGGGTCGTGTCCCGCATCAATTATTTGGTATCAGGCAAGTTTAGGTTAGGTTAGGTTAGTCATTTTAATTGCACTATTTCTATAAAAATTTTTAGTCTGCAGATCACGTGGTGTATCGGAGTCAGAAGTGTATCAATTTGGAGTCAGAAGATTGCTGAAGCTTGAAGCTCGACGGAGTCGAGTTCTCCCCACCTCATGAAAAATGATGGGGACATCGGCCTAGAATCTGAAGCAGCCCAGATTAAACCTGAAGCCCAACCCAGAACTTGAAGCCCAGCCCAGAACCTGAAGCCCCCGCCCAAACCCTGGGGCCCAAGATCCTAGAGTCGATGCCAGCACAAATCCCGATGCCAGCATAGATCTCGATGCTAGCATAGGATATCATCGGAAAGTTTAGGATTAGGATCATAGTTATTTTGAAATTTGTTTTAGGATTTGATTGTTTAGTTCAAAAGTTTGTTTTAAGATTTATTTTATCCTTTAATTGGATTTGTTTGTTTTTTAGTTTGAATTTGTTAGGGATATCCGATCAGGTAATCGGATATCTTAGATGACTCTATTTAAGAGTCTGGTTATTGAATAAAATTTAGCGATGAAGAATATTATTTGAGAAAACATGTCTCGACTTCCCCCCTTCTCTTCTTCTCTTTTGGTTCTCCCTTTTCTTCTCCTTCTCGGTTCTTGTTTCTCTCTGGTGCTTTCTTCCCAGGACTTCTCTCTTTTCTCCTTCTACTTTCTCTCCTCCTTCCTCTGAGACTCCCGTTATTCTTCCCTCTTCCGCCTCTAACTCTCCTGCTTCTTCTTTCTCTTGTTTCTACTTCCTCTCAACCTCTTCCCCTCTTTCTCAAAATCTCTGGAGATCAAGTTCTAATCTCCCAACCAAACCCCATGACACCCCATATCCGACCCGTGGAAGCCAAAACTAGCCAATCGATGGGGCTTAACTCCACCAACTTCCATTTCAAGTGATCGAACCCCCCATCGACTATGCCATCGCCACCTCAGGTCATCTACACAGAGCCCTCCTCCTGACCACCGTGCTCGTGGAGGACGGCATGCCGCCCAATCCTGAGCCACCTCCCATGCCTGTGCCACCCCCATTCCTATGTCGTCATCCATCTCCCCGTCTCCGCCCGGGGTGATACACCGATGGTCGCCGGGCGCCCTGCTGCCATGATGCCCGCCACCCGTCGGAGAGGCCGCGTTGCCAACTCTCTTGGCAGCCACCATTGCCATCCCCAGCCCTATCACCGGTGATGCCCACCGGATCTGCCCCTCTGAGGACCGGCACCGGTGTTCCGCACGGCCATCAAAGCATCGGGAGTCTTCCTGCATGATCGTGAAAGTAGGGAGTCTTCCTGCATGCTTCTCAAAGCATAGTCGGTCCTCCTTGCCGACTTCAAATAAGGAGAAAAAAATAAAAAGAAGAAGAAAAAAAATCATGGAAAAAAAAAGAGAGGAAGAAAAATATAGAGGAAAAAAAAAGAGAAAAAAATATGAAAAAAAATGTTTTTATAAAAAAAACTTGGAGAAAAAAAATTTGGTTTGGTTTAGCCTAGCCTAGGGTCATTTCTTAATGACCAACGATCCATTCTCCCTAAAATAAAAATTGATTCGGGGTCGTGTCCCACGTTAGTATCTCATAAAAGGATATGGGTATGAGTATCCATCTGATCTAAGGTCACCTCAGTGATTTGTAAGCAACTCATTGTACTTAGGTGCCAAACTACTTGGATTTCTAATTCAGTGATAGAAAGTTGTTGGGTATAGTCAAGTACTTGTTAATTAGTGATGAGTCAAGATGGAATTGACCACTCCAAGATGTTAGAGATAATACTCTATTGTGCTTCAATTTGGCAAGACCTTGGCCAGGGCAATCCTTGTGAGAAGTCACAAGATTTAGTAGGTTGAGATATATTTAGATACATTTTTTAGAGTTGGAAATTAACACTAAAATCATTCTGAGTGTTAGGGCCAAAGGGATGATTTGTACGAAAATCATACACCTAGGTTCTTGAATGTTGCTTCACGAACATTCAACATATCCAGAGATCAGGCACCATTGCTAGATGGTTGCATCAACTAGTTCAAAAATT
The DNA here is from genome assembly GCA_021397845.1 of Areca catechu. Classification (NCBI taxonomy): domain Eukaryota; kingdom Viridiplantae; phylum Streptophyta; class Magnoliopsida; order Arecales; family Arecaceae; genus Areca; species Areca catechu. Next base: position 43,806,715 of record CM038038.1, read on the forward strand.
AGTTCTTTGACTACTGGCTTAGTATTTGAACCTATGAGGTTACACATAATAAAAGGTTTTGACTGATCATGATGGTTGACTAATGATTAAGAATTGTTTAGTGGCAAAATTATAAATATGATGAATAATTACACTTTATAAATATTAAAAGATAATAATTATAAATTATTAATTAATTATAAAAATATTAATTAATAATTGGATTGCTAATTGGCTCAATTGATTAATTGAGGAGGTTTAGATCAAGTCTAATTGAGTTTGGTTCAATTAGAATTTAACCAATTGGTTATTCAATGAAGTAATCACTAAGGATTTATAATTATGATTTGATTTGGACTTGGCTCAATTAATTCTAAATTTAATTAAATTTAATTAAGCCTAATTTGGACCTAATTTGATTGAGTCCAAGTTGGTTAAATTAGTTACAACCAAATTAGTTTTAGTTCCTAACTAATTTTGATCAAAGCTTGGTCAAACCCTTACCAAGCCCAACTAGATTTTCTCTAGGATTTCTCCATGCCTTTTAATTTAATAAATTCATGAAAATTCATGCCAAACTTGTTTACATGCCATCCCTTCTTTCTTATCTGATTTGGATTAATTCAAGATGAGTTTTGAATTTAAAAGGGAAAAGTTTGATTGGAAATCAAACTCTTTTCCTACATCTACCTAATATAAAATCTTTAAACCTTATCAATTCTTGATGACATATTTTTGAAAAATCAAGATAAATATGAATTGAAAAGAGGGCCCTTTTACCAATGATTTGGATAAAAATTCATAAAATTTTTATGGGATTTTTGATGGGGTGTGGAACTATATATATTAAGACTGGTCAAACTAGGTTAATGCTTCCTAATCCTATCCAAAGTCCACTTAATCTTATCCTAATCCACATGCTAATTTTTTCTAGAATAATTTTGGGATTGTGTGACCATTGTGGCTTTAAATTAGCAAGTAATCAGAATTATAAAAAAAATCCATGCATGAAAACCTCGATATTTTTACAATAGCCAAATTGGCATGATACATTGTAACTTTTCTAGGATATAATTTTGTACTTGAATTGTTGAAATCAATAAAATTAGACTTTACTCTTTTCATTCATATTTAATATGTTTAGGAATCATCTATAGAGTTAATGGATAATGACACATTCATTCTCATTAGTTGAGAATTTGAGACATGTATCATTATAGATTAACTCCTAAAAGCTCTCGATCATGGATCATCACAAGGACGGTGATTGATCCATCAAAATGGGATATGAATCACTTCCCTTTTGATAGATGAGTCTTGAGTCTATAGTATAGAGATACTAGAGTGAGAGTGCCAGTGGTTGTTAGTGAACAACGATACTAAGCATGACCATGTTCGAGGTCGCATGAATGTCTACTCACTCATTAGTGGCTTCTCAAATGCTATAATTATGTAAGTAATTCCTTGACCTGCAATATCTCAACTACTCACAATGAGGTTCTATTGTTTGATAGAACATAAATATGGTCCCTAGCCATTTGGAACCTTGTACTATTCGTTGGCTGCAATAGCTTCATTATAGGAGTAGGAAGTATACTTACATAGGATTTGTATATAGATATAATCCTTTGTGACCTAATTGGCTAAGTCCTTGAATTTGTGGTCATAGTAGTGTGATATTGAAAAGGTGTTTTCATGGAAATCACAATTGGACATGACCTAATTAAGTTTGATATATGATAGATGATTAGTATTTGACAAGTTTTCATAACCTACATCATGTCAGGATTCTCGATAAACAAATTTGATCATACACTAACTATACCTAAGGATTCATTTTTATTCTACTAGATTACCACTACATGATGCTAGGTATCACTAGCAGATTATGAGAGCTCACTATGATCATTTTTAGCTCAATGATTCAAATTAGGATTAAGCTAAAATTATTTCAGTCCATCTGAAGAGTTTTGATGATACTATGATAGAAATTATAGTATATGTCACTACCAGATAGAATAAAAACTGAAAGATCACATACAATAGAAATCAACCCAACCATAAGGACAGATCTATGTAAGAGTTACATATTTAGGACCCGCTAATTTTGGCCCCAGCAATTTTGATACCTACTAATTTTGGCACTTACTGAAATTAGCACTGGCTAATTTCAACACTTGCTAAATTTAGCTTGACGGATCTATTTACAAATATTGCAATCATTTTTGACTTTATTATTTGACTTAATAAAATTAGATTTAATTATTATTAACTTTATTTAAAGGTAATTAGATTGGTAATTCAAGTTTGATTTGAATTTTTAACCTAGTTAAATCTGGTTAATAGCTTTTCTTTGATTTGGTTGAATCCAGGTATGAAAGGATTTCAAACTCAATAAAAAATTAGTCAAAATTGACCAGTAGCTAGAAGACCCAGTTGATTGGATCTCTCTCTCTCTTATCTCATGCAAAAACTAAGAGGAGGGCATGAAAATATGCCTCCTCCTGGCGTGCATGATAAGAATAGGGAGGTGCCAACTTGGCACCCCTCTTTCTCATTTAGGACTCTCTCTCTTGCTAGATAAAATTATACTTGTTTCTAGATTTGATCAAATTAGATAAGAAACTAATTTTATGTAGATTTTTAAGAGGCATTTTTGAAAAAAAATTCATATTTTTTAAGATGCACAGAAAATAGGCTATACAAAATTAATTCTAACATAGATCCCTTCCAAAATTCATTCTAATTTTTTTTCTAACTAAAAATAGAGTATAATATCTATATAGAAAGATAAGAGGTGAGAGTTTCCATAAAAAAATATTAAAAAATATTATTTTGTTTTTCTAGTATTTAATTCCTTGAAGAAAAAGGAAGAAGGCTGCTGAGTTCTGGTTTAGACTAGAAGAAGAAGGTCCATCTCTATACTTGAAACACTTGCAAGGGTCTAGCAGTCTAGAGGTCTTGATTATTCGGTGAGGAAGGATTCATTTGGATACCACTAGAGGCCAAGTGCATGCACGGCTCTGACAAATGTCAATAAATCCATTGATCCGATAGATCTAGTACTAGAAGAGGGAGCTAAGCAATCTACGTAAGTAGATCCTTCATCTTATAATTTCATAAGATTTCAGATATTGATTATTATTATTTTAGTATATAAAAGGTTAAATAAATGATATATAATTTAATTTCAAATCAGTATGCTTGTGAAAATTTGATCTTTGCTTCACTGAATCTAGGGTTTAGAACCTAGTTCTGCATGCTAGTCATCTATGAATAAATCCTAACAATGGTATCAGAGCCATGTTTCGATATATTTGAAATAAAATTAGATCTAAATCTCTTTTAGATTTGAAGGATTTAAATAGATTTTAATTAATTTATGATAATATAAAAGATTTTAATATCATAAGTTTTATGATTTTTGAAAACTATTTTTCAAAACTAGTATTAATATGATTAGAATAATTTCTTTTATATAGCTGATGATTCATGTTTATAATTTATTTTGAAAAATGATTAAATTAATTTTATATTAATTAATCAAAATTGATCTTACCAAGTACTTGGATTAGGTGCAACCACCATGACCATCCGGTCATAGGAGCCAAGTATGGTTTAAAGGTCCTCTCTTCCCATTCAATAGGTCTCCTATGGCACCCACCATTTGTGACTTGACCCCTAAAGAAAAACATAGTTAAGTAATTAGGTTCATGTTTTAGATCTAAAATAATTACATAAGATGTAACTTAAATGGTTTGATCTAAAACAAGTTGTATGATATGCTTGAGTTAGGGTTTAGATATGAACTAACATTTCATGATCATAAACCATTAATTCCATGAATTAAACCTAATCAAAAATTGATTAAGATTATGAATTTTATTTCATGGATGTAGGTAAGGGTGAATAAATTAGGTCTAGTGATCAAGCTATACATTAGGGTCTTGATTAGATTGACTAGAACCTTGTTTTGATTTTGAGCAGTTGACTAAACCCAATAAATAATTGATTAAAATTAGGTTAAAGGGTCTCAAAATTGATCTTAGATGTAGTTTGGTCGCTTTGATTTACACTTGATGTGAATCGATCAATTAAGACCTAATTTAGCTTAGTGGCAAGCCCAAGTCATTAAGTTGATCTAATTGATTTTTATTGATCAATTGGAGTCTAAGGCAAGTTTAGATTATGGTCATTAATTGGGGCTAACTCTTAGCTAGCTAACTCAGTTGGTGTCCAAGAAAGAGGTTTAAATAGTGGAATTGTTCCATGGATCTAACTTACTTAGCCAACTTGGTTAATTAAATTTTGATTAGGTTGCTTTTGATTCGAGTTAAACCATGCTAACTAGTTTTGTCAGACATGAGATTGTGCTGACCTAAATCTATTTAGGTAGACATATATTGGACTAGCTAAATTAGAAAAGATCTAAATCCAAATCTCATTAATATTAAATCTTAGGTCTTCTACCATTGTAAGTGTGCTGGTGTCCTACTGGTGTTGACTAATCTCGACTGGTTACAATGGTTTAGTTAACTGGAAGTTGTAACCACCCTATTAGCATGAGATATTGCTAGGTATAGATGGGGTTAAGCCCAACAACTAGGCATGGTGAGGGACTTGATGATGGCTTTTTTGAAGCATGAATGGTGGGTTAGACTTAACTAAGGATTGAACCAATACCAGGAACAATGAGGTTTCATGACTTAGAGACCGAATCATTGCAACATGCATGAGTTACAATGGATAAGAGTTATCTACTCATCGATATAGCAAATTACTAATAATCGGGCATGGTAAGGTACCTTATAATGGTGGGACCGTAGCACCCATTGAAAACCTTTATCATGTAGGGGTTTCCACATCTCCACGAGGGAGTGTGTGAGATCCATGAAATAATGGGAGTCTAAATTATTTTTAAATTTCCTAGAATAATTTTTATTATTAAGTAAAAAGTCTAACCCAATTTCCACTCTTTTGCAGCTAAATTATATCAGCTTCCAATCATTAGCCGTATACTTGGAACAAACCAACTTGTTAGTCTTAACTATAAGGACTAGTTTGGGAATCTCAAAATAGTCTTGAGTTAGAAGTTGGGCTACGTGCTTGACTAGAACACCCCCATCTTACCTGACCATCCTAATGCTTGCCTGATTGTAGTATAAGAGAAATGGATGGAGGATGATAATTAAGTGAAGTGCTACATGTTGGCCTCAATATCAAATGAGTTACAAAGCTAACATGAGGATATGCCAACTGCCAAGGCTATAATTACCCACCTACAGGAGCATGTGGTGAGCAGAGTCATACCACACACTTTGAGATCTCAAAATGACTATTTTGATACCAAAATGCAAGAAGAGCGGTTAGTCCATGATTATTGCTTGACAATGGTCAAAGATATCAAATAGCTTGAGAAGCTGAGCAATCGATTCATAGCAAATTACAAGTAGATTTGATTTTTTAGTCCCTAACTAACTCATTTGGTCAGCCCATCTAGTAGATTCTCAAACTAGGTTTCCCATCTGATGGGTTCTCGATTTCTATTGGGAAGTCTTCATCCGATGAGCCTTCGAGGCTCGATTGAGAGCTCTCATCAATGAGCCCTCGGATCCATAATTAGGAAATTGGATCCATCAAGAATTTGTATCTAATGGGCCATTGGGTGAAAGTTCATTCAATTTATGAAGGCATGACTCTTTAAGTTTTTGTCAAAGGATTTTCTATAAATAACTAGTAAAAGATAGTTATTGAAAATTTTTCATTTATTGAGTAAGGGACTACATTACTGATAACATATCCATAGATTAGTCGAGTTTTAGGGATGGAGTATAGAAGTTCCATCTAGCTGCTTCTGCTGATATGTCACTGGTCCGATGACTTCCTCTACTTGGTAGGTCCTTCCCAATATGATGAGAGCTTGCCCCTTTGGCTAGGTTGAGAAATCTCTTCTCGATGTAGCACCAAATCACTAACCTTTAAGGTTTTATCCTGGACTCTACAATTAAAGTAATGGGCGAGCTTGTGCCAGTACACTACCATTTTGATGTATGCTTTTTATCGAGCCTCATCTAATAATCCAATTAGTAAGCCTCCTTTTTGAGTTGGCCTGTTTGTCAAAGTTTGCAACTCGGGCTAAGGGAACTCTAAGCTTAATGAGGATTATTGACTAGTCTCGAAGGCTAGGCTGAAAGGTGTTTCCCCTGTCGAAACACTTGGTATCATTTGGTATACCCAAAGCATATGATGGAGCTCATCGGTCCATGATCTTTAACATTGTCGAGCCTCTTTTTGATCCCTTAGAGGATGGCTCGGTTAGTAACTTGTACCTCCTCGTTAGCTTAGGGATGAGCTACTGAGGTTAGGTTGTACAAGATTATCACTCATTATCTATGATTAGTACTTGGGGGATTCCAAAATAGCAAATTATGCCCTTCCACAAAAAATCTATCACCTTGGACTCAATGATATGGGCAGGTAGCTTTACTTCCTCCCGCTTTATGAAATACTCCAATGCTATGAGCAAAAAATTTTGCTATCCTAAGGTAAGTGGGAATGGGCCAAGAATATCCATCCCCCATTGTATGAAAGGTCATGGAGTGTACGTGGGTGTGATCAGCACAATCTAAAGTTACTGGATATTTGAATTTCTTTGGCAAGTATCACACTCACCACAAAGTTCTCTGCATCTTACTACATCATACATTAATAATAGTCCTATCGGACAAGCTTGTATGCTAGCACCTTCTTCCCAATATGGTCACTGTAGACTCCTTCATGGACCTCCCTTAATTCATATTCATCCTCAAATAGGTATAAGCATCAAAGGAGGGGTAAGGAAAACAATCCCTTGTAGAGTTTTCCCTTATTACTAGGTACTTGGAGGATTTGTACTTCATCTTATGGGCTTCTACTTGATATACTGGCAATTTGCTATTCTCCAAAAAGTTAATCAGTGGGTCGATCCAGTATGGCTCGCATTGAGCTTCATCACTTCCTACAACTCCTTAGTGGTTGGTCTTTTGATCTATTGAAAATAAACTCTGCAAGGAAGAACCATTGGTTTAGTGGTAACTACTTTGACCAACAAGTCCACTTGGGAGTTATCTTCCCCAGAAATTTGTTGGACAATGAAACTATGGTAACCACTAGCCAAATCTTTGACCTTTCATAGATATTTGTTCATGCTTTCCTCAACCATGGAATCACCTTTAATATGGTTGATGACCTACTAGGAGTCATTGTAGACTTTCAAGTCTTGCACTCCCAGTCCTTTGGTAGATTCAAGTCTAGCAATAAGGGCTTATACTTAGCCTCATTATTTATTGCTGGAAACTTAAGGAGCAGAGCATGCTCAGTAATGTCCTATTCTGGGTTAATGATAAGCACCCCTACTCTTGACCCCTCAGAGTTGGATGACCCATATATATATATATATATAATATATATATATCCCATGTGTCAATTGGGTTCAAATGGAGGTGTTGTATTGGTGTCGAGGGTTTTATCTCTTCAAGCTAAGTTGGTTTGTCAAGAATGGTGCATTCAATCAAAAAATTGACCAATATCTGAGCCTTGATTAATGGTCGGGTTTAGGATTTAATATCAAATATAGAGAGCTCGATCATCCACTTGGTGATATATCTAGATGTTTTGGGTTGATGGAGGATGCATTTCATAGACTGATTGGTTAGGAGGGTAATAATATAAGCTTGAAAATACGGTCAAAGCTTCTAGATGGTGATAAGGAGAGCATAGACTAACTTCTCTAGCTTTGAGTATTAGGCCTTCGCATCTCTCAAGATTTGGCTAAAATGATAGATTGGTTTCTGTATCTTGTCCCTCTCTTGGATTAGTACTATGCTCATCTTTAAAGGGGATGCTACCAAATATAGGAACAGCTCTTCTCTAGTGTCGGGCTTGCCTAATAATGGTGGGAAACTAAGATAGCTCCTAAGATCTTCAAAAGCTTTTTGACATTCCTCAATTCACCAAAATTTTTTTGGCTATTTCAAAGTTTGGAAAAAAGGGAGATAGTGCTTGGTAGATCTAGAGATGAACCTATTTAAGGCTGTGACCATTCCGGTGAGGCATTGAACATCTTTAATTACTTTTGGGAGGACCATGTTGTAGATTGCTTTACTCTTTTCTAGATTTACTTCGACCCCCTGTTAGAGACTATGAAGCTAAAGAACTTGCCAGAAACCACTTCAAAAGCACATTTGGTGGGATTCAACTTCATCCAATACTTTTAAAGAGCGGCAACGGCTTCCCCCTGAGGTCTTTAGCATTGGTTCCATCTACCTTGCTTTGATAAGTATGTCATCTATGTATACCTTCATATTCCACCCAATCTAGTTTTTGAAGACTTTGTTCACTAAGTGCTAAAAAGAGGCACCTATATTTTTAAGGCCAAATGGCATAACCTTGCAACAAAAGAGACCTCTATTAGTAATAAAAGTAGTTTTTTCTTCATCTTTAGAAGTCATCCGGATTTGGTTATAGCTAGAAAAGGCATCCATGAAGCTAAGAATATCATGGCATTAAGATCGCAATTAACCATCTAATCAATTCTTGGTAATGGGTACCTATCTTTTGGGCATGCTCATATGAGATTAGTGAAGTCTATACAAATCCATAATTTATCATTCACCTTTTTCACCATAGCTGAATTAGCGATTTACTTTGGATAAGTGGCTCCTTTAATGAAGCCAGCATCGAGAAGCTTATAGACCTCATTTGCTTTAGCTCTCTGGAGCTTAGGTACGAAGCTTCATTTCTTTTGCCTGTGGGCTGATACATCAAGTCCACCTTTAGCCAGTGTACCATTATTGAGGGATCGATAGCTGGCATATTTGCTAGTGCCCAGGCAAAGACATCAACATTCTCCTACAAAATAAGGTTAATTGATCTTTGGTTACCTGATAAAGGTTGGAGCTATTTTTGACCATGTGTTCAGGGTTCCCATCAGCTAAGGTGATGGAGATAAGGTCCTCGATAGGTTCCCCTTGCTACTCATCCAAGTCATCATGAGTGTCCAGTCCTTTGATCGAGTAGGCACCAGATGCCTCAGCTTCATGGAGTGCTATGTGATAGTAGTGAATTACCAAGCTTTGATCTTCATGGATTTCTTCGACCCCATGTTCCATCAAAAACTTCAATTTCACATAATAAGTGGAGATGACTACCTAGAAAGCATTGAAGCCTAGTCATCCGAGGATGGTGTTGTAGGTTGAGGGTGCTCAGATAACAAGGAAGTCTACTTTGGTGATGGATCGAAGGGGGTAGTGTCCCATTCTTATGGTTTGGGTGACCATTCCTTCTACTTGGATTGCATCCCCCTAAACCCAACCAAAGGGGAGTCCACTTGGGTCAATCGATCAAGGGATATTTTTATCTTTAAGAGGGCACCATGATACAAAATATATGCTAAGCTTCCATTATCAATGACGATACGGCTTACATCATAGTTCTCTATGTTCAAAGTGATAGCAACCACATTATTGTACAGGAACTGAACTCCCTGGTTGTCCTTATCCAAGAATGTTATTAGTACAGCTCATCTCTTTCTCGATTTCTCCTCGTTAGGGTGAGGACTCTCCCTAGTGGTTGTGCCTATCAACTTGGAAGAAGGTGGATCACCTCTTCTCGAGGGTGGAGGAAGCTATTGTAGTTTCTTAACAAGCCAGGGTGACATTTGCCAATCCCTTTGCTCCCTCCAGTGTTGGATGAAGCAGTAAAAGAGGCCTCGCCTGATCAATTCCTCAATTTCATCTCAAAGCTAGATGCACTCTTCAGTGCCATGGCCATGGTCTTAGTGGTACAAACAAAGCTAGATGCACTCTTCATTTGCTAGTCCCTTTGCCCCCTCCATTGTTGGATGAAGCAGTTAAGTAGGCCTCGCCTGATTAGTTCTTTAATTTCATCTCAAAGCTAGATGCACTCTTTAGTGCCATGGCCATGGTCTCAGTGGAACAAACAAAACTTGCTTAGATTTCTCCTATTTGGTGGAGTTTGCAAATTTTGGGGCTCTAGGATCTGCCCCTTGTTTTCATTAGCATCTTTTCCCTCATTGCATTCAAAGGGGTGTAGATGTAGAACTATCTTGGTTATGATGCTTGGAGGGCTTCTCTAGGTTGGCAATCCATGAAGATCTTGTTCTTCTATGGGGACCTGGAACATTGTCATACCTTTTCTCCCACCTTGGGGAGTGTTTTTGATTGTCGAGAATTTTTGGCCACCCCCTAGTGTAGTGCAGTTATAGAACTTTCTTGTTGTGATGCTTGGAGAGTTTCTTTGGATCGGTGATCCTTGAAGATCTTGCTCTTCTTTTATGGAGACTTGGAACATGATCAGACCCTTTTCTCCCACCTTTAGGAGTGTTTTCAATTGTTTGGAATTCTTTGGCCACCCCCCAGTGTAGAGGTGGTAGGAGTTTCTTCCTTTGTAAAAGCATCTTCCATCCGAGAGTGTGTTGCCCAGTTGGCCAACCCAAGGGGGGGTGAATTGGGTTTGAAATAATTTAAGTAAGTATTTTCCTTTTGAAAAACTGTATGGTGAATGAAGTGATAGAGTATTGCAAGCAGAAGTAATAAGTATGCAAAAGCAAGAACAAGTGCAAACACCACAAAATTTAGAGTGTTTCGGAGCAACCCACTTCCTATGTCCACTACCCAAGGTGCACACTTGGGATTTCCACTATATTCACCCCAAATATAGCCAGATTGTTTTCCTACAGGCTCACAATCCAAAATCCAATACAAAGTTTTCCCGGACTCACTAACAACCCAACTTGGTTTTTAAGACTAACCAAAAATGCAAAGCCACTTCACAAGCTACAGCCACCTGCTGTACTTGTAACAACTTAAACAGAGTTAACAAAAAAAATACTAAAACAAATCCAAAGTTGTTGAATGGTTGTAATTGAAGCTCTTAATGAGGCCTTCATGAATGCTTCTTCAAAGCTCTTCAAGGCTCTCTTAACTCTTGAAAGATAAACTCAAGAAGTTGGTGAGAAGTTGTTGGTGAACTTGAGTTTTCACTTGAAAGCTCTTAGAACATTCAACATTCTCTTTAAAGTTCCATAAAAATTATTTTTCCTTCACTTAAATCCTTCATTTATAGCTTCTTAAAGTGTTCCCAGGAGAATATGGCCATTAGAATTCCTTGGAAGTCAAAAACTAGTCATTGGGAGGTTTTAGAATCAAGAAATTCAAATTCTGAAACTAGCCGTTACTTTTCAAATTCTGGGATTTGAGTCAGCTCACAGACTTCAAGTCGGCTCGAATTGATAGTGCAGTAAAACTGCAATCTATGAGAGTCAGCTCTTTCAGACTAGAGTCGGCTCAATTGACTAAAGTCTCAGAAGCAAATATCTTCCACTCTATAAGAGTCAGCTTGGATCTTCATTGAGTTGACTCAAATGTTGTGTATCTGAAATTTCTTGTGCCGTGCCAAATAATATATCAGCTCTATTTAATTGAATCAGCTTGAATGAAACTTCTTCAGAGTCTTCCAAAAAGCTTCAAACTTCTTCCAAACATCTTCCAAACAACTTTTAAATAACTTCTAAGATATTTAAATGTAAAATTATATTTATTTGGCCCTTTCTCATGGATATACAATTGAATTTACTTAGGGCTCTGAAATATATGAAACTATTTCTTCGAGTACATGAATTCATTCCAATGATTTTAGAATTATAGGGTGGATGATTGTCCATTTGAAACATTCTACAAAAACTTCTTAAATATTTGAAAAGTATCAATATCAAATGCATGCTCCAATATTTTGTAATCATCAAATCATTCCAGGGGTCAACAATCTTCCTCTTTTTGATGATGACAAAACACTGGGCATGGAAAAAAATTTTTTTACATTTATAACTGTATCAGAGTAAATGACAACTGTATTAGAGTAAATGAGTTTAGAATGTGCTATACAGTGTATCAAACAATTTAAATTATGAATTCAATTATGATCTAGTGCAGAAGTTCATTTTATAATTTGACTAAAGTATCAAAGCTTTACAAGTTAAGTATCAGAGTTGTTGAGCATCAATTTTCCAAATTAACTGAAGTATTAGCTATTGTCAATTCTTTTTACAAATTGACCTAAGTATTAGAGCTTTGCAAAAGAGTTCATTTTACAAGTTAACTATAGTATCAGAGCTTTAGAGTGAAATGTCAAGGCTCATTGTAATTTTATGAAATATACTTTCCCTAAGCATTTTGCATACACATTGCACATATAATTTCTCATGTGATTTTCCATAATTTTCCATTGTGATTTCATATTATCCTTATATTTTTTATGCATTACATAATATTATTATCACATTATATGATCATTTTCCATGCTTCACATATTTTTTCCCCTTTTTGTCATCAACAAAGAGTATAAATGCTCCCTCTTACTATAAAATTCAATAAAGAAATAAGAGTAAATAACTGTGATTGTCATAAAAGAGAGATTTCATTTCAGTAAATGTAATACAATGAGATACATGAAATACAACAAAAACTTAGCATAAATAAGATATCTGTAAGGCTAGTCCTCATCAGATGGAAGATCTAAGATAATAGAAGCCATAACCCTATGTGCTGAAGGCCTAGGAGTCTGATTAGTCATGTTCCTAATCCTAAGAGAAGGGCCAGCCCTAGGGTCCTAGATCTACGATACTGCCTAGGCGTGTCTCGAGTAGGTGCTGGAGGAGTAGGCTCTAGCTCAGTAGCTGAAAGTAATGGTGCCCTCTGATCTGTTAAAGCATCTAATAATGCAAAAGTGCTGGTGCCTGAGAGGATCGAGTAGCAGGTGTGTCATGAATGCTCTGCTTAGGCTGCTCTGACTTAGGTGCTGCAGGAGTGTCCATGACATGTGGACTGAATGCACATCCACCTACTGATCAAAGTCCTATCCATCTTGTGGTGGGGAAGGAGGTGATCCAGGAGGTTCAACCAAGGTAGACTGATGTAGAGCTGCAAGAATCTAACCGAAACCATCTCTCATCTCAGCTTGTAGTACATCAATCCGTGAATGTATCGTTGTCCGAATAGTCTATAAATTAGATCTAAGAGTTGAAATATCATCCCAAAGCATCTGTATCTGCTCAAAATCCTGCTGCCCACCAGTACCAGGCTCGGAAGGAACTGATGGAGGAGGTGGGGTAGGTGCTAGCTCTGAAGGTCCAGCCTCATCATCTGGCTCGTCCTTATTATCAATTTGCTCAGCAGCATCTGCACCAACTGGAATATCATCCTCATCATCATCATCTTTAGAATGAGCTGTCCACTATCTACATACCTTCTTCATCATACTCCTTCAATTCTGTGGTATCCCATCCTGTGTAGTGACTTTCTAAACATCTATCAGTATGTAGTAGTGGTATGCTATCCTCACCTATCTGGTCAATACCACAATCTTGGAACAAAAGAATGAAGGCCATCTCGTAGGTTAGACATGCTTTGGCCTTGTGATCCACATCTCTGATCTGAGCCATCATAATAAATGGTAGATTGATGGCCTCGCCCTCAATCATATATCTCATAAACATCAGGTCACGCACGCTTACCTAGTGAAATCTTCCTATCCTGGTTAAAAACACTCTGCTAATAATATCATGAAGTAATCTCATCTCAAGTGATAATTTGTTTGCTTAAACATTAGAAATTCCCTTTACATTTTTTCTCTCACGAATAGTCCTCAAAGTACTTTATCTGTCTTTTAGGTTCAAGTAAAACTTCCTAGTTTTTGGCATTTGAAGAACCTTGCTTAACCTAACCTCATTAATAGAAATAGTGACTCCCATCACTATAGAGAGTATCTGGTGTGCTCCAAAGAACAAATGCTCAAAAAAGGTCCTGACGAAGGTGGGATAAGTAGGGACATCCAATGAACAGAAAAACACCAACCTTGTGCTCTAATCCACTCACTAATTCGAAAACTTTGTTGTTCTAGAAAAGTGAATTCTCCTCTTCTACCTGAAGTAACTGGTTTGTTCCTCATTTGGGTAATTTGTCATTGTGGAGGAGGTGGAACTTGTGTTTCTTGTTGAGTCAGCTCATCCTATTTTCTTTTGGATCTTTTCTTCACTTGAACAGTTCTAGGTGTTGCTCATTTAGATCTCTTTGTTATAGCTCTCTTGGGTGCCATAGGACTAGGATCAAAGGGATTTGGAAGGATTGAGTGGTCCCTAGGGCTAGAGAGGAAAGTGGTCCCTAATGTTTGGGTCCAATAGTAAATAGAAGGGTGAATAAGAATTTTTAGGGCTTGCAGTCCTTAAGTAGGCCCGCCATAAGAGTCGACTCATCCAAACAACTTTTCTTGCTCGAGTCGGCTCGAGCAAAACTAGGGAAAAGGATTCCAAATTTCAAGAAAATGGTTCTCAGCCTAGAAAAACACTAGTAAAGATGAGAATCAACCTTAATAGGGGATGGAGGTCCTCTAGATAAGTTTTTCTTAATTCTTGAAAAAATTAGGTCAAAATTCTAAAAAGATCACAAAGGCCTAATTCTCCTCTAATCATTTGAAATCTATCCTTACTAAGGGGATTAGTAAAGATGTCATCCAATTGTTTTTTTAGTAAAATAAATTCAAGTTCAATATCACCATTTTGAATATGATCCCTAATGAAATGATGTCTAATTTCAATATGTTTAGTTTTTGAATACTGAATAGAATTCTTTGTTAACTTGATAGCATTTGTGTTATCATATTTGATTCGAATTTTAGATTGAAAACAAAATAATCTTCTAGTTGTTGCTCAATCCATAACACTTGAGCACAACAACTCCCTGTAGCCACATACTCCATCTCGGTAGAAGATAGTGCCACGGAATTTTGTTTCTTGCTGTGCTATGAGATTAAGTTCAACCCTAGAAACTGACATTGCTACTAGTGCTCTTTCTATCAATTATACATCCAGCATAATCAGCATCTGAATAACCAATTAAATTTAAAGATGAAGGTTTAGAGTACCATAATCCTAAGTTTGATGTACTTTTAAGATATCTTGTGATTTTTTTAATAGCAAGTATATATAATTCTTTAGGATTAGCTTGATATCTTACACATATACAAATATTAAATAGTATATCACGTCTACTTGCAATCAAATAAAGTAGAGATCCGATCATACCACGATATAGATTTTGATCTACTTTGTTACCTTCCTCATGTTTGTCAAGTTTGCAGGTTGGGCACATGGGTGTGCCAATTTCCTTTGTAGATTCCATCTCAAACTTCTTCAATAGTTTTTTGATGTACTTTGTTTGGTTGATGAATATCCCTTTCTTTGTTTATTTGATTTGTAGTCCAAGGAAGAAAGTGAGTTCACCCATCATGCTTATTTCAAATTCTCCCTGTATTTGCTTAGCAAATTCTTGACATAAAGTTTTATTAGTTGCACCAAAGATTATACCATCAACATATATTTATAACTAATAACTCATCATAGTTTCTCTTGGTAAACAATGTTGTATCTACTTTACTTCTTTTAAAATTATTTTCTAAAAGAAATTTGCTCAACCTCTCACACCATGCTCTTGGTACTTGTTTTGAACTATATAAAGCATTATTTAGTTTGAAAACATTGTTTTGAAAAGAGTGATTTGCAAAACTGGGTGGTTGTTCTATAAAAACATCTTCTTCAATATATCCATTTAAAAACCACTTTTTACATCCATTTGAAAAAGTTTAAATTTCATGTGACATACAAATGCAAGAGTCTTATGGCTTCTAATCTTGCTATAGGTGCATATGTTTCATCAAAACCTATTCCTTCCTCTTGGTTATATCCTTTAGCAACTAATCTAGTTTTGTTTCTAACTACATTGCCTTTGTCATCTAATTTATTTTTTAAAACCCATTTAGAACCTATAACAGGATATTCCTTGGGTCTAGCTACTAAGGTCCATAAATTGTTCCTTTCAAATTGATTCAGTTTCTCCTACATAACCATCATCCAATATGGATCATTTTCGACTTCCTGTATGCAGTTAGGTTCAACTTGAGAAACAAATGCTAAGTAGTCAAAGGTGTCTCTAAAGATGACCTAGTTCTTACTCCCTATGAGGGATCACCAATAATTAATTCTTTAGGTGAAAATATGTGTACCTTCAATCTTTTTGTAGCTTATCATGTTCTGTACTTACCTTTTCATTTTCTTGCTTAACTTGCTTTTCCTTCGAGGACAATTCCTTTACTCCATCATTCAAGGAACCTGCATCATTATTAATACATCTTCTTTTCATGAAGGTGTGAGGTTATACTCATCAAAAATAACATGAATTGATTCTTCAATAGTTAAAGTTCTTTTGTTGAAAACTCTATATGCTTTACTAGTAGCTGAATATCCAAGAAATATGCCTTGATTAGATTTTGCATCAAATTTACTTAAGTTATCTATTCCATTATTCAGATATAACATTTACATCCAAAAACATGAAAGTAATGAATATTTGGTTTTCTATCATTCCAAAGCTCATAGGGGGTTTTCTTCAAAATGGTCCAATAAAATATAGTTTAATATGTAACATACAGTGTTCATAGCTTCTACCCAAAAATATCTTAGAAGATTGCATTCACGCAACATGGTTTGGGCCATCTCTTCAATGTTCTATTTTTTCTTTCAACAACACCATTTTGTTGTGTGTTTTTAGGAGCTAAAAAGTTATGATCAATGCCATGTTCTATGCAAAATTCTTCAAAGTATTTATTTTTGAATTCAGTACTATGATCATTTTTAATTAAAATAATTAAAAGATTTTTCTGATTTGAAACCTTTTTATGAAATTTTGAAAAATCTTAAAAGTTTCATCTTTGTATGAAGAAACAAAATCCAAGTGAATCGTGAAAAATCATCTACTATCACAAGTCTATATTTCATACCTCCTAGGCTTGTGCTCCTAATTAGTCCGAATAAGTCCATATGTAGCAGTTCTAAGGGTCTTGATATTGAAACAATATTTTAGATTTAAAACTTTGTCTAGTTTGTTTACCATATTAACATGCATCACAAACATGATCAAAATCAACTTTAATCTTTTATAAACATCTAACTAAGTCTTTGGAAATTAATTTTGTTAAAGTATGCATGCTAGCATGACCCAATTTTCTATGCCAAATAAATTAGATTTCTTGGTTTTAGCATTCAAAGCCATTAGACTTGTACTACTTGACATTGCTAGATCATTTAAATCTACTATATAATATTTCCAAGTCTATGACCAACAAACCTAATGCTAGAATCAAGAGAGCTAGTTACTATGCATATTGAAGACTCTAACACAACTTTGAAGCCTTTATTACATAATTGACTAATACTCAATAATTATGCTTCAACTTATCTATTAGCAATACATTTTCAGTATTAGTAGAAGGGGTAATTTTAATTTTACCAATTCCAATGATTTTTTCTTGTCATTGTCACCAATTATAACCATTCTACCATCTTTTATTTCAAGGGTGATGAATGATCTTTGTCATCCATCATGTGTCTTGAACAGCTACTATCTAGATACCATCTCTTCTTTGAATTTTGGACTGCAAAACAAGACATTCCTGCAAAATAATCAAGTAGAATTTTTAGGTACCCAAGCTTTCCTAGATCCTTCATGGTTAGTAGCCGTGGTTCCTTTAGGAATCCAAATCTTTTCACTTGTTTTAGTTCTTTCTTCTTAGATTACATTCATAAGCTTTGTGTCCAACCCCATTATAGCAAAAATAAACAACTTTTAACTTTTGAAAGGAATTGAATGCTGAAAACTTCGATGCATAAGGTTTTGAAGCAGAAAATTTATTTATATGCACTGTATTATACCCAAATCTAGCTTTATCATCAGATTTTCTTTGATCTTTAAATATTAGCTCAAGTTTATTTGAACTTAAGTCAATTTATCAACAAGAGTTTGAGTCTATTCATTTCAATCTAAAACCTTTATTCTTTTCAAGATATTCATTTTTTAAGCTTATAATACTTTGTATTTTTTAGAAATATTACTTAATTATTTTTGTAAAAGATTATTCTTTTCAAAATTTCATTCTTTTCTTTCAATAATATATCATAATTTCTTTTCATGGATTTGATTTTCAAACCAGTTTTGTTATATTCAGTTAAAAGTTCTTGAAAAGCGGTATGTAATTCAATATAAGTAAATTATAAATGGGTTCACTAGATGTTACCTCATCTTCTAGACCTATTAGACATATATTTATAGATTTTGATGTCTCTTCCTCTTCATTTGAGAGAGGATTCATCGCTATCGCTCCATGTAGCCATCATGGCTTTCTTTTCTTCTTCTTGTATCCTTTTTTCAATGTGGGACATTCAAAATGGTAATTTTGAATTGGTTGTTGCTCCTTTTCTTTGTCTTTATCTTTCTTTTTTTCTTTGCTTTGTTCACCTTTGCCAAGGTGCTTCCTCCAATATCTTGATTTTTTTTGCCCATAAATCTTTGAAATCTTCTCATAACTAAAGCTATGTCATCATCTCCTAGTTCTTCATCCGAGGAGGGGCTTTCTTTTCTCTTTTTCTTCTTCTTGCTTATTAATCTCAGCTACAGCCTTGATGCTATAGATTTCTTTTTCTTACTATCATCTTCACTGTAGCGCTGCATTGTTAGTTCATGAGTAATTGAAGAACCAAGAAGTTCATCAAGTGGAAGTGTGTTTAAGTCCTTGGCTTCTTGTGTTGCAGTGACCTTAGGATCCCATTTATCTGGTAATGATCTAAGAATCTTTTGGATAAGATTGGCATTGGAATATACCTTGCCAAGACTTTTTAAACCATTAATAATATCTATAAATCTAGCAAACATTTCAGATATTATTTCATTTGGTTCCATTTTGAATAGTTCATAATTATGCACAAGTATATTAATTTTGGAGGTTACTTATATAGTGCCCTCACGTGTAACTTGTAGTTTATCACAAATTTTCTTTTCCAAAGTACAAGTGGAAATCTAGTTAAATTCATTTGCATCCAAAGCACGATAAAGAAGGTTCATGGCTTTGGCATTTAGTTTATCCATTTTCATGTCATATTCATCCCATTGCTCTTTCGATTTTGGGATATCTATTCCATCAACATTTTTAATGGATATGTGTGGTCCTTTCAAGATTATTTTCTATATTTGAAAGTCAACAGCTTGTATATATATTTCATTCTAGCCTTCTAATAGGTGTAATTGGGTCGGTGAAAAGTGGAGGTCCATTGCTTGATTGACCTTCGGCCAAAGATGTGCTTATTTGGGTTGCCATATAACTTTTCTCTTAATCATTAGATTAATGGCACTGAGATGTGGCTCTGATACACTTGTTGCCTAGTTGGCCAACCCAAGAGAGGGATGAATTGGGTTCGAAAAAATTTAAGCAAGTATGTGCCTTTTGAAAAACTTTGCATGGTGAGTGAAGTGATAGAGTATTGCAAGCGAAAGTAAATAAGTGCAAAAGCAAGAGCAAGCATAAACACCATAAAATTTAGAGCGGTTTGGAGCAACCAAGCTCCTACGTCCACTACCCAAGGTGCACACTTAAAATTTTCATAATATTCACCTTGAATATAGCCGGATTGTTTTTCTACGGGCTTACAATCCAAAACCCAATACAAGTTTATTTTCCTGGGCTCATTAACATCCCAACATGATTTTCAAGGCTAACCAATAATCCAAAACTATATCAAAGCTACAGCCACCTGCTATACTTGTAACAACTTAAAACATAGTTAACAAAAGAAGCAATACTAAAGCAAACCCAAAGTTATTGAATGGTTGCAATTGAAGCTCTTAATGAGACCATCTTGAATGCTTTTTTAATGTTCTTCAAGTCTCTCTTAACTCTTCAAAGATAAACTCAAGAAGTTGGTAGGAAGTTGATAGTGAACTTGAGTTTTTACTTGAAAGCTCTTAGAACATTTAATATTCTCTATAAAGTTCCATAAAAATCTTTTTCCTTCACTTAAATCCTTCATTTATAGCTTCTTGAAGTGTTTCCAGCTGAATATGGCCATTTGAATTCCTTGGAAGTCAAAAACTAGCCATTGAGAGTCTTTAGAATCAAGAAATTCAAATTCTGGAACTAGCTGTTACTATTCAAATTCTAGGATTTGAGTCAGCTTGCAGACTTCATGTCAGCTCAGATTGATAGTAAAGTAAAACTACAGTCTATGAGAGTCGGCTAATTTCAAACTAAAGTTGGCCTAGCTGACTGAAGTCTCAGAAGCAAATATCTTCTACTCTGTGAGAGTCGGCTCAGATCTTCATTGAATCGGCTCGAATGTTGTGTATTAGAAAATTTCTATGCCATGCTAAACAATGTATCTGCTCTATTTAATTGAGTTGGCTCATGTGAAACTTCTTCAGATTCTTCCAAAAAGCTTCAAACTTCTTGCAAACTTATTCCAAACAACTTCTAAGATATTTAAACTTAAAATTATATTGATTTGCTCTTTCTCATGAATATACAATTGAATTTACTTAGGGCTCTTAAATACATGTGATGAGGGACGAACTCTAACTATTGATGCATGACATGAAAGGGATGAACATGAAAAAAAATAGATTAAAGAGATCAACTTTTTTATGATTTTATTTTGGTTTAGTTCCCGAAAATAGCTAAGACCAGGTTACGATTTCATGCAATAGTTAGAATCTTACCACGTGCCCGGAACTTTCAAAGAGATAAAAAAATTAAGGATCCTAGGATTAAGACACCTATTAGGTACATGTTCTCCTTCAAAAAATTAGACAAAGAGAGATGGGATGGGTTAGTTTTACTTAGCAATGACATTCTTAAAGACGTAGAAGCGATCACTCCACTCGGATTGGTGCCTGGATGTCCCGGTCACTTTCCCGTGGATATGCTAGCTTTTTATCAGTTTGATTCGAGGGTAAGAAAGACCTCTTCCTTGGATGTTTTCACCGGAGGGATCCTGCACACGTTAAAGGTTAGGGCAGTAGATGATTGAAAAATTATAAAACTGGAGATTGGAAGAAGATTGAAGAAGAAGAAAAAAAAAATCGCTGATGATGGTGGATGGCTTGATGATGGAGGACGCCTAGCTTGGAGGGCTGGCCTGGATAGAAGATTGAGGAGGGGCGGCTAGGGCTAGGGTTTGGAAAAGAACGAGCTAACTGGATAACTAGGGCCTCACACCCCTCGATGTTCCAAAGAACAAAGGCAAGTTAAAAAGAAACACTCAACAATTTCATTCAATAATTCATCAAAAGTTCATTTTACAAGAGGAGGAGGGGCTAGGTATTTATAGATGTACCCAGGCCCTATCCCTGTCATTGTGGGAGTACATAGTTTGAGTGGGACAAGGAGTACAAGTTGGAGTGGGATTAGAAGACTGGAGTCCTAATAAAACTTGGATATTGAATCCTAGTAGAACTTGGACAGTTGACTCCTCTTAGGCTTGAACTGCTTCACTCCTTGTGGGCTGGGATGACATCTTCTTTGACTGGTCAAAGCCTTGGGTGCCAACATGAATGGTCTTTGGGCTTGGGGTGCCATATGAGCTTAGACTTGGATCTGGGCACCACTTCCTTGGTGAACCTGGACTGGGTGCCAATCTTCATGAAAGCTTGCGGGCTTGGGGCACCTAGGCCTGGTATGCTGGGGCGCCATCTCCTGGTAGGCTAGGGCACCAGCTTCTGGTGGGCTTGGGTGCCCTGAATGGGGTCAGGGGTTGGTGTAAGAAGCTGATCACAGTTGGGGGTCTGGTGGCTCTCCTCTTGTATTTGACTTGAATGATATGAAGTTTACAGGACTCAACTAGGCCTAATTGACAGAACTCAAAATAGGCAAAAACAAATGGGCTCACTTTTCTTTACAAAGACTCAACTTGACTGGACTGGAACACAAAAGGACTTCAATTGACTTAGTGAACTCAGTTGGTCACTTTCTTACATGACTTAATTAAAAACTAACAGACTTCCCAAAATATGAATTAGAGATCTTCATAGAATTTTGTATGCTCCTGATGTCCTCATCAACATGAAAGTTTTTCTTTGAGTACATGAATTCATTCCAATGGTCTTAGAATTGTAGGGTGGATGATTGTCCATCTGAAACATCCTACAAAAACTTCTTAAACATTTGAAAAGTATCAGTATCAAATGCATGCTCTAATATTTTGTAATCATCAAAATCATTTCAAGGATCAACAATCTTCCCCTTTTCGATGATGACAAAACAATGGGCATAGAAATAATAAGTACCTTTACATTTATAACTGTATCAGAATAAATCATAACTGTAGCAGAATAAATGAGTTTAGAATGTGCTATACAATATATCAGGCAATTTACATGATTAGCTCAAAGTAGATCTAGTGTAGAAGTTTATTTTATAATTTGACTAAAGTATCAGAGCTTTACAAGTTAAGTATCAGAGCTATTTAGCATTCATTTTCCAAATTTACTGAAGTATTATAGCTATTATCAATTCATTTACAAATTGACTAAAGTATCAGAGCTTTGCAAAAGAGTTCATTTTACAAGTTAACTGTAGTATCAAAGCTTTAGAGTGAAATGTCAAGGCTCATTGTAATTTTATGAAATATACTTGCCCTTACTTAAGCATTTTGCATACACATTGCACATATAATTTCTCATGTAGTTTTCCATAATTTTCCATTATGATTTCATATTGTCCTTATATTTTTTGTGCATTACATAATATTATATCAATTATATGATCATTTTCCATGCTTCATATATTTCTCCCCATTTTTGTCATCAACAAAGACTATAAATACTTCCTCTTACTATAGAATTCAATAGAGAAAACAAGAGTAATAACTGTGATTGTCATAAAAGAGAGATTTCATTTCAGTAAATGTAATACAATGAGATACATGAAATACAACAAAAACATAACATTAATAAGACATTTATGAGGCTAGTCCTCATCAGATGGAAGATCTAAGGCAACAGAAGCCATAACCTTATATGCTAAAGGCCTAGGAGTCTGATGAGTCATGTTCCTAGTCCTTAAAGAAGGGCCAACTCTAGGGGTCCTAGATCTACGATATTGTCTAGGTGTGTCTCCTGTAGGTGCTGGAAGAGTAGTCTCTGGCTCAGTAGCTGAAAGTAATGGTGCCCTCTGATTTGTTAAAGCTTCTGATAATGTAAGAGTGTTGGTACTTGAAAGGATCTGAGTAGCAGGTGTATCATGAATGCTCTGCTCAGGTTGCGCTGACTCGGGTGCTACACGAGTGTCCATGACATGTGGATCTGAATGCACATCTACCTGTTGATCAAAGTCCTATCCATTCTGGTAGCGAAGGAGGTGATCTAGGTGGTCCAGCTGAGGTAGATTGATGTAGAGCTGCAAGAATATGACTGAAACCATCTCTCATCTCGATCTGTAGCACATCAATCCATGAATGTACCTCTGTTCGAATAGTCTATAAATCAGATCTAAGAGTCAAAATATAATCTTGAGGCATTTATATCTGCTCAGAATCCTATGCCCACGGTACTAGGGCTCGAAAGGAACTGATGGAGGTGTGGTAGGTGCTAGTTCTGAAGGTCCAGCCTCATCACCTGGCTTGTCCTCATATCAGTCTGCTCAATAGCATATGCACCAACTGGAATATCATTCTCTATCATCATCATCCTTAGAATGAGCTATCCTCTGTTCCAGATACCTTCTTCATCCATTACTCCCTTAACTCTATGGTACCCTCATCCTATGCAGTTACTTCTCTGAATATCTATCAATATGTAGATTGTCTACGTCCCTCACCGTCAGGTCAATACCACAATCCTGGAACAAAGAGTCTAAGGCCAATCTCGTAGGGTAGACACGCCTGCCTTGAAGCCGCCATCTCTGACTAAGCCTCATAATAATGGTAGATTGAGGGCCTCCTCCTTAATCATATCTCATAAACAGTCAGGTCAGCTCGCTTATCCCAATCAATCTAAGTTCTACTGCTAATTATATTATAATAATCTCATCTCAAGTGTAATTGTTTCTGAACATTCGAAATTCCCTCTACATTTCATCTAAGAATATCCTCATACTCTGTCTGTCTTTCATACACTTCCTAGTTTTTGGCATTTGAAGAACCCTACTTAACTACCTCAATCACCAATAGGACTCCTTTCACTATAAGAGTATCCTGGTGTGCTCCAAAGGCCACTCAACGATCCTACTGGGAAGACTATATAGAATCAATATTGACTATTTGCTCGATGCTTATGAATCACTTTCTGCTCTTGACCATTCAGAAATTCCCACACCCTACATTTCATCTTTGAAAGGAATAGATCCTCAGTACTCTGTATGTATGTTTATTTCAAGTAACTTCTTATAGTCTTTGGTTATAGAGAACCTCTAAGTAAATATATCATAAACTGTCCGTTTCAGAGTATGAAGTAAACTTCTGTTTAGCAAGACACAATATGTGTTCCTCTGCTAAATACAGAAGAAAAGACATAGGATATCCACACTCAGCTAAAGCGAGCCACAAAAACTGAACAGTTGATGATAGCCTGTCCAAACCTAAATCTCAAGGAAAGCTAAAAACGACTAGTGCAGTTGCAAGATGTCGCACCGGTACATAATCATCCTATCAGCTTGCAGACTGACCTAAGATAACAGAGCATAAGGGAATGGTACCACCAGGGCCGAAAGAAAATCCACACCTATGAGATAATTGTAGTCTACTCCCCACTAAGCCTGGCCACAAGCCTGTTGCATCGTGAACTAAAAGAATTGTGCTTGTTCATCTCAAGAGACACTCCCTAAGAATAGAAAGGACAAACTCAAAAAGAGACACCAAGGGGGGATAAGTAGGGATCCCACCTTCTGCTCTAATCCACTCACAATTCAAAAACTTTGTTGCTCTAGAAAAGTGAAATCTACTCTCCTACTGAAGTAACTGGTCTATTCCCCATTTGGATAATTTGCCATTGTAGAGGAGGTGGAGCTTGTGTTTCTTATTGAGTCAACTCATCCTACCTTCTTTTGGATCTTCTCTCCAATTGAACAGTGCTAGGTGCCACTCGTTTAGATCTCTTTGCTATAGCTCTCTTGGGTGCCATAGGATCTAAGATCAAAGGGATTTGGAAGGATTAAGTGGTCCCTATAGCTAAAGAGGAAAGTGGTCCCAAATGTTTGGGTCCAATAGTAAATAGAAGGGTGAATAGGAATTTTTAGGGCTTGCGGCCCTTAAGTAAGCCTGCCATAAGAGTCGACTCATCTATACAACTTTTCCTGCTTGAGTCAGCTTGAGCAAAACTGGGGAAAAAGGTTCCAAGTTTAAAGAAAATGGTTTCTCGGCCTAGAAAACACTAGTTAAGATGTGTATCAACCTTAAATAGGTGATGGAGGTCCTCTAGATAAATTTTCCTTAATTCTTGAAGAAATTAGGTCAAAATTTTAAAAGGATCACAAAGGCCTAATTCTCCACTAATCATTTGAAATATATCCTCACTAAGGGATTTAGTAAAGATGACAGCCAATTATTTTTTAGTATAATTAAATTCAAGTTCAATATCACCATTTTGAACATGATCCCTAATAAAATAATATCTAATTTCATATGTTTAGTTCTTGAATGCTGAATAGGATTCTTTGTTAAGTTGATAGCACTTGTATTATCATATTTGATTGGAATTTTAGATTAAATAGCATCATAATCTTCTAGTTATTGCTTAATCCATAACACTTGAGCACAACAACTCCTGCAGCCACATACTATGCCTCAGTAGTAGATAGTGTCCCAGAGTTTTATTTCTTCCTATGCCATAAGATTAAGTTCAACCTTAGAAATTGACATGTGCTACTAGTGCTCTTTCTATCAATTCTACATCCATCATAATCAGTATCTGAATAATCAATTAAATTTAAGATGATGGTTTAGAGTACCATAATCCTAAGTTTGATGTACCTTTAAGATATCTTATGATTCTTTTAACAGCATGTATATGTGATTCTTTAGGATTAGCTTGAAATCTTGCGCATATACAAACACTAAATAGTATATCAGGTCTACTTGTAATCAAATAAAGTAGAGATTCGATCATATCTCGATATAGCTTTTGATCTACTTTGTTACCTTCCTCATCTTTGTCAAGTTTGCAGGTTGGGCTCATGGGTGTGCCAATTTTCTTTGTAGATTCCATCCCAAACTTCTTCAATAGTTATTTATGTACTTTGTTTAGTTGATGAATATCCCTTCCTTTATTTGTTTGATATGCAGTCCAAGGAAGAATGTGAGTTCAGCCATCATACTCATTTCAAGTTCTCCTTGCATTAGCTTGGCAAATTCTTGATATAAGTTTCATTAGTTGCATCAAAGATTAGATCATCAACATATATTTGTACAACTAATAATTCATCATCTTTTTTCTTGATAAAATGTTGTATCTACTTTACTTTTTTTGAAATCATTTTCTAAGAGAAATTTGTTCAACCTCTTATACCATGCTCTCGGTGCTTGTTTTAAACCGTTTAAAGCATTGTTTAGTTTAAAAATATGGTTTGGATAAGAGTGATTTTCAAAATCGGGAGGTTGTCTACAAATCTCTTCTTCAATATAGCCATTTAAAAAAGTACTTTTTAAATCCATTGGAAAAAGTTTAAATTTCATGTGACATGCAATGCAAGAGTCTTATGGCTTCTAATCTTACTACAGGTGAATATGTTTCATCAAAATTTATTCCTTCCTCTTGGTTATATCTTTTAGCAACTAATCTGGCTTTATTTCTAACTACATTGCCTTTGTCATCTAATTTACTTTTGAAAACCCATTTAGAACCTATAATAGAATGTTCCTTAGGT
This sequence comes from Areca catechu, assembly GCA_021397845.1. NCBI lineage: Eukaryota > Viridiplantae > Streptophyta > Magnoliopsida > Arecales > Arecaceae > Areca > Areca catechu. The sequence continues at coordinate 43,833,484 of CM038038.1, forward strand.
CTAGCTACTAAGGTCCATACATTATTCCTTTCAAATTGATTAAGTTTCTCCTGCATAGCCATCATCCAATATGGATCACTTTTGGCTTCGTCTATGCAATTAGGTTCAACCTGAGAAAAAATGCTAAGTAGTCAAAGGTATCTCTAAAAGATAACCTAGTTCTTGCTCCTTGTGAGGGATTACCAATAATTAATTATTTAGGATGAGAATGTGCATACCTCAAATCTTTTGGTAGCTCATCATGTTATGTACTTATCTTTTCCTTTTCTTATTCAACTTGCTTTTCCTTCAAGCTAAAGTCCTTTACTCCATCATTCAGGGAACCTGCATCATTATCAATACATCCTTCTATTCTTGAAGGTGTGAGGTTAAACTCATCGAAAACAACATGAATTAGTTCTTCAACAGTTAAAGTTCTTTTGTTGAAAACTCTATATGCTTTACTAGTAGTTGAATATCCATGAAATATGCCTTGATCAGATTTTGCATCGAATTTACCTAAGTTATCTTTTCCATTATTCAAGATATAATATTTACATCCAAAATATGAAAGTAATGAATATTTGGTTTTCTATCATTCAAAAGGTCATATAGGGTTTTCTTCAAAATTGGTCTAATGAAAAACAGTTTAATATGTAACATGCAGTGTTCACAGCTTCTGTCCAAAAATACCTTAAAAGATTGCTTTCACATAACATGGTTCGGGCTATCTCTTCAAATATTCTTTTTTTTTTTTGCAATACCATTTTGTTGTGGTGTTCAGGGGTTGAAAAGTTATGATCAATGTCATGTTTTGTACAAAATTTTTTAAAGTATTGATTTTTGAATTCAGTACCTGATCACTTCTAATTGAAACAATCAAAAGATTTTTCAGATTTAAAATCTTTTTATGAAATTTTTGAAAAACTTTAAAAGCTTCATCTTTGTGTGCAAGAAACAAAATCCAAGTGAATCATGAAAAATCATCTACTATCACAAGTCTATATTTCATACCTCTTAGGCTTGTGGCCCTAGTTGGTCCAAAAAAGTCCATGTGTAGCAATTCTAAGGGTCTTGATGTAGAAATAATATTTTTAGATTTAAAACTCCTCCTAGTTTGTTTACCATATTGACATGCATCACAAACATGATCAAAATCAACTTTAATCTTTGGTAAACCTCTAACTAAGTCTTTGAAAATTAATTTTGTTAAGTATGCATGCTAGCATGATCCAATCTTCTATATCAAAGTAAACTAGATTTCATAGTTTTAGTATTCAAAGCCATTGGATTTGTACTACTTGATATTGCTAGATCATTCAATTCTACTATATAAATATTTCCGAGTCTATGACCATCAAACCTAATGCTAGAATCAAGAGTGCTAGTTACTATGCACATTGAAAATTCAAACACAACTTTGAAGTCTTTATCATATAATTGATTAATGCTAAATAAATTATGCTTCAATTTGTCTACTAGCAATACATTTTCAGTATAAGTCGAAGGGATAATTTTGATTTTACCAATTCCAATGGTTTTCTCCTTGCAATTGTCACCAAATGTAACCATTATGCCATCTTTCATTTCAAGGATTTTGAATTGATCTTTGTCATCCATCATGTATCTTGAATAGCCGCTATCTAGATACCATCTCTTTTTAATTTTAGGCTACAAGATATTCCTGTAAAACAATCAAGTGGAATTTTTAGGTACCCAAGCTTTCTTGGATCCTTGATGGTTAGTAGCTATGATTCCTTTAGGAACCCAAATCTTTTTCACTTTATTTTTGTTCTTTCTTCTTAGATTACATCATAAGCTTTGTGTCCAACTCCATTGCAGCAAAAACAAACAACTTTGGATTTTGAAAGGAATTGAATGCTGAAAACTTCGATGCATAAGGTTTTGAAGCTGAAAATTTATTTATATGCATTGTATTATACCCAATTCCAGCTTTCATTAGATTTTCTTTGATCTTTTAATATTAGCTCAAGTTTATTTGAACTTAAAGTCAATTTATCAACAAGAGGTTTGAGTCTATTCATTTCAATCTATAAACCTTTATTCTTTTCAAGATATTCATCATTTTTAGCTTGTAATACTTTGTATTTTTTAGAATTATTACTTAATTCTTTTTATAAAAGATTATTCTTTTCAGAAATTTCATTCTTTTCTTTCAATAATATATCATAATTTCTTTTCATAGATTTGATTTTCAAATCAGTTTTGTTAAATTCAGTTAAAAGTTTTGGAAAAGCGGTATGTAATTCATCATAAGTAAATTCATAAATGGGTTCACTAAATGTTACCTCATCTTCTAGACCCATTAGACATATATTTATAGATTTTGATGCCTCTTCCTCTTCATTTGAAGTAGATTCATCGTTGTCGCTCCATGTAGCCATCATGGATTTCTTTTTCTTCTTCTTGTATCCCTTTTTCAATGTGCGACATTCAGAATGGTAGTGCCCCGGCTTCTTGCATTCATAACAATTGGTTGTTGCTCCTTTTCTTTGTCTTTGTCTTTCTTTTCTTCTTTGCTTTGTTTACCTTTGCCAAGGTGCTTCCTCCAATATCTTGATTTTTTTTTGTCCATAAATCTTTAAAATCTTCTCATAACTAAAGCTATATCATCTTCTCCTAGTTCTTCATCCGAGGAGGGCTTTCTTCTTCTTTTTTCTTCTTCTTGCTTTTTAATCTCAGCTACAGCCTTGAATGATATAGACTTCTTTTTCTTACTATCATCTTCACTATGGTGCTGCATTGTTAGTTCATGAGTAATTAAAGAACCAAGAAGTTCATCAAGTAGAAGTTTGTTTAAGTCCTTGGCTTCTTGTATTACAGTAACCTTAGGATCCCTTTTATATGGTAAAGATCTAAGAATCTTTTGGACAAGATTTGCATTGGAATATAACCTGCCAAGACTTTTCAAACCATTAATAATATATGTAAATCTAGCAAATATTTTAGATATTATTTCATTTGGTTTCATTTTGAACAGTTCATAATTGCACACAAGTATATTAATTTTGGAGGTCTTTACTTGTGTAGTGCCCTCATGTGTAACTTGTAGTTTATCCCAAATTTTTTTTCTGAAGTACAAGTAAATTTGGTTAAACTCATTTGCATCCAAAGCATAATAAAGAAGGTTCATGGCTTTGGCATTTAGTTCACCCATTTTCATGTCATATTTATCACATTCCTCTTCCTGTTTTGAGATGTCTATTCCATCAATATTTTTAATGGGTATGTGTGGTCCTTTCAAGATTATTTTCTATAATTGAAAGTCAACAGCTTGTATATATATTTTCATTCTAGCCTTCTAATAGCTATAATTGGTGCCGATAAAAAGTGGAGGTCTATTGCTTGATTGACCTTTGGCCAAGATGTGCTTATTTAGGTTACCATATAACTTTTCAGGGGCCTCCCAGCTAACATCTCTGGACTGTGAGCGAGGCAGTAGATGCTGGACTTCGTGAGTTTCCCGGCTTGAAAGTGCTGAACTGTGAGTCAAGCGGTAGATGGTGGGATTTGTAAGGTTTCCCGGCTGTCACCCCTGGACTATGAGTAAGGTAGCAGATGTGGGGCTTCATGTTTTTCCCGACTTGAAGGTGCTAAATTATGAGTCAAGTGATAGATGGTAGGATTTCTAGGGTTTCCTGGCTGACATCTCTGGATTATGAGTAAGGCAGCAGATGCGGGGCTTCGTAAGTTTCCCGGCTTGAGGAGTGGGACTTTGTAAGTTTCCTGGCTTGAGATACGGGCTTCGTAAGTTTCTCGGCTTGAGGTGTGGGGCTTCATAAGTTTCTCAACTTGAGGTGTGGGGCTTCGTAAGTTTCCTGGCTTGAAGTACGGGGCTTTGTATGTTTTCCAGTTTGAGGTGTGAGGCTTCATAAGTCCTAGCATGAGGTGCAGGGCATTGTAACTTTCCCGGCTTAAGGTGCGGGGCTTTGTAAGTTTCCTGGCTTGAGGCTCGGGGCTTCATAAATTTTTTGGCTTAAGGAGTGGGGCTTCATAAGTTTTCCAGCTTGTTACGTGTGGCTTCGTATGTTTCTCGACTTTGTTCACTAGACTTGGAGTTGAACGGATACATTCCTGTACAGGCAAAAGACAAGGTTGCACCAAAAAAAAACTTTAATGATTGAGAAGGAGTCTTACATCACTGGTAGTACATTCTTAAGTTTCTTGCATTCCATGTTCGCGTGAATCAGGCATCGTTAAGCCTGATAAGGTAGTATGCTCCACCTGGTAGGGCCTCGACTACCTTGTAGGGGTCCTCCCAGTTCAGGAAGAGTTTGCTGCATTCTCCTGGCTGTGACACCTCTGCTCTCCTGAGGACTAGGTCACCTGGTCAGAATGCCTTGGGCCTCACATGAGAGTTGTAGTAGCATGCTACTCATTGCCAGTAGGCTGCCATCTGAAGTCTGGCTTTGTCTCTCATCTCATCCAGCATATCTAGGTTGAGGAGGCAAGCTAGATTTTCGACTTTGCCGTATTGCTCCATCCATAGTGTGGGTAGGACAAGCTCCATCGGATCATAGCTTCAGTACCGAAGACAAGGTTGAAGGGCATCTCACCGGTGGAGTGTTGTAAGCCCACAGCATACTGGGCAGTTCTTCGGTCCATCGACCCTTAGCCTCATCCAGTCTCGTGTGGATCCCTTGCAAGATTGTTCGGTTAGTCACCTCGGCCCCCTCATTGGTCCGAGGATGATCCATCGAGGTGAAATGATGATGGATGTTAAGGTTGATGAAAAACTTCTCGAAAGCCTGATTGTCGAACTGCCATCTATTGTCTATGATGACTGAGTGTGGGAGCCCGAATCGATAGATGACAGACTTCCAGAAGAAGGACCTGACCTATACCTCCATTATTCGAGCCAAGGGTTCGGCCTAGACCCACATGGTGAGGTAGTCCATGGCCACAATCAAAAATTTCCACTGACCAGACATGGCAAAGAAGGGACCTAAGATAGACATTCCCTATTGGGTGAATGGCCACGGAGCTGATAGTTGGGAGAGTGGAGCCACCGGCTATCGTTGGATGTGGGTCTGATGTTGACAACAGTCACACTTCCTCATGAAGCTGGCAGCGTCTTCTCGCATGGTCTCCCAATAGTATCCTTGCTGGAGTGCCTTGTAAGCCAGAGTCCTGCCCCCAACATGATTGTCTCAAATACCTTCGTGTATTTCTTGGAGCATGTAGGTGGCCTTTGAGGGCTTCAAGCACTTCAGTAGGGGTAAGAGTAAGACCTTCAATACAGCTGCCCATCTATCATCATATACCGTATGGCCTTCTTCTTGAGGAGGCCGGCTTCCTTTCAATCCCTGGATAGGGCACCGATGGTAATATACTTGATGTAGGGGTCCATCCAACTAGCTTCAGAGGTGACTTGCTGGATTTCTACTACGGAATCATAGCTGGGGGCCTCGAGGTACTCGATAAAGGTATGCCCTAGTAATGACTCTGGCAGGGTTGCCAGTCTGGGAAGGACATTAGCCAGGGCATTCTCCGCTCGTGGGATGTGCGAAATGCAGAAGTGCTGGAGGTTCGCCATGTATGAGCATACGTTGTCCAGGTACTTCGCCATCATGGGATCCCGAGATTTGTACTCATCGAAGACTTGGCCCACCACTAGCTAAGAGTCAGTGAAGACCTTCAATCTCCTGATATCCAACTTGTGGGACACCTTTAGCCCCATGAGGAGTGCCTTATATTCATCTTGATTGTTGGTTGCCCTGAATAGGAACTGCAGTGTATACTCTGCCATGACTCCATCATAGTTGGCAAGAATGAGGCCGGCTCCACTCCCTCTATGTTGGATGCGCCATCGACATGAAGGATCCATGTCATCGCTTCTAGGGTCGGGTCCAGCCTGGACTCGGCATGCCAGTCTACCGTCTTTGGGTCCTCATCTGCCCAGGTGCATTCCACCAAGAAATTAGCTAGGACTTGGGCTTTTTGCATCGTCACGAGTGGTAGGTGATGTGAAACTTATTGAGCTTCACCACCCAGTTGACCAGGCACCCCGAAGTATCGAGGTGGATCAAGATAGCCCTCAAAGGCTAATCGGTGAGGACAGTAATGGTGTGTGATTATAAGTAGGGCCTGAGACACTGTGTAGACATTATTAGTGCAAAAATGATCTTTACCTGGTTTCCAAATCACGGAGCAGCTTGTTGGCATAGTAGACTGGCCGTTGGGAGCCATCCTTATTAGTGTGAACCAGCACCGAACTGATTACTTCAGGTGAGATCGCCAGGTATAAGAGGGGCTCCTTACTAGGCTCTGCCCTAGACAACAGCAATGGGAAGGCGAGGAGCTTCTTCAACCCCTCGAACACCTCCTGGCACTCTTCCATCCAAATAAAGTTGTTTATCTTCTATAGAATCTTAAAGAAAGGCTCGCAATGCTCGACGGAATGCGGAATAAAGTAGTTCAGCACTATAATGCATCTAGTCAAGAGTTGGACCTCCTTCTTGGAGATGAGGTGTCTCATGTCAATAATTGCCTGGATCTTCTTGGGGTTAGCCTTTATTCTCCTCTAGGTGATCATGAACCCTAGAAACATTCCCGTCATGATGCCAAATGTGCACTTGGTGGGATTCATCTTCATCTCGTAGAGGCGGAGGTTATTGAAAGGCTCCACCAGGTCGATAATGTGATCTGACTTCGGGCCGCTCATGATAAGCATATCGTCTACATAAACCTACATGTTGCAGTCGATCTAGTCTTTGAAGACCTTGCTACCAGTTGCTGGTACATGGCCCCTGCATTTTTGAGACCAAATGGCATCATCTTGTAATAGTACATACCTCGGACAATTATAAATGTTGTGTGCTCCTTATCCTCCAGACACATATAGATCTGGTTGTATCCGAAGAATGCATCCATGAGCTGATGAACTTGTGGCTCGAGGTCGCGTCCACCAGTTGGTCAATCTTAGGGAGTGGGAAGCTATCCTTCAGGCATGCCCGGTTAAGGTCGGTGTAGTCTACGCAAATTCTCCACTTCATAGAAGCTTTCCTAACTATCACCACATTAGCAAGCTAGTCAGGGTATCGTACCTCATGGATGAAGCCTGCCATGAGAAGCTTCTTAACTTCTTCATCGATCACTTTCTGTCACTCCAGAGCAAAGCTTCTTTTCTTTTGCCGGACTAGGTGACAGTTGGGATCGACATTCAGCTTATTGGTGATTACTTCTGGAGGGATGCCAGGCATATTGATGGCGGTCTAGGCGAAGATGTCTGCATTGGCCCGCAGGAAGCCGAGCAGACATGATCTCTCTTTTTCAAGTAGCAGGGCTCCCACCTACACTGTCCTCATGGGATCCTCTCCTAAGGGGAAGGACAACGAAGGCTCAACGAGTCCGCCCTTTGGCTCTGGCTCCACTGGATTTGGCTAGTCAATGATTGGATTAGGATCGGCTCCTTGCAGCCCCGGATAGCTAGCAGGCAGTATGGACTGGCTGGCTTGACCCCCTCTTCTCCCCAGTCTCCAAGGGGTTGGGAACTAAATGGGGAGATGCGTTGTGGGGATGGTGGCGTCGAGTAGGTTGAGTACGGGATGCCCTAGGATTGTGTTGTAAGGCAAAGGGAGTCTCACAACGATGAATGTCGTCAGCACAGTCCTTTGCTAAGGTGGGGTCCTGAAAGTTATTAAGAGTGTAATCTTTCCCTCAACTCTAACTGAATCCCTGATGAATCCCACTAAGGGCATGAATACCGGCTTTATATGGTCAGAAAACAAGTTCATCCTTGTAAAAGCATCATAAAAAAGGATATCTATAGAGCTTCATTTCAACCCATGATTCTCTTTATAGGATGCTTCGCTATCATCATTTCCATGATGACAGCATTATTATTCGAAGTATGCATCCCGTTGACCCCACTCCCATGCAAAGGAGTATATCATCACTCTCCTCTCTCTCTCCCCCCCCTCCTCTTCAGGGTTCTCCATGCCCCCCAGGAGATCATTCCTACTAGCTTCTTAGTGTGCTAGTTATCGATGGTGAGCGGATGGGGCTCTTCATTCTGGGCTGTCGAGGGAGCTCCTCCCTCCACGTACTTCTTGAGATTGCACTTGATCAGGTCTTCTATCTCTCTCTTCAGGTGGTGGCATTCCTCAATGTCATGGTCGTGGTCCTAATGGAAGCAGTAGTAGAAGGACCGATCGTGTCTAATAGATGGCCTTAGTGGGGTAGGTCAGTGCAGGAACCGTTCGCCCATGACTGCATCAAGATCTTCACTCTCGAGATGAAGAGAGGAGTAAACTTCTCTTCTTTGGTCATGTTTACACTGGGTCTCGGCCTCAGTCACTAAGCTGGCACCATCTTCTTTGTCGGGGTAGTGGATGCCTCCCCAATGGCCTACTCTTCAGGGGCCTCCTATCTAGCTCTCTCCTGGTGTGGTCTACCTCCTCCATATGGATGTACTTCTGGGCCTAGAGGAGGAGCTTCGAGTAGGTCTTCGAAGGCTTCTTGTCGAGGGAGCAAGTGAAGCGGGAGGTCCGCAACCCCCTCTTAAGGGCCAGCATGGCAACTGGCTTGTCAAGGTGGTAGATCTCCAGGGTGGCGACCTTAAATTGGGACACATAGTGATGCAAGATGCAAAGGGGATTCTAGCTTAACAGTTTAGCAATTTAAATTGAGAAATGACACCTATTTGCATTAGCAAAGTTCAAGCATAAGAAAGGGACAAAGTAAACTATATGATGAGACTACTTAATGAAAGGAAACTTACTCGAATGTAGTTCAGTTGTAATCAAGGAAGAATGGACCTAATGGTTGATAAACCATTCTAACTAAGACATAAACCTTCATATGAACAGACTTAAGAGACTCGGATGGGTTTACTAACCAATGATGAGTTCTCCCTCCTTTGATGGTAGATCAATTTTTGCACTCCATGGAGTTGCAACTGAACTTGAAGACTATCACTTCCAGAATGGAAACTCCCTCAATGGCTGGTTCCACGGCAAAGTAAAACCTCCTCTTTAACTCAGAATTGTAGGGGACCCTGCAATGAATGACATTAGTGACATGGAAAAGTTGAGGAAAGTTGAAAGAAGTGATCAAAAGGAAGAGTAAAGTGGTTAACATTTTTGTATTGGATGGAGGAGGGCTTGAGTGAGAAGAAGCTTGCATCCTTGAAGAAGGAATGGCTCCTTAGTGTACTTGGGATGTGGAAGGATGGCACCTTTAAACAAGAATGGGTAACCGGTAGTTGAAGTTGGTGGGCATCTTTGGAAGAAGAATGGATGAATGGCTTCCTTGAGTTAAAGTTGGTGGGCATCTTTGGAAGGAAGATGATGATGGTGATCTTGGAAGGATTGTTGGAGATGGATCCCTTGGAGATGGCTCCCTCGGAGATGGCATCCTTTAGAGCTTTCTAGAATTGGCATTTAAGGAAGATGGAAGGGAAAGCTTTGCTTAAGTAGACTAATAGCTAGGTTGAGGAATAAAAGCCAGCCACTTCAATTTGAATTTGAATGTACACATCCAAGTGGAGGGGGGGTGTGAGGTGTCCTCCATGTTGGCATGGCTGCCACCTAGGCTTGGTGATGTGGTTGTCCAACTTGGTCTTGTAGTTGCCTTGCTGATTTATCCCAAGTGCTGAGTTATTCCAAATAGTTGAGGTTATTCCAGGTAGTGAATAAGTGCTGAAGTGTTGAGTTATTCCAAGTAGCTGAATAAGTGCTGAATAGCTGAAATGTTGAAGTAGAAAACTGAAGTAGCAGAATTCTTTGGTTAAGTCAGCTCTAGTGCTCGAGTCGGCTCTTTAGGTTGTGGTTGAATTGACTCTGATTTTGATGTGGCTTATTGTGGCTTCAAATGGTTTGCTTCAATTTATAATTCAATCCATAAGGAATTTGATTGAAGGCCATTGTTGGTGTCCCCACCACATAGTCCCGGAGGGACTCTTGGTCTTGCTGACATATCGAGAAGAGGCTTTCATCCTCATGTGGAACCTTCTTGCATGCATCAAAGTGCGCCATGAACTTTTTCTCCAACTGGGAGGAGTCGATACTTTTCGACTCAAGTTTGGAAAACTAGGCTCGGATAGCCTTCTATAGGGTGGCCAGGAAGGCGATGCAGAGAAGAGCATCGATAGCTCCTGGACCCTCATAAAGGTCTTGTAGCTTTCCAAGTGGTCCAGGGGATCGGTTGTCCCGTCATAGGGATCGACCTAGGGCATGCAGAACCGGCTGGGGATCGTTTCCTCTTGGAATCTACAAGAGAAAGGGGGGCGGGTGTCATAACCCGCAGGCTCACGGGGGAGCCCTGAATCTCTGTAAATTGGTGGGAGAGGTCAGCCAGTTTGCGCTCCTGCTCTTCGAGGCGCCTCTCCACCTGGCGATGGATGGCCTCGTCAATGGACCCCTCAGTGGAGGCCATCAAGGGTGATGGATGTGTGGAGTAAGAAAACTCTCGCCTGAGTTCCCGGCCATGCTGGTGATGCTGGCAGGAGTGTGCACCATGGTTCGAGACCGGGGAGCGTCTCTCTTGACTAGTCATGCCATCATCCTGCCTCTTTCCAGCCACCTGGCAGTCCCCTCTCGGGTGGGAGACAGCATGCAATGGCCCATCCCATAAGGACTGTAGGTTGGTACAAGGATCGGTGATGTGGGCCTCCGGTGCCCCTGGCTACTGTTGTGTTGCCAGGGACCGGTGGCTCTGATGAAGTTGGCGCACCACCGTAGCCATGGCGTGGACCTACTGGGCTAGTGTGGTGACTTGGGGATCCGCTAGAGGTGGCGGTGGTGGAGCGTGGAGCTCCCTCTTAGGCTCTGATTGCCATGATGGGGGGCCCTCGCCCTACTGGCGAAAGCCTTGCACACTCGTGTTATCACCATGGAACTTTGGGGCTTCTGTAGAAGCTTTGCTAGTGGTGGGGGACTTGCTACTGGACTTCCCACAGTCGCTGGAACTTTAGCGCTCTGCTTCACTTCCCCCTTCCTGGCGCGCCAATTTGTTGCCACCAGGATTGCGTGGCCTACAGCTCTGATGTGTCACGGACTTCTCGGGCTCCTGTAGGGTGCTTGTTCCTCTACTTTGGTGCACTCCTTGGTTGGCTGCCCAGCAAAATAGTGGAGACCTGGGTCAAGGATTCTGATGGGGACACTCTGACAGTCAAGTTAGTGGGACGATTTAGAGGAACAGAACCTCTATGGCGGAGAGCTTGAGGACTCTCCACATAGAGGGTAAAAACAGAACTGAGATGTAAAGGCAAGGTGGAGTTGGGATCAGAGAGCTTGGGAGGTTCTCATGGCTAATTCCTTGCCTGTTAGCTCTCTGTATCTTACTAGTTGCCTCATTTTCTCTCGGGGATTCTTTCTTCTATTTTATAGGAGAACAATGGCCCAGACCAGGTTTGGAGCTTCCTTGAGATGTCCTTTACTCGGTACCCCATTTGGAGAGGGTCATTCTATTTCTTGCCGTCTTCTCCCTGTCAGACCAGTCCTTTGAAGGAGATCCTCCTATTGGGTGTGTTTGCCGGCATGGCATAGACCTTGTCTCTCTGGTGATGTAGTTCCTCGTGGGAGGGGTGGGCACTGTGTCGCTGAGCCCCGCCCACAGTGGGATGTTTCTATTCCTGGGAGGATCGTCAGAGTGTCACAGGGCCTGTGGCCTTTATGGAATACTCCTCTTGGAGGAGGCTCAGGTTTCGTGTCACGAGGGTTGAAGCTCTTGGCTGCACGATCGTTGACGTGGTGGCATGCTGTAGGACCTGGGGCCTAGAGGAGCATACCTTGTGTAGATCATGCAGGTGGCATGTTGCGGAGCTTGAATTTATGGCAGGGTGCATGCCACGTCTCAGAGGTTGCAGGTGGCCAGGAACCTCCTTGCCATGGTTTGAACTTCTGTTAATCCTTCCCTCCTTTTCTACAGATGAAAACTCTGACCTCTGCAAGGTAGGGAGGAGCCTCGCTTCAGGAGCCCCGCCTTAAGAAGCATGAGCATAACCCCGGCCGGGATCTGGCCTCAGATGGAGGGCTTGCCCTATGAGCACGACCCCGACTGGGAGCTGACCTCAACAGGAGGGCTTACCTTTGCAGCATGAGCATGACCTCGGCCAGGAGCTGGCCTCAGACGGAGGGCTCGCCTTATGAGCATGATCCTGGTAGGGAGCTGACCTCGACAGGAGAGCTTGCCTTGGCAGCATGATCATGACCTTGATGGGAGCTAGCCTCAAATGGAGGAATCACCCTATGAGCACGACCCCAGCTGGGAGCTGATCTCAGCAGGAGGGCTTGCCTTGGCAGCATGAGCAAGACCCCGATCGGGAGTTGGCCTCAAACGGAGGGCTCGCCCTATGAGCATCACCCCAGCTAGGAGCTAACCTTAATAGGAGGGCTTGCCTTGGCAGCATGAGCACAATCCCAACCAGGAGCTGGCCTCAGGAAGAGGGCTCGCCCTATGAGCACGATCCTGGCTAGAAGATGACCTCGATAGGAGGGCTCACCTTAGGCAGCATGAGCATGACCCTGGCTGGGAGCTAGCCTCAAAAGGAGAGCTCTCCCTGCGCATGACCCCAGCTGGGAGCCAACATTGACAGGAGAGCTTGCCTTGGCAGCATGAGCATGACCCCGGTCAGGAGATAGCCTCAGGCGGAGGGCTCGTACTATGAGCATGACCCCGATCGAGAGCTCATCAGATGGAGGGCTCATCCTATGAGCATGACCTCGACTGGGAGCAGACCTCGGTAGGAGGGCATGCCTTGGCTCTTCGTTTGGTCACCGTGCCAAGTGATGGATCTCTTTGCTAGCATGATCGCTAGAAGGGGCTCCTCGACAGCAAATGGGCCACATCAGAAGCAATTCTATTTTAAAACTATTTTAAATAAAAAATCATGCAAATAGATCAAATCTAGTAAACACTATAAGGATCGTAACATGAAATGCAACATAAAAATAAAATAAACATACATCGATCAAACCGATGCATGCTATAAATCATTCTACAAAGACTATGAGATTAAGTCTAATAATTAATTATAGGTCATGATGCCACTATCGATGGATATGGTAAGAGATCTCCATGTTGGTTCCTAGTCGTAGAGGTGTCCAACCTCTATGGAATCATCCACACAAGCCCCAACAGGATCAGACATTCCAGGACTGCTAGATATCATCGATGGCCACTGAATGGATAAAAAAATATTTCTTGGATCCTTTTGAACCCTCCAAGAAGATCAAGAAGAGGAGGATTAAGAGGATCATGGGCGGAGGAAAAATAAAATCTGAAAGATTCTTCATATTTTCTTTTTCACTCTCCTTGATGACCTAGCACTAGAATCCAAGAAACCCTTCATGCCTTTCTTGAAATTCACACCCATCATGAAATTCACACTCCCTTCCAAATAGTTTTCTACTGCAATTTCACTTCAGATTTCATGGTAAATAGGGCCTATTAATGTCACACATCAAAGCAAAAGATGAATTGAATTGGCATGGAGATTAGTTTTGGATAAAGGATAAAGTTTCACTTAGATTAAGTTCTATTCCCAATAGGCTCCTCCAAATTGAATTCAATAAATCCTGATTTAATTCAAACTAATCCTAATCTAAAAGGTAATGAGGGGGATGAAAAAAAATTTTTTTTTCATGGAGAACTCATAAAAAAATATTGGAAGGCATGGAGAATATTTAGGGAAGAAAATAAGTTAGACTAGGTTAGGGTTAGACCAAGATTTCACCAAAATTAGTTTGGAATCAAAACTAATTTGGTTATAACTAATTTAACCAACTTGAACCCAATAAAATTAGATTTCAATTAGGCTTAATTAAATCTTAATTAAATATAGAATTAATTGAGTCCAAGTACAAATCAAACTAAAATTAAAATTCCTTAGCAATTAGGGCATGTATAATCTAATCAGGTGAGATCTAATTAAATCAATTTCAATTAGACTTAACCTAATGCTCTTTGCTCACCAAATTAAGCCAATTAGCTATCTAATTACTAAGTAATCCTCCTATAATTAATAAACAATTAATTATTTATTTATAATAATTGTATAGGGTTAATTATTAATCATATTTATAATTTTATCCATAAATAATTTTTAATCATTAATCAGCCATCATGATCGATCAGAAACTTTTAATGTATGTAACCCTATAGGTTCAAATACTAAACCAAATCCTCAGAACTAATTCCTAAACTAATTGATGTGACTATTTAGTAATGATGCCTGATGTCGAATGATTGCAAATTAAGAACCTAGGGTATATGGTTATCGTATAATTCATCCCTTTGACATAATGTTCAAGATGACTTCAGTGACAACTACCAACTCTAGAATAGTATATCCAAATATTTCTCAATCTAACAAATCTATGACTCCTCATAAAGATTACCCTGGTCAATGTCTTACTAAATTGAAACATGATAGAGCATTTTCTCTAATACCTTAGAGTGGTCAATTCTATCTTGACACAGACATTGATTTAATAAGTACTTAACGACACCCAGTAACCTTCTATCATTGGATTAGAAATTTAGGTTGTCTGGCACCTAAGTACAATAAGTTGCTTGCAAGTCACCATGGTAATCTCACATCAGAGAGGTACTTATACCCATATCCATTTTAGAGATACTTTCAATAATAGAGTACTCTATAGAGTTGTTCACATTTAGTATAGTGCACTCTTATACTTACCTACATGCCATACTAGTGTCTCCACACTCCTTGGTTATGAGGACAACCAACCCATATAGCATAAAATGACCTATGCTCGATAAACATCATCATCCAAGTAACAACATATTATTTTGTCACGAACAAGTTTAAGAACATATGACAAATCCTCCTTTGTCAATCAGAAGTGGTTCTAGAAACTTAATCACAAAAGAGTTTATAAAGGAAGATGTACAAATAGTGATGAACCACCAAAAAAAACTTTTATTTATTAATGAATTATATATAAATTACAAGGAGCTCAACCATCTACAACCTAGATGACTGGCTTTAGAATACATTTCCTCACAAATAGGTGTGGGGAACATTATGTAGGCAATAGTTATATAACTTTAAATTTTTTTAAAGTTGCGTCACAGTGGAAGACTAGATTAATCATATTAATCAACATATAAAATTAGAACACTTTTAATATAGCCTACAAACAGGATCATGTATGAATATTAATATATAAATGAAAGAAAATACAAGCACACAAATTCGTGCATCACATAGAATCATTCTATGTTCGATGCACATACATACTAAAGAACACTTCTTTGGAAAACTCACCAATAACTTTACCTTTAATCCAATGCGACACTCGCCGGGTAGAGGAAAAGCTCACCAAGGAAGATGATCGCTTTGGAAGCCACACACGTGTCCGGCCTCTATGGTAATCCATATCGGAGTTCTTCCGTGACCTTCTTCCTTTGAAGTGTTAGCTTCGTTGGAATGAAATGGCTTATGGACTCTACTACTACTTCTTCTTCTTCTTCACCGAGAAGTTTCAGGAGATGAAGAAGCACTATGGAGAATTTAGGAAGTGCACTCAGAAAACCTTCCCAAGATACTCTTTCCAAGCCTAGAACACTATGTAGCACACACCCAAACCCAAACCTTTCTTCCTTACACAAAGATTAAACTCTTCTAGCCTTTTCTCCTTTTTTCTAAAAAAAATTCTAGCAAATAAATTTCAGAATTCTCTCTTCTTCATGTCCTCATTGAGCTCCCTAAATATAGAGGTAAGTGGGGAGAGAAGAAAAGGGAAGAGATATAAAACCAAGGGGGTTATATAAGTTATGGGATTACATAATTATGGGGGTTACAAGAAATTCAAGGCCATAGGAGTTACATCCTTTTAAATTCAGACTAAATTATGAATTTAAATGCCAAATCAAAAATTGAATCATAATTCAAATTTAAATTTGAAGTGAGATGCAATGATTTAGCCCAATCACATTAGACCTAACCCGAGCCCAAATGAATCACATTCGGTTTGATCCAAACAAAATTGCTCAATCAAATTGAGTTAATCAAGCAATCATATTGCCACTAACCCACCATATAATTACCAGCATTTAGTTATTAAAACCTTTGTCACAACATTTATAACATGATATGTTAATACTTGACAAATCATCAAATCCCTACAACTGAGTCAACTTATGACTCTAGTCGACTTCAAAATGTAGATGGACAATCAAATTGTCCAAAGAGTCAAAAAATGAATTTCCAATCATTTAATAGCCATTAGGTCAATCAGAAACCCCTATGGTGTGTGACCCCATAGTTTTGAACACTAAGCCGGTAGTACTGGAACACTTCTAGTACTAGCCAAAGTCACCATCTAGCAATGACACCTGGCATTCAGATAGGTCGAAGGTTCCAGAGCAACTATCAAGAACCAAATGGACATGATAATCATATAATATATTCCTTTAATCTTCAATACTCTGGATAACTTAGGATTTAACTGCCCAACCCTTGAATAGTCCATCACAATATGTCTTAAACTCAAAATCCTTGTAACTACTTACAAGGACTACCCTAGCTAAGGTTTTACTTAATTATGTCATTCATTCCAAATTCTTTTAGAGGGGTTAATCCCATCTTGATCCAACCACTACTATACAAGTATTTAACTGTACCTAGCAACCTTTCATCACTAGATTAGAAATCTAGGTAGTCCGGTACCTAAGCACAGTGAGTTGCTTGCAAGCTACCATGGTGATCTCAAGTTAGAGAACACTTATATCCTTATCCTAATGCAAACTACTCTTTGGCAGAAAAAGTATTTACAGATGGGTCACTTCTAGTGAAGTGTCATACACAATACTTGCATGCCATACTAGTGTCTCCATACTTCTTGGTTAAGAGAATAAGCAATGACTATGATATACAATGACCTACACTTTATACACTATCGTCCTGTAAAAATATATCCTTTGGTCATGAACTAATTTAAGAACTAATGATATATCTTCTCTATATCATTTCAAAGTAGTCCTAAGGACTTCATCACACAAGAGTTCACTATAGGAAGATGTAAAATATGATGAATAGCCAGAATAAATATTTTATTCAACATAATTCATATACAATTACAACAATAATTCAAATATCTACGAGCTAGATGATTGGCTTTGAGATACATTTCCCAATAACTCTCACTTAGACTAAAGCCAATCAAAATAGAATCATATTCCATCTTTCACTTACAATCGTTGAACTCTTGAACTCCAACGGCTTTAGTGAAGGGGTCGACCAAATTCTCCTTTCCATCGATCTTCATAAGTTCGATGTCACCTCATTCCATGATCTCTAGTACAAGGTGGTAGCGATATAGAATGTGCTTCGTACACTGATGGGACTTTGGATCTTTGGCTTGAGCAATGGCTCCAGTGCTATCACAGTACATCAAAATAGGACTATCCAAGAAAGGTGCCACTCCTAGTTTGTCTAGGAACTTTCACAACCACACAGCCTCCTTTGCAGCATCTGATGCTGCAATGTACTCTACTTCGCATACTGAGTCTGCCACTATATGCTACTTGAAACTTTTCTAGTAGATAGCCTCCATTCAGTGTAAACACAAATCCAAATACACTCTTGCTATCATCTCTATCTGACTGAAAACTAGAATCAGTATACCCCATAAGTTTTAAATCAGGTTTTCCATAAATTAGCCATTGGCCTTTAGTATTTCATAAATACTTAAGGATAGTCTTTACTACCTTCCAATGTGCCTCACCTAGGTCAGACTGGTATTTACTTACTACCCCTAGTGAGTATGCTTTGTTTGGTCTAGTACATGTCATAGCATACATGGTGGAACCTACTACCGAAGCATATGGAATCCTACTCATACGCTCTCTTTTCCTTGAGTTATCGTATAATCCTTCTTGGAAAGAGTAATTCCATGGCCTATCGGAAGATAGCCTTTCTTGAATTTTTCATGCTGAACCATTTCAGCATAGTGTCTATGATGTAGATTAAGACAATCCCAAAAGCTTCCTAGATCTATCTCTATAGAGTTTCATACCAAGTATATAGGAAGCTTCACCCAAGTCCTTCATAGAAAATTGAGATAACAACCAGACCTTTATTCCTTGTAATGCAGGAATGTCATTCCCGATTAAGAGAATGTCATCCAAAAATAGAATAAGAAATACAACTACAGAACTATCAGCCCATTTATATATGTAGGGTTTCTTCACCGTTTCTAATGAAGCCATATGACTTGATACATTTTTCAAAATTCATTTTCCACTCCGAGATGCCTACTTCAGTCCATAAATAGACCTCTATAGCTTGCACATCTTAGACTCATCTATGGATGTAAACCCTTCAGGTTATATCATATACACCTCCTCTTCTAGCTCACCATTTAGGAAAGCTGTTCAGATATCCATTTGCCAGATTTCACAGTCTAGATATGCTACCAGAGCAAGCATAATCTTAATAGACTTGAGCATTGCCACGGGAGAAGATATCTCATCATAGTATATACCATAACGTTGATGAAATCCCTTGGCAACTAGACAGGCTTTATAGGTCTCCACCTGCCCGTCTGCACCCCTCTTCCTCTTGAAGATCCAATTTCACCCAATGGGTTTTATCCCTTCAGGTGGATTAACCAATGTCCACACATTATTGATTTCCATGGAATCAATTTCAGATTTCATGGCCTTAAACCATTTTTCAGAGTTAGACATCTACATTACATCCATATAGGTGATCGGATCCTCGTTGTTCTCATCGAGCTCAACAAGATCACCATCCCGGATGAGAAAACCATAGTATCTGTCTGGTTGATGCGATACTCTACCGGATCTCCTTAATGGTTGCATAATAGGCTCAGATCTTATCAAATCTAGTTTTATAGCAGTCCTAAAATGTGTTGTTTCATTTACCTGTTGAACTTCCCCAAGTTCAACCTCAGTAGCTCGAGTGCCTTTAATAAGGTACTCCCTTTTCAAAACGGTAGCCCTAAGACTGATGAACACTCTATGTTCCTCAAGTAGATATAAGAATATCCTTTAGACTCCTTTGGATACCCAACAAAGAGGCACCTATCAGACCTAAGTCCAAGTTTATCTGTCTGCAAATATTTGACATAAGCCAGCCCCCAAACCCGAAGATGTGAAAGTGTTGGCTTATACCTAGTCTATATCTCATATGGGGTTTTATTGATGGATTTACTAGGAACCTTATTCAAATATAGCATGCTGACTCAAGAGCATATCCCCAAAAGGATATCGATAGAGGGGCTAAGCCCATATAGATTGGACCATATCTAATAGTCCGATTCCTCCTTTCGAACACTCCATTTAACTGAGGTGTCCCTAGAGGAATCCATTGAGAAGGAATCCCATTCTTCTCAAGATAAGTTAAGAACTCACCAGAAGGACTCTCACCACCTTGATCTGATTGAAGGATTTTAATAAACTTCCCAGTTTATTTTTCTACTTCATTACAATATTGTTTGAACATTTTAAACGACTCAGATTTATGTCTCATTAAGAAGACGCAACCATACCTAGATAGGTCATCCGTAAACATAATGAAATAGTTATACCCACCCCTGGCACTGATATTCATTGGTCCACATACATCAGTATGTACCAAACTAAGAATATCATTGGCTCGCTCCCCCTTTCTAGTAAAAGGTGACTTGGTTATTTTACCAAAAAGACAAGATTCACAAGTTGGCAGTAATTCACAATCACTGATATTCAGGAGACCTTGTCCAACTACTTGCTAATTCTGTTCTTGTTAATATGACCTAGCCTACAGTGCTAGAGATAAGTATCGCTGACATTATCTATCCTAGGGCATTTGTAAGAAATATCATTACTGTAACAGTTCGTGATAGTAAATATATGCCATTACTTAAATGTCCATCCATAAGTTTCATATCATTCACAATGATAGAAAAAATATCGTTCTTTATTGAAAATTCATAATTTTCATTAGCCAACTGGCTTATAGAAATGATATTTATAAGAAAAGATGGACAGTAATGATAGTCATTCCAAATGACATTACAAAACTCAAAAACTAGCTTAATAACTCCTAACGCCAGGCCTGAAACTTGGCTTCCATTTTTCACGTTCAAAAATTTCTCACCATCCTCGAATCTCCTACTAACTTGAAGTTCCTACAAAGAATTGCAAATATGAATAGGACTTCTAGTATCCAACCCAATTACTAGTATCATATATAAAGAAATTATAAGGTGTTATCATTTAATTACCTTGTGCAGCAGCTTGTTGCTTTCTCTTTTTCGGCTTGTTCAGGTCAAAAGTAGCAAGGTAGGTAGGACATTTCCTCCAATGACCTTGCTTCTTGCAATAGAAGCACTCTACCTTACTCTAATTAGTCTTCTTCCTCATCTGACTAGGCCCAGCACTTTGCACCTTCTTAGATTTATTCTTTTTCTTTTTTCCAAAGGGACGACATCCTGCGGCACGGCCTCCCACTAGGTTACCAACCCTTTATTGAGATAATGATCTTTCTCGTAGGTCTATAGTAAACCTAACAAATCATGATAGTTTACTACAGGCCTGTTCAATCTGTAGTGATCGAAAATGTCCAAGTAGGAGGGAGGCAAGGAATTCAAAATCATATCTTTCCCTAACTGCTCATGCAAGGGAAATCCAAGCTTACCCAAACACTCAATCAACTCGATCATGTATAGTACATGATCAATGACTGATGCTTCATCCGCATCCGAGTGTTGAAAATGATAGAGGAAATCCCCTGTACCACTTAACATCATTAGGTGTGCCAAAAGACACTTTCAATTTTTGAAGGATCTCTTCTAGCTGGGCTTTCTTAAACCTATGACTGAACTCATCGTTCATCACCACCAACATAATACATCGCACCGTAGTGCAGTCAGAGAACCACTTCTGATAAGAATCCCTGACTATAGTACGGGCATTGGCAGTAGGTTCCTCAGGTGCAGGATCCGATATCACATATAGGATCCTTTCATGCTCGAGAACTATTCTGAGTCTTCGATACCAGTTATCAAAGTTGGGATCCATAAGTTTATCATTATCAAGCAATGACCAGAGTGACAGACTAGTAGACATAATCTGAAAGAAAAAAACTTTAAAAATATTAGTGTATATGAATTATTACATCCTAAAGACATGGACTTTAGTCTAAAGGTTTCTCCCATTATTTTGTATAGACTGGTGCCTCTACACTCCAATCTGAAGAATGACACTTACTGTTTAGTGGGTACTAGAATCCAATAGATTACACATGAGCCCAACTTTGGTCAGCCACCTTATGCATCTAAAAGTAGGTTCACAACTAATTACTTCTCAAAGCAATTTTTAGTAAATAATGTTTGCCCCAAGGTGCCACCAAACAGTCACTTTGGGCTTCCATTGAAGGTCCTATTAGGTCCAAACATTCATGACCGCTTCAATGCTTCTAACTAATGAATGATCAATCCCGACTTGGCTAGTTTGGCTGGCTAACCTAATCACTTGTTAAGATAGTTGCACTAAGCCATCATATTATGAATGGCAATTCTACCAGCCTAATGACCACCCGATCTTTCGATCTGCTTACGATCACCCTACTAATGGACTCATTACCAACCACTTAATGAGAGGCTAAGACTAGGTTATCCTATAACTTTGTCTTTTAAAGGACCTAATAATTTAGAGGATTTAATTCTCTGTGACACATTAAGAGAAGACATGGACCAAATCAAGAAACCTCCCACTATATCATAAAGGGGTTCATGATCAATGGGTCCTTGGGCACTTAATAACCATTCCTGACTGATTAGCCTTAGTTGACATGGGTTAACTCGAATCAAAAAGTTATCCAATCAATTCTGGTTCACCACATTGGCTAGGTAAGTGAAATCAAGGGATGGGTTACACCAAGTAAGCCTCTTGCCTTTGACACCAACCTTGAGTTGGCCAAGTAAGAGTTAGCCCCAAAGAACCTTTATCAAGATACCAGACTTACCTTAGACACCAATTAGTTTCCCAGACTCAATTTGACTAACCCAAAGACTCGGGCTCACCACGAAGCCAAAAATCA
Source organism: Areca catechu (assembly GCA_021397845.1). Lineage (NCBI taxonomy): Eukaryota > Viridiplantae > Streptophyta > Magnoliopsida > Arecales > Arecaceae > Areca > Areca catechu. Next base: position 43,855,502 of record CM038038.1, read on the forward strand.
AGTCCATTTAGATGTATGGACCAATCAAACTAACTAATTAGAGTGATCTATAGAGAAGAGACCTAATACAATATTTGATTAGAATTATTCTTAATTTAATCCATTTCATCTAAACTAAGGTCTAACCCAATTAAGGACTTAATCATAGATAACCCAATTAATTCAAGGTTATGATCATGTCTTAAGATTTTGAATCACATTCCTTAATCATAAAAGGTTATTAAACAACTTAATTCATAATTAAGTTTATCAACTCTAATTGAAACATTTTTAATTAATCACTTATTTGAAACAATTTCAAATATGTGAAACAATTTTACAAAGATTCAAAGATTTCATATCAACATGTTAATAATTATACAAATGAACCTGGCTCTGACACCACTATGGGGAAACAATATGTAGGCAATAGTCATGCAACTTTAAAATTTTGTAAAGTTGCATCACAGCGAAAGACTAGATTAATCATATTAATCAATATATAATATTAGAATATTTCTAATATAGGCCTACAAAGAGGATCATGTATGAATATTAACATGTAAATGAAAGAAAACACAAGCACACAAAGTCATGCATCATATAGAATTATTCTATGTTTGATGCACATAATAAAGAGCACTTCTTTGGAAAACTCACCAACAACTTTACCTTTAATCCAATGCAACACTCACTAGGTTGAGGAAGAGCTCACCAAGGAAGATGATCACTCTAGAAGCCGCACACATGTCTGGCCTCTATAGGTAATCTACACCGGAGTTCTTTCTTGACCTTCTTCCTTTGAAGTGCTAGCTTCGCCGGAACAAAATGCCTTATGGACTCTACTTCTTCTTCTTCTTCTTCTACTTCTTCATTGAGATGTTCTAGGAGATTAAGAAGCACTATGGATGATTTAAGAAGTGTACTCAAAAAACCTTCCCAAGACACCCTTTTCAAGCCTAGAACACTAGATAGCACATACCCAAACCCAAACCTTTCTTCCCCACACAAGGTTTAAACTCTTCTAGCATTTTTTCTTTTTTAAAATTTTTTTTTCTAGCAAATAACTTTCAAAATTCTCTCTTATACAAGTCTTCATTGAGCCCCCCAAATATAGAGGTAAGGGGAGAATAAGAAAAGGGGAGAGTTACAAAACAAAGGGGGTTACATAAGTTATGGGATTACATAATTATGTGGGTTACAAAAAATTCAAGGTCATGGGAGTACATCCTTTTACATTCAAACTAAATTCTGAATTTAAATGCCAAATCAAAATTTGAAATTATAATTCAAATTTAAATCTAAAATGGGATGCAATGATTTAGCCCAATCACATTGGACTTAACACGTCATCAAACCAAATCACATTCGATTTGACCCAAACAAATTTCCTCAATCAAATTGAGTTAATCAAGCAATCACATTGCCACTAATCCTCCGTATAATTTTCAACATTTAATAATTAAAACCTTTGTCACAACATTTGTAACATGATGTGTCAATACTTGATAAATCATCAAATCCCTACAACTGAGTCAACTCATGACTCTAGTCGACTCCGAAATGTAGATGGATAATCAAATTATCCAAAGAGTCCAAAACTGATTCCCAATCATTCAATAGCCATTAGGTCAATTAAAATCCCTTATGGTGTATAACCCCATAGGTTCGAATACTAAGTTGGTAGTACTGGAATACTTCTAGTACCAACCAAAGTCACCATCTAGCAATGACACCCGGCATTCGGATAAGTCGATGGTTGCAGAGCAACTATCAAGAATCAAGTAGACATGATAATTATATAATACATTCCTTTAACCCTCAATGCTCCGGATGACTTAGGGTTTAACTACCTAATCCTAGAATAATCCATCACAATATGTCTCAAACTCAAAATCCTTATAACTACTTACAAGGGCAATCCTAGCCAAGGTTTTACTCAATTAAGACATAATGAGTCATTCACTCCAAACTCTTTTGGAGGGGTTAATCCCATCTTGATTCAACTACTACTACATAAGTACTTGATTGTACCCAGCAACTTTCATCATCAGTTTAGAAATCTGGATAGTCCAACAACTAAGCACAGTGAGTTGCTTGCAAGCTACCATGGTGTTCTTAAGTCAGAGAAACACTTATATCCATATCTTAATGCGAACTACTCTTTGGTAGAAAGAGTGTTCTACAGATAGGTCACTTCCAATGAAGTGTCATACATTGTACCTACATGCCATACCAGTGTCTCCACACTCCTTGGTTAAGAGACAACCAATGACTATGACATACAACGACCTACACTTGATACACTATCATCATGTAACAATGTATCATTTGGTCGTGAACTAAATTAAGAACTAGATGATATGTCCTCTCTATATCACATCATAGTAGTCTTAAGGACTTCATCACACAAGAGTTCATTATAGAAAGATGTAAAATATGATGAACAACTAGAATAAATATTTTATTTAATATAATTCATATACAATTACAATAATAGTTCAACTATCCACAAGCTAGATGATTGGCTTTGGGACACATTTCACAACAATAGGGCATCTAACAATGGAGGGATCATTGTCCTGGAATGGAGTCATGTTATGATTGGTAGAGGCTTTGAGAACACCCACCTAGGTTCCAAACTCCTAAGAAGATGGTGATGAGTGGTTTGCTCCGAATCCCTAGGTGGGACCAATGACTATCTCAGTTATAGAGGTGCTGCTTCAACCATTAGATGGGGACAAAGTGTTATAGGAGGAAACACAGGCATTGGTTGTATCACAAGTTGAAAGGCTATGGGTGGCATTCCTAGCAGAGGTTGGGTTATTGAAGGTGGCATAGGAGTGGCTTGGATAGCATGGTCGACCACTACTAGATTTGAACTTGCATGAAGATTAAGTTGAATTGCTCTACACTAATTATCACTATTCATGGGGATAGCGAGGCTCCTACAAATGCAAGCTAAGGTGGAACATTTACTTGGCTCTCCATCACTCTTTCTACCTATTAAGAGGTGGCGGTAGTGGTGCGATGGAAAGCAACTTTTTTAGGTGGCACGGCCATCTTGCTTTTGAGTTGTGCTCCTCATAATTATCCAACCTTTCCTCTAATCTATTGGAGCAGAAATTCATCAAGCACTAGATCACTAGAGTTGGTGCTAGAGTGGGTGGCATAGGTGGCTCTCTGATAGGTGGTACCCACAAAAATCCCATTGAGGATGGCCCCGATAAAGGCACTCTAATGCTCATGTCAATATCTAGGCCAATAGTGTGAGGAGCATTAGCAAGAGGGCATGCATACCTTGGAGGCTTGCATGGGGCCCCATTTTATAAGTGGTGAAATAAAGGCATCACTGCAATGATGAGGATTCTGTGGATTTGATGAACAGTTATGGGACTCTCCATATGTCATCTGGGGCTTGCTTGTTGGCAGGGAATGTCTTATTTTTTTAAATGTGTTATTATCATTGGCCTTTGGCATGTCATTTTCTATTAATGTTGAGTTGGGTAAGTAAGCAAGTTAAGAATGCTTCCCTCAATCACTTAGATACAACAATGGTGAGGGATTTTAAGATATGATAGAGAGTCTGGCCACATGGTGGAAGCTATGGAAGCAAACATTGTAGTGTTGTGCCTTGGAAGTCTTGGATGAATGCATCACCTAAGGATCTACCAATCTGAGAGTTTCCATGATGTCTGGGGCCTGATTGGCCTAGGGAGCTTGTCAAAGCACTTTTGATAAATCTAAGGCAATCGAGTAATGATGATCTGATCATGCCAAGGCTGGGTTGGGTAGAGGTGGTTAATCGGATGGCTTCGAGAGGAGAGACCATTGCATGTTGGGCATGTGGTTTGGCCTAACAAGTGGTGACAAGGGTTTGCTGATTCATTTCAGGTATAGGTGTTGGCACCCACCGAGGCCGGTACAGGTGCCTTGCTAAGGGTTGCTCGAGAGCCTTGTTGAGGGTCACTTGAGAGCCTTGTTGAGAGGTGATTGAGCCTAGTTTGGACTGACTAGCCTGAAAGCTTGGCACTCAGTCAATCAGCTAGAAGAAGCATCATCCTCCCTGATGAGGGGTTGGTCGAATGTTTGAGCTTACTATGTATTAGTGGAATTACTTGCCTGATGGTGCTAGAGTTGATAATCTCCCTTGATTGAGGGTCCCATTTGATGAGTGATCAATATGCTAGTGTCAAGATCATTCTACTTCATGAGAGTTTATCCTGATGCATAGTTAGATGGTTGGCACCATCAAGACATTAGACCTAACCAACCCTTGAGCCATGTACTCTCGATCAGAGACCATGCTACTCGACCGAGGATCCATTTTTCCACCATAGGTCTTATGTTCCTGGCCTGAACATAATTCCCACCAACAATATTGTAATCAAAATCTATAAATGTTCTATAATATATGTATGAATTTATAACAAAAAAGCATGACAAGCAAAGATGATACCTCAAAATGATTAACATCCTTATGCGAATTTGCAAAATAAACCTTATAGTGGAGAGAATAAAATGATATAATTCTAACCACAAAGTTTGATATGATTGATATGTAGGAGCACCTCATCTAGGTCATTGAGGTTCCAAAACTAGCAAGGATCAGAAAAATCTAAGGCTTTGGGCATCCTAGATCAACCAATCTTCCAAACCCTAGTGTTGCCTCCACGAAATTCAGGATTTGTGCACCAAGTCTTTAGAATGGGAGAGCACATAGCACAAAGGTAATTTCTTGGTGCTTTTTCTATTTGAAAACAACCACAAAACATGCTTTGCCCACCAAATAAGAAACATGGAAGGAAGATAGTCCCTAGAAATTGGACTCTTTAGTGCCAAAATAAGAGAGGCTGCATGCATGAAGGGAGCAAGGAAAGATGGGGCATGCAGTTGTTGGGGTTTGGCATGTCTTGGGATGCATGAAATAAAGGGAGAGGAAGAGGAGAAAGGGTGTCCCATGTTTGGGAGGGAAAGGATTTGATTTTCTATTGAAACATTATAATAAATCAATACACTTACAAAAGGTTGTCATGGTCTAGTCTAGATACATGATCCAAGCCCAACCCAAACAAACTCTTTTGCTAACTCAAATCATGAAAACACTCATCCAAGCCTATATACACCCATAGTATCATGTATTCTCACTCCCTTGGACTCAAACCTAGCCCAAATTTGAGTTAGCCCTTTAATGCTCAAGTCTCTTGAACCTTAAGACTCGAAAGGTTGATAGCTTTTTAGCCTAGGGCCCAAAGTAGCCCTAGAAATCCAAAGAAGACCTCATGGACTTTGGATCATGGTCTTAGTCTTGGTTCCCTAAGCCTTGAGAGCACCACATGAGGCCCAACAATCTCTACCTTAGTACCCCAAGGCTTTAACCAACTCCTTCCTATCCATCAACTATATCAGCACCACATATTTGTGAAAGCTATCCCATGAAAGTACCTTCGTTAGTGCATCTGCTGGATTCTTCTTGGTGTGAACCTTTACTAGCTCCACCTCGCCATCCTCTATGAGCTCTCTAATCCAGTGGTACTTGATGTCATTGTGCTTTGTCCTCACATGGAGTTAGAGTTCTATGAAAGTAACAGTATACTCTAGCTATCGTCGTGCACCTTGATGGCTTCCTATATGAAGCCCATCTCTAACACCAACCCTTTAGCCATAGGGCTTCCTTTGCTACCTTCGCAATGCCAATGTACTCAACCTCCATGGGGGATAAGGCCATGATAGGCATGCAAGCATGATCTCCAAGAAATAGGACATCCATATAGGTTGAACATAAAAGTATTGTCAAACACAGGGGTCAACATCTCCAGCAAAATCTGCATCCATGGATCTCCTATCTATCCCTGAGCCTCCTTGGATATATTGGAGAGTCCCTTAGCCTCTTTGCTATTTATAGTAGATGCTGACTCCAACAGTACCCACCAAGTATTTGAAATTCTTTTTGAACTCGCTAGTGCTCCCTACCAGGCTGCACCATGAAATTACTGACCTGACTCGCTACGTGGATGATATCCAGCCTATAGCAATCATGGTGTACATAAGGCTTCCATACTAGGGGCATATGGTACTCTCTCCATCTCTTGAGCCTCAACCTTAGTTTGTGGTGACATGTTCTTCGAGAGTCTGAAGTGCCCGGCAAGTGGCAGCTCCGCTAGTTTTGGATTCCTTCATCTTAAACCTCTCCAAGATTTTTTTTATGTAACCTCCTGAGATAGATACAACACCCTCTGGCTTGATCTCTGAAAATTTCCATGCCTAAGATCTTCCTCGTAGGCCCCAAATCCTTCATCTCAAACTCTTGAAATAAGGTGGTGGGGACACCAAGATCAGACATAGATCCCTGGATCTCATATGGTTTAATTAGTCATGTGTCAAGTTTTGAAGTTTTGTAATCAATTAAGATTGAGTCTTGTAATAAGTTGAGGTTAGTTAATTTGTCTCAATCCTCAACCTAGTCAGTATTTGGAGTCCTGTACATCAATTATGAGTCCATATGAGCCCAATTTATACAAGAGAGGAGGTCACCCTATTTTGGAGTTCCACCAGGCCATATCCAGGAGTCAGAGGCCACTACATTAGCCCATTGGATTTTAGGTGACAACCTAGGATCCAAGATGCTTCCAGAAACCCTAATTCCTTCCAGATGCCCTCCAGATGCCCAGATTCCTTTCCAGATGTTAGATCATGTTCCTAAACCAAGGCATCCATGATTCCAAAGGTCCACCTACATCCCAGCCCAAAGAAATCAAGCCCAGGTGCCAAGTCCAAGCCCTTAAGAAGTAAGATTCCAGAGAATATTCCTGCTACCAGGCTACCAGGCCACCCCAGCTTCTAGAGGCCCAAACCCATGCACCCAAGCCCCTTTGGGCCGGCCCTTTGCTGCTCCTAAAGCCCAACACACCCCCCTAGGCGTCCTTGAAGTTTTGACCACGTCCAAAGAGGTTTGACCAGGTCCAAGTTGAAGAGAAGAAGGAGAAGACCAAGTTTATTCCTAACCTAGTTGGGATTTCTAATCCTTTAAACTTTGTAATTCTAACCTAGCTAGGAAAGGACTTGTATTCCAATTTGGAAGAGGACTTGTAATCCAAGTGTAACCATGGTTGGTGAGGGCATGGGAACTCTATAAATACCCCACCCCTCCCCCTCTTGTAAGCATCTTTCTCTTATGAAAAACCTTGCTAAAATTTTGAGTTATTGCCTTGTGTTGGTATTTTGTTTTAGTTCTTTGGTTGGTGGTTTTATGCTTGGACGAATTCCTTGCTACCCTAGCATCCTTCACACCCTAACTTACTGAGACTTCACACGTCTAAGAAGTTGCCTAGGTTGCCAAGCAGGAAGATATTCAACAAGCTTCAAACAGCCACTACAGGGAGCCGGGGAATCGGCAACTGTTTTATCCCGATGCTTCTGTGAAGCATTGGGAGCTCCCGTATACCGCCGACGCTTGTGGAAAGCATCGTCGACCAGTAATTTTAATGATGCTTATAAGCATCGTCGGACATGGGAATTTAACGATGCTTATAAGCGTCGCTGCCCACAAACCCGCCGACGCTTTTAGAAAGCGTCAGCATCTTCCAACACTTATAAGCATCATCGAATAAGCGTCGCTAAGTTTTCCTTTTCCCTCCCCCACCCGAGCCCTAGCCTTCATTGCTTCAGCCGTCGCCGCCTAAAACCCCCTTTCTTCTCCTCCTCCCTCTCCCTGGTCCTTCATCTCCGGCGTTTCTTTCGGTCCCTCGCCGCCGAAGCTCGATCTCCGGTGCCTTCATCTCCATCGCATTGCTCCGAAGCTCGATCTATAAGTTTTTTTTTTTCTTGCTCTGTCATTTATTTTGGGTTGAAGACTTGGTCAGTATAATTTAATTTGACCAGAATTTTTGGCTATGGGAAGGGTTCGCAATTATGTGATAATAACTTGCATGAGTTCAATAATGAGTGGTTAGAAGATATTGTACTTTCATTTGGATAGACTCTGCTAGGTATAGTTAGTTGTGACCATAACTATGTCTCTCATAAGTCCTGTAATCACAATCATCCAGCAATGCATGATTTAGCCATCTCACCAGTGGATGAAACTTTAAAACATTAGACACAAAATATCAATTTATTTTTGTAATCTCTTTATTATAAAAATATTTATCCCTTTTAGCATTGTTTTTATGCAAAGTAATTGTTCTTTCAAACTTTCTAATCTTGTTAATTAATTATGAGGTAATTTATGTATATCTAGTAATCAAGTAGAAATATATCCTCCTAAGTTTTATGCAGGCATCCAAATCTTCACACTTAGATTGTTGTCGAAGTTCATGAGAATTTGTGTGAGTTTACATTCATTCATGGATTCATCTTTTAAGCCTTTTTCTTTACTTCTTTTCTAGTAATAATTTTTGATATTGATGTTTGTGTTGTTTTTTCTTATCATATTACCATGCATGTTTTGTAATTTCCATTGTTCAAAAATTCATATTCTTTTTAGATTAGACTAATCTATGGCTTATTTATAGTTTAAAATTTAGATTGCTTTTGAACTGCATTGTTTTATTATGGCTATAATTTTTATTCTTATTTTAATGTGATTAATTATATATTGAATGAGTTGAAATTTGATTTAATTTACTTTATTTCTCACAATATTTAATATCTACTTTTTTGTTATTTTGACTTTTTATTATTTTAATACTTTAGTGATTTATGATGGAATGAATGTAACAAAATCTTAGCACTTGCTCTCTACCAAGATTCTTGGCTCTGTCCTTGAATATTATAGATACAAAAGGATGACAAAAACTAGGGGTGGCACTTATGGCTTCATTCATTGAGTTCACGGTCTTGTATGGTTCAGCAATCTTGAGCCACCAATAGGTCAACTTGGGTTTTAGGTCTAGCCGTCCAGGCCCCCTAACTCCTGGTCATGGAGGGAGGATATATTCTATATATTAGTGAAATGATGGGTGATTTGAGCTATTGGATCACTGATCCAGTATCTTAAAGCCAAAAAGAGAGAGAAGTATAGTGGAATGGTTCAAAACCTATGTCAGAAGATTACCATACAATATAAGATATTAAAAATGACTTTTATTCAAAGTAGAAACAAGAATACCATTAGTTCTTATCCATTGGGAGTAGTTTATCGTGGATCAAGTTGTTGATTTCAATTCTCGTCAATAACCTTTCAGCTTTCTAGGGACCATTTTGTTTGGTTAAACATGTAATGGTCCTTTTCATTGCAAAACATCCACTACAACAGCCTCACAAGGATGGATGTTGTTAGTATTTGGATATACTTGTCCGAAGGTAATTTCTATTTATTGAGATAACCAAACCATCCATATATCTAGTATTGAGGTTACATCTACTTTGGGATGCATTGGATATACTTCGGATATGACTTCACGAATGGATGTTTAACTCACTGACTCGAACACTGACCTATCTGTCGCCGGAGCATATTGTTGAGGTATCGACTAGAGCTTGTTCTGGCCCCGTCTGTCAATTCACTTACCCATCTATTAGTCATATTGAACTTAATACTGAAGCAGCTTTACTTAGTTGTTATCAAGTACGGTCCTTCGACGTGCTCCTTCTTACATGGTCTGTTTCTGAGATTTCAAATAGCCAATTGCCTAAATTACAGAAATAGTTATCTCATGCTGATAATATCACCAGTAACAATCTTCTCCATCCATGGAAGCGATAGGGACTATAATACGGTAATGGCACGATTAATAGTCTGATACTCTCAGAGTTGCCTATTTTCTCAATCATCTTTATATAACCAAGACCTTAAGGATCTCAGATAATAACTCTTTTTTATGTTCATTGCTACTTTCTATCTATTCTAGATGTCTAGCTTGAATGTTGGAAGCTCCTTGCCAGAGCTAACTCCGGCTAAAAACTTTATTTATAAATCACTTCAGTGATGATTACTTCGATATCGAAATCTACTGCAACATGTCCGATAAGTTGTCCATGAATAACTCCATTTTATATATTTTCAATACCATCTATAGTTTTGTTACGATCAATTATGATTTTTTATATATTTTTTTAAAACTTGCATTGCATTAAAACATAGACCCGTCAATTGATTAAAGTACATATTCTAACACGATCCATACAATTATTTAATTTTTGTACGGATGGCAGAAATATGTACAGTGGTCAATTGAATGTCCAATTGGATAGTTTGAGAATTGCAAATAATTTTATAGGTGCTTACAGTAATCAAACAGTACAAATAGAGTTCCATATATTTTCGGATATCATTTCCTTTTAGTTCTCCTCATATATATTTATTTGTATGGGGAGAACTAAGGGGAAATGCTGTCGAATTTTTTTTGGAACTTCTATTGCGTATCCTTTGGTTACTGTAAATGACTGTTATAATTAATGCAATTCTTGAATGGGATAGGACCACTTTACCTATTAGTTGGTGATAGGGTGCATTTAATAATACTGTAAGTGATCTATTAAATAAAATTATTTTAAATTTGTTCTGTTTCTTATAAATATTTTTATTTCAGTTAGCTTTTTCTTACAATGGATAAGAGTTGGATAACTAAACCGAGAATAGCAAAGAATCTTTGATGGAGTACAAAATTTCATTAAATTTGGTATGGAGAGAAGTAGTATCAGTGGGAAGATTTTATGTCCATGCCAAAAATGTTAAATTCCAGTTCTCTATATCCAAATATTGTTGAAGAACATTTGGTATGGATTAGAGGTTATACTGAGTGTTTTTTCATGGAGAGTCAAGGTTACAATCTACATGTAACCAAACCTCTAACATGGAACATATACCTGATTTTGGATCCAGTAACCCACAGAAAAATCTTGCAAGAGATGATGACATCGGGGTTTGCTCAGAGATGCTTTTGAATATGGTGCTCACATCTTGGAGATTACAATGGAGGACAAGTAGCAGCTGGGTTACCTGAGGATCCTATATTTACTGAATCTATACATGATGGAGAGCCGATACCCCAACTAATGTTGGAACAGATCGTTTCAGAAGCTGATAAGAGATGCAGATCAAGAATTATATGCCGGTGCAAGAACTTTTCAAAAATTTCTTTTCTTGTGCATTTGTTTTCAATAAATACTTGAATGGAATTGTCTGGCAAAGATTTTTCTATGCTGCTCAAGTTGTTAAAGGATTCATTTCCTGAAGGTACTAGTTTACCAACATCTTGTTATGAAGCCAAAAAACTAGTAAAGAAATGGATCTTGGATACGAAAAGATTCATAGCTGTCCAAATGATTGTATATTTTATCGGGAGAACATGCCGATCAAGAGTCATGCCATATGTGTGGATGTTCACGATGGATGAAGCAAAAGAAAATGAGAGTGAGGATTAGATGAATTGGATGCAACATACATTAAACAAAAGCCGGCGAAGGTATTACATTATTTTCCTCTTATACCTAGATTGAAAAGGATCTATGAATCATCAAAGATAGCTTCATCAATGAGATGGCATGATGAAGCCGTACAAAAGATGAATGCTGAGACACCCAGCGGATAGTTTATCATGAAAGCATTTGATGACAGTGAAAGGGATATGCCCTACAAGCCATCTATGTTGTATCTCCCAAGCCATTGTAATTGACAATATTCTAATAAAGGCATTATTTTTCATCATACGCTGTGTTTATTATTATATGATGAACCCCATAGATTAGGGCTATGATTTTAGGGTTATGATGAGATCATACCAGTGGACCTAAAGTCTTAAAAACCTTAATCTAAAATATTCCTAGTCAAAGGAATCTTGAGTAGGGGATCAGGGTTTTTCCGGTAAGACTAGGACATCCTATGTATACTGAATAGGATGACTGCTCTCACAGTCACTTGTGTATGACACTAATACTAGGATGTGGGTGCTCATTAGAGAATGAGTTCACTGATATGATCCAACTTGAGAACATCTAATGGAGTCTTAGCTACATGTCATAGAAGGTTCTCATAGTGAGAGTGGTACAAGTAATCCTTTGACCTAAGACTGCCATAAGTACCTTATGTATATGAAACCATGCTTTGGTTCAATTCTATCATGACTAGTCATGCACAGGATTGATACTGGGAATGGTGAATTGGATATGAAGGTAATGAGTAGGTCAACAAGGAATCGATCACTCTTAGTAAGAGGAGATTGCATCCAGCTAGTTATCAATCGAATGATGATTCAGGGAATCTTTGATCAAAGTAAAGATATTAGAGATGATTTCTAATATCAAGATAATTGAATCATCAATATAAGATTGAGCTAGAAACGAATATAATATTGGAGTTGACGTATATCCATATCCTAATTATATTCTGGGTGCAGGCTGATCGAAGGATTTAATTGTACAGTAACTTTCTACTGAAGGATATTTTTGGTATTTCACCAGAATTTTCATATCTTCCGGATAGACATGACACGTTGCTAGACGTCAATCTTTTCTTGTGGGTTGATTAATTGAATGATCACTTATTAGGAAGAGTCCTGATTGATCATAACGGGTAAGCCCGGTTTGACCTAAATCGATTAAAAAGAGTTCTAATCAAATTAGGTCAACTTGTATTCGAACCCACTGCTGGCTAGATGTGGAACCCAATGGGTCACACACTTAAGAGAATTGATCAAGGTTTTAATTTGTATTAAATCATTTTGCATGATGACACTCTAGCAGGTGTTGCAAATCCTAGCTTCATTCGAATTAGATTCGAATTAGGGTTCCGGATTGGTTCAATTTGGGTTCTAATTGGATCTAATTAGACCCTAATTGAGGTTATAGGATTATAGCTAACCCTATTGGCTAACCATGTATCTAGGCTAGCCCCCCACCCGCCCCTTTGCATTTTCATGACAAATGCCAAGAGTCCATGCGCTTATGAACTCTTGGCGCGCCCACTTAATTCTCCGATGAATTAAGATGGGGCGGCCTTTCTTTCTCACCTTAGCGCCTCACTTGTCCTCCCTTGGATGGAAATCTAATGGGTGGTGGGGTTTTAAGAAAGAAAGAAAGCGTTGTTTCTTCCCGGTCGCGCGCGAAATAACATCTCTTCGGAGATTAAAAGTCGTGACTCCTTTCTTTTTAAAACATCGCAATTTTTCTTTATGAAAGGCCATGGGATTTATCCGGAAGGCCGTGAGAAGGAAGGATGGGGCGTGAGAAAATAAGAAAGGGTGTGAGAAGTTTTTCACGAAGAGTTGTGTGGGTGACTCTCTGAAATCTATTTAAGGGGTCAGAAAAAATCAGAACCGGGTAATCTGAAATTTATTCTTCTTCCTCTCCTAAAGACTCTTTCTCCCTTTTCTTGTTTTTGCATTGTTTCCTTTACAGAGTACACCTCTGTTGAAACTCTGCTACTGAACAAGAACAAGCGAAAGTCTCCGACGATAAAGGAAAGAAAGAGTTTTGATTTTATTCTTTCCTTTCTTTTCTACATTAAGACATTCTTGTCTTAATTTCTCCTCCAATTTAAGACAAGCCTAAATCCTCTTAGGATAAGGTCTTATCTTCAAGACAAGTGCAATGGCTTACCTAAAACTTCAATCTAAAAACTCACGTCCGGCCAGGGGCTCATTATTCCCATGGGTCGTGACAGTGTACTGGAGTACACCCGCTCAGGAGGCGTGAATTTTAGATCTTGCTTGAATTTAAAGAAAACTATTCTACCCTAATGCACCATGCTCTGATACCAAGATGATGCGGCAAGCATATGATTATGTTTTGAATATGGTTTGTAGAGCAATGAAACTAATTATACTAGCATTGTACTCATCATAATAAGACTTAAGGATTATAAGAATGGGACTTTTACTTGATTAGACACAATCCTAAACTAAGAGGGAAGAAGATCTAGACAATAGGGGCTAATGATTGTGGACTTACTTGATGAGCTTTCCAACCTTCTTTTGATTCATACCTTGAAACTACCAATGCTCAGAACTGAAGAACCTGGATAACAAGGATCAGAACCCTGGACTTGTGGCTTCAGCTTGTTGGTTTTTTGTCAAGGTGAACCCGGCCACAACTCAAAGTCTTCGAAGGACCCTGCAATGAAGATCAAAGTTAAGGAAGAAGGATAAGAACATATAGAAGGGATGGGAGAATTGATGAACTAAGAACAGAATTTGAGTAGATCTGGCCGACTCCAATGCCTTCACTTGAGCTTGGAAGATGCTTTGCTAGGGAAAAGAAGGGCTTGGCGTGGAGGAAAAAGGATGGGAAACTTTCACATAAAAAAAAATACAAGACAACTTATACTTCCAAATTCAACTTCACTTTTCATTCATTCCCAAAATCAATCTCTTTTACAATGGGCGTCCAAGGCTTTTAATAGCCTCACAAAGCTAGCTTTTGAAATTTAAAAACTCCCCAAATCGAGGAGGATTACAAGGGGGGTTGGAGGATTTGGTGGAGAGTTTGGAGGGATGTGGGGAGGGGTTGGAGGATTTGGTGGAGGACTTGGAGGGATGTGGCCAACCTCCTTGATTTGAATCTCCCTTGTTGGCGCCCAAAGGGTGATGAGGTGGCTGGTGAAGTGGCACCTGATAACGTGGCATGGTGAGGTGGTCTTCTACTTGGATAAGAATGACATATGGCGCCAGTGGTCCTAGTTGATGGTCCTTTCTCTTGCTTGTTGTGATGTGTCTTCTCTTCTTCATGTGGTCAAATTCTGGGGTCTAGAATTTGAGTCTTGTTGCTGGCTATCATGGCTTTAAGACTTGATTAGACTTAACTCAACTGAATTAGACTTAACTCAACTGAACTGACTTGACTGACCTAGACTTTAAAACTTGAAATGGACTTACAGGAAATGAAATTTTAAAAGTAATTACAGGACTCATAAACTCTTGATTTGAAACTCAAAATTAATTACAGGACTCTTGAAAAGGAAATGACTCTTGAAAATAAAATATTTTTGAACTAAAGGATACAAGGTAACCTAATTATCTTCGATCCAAATTGGGATAAGGCTAACCTTGTTGGAGTGAAGTTTCTTTCGGCTTCTGGTGTCCACACCATTCTCCTAGGGTGGGCAGAACTCGACCTAGTCGAGTATGGTTCAGTTTTGCCCTGGTAATGCTCGAACAAGTCTGGGTTAAGTCTTTGCAGGTCCTCTTGAATAATCCAAGAGTTGTCGGACTTAGGTCGACCTTGCCATTGAACCAGGTATCGCTGATAGTCTTATTCCTGGTAGTAATGATCTTGTCATCCAGGATTCTCTCAATCCTCTCTCTCTGCTCAGGTAAGGTTGGTGGTGGACACTCGGAATATGTTCACTCTCAATGAAAGTTTCTAGCTCAAAAGGCTCACTAGGTATTAGTAGTGGTTCTTTGTATTCTACTAGGTCTGAAACATTGAAGGTTGTACTAATACCCATATCAGGTGGAAGTTCAAAACATATACATTAGGCCCTATTTTCTTTAAGATCTTAAAAGGTCCGCTCCGCGGGCATGCAGCTTCTTTATAATTCCAGGGGGAAACCGTTCAGGGTTGAGCCTAATCATCGCATAATCCCCTTCACAGAATTCTTTAGCCCTCTTATATGAGTCAGCTAAGTGTTTGTAAGTTTCATTGCTCAGGTTGATCTTATTACTGATTTCTTTATGTAGATTTGTGACATGCTGTGCAAAAGACTCAGCAGACTCAGAGACTCGTGTGTGAATAGGTAGTGGGATTAGATCTAAAGGCCTCCTAGGCTTGCAACCATGGACTATCTTAAAGGGACTTTTGCTCGTAGATCGATTGACCGAACTGTTGTAAGCGAACTCAGCACGTGGCAATAACAAATCCCAGTTCCCTAGACTTTCTCCCACCAGGCATCTCAGCAAGTTCCTTAGACTTCTATTTACAACCTCGGTTTGTCCATCAGTTTGGGGATGGTAGGCAGTGGAGAATTTCAGTCTAGTTCCTAATAGGTACCAAAGGGTTTTCCAGAAGTAACTTTTGAAGCGGACATCCCTATCAGAAACAATGGTTTTTGATAACCCGGGAGTCTGACTACTTGATCAAGAAAGAGTTTGGCTATCCTAAGAGGCATCGGAGGTTTGGGAGCAAGGTATGAAATAGGCCATTTTTGAAAATCGGTCGACCACCACAAAGATTGAATCATGTTTTCGAATGGTCTTGGGTAATCCTAGAACAAAGTCCATGCTTAGATCCTGCCATGGACACTGAGGTACAGGTAATATTTGTATAGCCCGGTATTCTTCTTTTGTTGCTTTGCAACAGCACATGTCCTACATTGGCTACAAGTTTGCTACTTGTTTCTTAAGACCTGGCCAAAATTGTTCCTCAACAGCCAAGATAGTCTTGTTTCGTCCGAAGTGGCCAGCCAAACCTCCCGCATGTATCTCCCAAACTAAAAAATCTCTTAAGGAGGTTCTTGGGATGCAAAGCCTATTCTCTCTAAAAGATAACCATCTAGAAGGGTATAATCACTATGATCACTAGATGGTCCTTGATGCAAAACCTGATAAATTTCACCAAAATCTGGACAGGTTCATACTGCTCCTTAAGTCTTTCAAACCTATGACTTCAGTACTGACTGAAGTTAAAAGTAACGTTCTACGACTTAGGGCATCAGCTACCTTATTATCGGTTCCTGATTGATGCTTTAGGACAACGTATAGGATTGGATGTACTCTACCCATTTGGCATGCCTAGGGTTTAGTTTCTTTTGGGAACTCAAAAACCTAAGGGCTTCATGGTCTGAAAATAAAATAAATTCTTGCGGTAGGAGATAATGCCTCCAATACCTTAATGCTTGCACTACTGCATAAAGCTCCGATCATATGTGGAGTATTTTTCCTGGCTTCATTCAATTTCTCACTAAAGAATGCTACGGGATGGTTCTCTTGACTCAGAACTCCACCAATACCTACTCCCGAAGCATCGCATGCTACTTCAAAGACCTTAGAAAATCGGGTAGTCTTAAGACTGGTGCTTGGGTCATCTTATCTTTGATGTGAAGGAAGGCTTATCAGCTGACTTCGTCCATTCAAAGTGGCCCTTCCTAATACAATCCGTGATAGGAGCAACTATGGAGCTAAACCCTCTAATAAATCTTCGATAAAATGTAGCGAGGCCATGAAAACTTCTTACTTCGTGAATATTATTGGGTGTTGGCCACTCTACAATTGCCTTAACCTTCTCAGGGTCAGCGGATACTCCTTCAGGGGTCACAACAAATCCTAGGAAGATAACTCTAGTAGTCATGAAAGCTATTTCTTTAGATTGGCATAGAGGTTATCTTTTCTAAGTGCTAACATACCTGCCTCAGATGTTGTTGATGATCTTCTATATCCTACTATAGACAAGTATGTCGTCAAAGTAAACGACAACAAATTTTCCAATAAAGGCTCGTAGGACTTGGTTCATGATCGCATAAAAGTGCTAGGGGCGTTTGATAACCCAAAAGGCATGACTACCCATTCAAATAACCCGTCCTTAGTTTTAAAGGCAGTCTTCCATTCATCCCTGGTCTGATCCTAACTTGGTGATAGCCGCTCTTTAGGTCAATCTTAGAAATATAGTTGCACCGGCCATCATATCTAATATCATCCAAGCAGGGGATGGGAACCTATACTTCACTGTGATTTTATTTATGGCACGACTATCAACACACATTCTCCATGTGCCATCTTTCTTAGGGGTAAGTAAGTGTGGGACTGCGCATGGACTCAAACTCTCCCTAATGAATCCTTTCTTTAGGAGTTCTCCTACTTGGCGTTGTAATTCTTGGTGCTCGGTAGGGTTCATTCTATAATGGGGAAGGTTCGGTAGGGTTGCTCCAGGGACTAAGTCTATCGCATGTTGTATATCCCTAAGAGGTGGGAGTTGGTCGGGCAAGTCATCGGGGAACTGTCTTTGAACTCCTCTAGCACTTCATTGACTTCTTGAGTTGTTCTTTTGAAAGAGGTTCTTGATGATCCTTAATGGTCAAAATCCAAACAGGTGACCCATTGTTAATTTCTTTCTCCATTTCTCTAGCAGTGATCACGTTTATCCCCTTTTTCTTATCACTCATTGGCTTGATCCTCTCTTAATGGGGTTCTTAGGTGGAGAAGAATGGATTATATCTTCTTTCCATTATGAGTAAACGAGCATGAATTAGAACGACCATAGAGTGTTACGTCAAGATCGTACAACCATGGTCGGTCTAAAATTATGCTACTTACTCCCATTGGAAGTACATCGCACCATACTTTCTCCAGTAAGATTGGAACTGAATGGTTACTAGGCACCTAGACTTAATGGAAATCGTGGTTGAGTCTATCCAGGATACCTTATAGGGATTAGGATGGGTACGGTGGGCAATCCTAGGTTTTTAACTGTGTGGTGGATATGGCATTGACACAGCTACCGCTATCTAAAATGACTTTGCATACTTTCTCACCTATCTTAATGAATGTCTGTAGGATGCTAGTCCTACGCCAATTTTCTTGGGTTTTAGCTTTGGTGAGAATACACCTAACCACTCCTACAGATCTTGATCTACCAAGACTTCCTCATCCTCATACTCTTCAGCCAAGTTCTCATCTTCCTGGTATACTTCCTCCTCAATTTACCTGGGATTCTATGGCTTCCTCTTCTACTCGCCTATGTGTAGGGCTCTATTAGGACAGTTGCTAGAATAGTGACCCACTTTGTTACACTTGAAACATGCGTTGGGAGTCTTTGGTTCTCAGGTGTTTTCCCTTGTCATCTCTACGGTCACAGGCACATTAGGATTGGGTCGGTTGAATCTAGGCTGATTGGATCCTGACTGCTGATAAGGTGCACTAGTCCTAGGGCTTCGGCCCTACGATAGACTGGACCTCTATGGAATCTCTCAGCATCCCTAGCTATTTGATAGGCCAATTCTAGGTCATGTACCTCTTGCATGAACAATTCTCTTTGAATTTCTTCCCTCAGTCCGGCTCTAAATCTAGACAAGGTCACCGACTCAGATTCATCAACATTGCACCTCATAACGAATTCGTCAAACTTCGCTATGTACTCTGCGACACTCCATTTCCTTGAGTAAGTCTTTGCCATTGATCTAGGAGTCTTTGGTGATAGGACATAGGAAGGTATTTCTCCCTAAGCCTAAGTTTCATAGCTCGCCAGGTCACTATGGACACATCACCTCTCTGTCTAGTGAGTCTCTCAATGTTTCCCCAATATAACCTAGCTTGGCGCACAAGTTTAAGCTTTGCAAACTTACACTTGCGCTCTTCACTCATCTCAAACCAGTCAAAATACTGGTCCATCTCACCTTCCCAATCAATGTAGATCTTTGGATCTAAAATTCCATCAAAGGTGGGAGCTTCTAGCCTATGTTCTTCATGGTTCGGTCATCTTGATCAAAGTGAATTGGGGTGGGTCTCCTGACATTGGGTTCATAGTTAGGCTCATGATGGAATCTCCTTGGGTTGGGCTCGATGGTTTGACCAGGGTGGGGTCCTCTAGGATTGGATCATAAAACTGATCTTGGGGAGCTCTCCTAGGGTTTGTTTCGTAGAGAGGGTTTTGATATGGAATCCTTCTAGGGTTCAATGGGGTCTCGAGTTCAGGTGCAAGACTTGGCTCAGGCTCAGTCTGGGCTTCATGATTGCTTTCAGGGGTTCTAGCCTCTAACTGATCCAACCTAGTAGTGATGTGGGCTAACTGCTCATTCATGTCTTGGTTGGTTTGTGCCACATTCTGATTTGTTTGGGCCAATTGCTCAGTTAAACTCTTAGTCAGTTGGGCCACTTGATCATTTAGGCCTTTGATCAAATTCCCTAAGTTTTGGTCCATGGCTACACTTGACTGGGCTTGGATTGGTGAATACGGTGTTCCTGCTCTAGTTGTCATGCATGCAAATGGACTCAAGTTCGAGCTAAGGTTTCCTAGACCTAGAGCACAAATTAGAAGTCTAATTAAGTGAACCAACTAGCTAGTAGTACTTATGGGACTTAGCCAGGTAGGTGGAGGGGAGTGTAGGTCCCTGATTGCCAACCTTAGACACCAATCTGAGATTGGCAAGGTAGGCGGACCAAATCACAAGCCCTGATGCACCAATCCTAGACACCAAGCCTAAGCACACACCAATTAGCTGACACAGTTAACTTGACCCTAACATGAACCCAACTTGTTAGTGTCCCTAACCTACTAGGGCAATTAACGTTCTACTCAATTTAATTAACGGGCTGGGATCGATATGCTGGTTGGTGATTTTGGGCTAGGGACAGGTGATGAAACCCTGACCCTATGTCAAATTGATGCCCTTAATTTGATTTCTTATGAGATGAATGAAATGCAAAGGTGCTGCAGAAGTGTGTTGCAATTTGAAAGTGGTGTGGAAAACGTGATGAAAAAATATCCAAAAATTCTGAAAAATTCACAAAGGATTTCTAACTTATATGTTTCAATGTAGATGAAAGGAATTTTAAAACTAAAATCTATACTAATCTAAGCAGATCCTACAAATGAAGATAAATAAAAAGGACAGAACAGAACCCTAATGATAGTGTTGAACTGCAGAAATTTTCATTTTTTTTATATTTTTTTCTGATGATGAAGTTTAATATGGTGATAACTGACTTAAAAAGGAACAAGAAAAAAATATTTCAATAAAAAATCAGTGACTTGCCTTTGGAGCTGCAGACGGATTACAGTAAACAGATGCAAATTTTCAGAAAACAGAACCTAATCAAACAAGTGCAATGGCTTACCCAAAACTTCAATCTAAAAACTCACGTCCGGCCAGGGGCTCATTTTCCCATGGGTCATGACAGTGTACTGGAGTACACCCGCTCAGGAGGCGTGAATTTTAGATCTTGCTTGAATTTAAAGAAAACTATTCTACCCTAATGCAACCATGCTCTGATACCAAGATGATGCGGCAAGCATATGATTAATGTTTTGAATATGGTTTGTAGAGCAATGACCTAATTACACTAGCATTGTACTCATCATAATAAGACTTAAGGATTATAAGAAATGGGACTTTTACTTGATTAGACACAATCCTAAACTAGAGGGAAGAAGATATAGACAATAGGGGCTAATGATTGTGGACTTACCTTGATGAGCTTTCCAACCTTCTTTTGATTCATACCTTGAAACTACCAATGCTCAGAACTGAAGAACCTGGATAACAGAGATCAGAACCCTGGACTTGAGGGCTTCAGCTTGTTGGTTCTTTGTTAAGGTGAACCCGGCCCACAACTCAAAGTCTTCGAAGGACCCTGCAATGAAGATCAAAGTTAAGGAAGAAGGATAAGAACATATAGAAGGGATGGGAGAATTGATGAACTAAGAACAGAAATTTGAGTAGATCTGGCCGACTCCAATGCCTTCACTTGAGCTTGGAAGATGCTTTTCTAGGGAAAAAGAAGGGCTTTGGCATGAAGGAAAAAGGATGAAACTTTCACATAAAAAAAAAACACAAGACAACTTATACTTCCAAATTCAACTTCACTTTTCATTCATTCCCAAAATCAATCTCTTTACAATGGGCGTCCAAGACTTTTAATAGCCTCACAAAGCTAGCTTTTGAAATTTAAAAACTCCCAAATCGAGGAGGATTACAAGGGGGTTGGAGGATTTGGTGGAGAGTTTGGAGGGATGTGGGGGGGGGTTGGAGGATTTGGTGGAGGACTTGGAGGGATATGGCCAACCTCCTTGAATTTGAATCTCCCTTATTGGCGCCCAAAGGGTGATGAGGTGGCTGGTGAAGTGGCACTGATAACGTGGCATGGTGAGGTGGTCTTCTACTTGGATAAGAATGACATGTGGCACCCAGTGGTCCTAGTTGATGGTCCTTTTCTCTTGCTTGGTTGATGTGTCTTCTCTTCTTCATGTGGTCAAATTCTGGGGTCTAGAATTTGAGTCTTGTTGCTGGCTTTCATGGCTTTAATACTTGATTAGACTTAACTCAACTGAATTAGACTTAACTCAACTAACTGACTTGACTGACCTAGACTTTAAAACTTGAAATGGACTTACAGGAAATGAAATTTTAAAAGTAATTACAGGACTCATAAACACTCTTGATTTGAAACTCAAAAAATTACAGGACTCTTGAAAAGGAAATGACTCTTGAAAATAAATATTTTGAACTAAAGGATACAAGGTAACCTAATTATCTTCGATCCAAATTGGGATAAGGCTAACCTTGTTGGAGTGAAGTTTCTTTCGGCTTCTGGTGTCCACCCAAGGGTGTCTTAGAGGGTCAAGGTCTTAGTGGAAGGAGGAGAGAGATCAAAGAAAGGGAGGCAACCTCTTGTGTGGAAGAATTCCAGCCATAATCCGAAGAATTGAGTTCTAGGAAAAGAACTCAATAGGAGGAACCATTGGACAGGAAGATAGTGTTCTTGATCATTGCTCTGTTGGATCACCATCGGAGGGCGGATTCTTGGACGCCTGGTGAATTCAGTTAGCCCCTTCAACTTCAAATTTGTTGGAATAAGCGATTACAGGTTGGTACCCTAATCCTAATTTGCATAGATATGCTTGTCATATATTCTAGTCTTATTTAAGGAGTTCTTGGTTTAGGGTTTTTGGTGTGAATTTAGTTTCAATTTTGAAATTACCCTTTCGCTGCATTGCACCGGAACCCTACAGTGGTATCAGAGCCACCTTAATTAGGACTTTAATCTATGATAGTTTGTATGCCACATATTAGGGTTTTTAAATCCTAATATGCTACTACACTTAGCATATCTTTGATTGCATATATGTTTTGATGTATGCCACTAGTTAGGGTTTTTCACTCAAACCCTAATTATTATAGGATATGTTTAGTTTGAAGTCATCATACTGAAATAAGGTTGCCCTGGCATAATGGTGGATCCATTATGTGGTAAATGGTTGTCCTAGTATGATGACACACTTAGCACATATTTGTTTATTTATAAGAGTGATATGTGATTGTGATACATTCTATAAGGATGTGCTGGCAATTTATAAATCCCTCTTAAAAATTATATTAAGTCTTAGTATATTTAACTAATAAGCATCACTAGTCATGATGTACAATTGATCATTCGGTGTCTAGAAAGGTGGTTCTGGGAAGGTAAAGAGAATTATGATTTTTAATTGGTTCCGTTGACTGACCTGGCCAATTTTTATTGGTGTCTAGGAAAGCAACGGGGGGACTCCCCATCTCTTCTCTACTTGCCTGGCCGATTTGATTAAATTTAAATCTTGACTAAAATTCTTAGTGTTAAAAATAATATATATTGGCCTTCCTTCATGCTGGATCATTATTGTGTTATGAACCACATTAGGTATGTTGTGTTATCTGCAAGACCTAATATGGTGATTGACATAATACTAGTCTAGTGCATAGATATGCTTACAATATATTCAGTATAATGCTTTGTTGTGTTATCTGCAAGGGCATTATATTTGAGTATTGACTGTATAGAAATGAAAGGGTCTTGACTTAACTAGAACATTATGGTTTGTTGTGTTTTCTGCAAGACTAATAATGTTTTAGAGGCCAAGTTACATCTTGAGAATTATATGAGATATAATTGGAAGAGTTTCCTACCTTTGAGCTTATAAAAGATTTGTTGTGTTTTCTGCAAGATCTTTTATAAGTTATTAGGATCTCAATCTCACTAAGAAAAACCGATCAGGGTTCTTCTCGATTATCATAGTGAGGGCTATGATTTTTGATAAAATAGTGGGAGACATAATTAAATTGAAGACCTAATTTAATTATGTAAGTCATTTCATGGTTGTTAGCTTATGTATTGTTCTTTGTTAAATATAGATAAATGGCATCTTCATTGTCACTGCGAAGTATCTTAGATGCCAACAAACTAACTGGTCCGAACTATGTGGACTGGTTGAGAAATTTAAAGATTGTGCTGAGTTCAGAAAGACTTTCTTATATTCTTGATACCCCTAGTCTTAATCCACTAGGGGATGATGCCACACAGGAAGATATAGCCATATACAAAATGTGGCAGAATGACTCCCTCACTGTCAAGTATATCATACTAGCCTCTATGACCAATGAGTTACAGAGATAGCATGAAAGCATGGATACTCATCCATAATGCTCAATTTAAAAGAGCTTTATGGAGAACATAGCAGAACTGCTAGATATGAAATATCTAAGTAGTTATTCCGTGCCTGAATGACAGAGGGAACATCCATTCAGGATCATGTTCTGAAGGTAATTGACTTAATCACCAGATTGGGTCAATTAGGTTTATCATGGATGGGGAGTTGAATCAGGATTTAATCCTGCAATCACTCCCGGAGTCATTTTCTCAGTTGTCTTGAATTATCACATGAACAAACTGAACACTTCCTTGCCTGAGCTGTTAAATATGTTAAAAACAACGGAGAGCCATGTTAAGAAAGAAAAGGCTCCACTTCTTCTTGTTGATAGACCAATAAGAAGAAATCAGGCAAAAAGGGTTTTAATAGGAGGCTAAACCCTAAGAGTGGCATCAATAAGAATAAGAAAGGAAAGAAGGCCTCCAAATAGTCGACCTTTTCTTTTGTGGCAAAGCGGGACATTGGAAAAGGAATTGCAAGGCTTACCTTGCAACTGTGAAGCCTGGTGCATCAGATGCGCCAAAAGGTATGTATGAGATACATGCTATATTGACATTAAATTCATCTATATCAAATACTTGGTATTAGATACCGCTTGTGGTTACCATATATGCAAATCTTTGCAGGACCTCCACAAGCTTAAAGTATTGAAGGAAGGTGACTTCAATCTCTACGGTGCTAGTGGTGATATCATCCAAGCAGAAGCTGTAGGAACCTATATTCTGAAGTTGCCTTCAGGGAAGATATTGGAGTTAGAAAATTGTTATTATATGCCTAAGATTATTAGGAACATTATATCTATTCCTTTGTTATTAAACAAGGATATGTAATGGATGTAACGAGCACTGGTTGCTCGATAATGTTGTCTAATAAAATTATTTGTTCTGGCACATTTAGCAATGGGCTCTTACTCTTTCTTCCAATGATAGTGTTTTTCATGTCAATAATAAAAGAAAAAGAGAAGACTTTAATGATACTTTACTTTGGCATCATCGACTTGGTCATGTTAATGGTTCTAGGATAAGCAAGTTATACAAGAAAAAATTCCTTGATCCTTATGAGTATGAATCATTAGGAACTTGCGATCATGTCTCATGGGTAAGATGACCAAGACTCCATTTACTGGACATGGAGAAAGGCCAACTGAGTTATTAGGACTTATACATACCGATGTATGTGGTCTAATGACAACTCAGGCCATAGGTGGATACTCATATTTTATCACTTTTATAAATGATTTATCTAGGTTCGGATGTGTGTATCTTATGAAATATAAATCTGAAGCCTTTGATAAATTTAAGGAGTATCAAAGTATGGTCGAAAAACAAACCGGGAAAAGTATTAAAGTTCTTCGTTCTGATCGAGGAGGAGAATACTTATCCACGGAGTTTTTAGACTATCTTAAAGTTAATGGAATTCTTTCTGAATGGACCCTCCTTATACACCACAACTAAATGGAATAGCTGAAAGGGAGATCGTACCTTATTAGATATGGTACGATCCATGATGTACTTCACAAATTTATCCATTTCTTTCTGGGGTCATGCACTAGAAACTGCTATTTACATTCTGAACAAGGTACCTTCTAAATCTGTTGTTAGTACTCCATATAAATTTGGAGTGGAAAGAAACCGTATCTTAAATATTTTAAGGTATGGGGATGTCCAGCTTATTTAAAGAAATTTGGACATAAGTTGGAACCTAGAGCGGATAAATATCTATTTGTAGGATATCCTAGAGAGTGTAGAGGATATCTGTTTTACCATCCTACCGAACAAAGGATTTTTGTCAGCAGGCATGCCACTTTTCTAGAAAAAGAGTTTATTTAGAAAAGGGCAATGTTAGAACTATTGAACTTGGAGAAGTACAAGAAACACAGATAGACAGTTCTCAACCATTAGAACATATAGTTAGGACAGAACCAGAACACAAAACTCCTCCCCGTAGGTCTGATAGAGTGCCACGGGCACCTGAGAGGTATGGGTTTATTATGAAAATAATGAAGCCCAAGTCATTCAAATGATGAACCTCTGACCTATACAGAAGCTATCTTGAGTACTGATTCAGATAGATAGCAAGAAGCCATGGAATCCGAGATAGACTCTATGTATGTAAACCAAGTATGGTCTTTGGTCGATGCACCAGAGGGTGTTAATCCTATTGGTGCAAATGAGTCTATAAGAAAAAGATTGGGGCTGATGGCCAAGTTGAAACCTATAAAGCCAGATTAGTGGCAAAAGGTTTTAGACAAAAACAGGGAATTGATTATGATGAAACATTCTCACCTGTTGCCATGCTCAAATCAATTCGGATTTTACTTGCTATAGCAGCGTACCATGATTATGAGATCTGGCAGATGGATGTGAAGACTGCATCCTCAATGGTTTCCTTGAGGAAGAAGTCTACATGTCATAGCCAGAAGGTTTTATTTCAAAGAATAAACCTAATCAAGTATGCAAGCTAAAGAAATCCATTTATGGATTAAAACAAGCTTCAAGGAGTTGGAACATCCGCTTTGATGAAACTATTAAAAGGTTGGTTTTATCAAAAATGTGGATGAACCCTGTGTTTTATAAGAAGACTAGTGGGAGTGCCATAGTCTTCTTGGTTCTGTATGTAGATGGCATACTCCTCATTGGGAATGATATCCCAATGTTGCAATCAGTCAGGTTTGGCTATCAAACCAGTTTTCTATGAAAGATTTGGGAGAAGCATCCTATATACTAGTATTAAGATCTATAGAGATAGATCTAAGAGGATGCTAGGTTTATCCCATCTAGGTACATTGACTTAGTGCTGAAAAGATTTAGCATGGATGGAAGTAAAAGAGGTTATCTTCCTATAAGTCAGGGCATACATCTTTCTAAAAGGATGTCTCCTAAGATACCTGAAGAAAGAAATAGAATGAATATATACCTTATGCTTCGGCAATAGGGTCCATAATGTATGCCATGTTATGTACCAGGCCTGATATGGCATATGCTTTAGGCATTGTCAGTAGGTTTTCAAGCTGATCCAGGAGAGGATCATTGGAAAGCAGTTAAAAATTTTTTAAGTACCTGAGAAGGACTAAGGATATTTTTCTGGTTTATGGTGGTTCGATCTTAAACTAGAAGCTTATTCTGATTCTATTTTTCAATCAGACCCTGATGATAGCAAATCCATTTCGAGATAGTTTTTTACCCTAAATGGTGGAGCAGTGAGTTGGAAGAGTACCAAGCAGCAGACTGTAGCTGACTCAACCACAGAGGCAGAATACATAGCTGTTAGTGAAGCCGCCAAGGAAGCAGTCTGGATGAAGAAGTTCACACAAAGTTGGGTGTTGTTCCTGAGATTGAAAACCCAGTGCCACTATACTGTGACAACACTGGAGCTGTTGCTCAAGCTAAGGAACCAAGAGCTCATCATAAGTCCAAGCACATTCTGAGACGCTTCCATCTCGTCCGAGAAATAGTAAAGTGACAAGATGTCTACAAATAGAGTTGATACAAAGAACAATATAGCAGACCCGTCACTAAGGCTCTACCACAGCGAGAGTTTGATCGCCACCTCAATGTATGGGACTAAGATTCAAAGGCGATTGGCTTTAGCGCAAGTGGGAGATTGAAGGGATATGCCCTACAAGCCAATCTATGTTGTATCTCCCAAACCATTGTAATTGACAATATTCTAATAAAGGCATTATTTTTCATCATACGCTGTATTTATTATTATATGATGAACCCCATAGATTAGGGCTATGATTTTAGGGTTATGATGAGATCACCAGTGGGACCTAAAGTCTTAAAACCTTAATCTAAAATATCCCTAGTCAAAGGAACCTTGAGTAGGGGATCAGGGTTTTTCCGGTAAGACTAGGGCATCCTATGTATACTGAATAGGGTGACTGCTCTCACAGTCACTTGTGTATGACACTAATACTAGGATGTGGGTTCTCATTAGAGAATGATTCACTGATATGATCCACTTGAGAACATCTAATGGAGTCTTAGCTACATGTCAATAGAAGGTTCTCATAGTGGGAGTGGTACAAGTAATCCTTTGACCTAAGACTGCCATAAGTACCTTATGTACATGAAACCATGCTTTGGTTCAATTCTAATCATGACACTGAGTCATGCACAGGATTGATACTGGGAATGGTGAATTGGATATGAAGGTAATGAGTAGGTCAACAAAGAATCGATCACTCTTAGTAAGAGGAGATTGCATCCAGCTAGTTATCAATCGGATGATGATTCAGGGAATCTTTGATCAAAGTAAAGATATTAGAGATGATTTCTAATATCAAGATATTGAATCATCAATATAAGATTGAGCTAGAAATGAATATAATATTGGAGTTGACATATATCCCTATCCATAATTATATTCTGATGCAGGCTGATCGAAGGATTTAATTGTACGGTAACTTTCTACTGAAGGGTATTTTTGGTATTTCACCAAAATTTCCATATCTTCCGGTAGACATGACACGTTGCTAGACGTCATCTTGTCTTGTGGGTTGATTAAATTGAATGATCACTTATTAGGAAGAGTCCTAATTGATCATAATAGGGTAAGCCCGGTTTGACCTAAATCGATTAAAAAGAGTTCTAATCAAATTAGGTCAACTTGTATTCGAACCCACTGCTGGCTAGATATGGAACCCATGGGTCACACACTTAAGATAATTGATCAAGGATTTAATTTTGTAATTAAATCATTTTTCATGATGAACTCTAGCAGGTGTTGCAAATCCTAGCTTCTATTCGAATTAGATTCGAATTAGGGTTCCGGATTGGTTCAATTTGGGTTCTAATTGGATCTAATTAGACTCTAATTGAGTTTATAAGGATTATGGCTAATCCTATTGGCTAACCATGTATCTAGGCTAGCCCCCCACCCGCCCCTTTGCATTTTCATGCCAAAATGCCAAGAGTCCATGTGCTTATGGACTCATGGCACGCCATTTGGAGGAGTCCATGGGCGCATGGACTCTTGGCGTGCCCACTTAATTCTTCGATGAATTAAGATGGGGCGTTCTTTCTTTCTCACCTTAGCACCTCACTTGTCCTCCCTTGGATGGAAATCTAATGGGTGGTGGGGTTTTAAGAAAGAAAGAATGCGTTGTTTTCTTCCCAGTCGCGCGAAATAACATCTCTTCAGAGATTAAAAGTCACGACTCCTTCTTTTTAAAACATCACAATTTTTCTTTCTGAAAGGCCGTGGGATTTATCTTGAAGGCCATAAGGAGGAAGGATGGGGCATGAGAAATAAAAAGGGCATGAGAAGTTTTTCACGAAGAGTTGTGTGGGCGACTCTCTGAAATCTATTTAAGGGGTCAGGAAAAATCAGAACCGGGTAATCTGAAATTTATTCTTCTTCCTCTCCTAAAGACTCTTTCTCCCTTTTTTTTGTTTTTGCATTGTTTCCTTTACAAAGTACACCTCCGTCGAAACTCTTCTACTGAACAAGAACAAGAGCGAAAGTCTCCGACGGTAAAGGAAGAAAGAGTTCTGATTTTATTCTTTCCTTTCTTTCTTACATTAAGACATTCTTGTCTTAATTTCTCCTCCAATTTAAGACAAGCGCCTAGATCCTCTTAGGACAAGGTCTTATCTTCAAGACAAGGGGTCTTAGAGGGTCAAGGTCTTAGTGGAAGGAGGAGAAGAGATCAAAGAAAGGGAGGCAACCTCTTGTGTGGAAGAATTCCAGCCATAATCCGAAGAATTGAGTCTAGGAAAAAGAACTCAATAGGAGGAACATTGGATAGGAAGATAGTGTTCTTGATCATTGCTCTGTGTGGATCACCATCGAAGGGCGGACACCTGGATGCCTGGTGAATTCAGTTAGCCCCTTCAACTTCAAGTTTGTTGGAATAAGCAATTACAGGTTATTACCCTAATCCTAATTTGCATAGATATGCTTGTCATATATTCTAGTCTTATTTAAGGAGTTCCTGGTTTAGGGTTTTTGGTGTGAATTTAGTTTCAATTTTGAAATTACCCTTCCGCTGCGTTGCACCGGAACCCTACAGACAGACATCCTGATTTTGCATCTGATGCTCGTAATGTCAGGCTGGGTTTAGCCAGTGATGGGTTCAATCCATTTCGGACCTTAAGTTCTGTCTATAGCACATGGCCAGTTGTACTGATTCCTTATAATTTGTGGTGCGGGCACCAGACTCAGAAGAAGACTTCAGAGCTCCATCTGGATCTCTGATTAACCTTGCCTGAAGAATTAGGGTTTTTGGTTTGTAATAAGAGTTGACTAATCAACTCATTTAGCTTGAGTCTACATTACCTGCATTTTATTTGTTGAGTCATGTTGACTCAGTAGTGGACTAGGGTTTCAACCGGGATGTTACATTTTCTCCCAACCAGGCAAGTGGATACCACACTCCCAGCCACACTCCCAGTCCAGGGGGTGCCATATCCACATCCAGCAGTCTTTGGTCCCCACTCCACAGATGGCACCTCCCTTCTTCATGCACCAGATAAAGAGAAGAGCACAATCAAGGGGGCGCCAAGACTTTCCCAGTGATTCCAAGCCAACAAGGGAAGAAGTTTTTCTTGAAGAGAATATCAAGGGGCGCCCATTACCTGCCAAAACACCTAAACAAAGATGGGAAGAGCCTTGACTTAGGGAGGAAAAGGAGGAGTCCAAAAGAGTTCATCCAGGAAAGGAAGAAAATTTTCTTGAAAAATTCCAAGCAAGGTGGCGCCATTTACCTGCCATTTATAACCCAAATCCTAATTTTTGGTATTTTGGCCAACCATATGTAAGGGATTTGCCCTAATTTGGAGATCCCCTCCTTTAGTCCCACATGGGAAAATATGAAACCCTTCTCCCTTGTAAAGCATTATAATTACATCCCTCTTGTAAGTTGAAATCAATCATATGAATGAAGAAAAATTATTTTTGCTATTCTCTTTTGTTGAGTAACCTAGGTTTCTCTTCTTCCGCACTATTCTAAGTGTTTGAGCTCCGTGAGGGGGTAATCCGGGTTCCCATTGGAGCCTTGAGGAGGTGAGAGATCTCCATCTTTATCCAAAACCTTAGGTTAGCCCACTTAAATCCAAAACCTTAGCCGCCCTTCATTATTTTCAATCCATCAAACCCTAGCTCCTTCCATCTCCCACGGCCTCTCTCTCTCTACAAGTCCAGGCCGTCCCTTCATCCAGCTCCAGTCCAGCTACTTCAGATCCAGACAGTTCCAAGGAAAATCACATCAGCTTCCAGGAATCCAGTTTTCAGCAATTTCAATCTTCAAGTTCATCACCTGGTAAATTTTTCCCTTGACTCTCTGATTCCATCAATTATTTTTCTTCTCTTCCAGATCTTGAGTTCAGGAGAAGCCAACCCGCCAAAGACCAGTATTGAGGGGCCATTGCGAAGATATCTGAGTCCGAGGATCCAACAATCTGCTCGGGAGAGTTCTTCCACCAAAATCTGTGAAGATCATTGTCTGTTAGGTAACCATCTCTTCTCTTTATTTTCTGTTCTGTGAAAGTTCGGAGCGAAACCCTAGGTTGGGGGTTTCTCAACCCCCAGCGATCCTTTGCTTCTGAACTACTCTGATAATTTAGTTCTCCTTAAATTGTGCTTTCAATTATCATATAGTATCTTTCAATGTTAGGTTAACTTTTCTTTGATTTGAAGGAGCCAACTTCTACAAACATATAAAAACAACAAAAAAATTAGTTAATCTTAATTTACTTCCGCATCGCATCCCTTTATTTGTCCTGCATCATTTTTGGTATCAGAGCCCAGTCTAGGGTTTCTGATTTGCTTGCTTGCTTGTTGATTGTTTTCTATTTTTATTTTGTCTGCTCGAAGTAGACTCCCCAGGACGTCCGGTCCTAGGAACTAAGCGAGGTGCAAGCCTCCTCCTCCCATTCTACGGGGTGCTCCTAGGGCGTGTAGGGGCATTGGGTTATAACTTCGTAGCAGGGATTATAAACGGGGAAGACAATCTAGTTGCAGCCCGTAATTACCTTGTTGTCTGAATTATTTCTCCCTTCATAAATCTCCGAATTACATGATTTTTGCTTCGTTGAAACCAGTATAATTGAACCTATTTTCCATAATTTTTCTGTGATTTGGTTTCGGTAAAAATTCTGAGCATTAAAATATAACTCTATTTTTATGTTCTGCAATTCAATTCTTTTTGGAGTGATCATCTCATAATTTACTTAAGGGCAATTGAGCATCTAAGATAAGGGGAGGAGTTGATTACCTCTCCTTAGCCCAAAACCACCATCCAATCATTCCAACCTAGACCTAATTTAAATCAGTGAGACCTAATTGCCCTAGTGGGCTAGGGACACCAATTGGTCGGGTCTAGGCTAGTGTTGAGTCAGTTTGCCGAGTTATTCTGTGTGTGCTTAGCACTCAGTGTCTAGAACGGTGGTTCAGGGATCCATTCCCAAAGGGCTTGTGTGCTGGTCCGCCTACCTGGCCAATCACTGATTGGTGTCTAGGATTGGCAATCAGGGACCTAACACTCCCCTTACACCTGCCTGGCTGAGTCCTGAGTTACTACAGGCTAGCTTGCCACTCTGATTGGGCATCTAGTTTGGACTCTAGGTCTAGTGATCCAGTAGTCGATTTAGTCTAGTCTCATTTTGTGTGCTTGCTTGAATCATCATGTCTACCAGAAATGGAGTGCCATATCAACCTGGTCAAACCCAACCTGATTTAGAGGCCATGATCAGAACTCTTACTGAAAGTATGGCTAAAATGAATCAGGATATGACAAACACTGTGGCCCAGTTTAGCGCACAAATTCATGAGGATCTTACCCAACTTAGGGACCGAGTCCAAGTACTTGAAGAACCTAGGCATCGGAATTGGACTCCTGACCCCGATTTTAATGTGCCTCAACCTCACCCACATCAGGAGCCTAGAAGGCCTTTATATAGAGATCCTGAACCTAATCATAGGAGGCCTGACCCAGAGCCTGAAGATAGAGATGATAGGTCATCAGGAACATCAAATTAGATGCACCCACTTTTGATGGTAGTCTGAACCCTAAGGTGTATTCTGATTGGGAGGGTGAGATGGACCAATACTTTGAGTGGTATGCTATGTCTGAGGAGAGGAAATACAAGTTTGCCAAGATGAAATTAGTGCGTCAAGCTAGGTTATACTGGGAGAACATTGAGCTAACCACTAGGAGATGGAATGTTGAGCCCATAACCACTTGGCAGGGTATGAAAGAAAAACTGAGAGATAAATACCTACCCATTTCATACCAGCAAAACCTGTTAGACCAATGGCAAAACCTGAAACAAGGAAACCGATCTGTCTCAGACTACATAGCTACTTTTGATGAATACCTAATGAGATGTGTTGTGAGGAAGCCCACGAAGTCACTTGTCTAGATTTAGGGCTGAACTGAGGGAAGATATCAAGAGAGAACTATTTCTGAGAGAGGTTACTGATCTAGACCAAGCCTACCAGATTGCACTGAACACTGAGAAATTTCAGAGAGGACCTATACCTTCTAGGGTTAGTGCCCCAATCCCAATGAATGGACCTAGCCAAGTTATCCCTAGTAAACCTTTTCAGGGTACTTCTACCCCTAGGCCCATGGACAAAGGTAAGGCACCTAACACCCAGAGAACCCTAGTTCAAATATCACCTATTTTAAGTGTCAGAAACCAGGTCACATTTCCAGTCAGTGTACTGCCATAGCCTGTTTCAAGTGTCATAAGGTAGGTCATGTTGCTAGTCAGTGCCCACGGAGATCCCTTTATATAGAAGAGGGAGAGAATGATAATTCCGAGCCCAGTGAGGAATTTGAAGAAGAAGTTATGAGGCCGGAATGAATTTGGTTGAGGAGTATGAAGGAGAGGAGGAACCCAATGAATCTGACCAATTAGGAGTTGTAAGATGCATCCTATCCCAGAATCTAGTTCAAGAGGATTGGCGTAGGACTAACATCCTACAGACTTTTCTTAAATTAGGGGATAAGGTATGTAAGATCATCATAGATAGTGGGAGCTGTGTAAATGCCATCTCTACTAGCACTGTCAAGATGTTAGGCTTAATCCCAGTTTCCCATCCCAACCCCTATAAGGTTTCTTGGGTAGATTCTACCTCCATACCCCAGTCTAGATGTCAAGTCCAAATCCAAATGCAATCTTATCATGAAAAGATTTGGTGCGATGTCTTACCCATGGGGGTGAGCAGTATAATTCTCGAAAGACCTTGGTTGTATGATCATGATGCCACCCTCTTAGGAAAATCCAATACCTGTGTCTTTAGTTTCAATGGGAAGAAGATTACGATCCATTCAGTTCCCCCTAAGGACAAGGTAACTAAAGGAGCCGGTAAGGTTAAGGAGATGAAAACTGGAGTGAACCTAATCAGTGCTAAGGATCTAGAACAAGAAATTCATAGTGGTTCACCCATCTGGATGTTGACTGCTAAGGAACTTAGAACTTCGGAACCCTCAGAGCCTCCTCAAGAAGTTAAACCTGTGTTAAAAGAATTTGAGGATGTCTTTCCCGATGATTGCCAGGCCACCTTCCACCTCTTAGGGATATCCAGCATGCCATAGATCTAATCCCAGAAGCGACTTTTCCCAACTTGCCCCATTACAGGATGAATCCATCTGAGCATGAAGAACTGCAAAAGTAGGTTGGAGAATTATTGAGGAAGGGGTTTATTAGAGAAAGTCTTAGCCCTTGTGCAGTCCCAGCCTTACTGACCCTAAAGAAAGATGGCACGTGGAGGATGTGTGTTGACAGTCGTGCCATCAATAAAA
This sequence comes from Areca catechu, assembly GCA_021397845.1. NCBI lineage: Eukaryota > Viridiplantae > Streptophyta > Magnoliopsida > Arecales > Arecaceae > Areca > Areca catechu. The sequence goes on from CM038038.1 coordinate 43,890,288, forward strand.
TTACAATCAAATATAGGTTTCCCATCCCTAGACTAGATGACATGCTTGATATGATGGCTGGTGCAATGGTTTTTTCTAAGATTGATCTCAAAAGCGGCTATCATCAGGTTAGGATTAGACCCGGGGATGAATGGAAAAATGCTTTCAAAACTAAGGATGGTCTTTATGAAGGGTTGTTATGCCTTTGGGTTGTCCAATGCCCCTAGTACTTCATGAGAATTATGACCCAGGTACTTAGAGCTTTCATAGGAAAATTTGTGGTGGTCTATTTTGATGACATCCTGATCTATAGTAAGACCCCAGAAGATCACCTAGGCCACCTTAGAGCAGTCTGCCAAGTTTTGAGGAATGATAGACTCTACGGTAATCTTAAGAAGTGTGAATTCATGACTAGTAGAGTTATCTTTCTTGGTTTTGTAGTAACCCCTGACGGCGTGGCGGCCGATCCTGAGAAGATTAGGTCCATAGTAGACTGGCCAGAGCCAACCAATGTGCATGAAGTTAGAAGTTTCCACGGCTTGGCTACCTTCTATAGGCGATTCATCAAGGGGTTTAGTACTTTAGCTGCTCCTATCACTGATTGTATTAGGAAGGGAGAATTTCATTGGACTAAGTCAGCCCATAAAGCCTTCCTAGATCTTAAGGATAAAATGACCCAGGCACCCATTCTGAGATTACCCGATTTTTCTAAAGTATTTGAGGTTGCCTGTGATGCTTCAGGTGTAGGAATAGGTGGAGTCCTAAGCCAAGAGAATCATCCCATAGCATTCTTTAGTGAAAAACTTAATGATGCTAAGCTTAGGTATTCTACCTATGATAAGGAATTTTATGCGGTGGTGCAAGCTTTGCGTTACTAGAGACATTATTTGCTACCGCAGGAATTTGTTCTATTTTCGGACCATGAGGCTCTTAGATTTCTGAACTCCCAAAAGAAGCTTAACCCTAGGCATGCTAAGTGGGTAGAATATATCCAGTCCTATACTTTTGTCCTGAAACATAAGGCTGGAGTTGAGAATAAGGTAGCTGATGCCCTTAGTCGCCAATCTCTGTTATTAACTTCTGTTAGAACTGAGGTCATAGGGTTTGAGCAAATCAAAGAGGAATATGAGTCTTGTCCGGATTTCACAACTGTGTATCAGGATCTAGTTCAAGGACCATCTAGTAATCACCAGGATTATACCCTTGTAGATGGTTTTTTGTTCTTCAAAAATAGGCTTTGCATCCCTAGAACTTCTCTTAGGGAATTTTTGATTTGGGAAATCCATGCTGGAGTTTAGCCGGCCATTTTGAAAAAGACAAGACCATTCTAGCTATTGAAGACCACTTTTTCTGGCCTAGCTTGAAAAGGGATGTAGCTAATATTGTAGCTAGATGTCGAACCTGCGCTGTTACCAAACAGCGAAAATAAAACACTGGCCTTTATACCCCACTCCCTGTCCCAGATCGTCCTTGGCAAGATGTGAGTATGGATTTTGTGTTAGGTTTACCTAAGACCCAGAGGAGACATGATTCTATCTGTGTCGTAGTCGACCGATTCTCTAAAATGGCCCACTTCTTGCCTTGTTCCCAAACCTTTGATGCGTCTAAGGTAGCCACACTTTTCTTCAATGAGATAGTTAGACTCCATGGCCTACCTAAGACAATCGTTTCAGATAGGGATGTCCGGTTCACCAGTTATTTTTGGAAGACCCTTTGGCATAAGTTAGGGACAAAACTTAAGTTTTCAACTGCCTATCATCCCCAAACTGATGGCCAAACTGAAGTAGTGAACCATAGCCTAGGAAATCTGCTGAGATGTCTTGTTGGTGAAAACACCAGAAATTGGGATTTATACCTACCAAGGGCAGAATTTGCGTACAATGACTCGGTCAATAGGTCTACGGGTAAGAGTCCATTTGAAATTGTACATGGGTACAAACCTCACACACCTCTTGACCTAGTCCCTTTACCTGTCCACACTCGAGTCCGAGTCTGCTGAGAATTTGCACAGCATGTAAAAGACTTGCATAAAGAAATTCATGCCAAAATAAATTTAAGTAATGAAACTTATAAGAAGTTGGCTGATACTCAAAGGCGAGTCAACTCTTTTGTTGAGGGAGACTATGTGATGATTAGGTTAAGGCCTGAACGATTTCCTCCTGGAACCGTTAGAAAGTTACATGCTAGGGAGCTGGACCATTTAGAGTGGTAAAGAGAGTAGGATCAAATGCCTATGTGCTCGAGTTGCCTCCAGAACTAGGCATTAGCTCTACTTTCAACATTACAGACTTAGTAGAGTACAGGGAGCCAGCTATGATTCCTAGTGAGCCTTTTGAGCCTAACCCTATCATTGAGAGTGATCCCGACCCTGTGTGTCCACCAACAAACTGGCCTGTGAGGAAAGAGTAGATTGAAAAGATCCTGGATGATCAGGTTATCTCTACTCGTAATCGAGGATACCAAAGGTACCTGGTCCGCTGGCAAGGAAGGCCAGATTCTGATGACTCTTGGATCTCCGAGAAGAATTACAAGAATTGGACCCAGACCTCTTGGAGAGATACCAGAGCCAACTTGAGCCTTACTCGACAGGGTCGAGTTCCTCCCACCTGGGAGAATTGGTGTGGGCACCAGACTCAGAAGAAGACTTCAGAGCTCCATCTGGATCTCTGATTAACCTTGCCCGAAGAATTAGGGTTTTGGTTTGTAATAAGAGTTGACTAGATCAACTCAATTTAGCTTGAGTCTACATTACCTGCATTTATTTTGTTGAGTCATGTTGACTCAGTAGTGGACTAGGGTTTCAACCGGGGATGTTACATTTTCTCCCAAGACCAAGCAAGTGGACACCACACTCCCAGTCCAGGGGGCGCCATATCCACATCCAGCAATCTTTGGTCCCCACTCCACAGATGGCAACTCCCTTCTTTCATGCACCAGATAAAGAGAAGAGCACAAATCAAGGGGGCGGCCAAGACTTTCCCAAGTGATTCCAAGCAAACAAGGGAAGAAGTTTTTCTTGGAATAGAATATCAAGGGGCGCCCATTACCTGCCAAAAACACCTAAAACAAAGATGGGAAGAGCCTTGACTTAGGGAGGAAGAAAAGGAGGAGTCCAAAAGAGTTCATCCAGGAAAGGAAGAAAATTTTCTTGAAAAATTCCAAGCAAGGTGGCGCCATCTACCTGCCATTTATAACCCAAATCCTAATTTTTGGTATTTTGGCCAACCATATGTAAGGGATTTGCCCTAATTTGGAGATCCCCTCCTTTAGTCCCACATGGGAAAATATAAAACCCTTCTCCCTTGTAAAGCATTATAAATTACATCCCTCTTGTAAGTTGAAATCAATCATATGAATGAAGAAAAATTATTTTGCTATTCTCTTGTGTTGAGTACCTAGGTTCTCTTTCTTCCGCACTATTCTAAGTGTTGAGCTCCGTGAGGGGTAATCCGGGTTCCATTGGAGCCTTGAGGAGGTGAGAGATCTCCATCTTTATCCAAAACCTTCGGTTAGCCACTTAAAAATGCAAAACCCTAGCCGCCCTTCATTATTTTCAATCCATCAAAACCTAGCTCCTTCCATCTCCCACGGCCTCTCTCTCTCTACAAGTCCAGGCCGTCCACCTTCATCCAGCTCCAGTCCGGCTACTTCAGATCCAGAGCAAGTTCCAAGGAAAATCACATCAGCTTCCAGGAGAATCCAGTTTTCAGCAATTTCAATCTTCAAGTTCATCAACCTGGTAAATTTTTCCCTTGACTCTCTGATTCCATCAATTGTTTTTCTTCTCTTCCAGATCTTGAGTTCAGGAGAAGCCAACCCGCCAAAGGACCAGTATTGGAGGGTCCATTGCAAAGATATCTGAGTCCGAGGATCCAACAATCTGCTCGGGAGAGTTCTTCCACCAAAATCTGTGAAGATCATTGTCTGGTTAGGTAAACCATCTTCTCTTTATTTCTATTCTGTTGAAAGTTCGGAGCGAAACCCTAGGTCTGGGAGTTTCTCAACCCCCAGCGATCCGTTGCTTCTGAACTACTCTGATAATTTAGTTTCCTTAAAATTGTGCTTTCAATTATCATATTAGTATCTTTCAATGTTAGGTTAACTTTTCTTTGATTTGAAGCCAACTTCTACAAACATATAAAAACAACAAAAAAATTAGTTAATCTTAATTTACTTCCGCATCGCATCCCTTTATTTGTCCTGCATCAATTTGCCACCATGGATATGCATGAAACAGTCTTCACTTATTTTATCAATGGTCATTCCAGGTGATAAGGGTCCAGGCATGATATTGATGTTTTCTTACAACCTTTAATAGATGAATTGAAAAAACTGTGGGAGGGTATCATTGCAATTGATGCTTCGAATGGCCAAACATTCAATCTGCGGGCTGCTCTATTATGGATTGTTAACGATTTTTCTGCATATGCTAATTTATCTGGCTGGAGCACTAAGGGACGAGTTGCATATCCTTCTTGTGGTGAATCAACCCATTCAATTTGGTTAAAACATGGAGAAAAGTTCTGTTATATGGGACATCGTCGATGGTTGGAGGCAAATCATCCATTTCGATTTCAGAAGGATTTATTTGATGGTACTATAGAGTTGGGATCTGCTCCAATTCTACCTTCTGGTTCTGATATTCGTAGACAAATGCTTGGTATCAGACACAGTTATGGCAAGATGACAAAGTCCTCTAAAAAGCGAGGAAGAGATGATGTTGAGACTTCGATACAAGAAGAAGTATCGGAGGAAGTCAATACTTGCACCTTAGATATGGCAGTGTTTGAGGATCTGGATAATTCTTTGAAGTTGAAAATGATAATGATATAATCACAGCAACTACCCATCAGCATACTAAACAATTATGGAAGAAAAGAAGCATATTCTTTGACTTACCTTATTGGGAGCATAATATACTCCGGCATAATCTTGATGTTATGCATATAGAAAAGAATGTTGTGATAATTTGATTGGAACAATATTAAATCTTGATGGAAAGACTAAAGATAACATGAAGGTGCGTCTTGATTTAAAAGAAATGGGCATCCGACATGAACTTTATCTACAAGTGCTTGCAAATGATAGAACTTATATCCCTCATGCATGTTTATACAATGTCTAGTCGAGAAAAAGATCTCTTCCTGACAGTTTTAAAGAATATCAAAGTTCCTGATGGATATGCCTCAAATATTTCACGATGTGTGAATCTGAAAGAGCGCAAAATTTCAAATCTTAAAAGTCATGATGGACATATATTAATGCAAGATATTCTTCCATTGGCTTTAGGTCATCAATGCCAAAACAAGTTATTACGATTATTTTTCAGTTATCATCATTCTTCAAGGCATTATGTTCTAAGGTTCTTGATCCTCAGGAGCTTGATCAATTGCAGTCTCAAGTTGTACTTACATTATGTCAGATGGAAAAGATTTTTCCTCCTGGATTTTTTACGATCATGGTTCATCTACTCATTCACCTAGCTTCGGAAGCTAAACTTGGTAGACCGGTATAGTACAGATGAATGTACCCTATCGAGAGGTAATGTTGTAAACTTAAATTTTATAATTTATATAACTTTTTCATTATTTAATGTGATAAAATATCATACTTTTTGAAGGTATCTTGTATGTTTGAAGGATTATGTGCGAAACAAAGCCATCCTGAGGGCTCAATAGCAGAGGGATATATTGCTGAAGAGTGTTTAACATTTTGTTCAAGATATCTCGAAGGTGTTGAGATTATTCAATCGACCTCAACGTCATGGTGATACAATGGAGAATACAGATCTATACAAATTTGCATCATCCGGAAGATTTATAGGAAAAGCTGAAAGTATTGTTCTTGACCATAAATCCATGTCACAAGCACACCGTTATGTATTGCTACATAGTGACATAATATCTGACTATCGCAGGTTAGTCTATCTACACATGGATAATACTAAATATTGACATGTTGTTGTCAAACTTATATTTTATTGACATGCAGTGAATTTTTATCTGTACAACGACAAGCCAATCATTCCACTCGTCCTAATCCAAGGATTGAACAAAGATGGTTGGTTGAGTTATTCCCTAATTGGCTTGCCAATCAAGTTAGTATATATAAGTCGTATAATAATTTTATATATTTTTAACATCGAATAAATGATCGATAATTGATATTATATTTTTTAGGTACTGTACTGATGGAGAAAAATAGTTCAGCAAAATTAATTGCACTTGCCAGAGGTCCAAATTTTATTATGAATAAATATAATGGTTTTATTATAAATGGCTTTAAATTTCATATTAAGGAGCACGAGAAACTTAGAAAAACTCAGAATAGTGGTGTTATGGTTGAAGCAGATGAAAAATCTTATTATGGTATACTTAAAGATATTTAGAGTTGGATTATTATGGAAATTTTAAAGTTGTATTATTTCGATGCGATTGGGTGGATATAAATACACCGAGAGGTTTGAAAAAGGACTCAAATGGATTCATACTTGTCAATTTTTCAAGATTGATACATACGGGGTGTTATTGAAGGATGATCCATTTATCTTTTCATCTCAAGCTCGACAAGTTTTTTATGTACAAGACTCGAAAGATAAAGAATGGGCTACTGTTATTAAGACAAACCTAGAAACTTGTATGACATGGGAAAAAGGGTGGAAGAAGAAGATGATGATACTTACACTCAGTGTATGCCTTATAATATTATACCGGATGATCATATAAATGATACAAACATTTGGTTAGGTTAGATTCCGAGGAAGGTACAACTTGTTGATTATGACAAGTAAGTAGTTTATAAGATGGTTTACATTTTTGCATTAATGATTATGTTATATTTTAAATTGCAATTCATTTCCGTTATAATTTGATTATAATGTTGACTAACTTGTTTTAAATAATGCTGGTTAGGTACACCATGCCTCGAAGGAAGCGATTAGCAGATGTACAGTTTCAGTTTTCCCAGACCGAGGCTGGTACTTCTTCATCACAGCAGCCCGAGGGGTGCAGATCAGTTTCACATCGGTCTGATAGCAGTCCATCTATTTCTGCACATCAGGCCGATGCTACTACCTCTACACCTCAGGACGATGCTATTCCCTCCGAGTTCGCACATCACGATCCTTCTATGGATCATCCTGATGATGAGCCTATCGTCGATGATATATAGATACAGGATACATAATTTAATAATTCTATCTCATTCAATTCATGAATATGCAATAGTTTGATATACAATATTCTGTTTTTTTTTTTGTAGGGATCTGGGAGACTCAGGCGTAGGCGAGGACCACATTAGTCCATGATGTGTGGCAGTTCCTGAGGGTGAGAGGATAGTGATAGAGTGCAACAAGCTAGAGCAGTCTATTAAGAAAGCTGCTAGCTTGTTGACTAGCTTTGGGGACAGTAGTACGCTGTGGTCAGCTATGTCCCCTAAATTATTCGAAGTGGAACGACATGCTTCCTACATATAAAATAGAAATGCTACGAGTTGTGCAGGTAAAAAAATAATATATTATTTTATATCTTAGGTTTTTAACAATTGAATGCTTATTTCATTTAATATTTATTTTATTGTTTAATTAAATTGTAGAGCAAGTTCGTTCTTCCTTCAGATTCATCTGATTTTGTGCTAAGTCTCTCAATCACAAGTGAAAAGAATATAGGGTGAAGTTGAAGAGAGACTACAAGCTAGAGGGTAGGACAGAGGAGCAGATTGTAGCTACCTGTCCTCCTGATGTTCACCCTCATCAGTGGATGGAGTTGGTGCACTATTGGTTCTCCGAGAGGGCACAGGTTGTGTAGCATCATCAAACACTTCAAAATTTATTAATTTTCACTTGTCATAATTATATTTATACAATATATAACATTGTTTTAATTTTATTTTGCAGACGTATTCTGATATTGGTAGAGCTACACGAGCTGCTCAGTCTGTTCCTCACACAGCGGGGTCCAAGAGTTATGCACGGCTCAGGCATGAGTTTGTATGTTCTCATCCCATGATACTTTTAGTATACTTTAGTTTAACATCATATATCATCATGTATCATGCATGTGCCATGTATAATGGTACAGGGATATAAGATGTGTTATTTTGAATTTTTTGTAATATTATTCTTTATATAGGTTGATCAGCAGGGAGGGAGCCTGGTGAGGTGGAGTTCTATCAGATAACTCACGTTCACCAGGATAGCAGTTTTGTTCGGGATGAGTCCAGAGATATATATGTATTTTTTATTTATGTTATATTATGATTTATATTTTATTTTTATTAAGTATAATATATGTATTTTTATAAATTATAGAATAGGGCTACCTCTATGATCTCGAGCGTGCTGGCGAGGGTTCATCATCTACACAGAGCAATCGCATCAAGGGCAAGGTATTCTCGGAGTTGATGGGACCGGAGCGTCCTGGACGAGTGAGGGGTTATGGGATTGGAGTTATCCCTACTCAGTTATCTGAGGTGCGTAGATATACTCGGGATACTAGAGAGAGTCATGATCAGTTACATGTTCGTCAGCTCCAGGAGGAGATAGCAGAGCTCCGACAGACACGTATGCAGACAGAGCAGAGATGCAGACCATTAGGTCTCAGCTAGAGCATGTTACATCTGTGCTGCATATGTTCATGTCATCTCAAGTAAGTAATTATTTATTAATTTTGTATGTATCTAATAATTTAGAATATATATAATGTATGTATTATAATTCCTGATGTATATCTTGTAGGTTCCTGGTGCATCTGCGAGTCGCTGACCTGACGACGACAACTCCCACGGATCAGTGATGCCATATGGTTTTTTATTATTTATGTATGTCTTTTTGTTTATTTGAACTTGGATGATATGTTTATATATATATAAAAAACTTTTATATTGGGTTTGTATTTGTGTTTGTGTATGTTGGATGTGATATGTGATACAGGTTTGAATATTTTCATCTGTTTGTGTATGTGGATGTGATACAGGTTTGAATGTTTCATTTTCATAATGTATACAGGATATGGATTTGTATATATGGTGGTTATATTTTTTTTAAAAAAAAAATCTACCGATGCTTTAAAGCTTCGCTAGGTTGGACCTGGCGATGCTTTAAAGCGTCGCTAGGTTTGGACCTGGCGACGCTTTAAAGCGTCGCTATACCTGGAACTGGCGACGCTTTAAAGCATCGCTATAACTGGAACTGGCGATGCTTTAAAGCATCGCTTATAACTAGAACTGGAGACGCTTTAAAGCATCGCTAGGGTTTAGTCTAGCGATGCTTTAAAGCATCGCTAAACTTAAAACTAGCGACGCTTTAAATGCCGACGCTTTAAAGCATCGATAAATAAAAATTTAGCGATGCTTTAAAGCGTCGGCAAATGCCGATGCTTTTTTGAAGCATCGGTAGGTGCGTCCCAACGCTTGCATAGGCGACGCTTTAGCGACGCTTTACAAAATGTCGGGAGATTATTTAGTGATGCTTAAAAGCATCGAAAAAGGTCAAAAAAAGCGTCGCTAAAGCCCAGATTCACTGTAGTGAGCCCAGCTTCAAAACCTAACATGATTCCTTCTAAACCTAGTTTTCTTTCCTTTTCTTACTTGCTATTTGATTGACCCTTGACATTTTGTAGGATCCCCGAGGTATTTCACCTCCCTAAAGGAGGTTTTCTTGCATCCGGAACCATCCAAATCATCCATCTAATCAAAGGAATCGAACTTCATCATCTAGACTTCAATCAGAGTGCTATGTGATCTCTTCGTCGAAAGTTCTTCAAAAACTGATTAGTAACATCCTTCCCTTCTTTTAATTTCTGATTTGATGAAGATAAGCTATCCTAATCTGGGAGTTTCTTATTTTCGGATCCTGAAATTATTATTTTACATGAGTTTGCCTGCGATGCGATGATTCTATGCATTGCTCTTCTTCTTGCTAGTCTTATTTTATTTGAAAATTTAGTTTACAAACTAAATTATAAAAACATTAAAAAAATTATTTTACTATTTTTCCTGCAGTTTAGCAATCTTAGAGTCATCCCGCATCAGGTTTGTTGACTCCGTTATTGATTTTGATGATTAACAAAATACTTAAGTATATTTGAGTACTAATAGTTCTTTAAAGTATATTTTTATTAGAAAAAGGTACTCATCAAAGTTGGCTGAATTGAATTGCTTGTCAATGTTTGAAGATGCCCTTTCTATGAATGAAACATTAAAGATTGATGGACTTAAGTGTTTGAGAATTGCATGAAAGGAATAAAGAGTCAAGTTCAAAGAAGATTCAGTAGAGTTTCAATCAAATTTTAAAAAGTTTCAGCAGTATCAACTCAAAGTATCGACTCACAGTTCAAGTGTTGACTCATGACAATACAAGTGTCGACTCAAGTCGATACGTAGAAAAGAGTTTCAAATAGCATGGTTGAAGTGTCGACTCATGATGCATAAGTTCGATCCTAAGGTCGACTCAAGGATCGACTCAAAGCCTGAGACAGATTTCTTACAAAACATGCTGAAATTAAGACTCAACTCAAGTGTTGACTCACTAGATGAAGTGTCGACTCACTTGAGATTTTAGATAGCTTCAAGGTAGAATTTTGAACTAGATATCGATTCATGGAATTTAAGTATCACTCTAAGTGTCGACTCACAGCATGAAGTGTCGACACTTAGAGTTCTGGAAATAGTAATGGCTAGTTTTTTCAAACACAGAACTCAACCCTTTTATCCCCTAACGGTAGTTCCACCTCTCCAACGGTTATAAACCATATTGTAAGCCTTAGGATGGTATTTAAGTGAATTAAATTCAAGGGAACATAAGAGAATGAATAGAGGAAGAGAAAGAGAAAGGAAAATAAGTATATTCACTCAAATTCTTCGAGAGCAACCACTTCTAAGCAAAAGAAGCTTCCAAACATTCAAAGCAATCAAGAGCATTTAAATCTAACAATTTTTTAGCATTGATTGAGGCTTCATCAAATTAAAGACAAGCATCTTCAACAAGCTTCAAAGAGATAAAAGCTTTTATTTAGAAAGCTTGATTGTATTCTTTACTTTCATTTACTTTATGTATCAAGGTTTTTGGTCAGCCTATGGTTAGCCTAGTTGAAATCCAAGAAGATTTTGGTTAGCCTAGTTGAAAACCAAGAAAGTTTTGGTTAGCTTTGAAAACCAAGAGTGTTCTTTTAGTCATCCTAGTAAAAACCAAAAGGGGTTTGATTAGTGAGCCCGGAAAACTAATCGATTGTAATCGAGAGTGATATAGTGAATTTCTAAGTGAAACATAGGAAGTGGATGTAGGGCCTCGGAGTGCACCGAAACACTATACTTACTTGTATTGTGGTTGATTATCTCTTCTTTACTTGCTCTTACTTTCATTGCATTTAATTTTTGCTGCATACTCTTTAAGAGCACACTACATTTTTCATCTCACTAGCACTTGAATTGATATTAAATTGGCATACATACTTGCAAATAATTTTAGAAACCCAATTCACCCCCCTCTTGAGTTGCTACTAGACAACAAGGGAATCAGAGCCATGTTCCCAGTATATAGATCTAACCACCTTGAGTAAAGATCTATGGCAGCCCCACTTGGTACTGGTGTAGTTAAGGGACAAGCCTCAAACAGATCCCCTTTCTTTAATGGCACAAATTACACTTATTGGAAAACATGAATATATGCATTCTATAGATTATAGTTTATGGAAAGTAGTGGATAAAGGTCCTCATATTCCTTCGGTTATGGTTAATGGGTTTCCATCCCAAAGCTTGAAGAGGATTGGGATGAAAATAACATCAAACAATCCAAGATCAATGCGATAGCAACGAATCTCCTTTGTTATGCATTGGACCCTAGTGAATTTAACAGGATTTTCACATGCACTTCAGCCAAAAAAATTTGGAACACACTTAAGGTCACTCATGAGGGTACCAATCAAGTGAAAAATATAAAAGTTAACATGCTTGTACACACTATGAGATGTTTCACATGGAACCAAATGAATTTATCACGAACATGGTACACTAGGTTCACAAATATTATTAATGGCATGAGAAGCCTTGATAAAATTATGTCTAATGTCGATCTTGTGAACAAAATACTCAGGTCTCTACCAACATCATGGGATCGAAAAGTGATAGCCATTCAAGAAGCCAAAGATATTAATAAACTTCCATTGGAGCAATTGGTAGGTTCACTCATGACTTATGAGTTGAACTTGAAACAAAAAGTAATGGATATGGACAAGAAGAAAAAGGGTATAGCTTTCAAGTCTACAACACAAGAAGAGTCTTCAAATGAGGAATCAGAAGAAAAAGAGAATGAGGATGATGAAGCACTATTAGCAAGAAATTTTAGGAAATTCATGAGAAAAAAGAAATTCCCTTACAAGAAAAGTTTCAACCAAGCAAGAAAAAAGAAAAAACATAGAGAAAGAAAAAGACAAGTGATGAGGTACAGGATTCTACATGATGTAGGATGATATGCAAGCGATGAACATGAAGATAATCAGATTAAAGCAAACAATGATTTCAAGTTTTTTTTAGTGATTGATTCCCAAAAAAGAGACTAAACTATGATGCTGGACTATTTATGCATGCTAGTTATTTTTTTGTTGTTAGGCATTAAGTTAGAAGTTTGTATCCTGAATTTCAAGCTAAGATATTAAGTAAAAAAATCTATATAAAATCTGAAGCACATGCATGCAGAAATAAATCCTAAAAGTGAAGAAGTAGGACTGCCAAGGCTAAGAAGCCCTAGTTTGGACTAGCTCTTCTGCAATACCACTACTAGAGGAGTCTAGGGGGTGTACCTGGTAGAGATTTGGAGATCAATCCATGAAGAGTTTGCTCTACACTCTCAGATGTGGCCTAGAAAAACAAGTTGGAGACCTTGCGGATCCGTGGCTTTCAATCCGGTGACCCAAAAGTTGCTTAGATAGAATCCTTGGATTTGTGAACTCTGAGGGACCTACAAATCACCTAACATAGATTAGAAAACAAGGAAAAATAAGGTTAAATTGTTGAAAGAAGAAGGAAGGAAGAAGTTTGAAGAGGGCAGCAAAGAAAAGAAGAGGGCTAGCAGCTTGGAGGCAGGGTGCAGGGATCACACAGAAACCCTGAGGGATCACATAGATACCCTTATCTCATAAAAAAAATTCACACAAAATTGTTGACCCCATAAGTGATTTTGATAATAACCAAACATTGGAGCATGTATATTTATTTTTGACAACTCTTCAAGTGTTTTACAAGTTTTGTATGATGAATTAAATATTCAAACTTCAACTCCTACACCTCTATTTTCTGTTTGAGTTATGTTGTAATGTGTTTTTTGTAAAGAAGAACCAATGAAAAAGCTAAGAAAAAATCATGTGAAAAGGGTTACTTCTGTGTGTGTGTGCCTTGAAATGTGCCTTGAAATTAGTTTTGAGTTGGTATGCTTGAAAATGTAAAGAATTGGTAAGAGTTTTTCTTTAAGTTTAAATGTAAAAATCCTGAAGAAGATACTCGAGCTGACCCAACTTGTTGAAGAACCGACTTCGTTTACTAGCACGCAGCAAGGATTCTGGAATGTAGCAATCCGAGCCGATTCGATGGAAAGCAAGCTGACTCTAGTGAATCTGAGTCGACTGGAATCAGTCCAAGCCGACTCCTCCAGAGTTCCATTTCTGAAGATTTCTGAGAACAGCCAGGCGAGCTGACCCGAACCAGAAAGATCCAACTTTGCCAGACCTAATTTTGAAGACATAAGAAAGCGAGCCAACCCGAACTGTATCGAGCCGACTCTTCTAGAGTGAGGTTTTCCAAACCTGAGAAGAAGAGCTGACCTAAGCTGAAAAGAGCCGACTCCTCGAGTTCAAGTTTTTCAAAGATTCAAGTTCGAGCCGACCCAAGCTATCAAGAGCCGACTCATCCAGAGTGATGTTTTATGCCCTAAGACAAAGAGCCGACTGCACTGAAGATTTGGTGACTCGATCTACCGACTCAAAGGATCCAAGCCGACTTGAAAGAATCCGAGCTAACTCGAACGTCGTTTCCAGGTATCTAATGGCTAGTTCCAGAATCTGTTTTTGAATGCCAAAAAGTGCTCCAACGGTCACAAGTCATATTCCAACGGTCAAAAACATCTCTAACTACCTGGAGTGATGGAAAACCATATATTTGAAGGACTTGAATATCCAAAAGACAATGCTTGACAAGTTTTTGAAAAGTTCTTCAAAGTTAAGAGAGCTTCATTGAATATTCTACCTACCAACAGCAAATGAGCACGAGAGCATTCAAGCTAGTCTTCAAGTCTTCATCGACTCTGATTTGAAGCTTGAAGCAACTTTGGGAAGAAGCCACTGAAGTAATTAAAGCCTACTCAAATGCATTCAAGTGGACTTCCATCAAGCTGCACCGGCAACTATCCGACAAATTAAATTTGTCATTTTTGTTATATTTATTTAAATTCAATTTTGAATTGTTGGATTATTGGTGAGCCTGGTTGAAAAACCAAATAGGTTCTTGGTGAGCCTTCATAAAAATCAAGTGTTGGGTTCTTGATGATCATGGTAAAACAAAGTTAGGTTTCTTTGGTGAGCCTGTTAAATCAAAAGGTGTTGTGTTTTCTTTGGTGATCCCATAAAACCAAAGTGTAGAGGTTTTGGATTGTGATCCTGTAAAATAATCCTACTGTATTCAGATGTAAATATAGTAAAAATTCCAAGTGGTATCTTAAGTAGTGGACGTAGGAGCTGGGTTGCTCCGAACCACTATAAATTTGGTGTGTTTGTGTTGTGCTTTTTTACTCCTTTTTAGCTTTTGCAATTTATAACTCTGTCCAGCACCTAACCCTTCTAAGAGATTTTAATTGCACATTACTTGCTTTAAATTTTTAAATTCCCAATTCACCCCCCTCTTGGGTAGCCACCTGGGCAACAACTGGTATCAAAGCAGTGTCTCTGATTATACTAGAGTAAAGATTGATGGCTCATCCCATAAGTACATCTCTGGCAAAAGGCCAGTCAACCAATAGATCTCCACTCTTCACAAGCACGAATTATGCATATTGGAAAGCATGAATGAAAATCTATATTTAAGCTATTGATTTTTAATTATGGAAGGTCATTCTTAAAGGGCCAAGTATCCCCATGATCAAAGTTGATGGCGTGGATGTCCCTAAGCCTAAAGAGGACTTGGATGAACACGACATGAAATTAGGAAAATTAAATGCCAAAGTAATGAACTTACTTTACTGTGCTTTGGATTCAAACAAGTTTAATCGAATTTCCATTTGCTCTTCAGCGAAGGAAATTTGGGATAAACTTGAGGTGACCTACGAAGGAACTTTTCAAGTGAAAACTTCAAAAATTAATCTTTTAGTGCACAATTATGAACTATTAAGATGAAGCCTAATGAAAGTATTTCTGCCATGTATAATAGATTTACAGATATTATTAATAGTTGAAAAGTCTTGGCAGGGTATACTAAATGTTGATTGAGTATAAAAAATTTTGAGATCACTTCCTGACAAATGGGATCCTAAAGTCACTGCCATCCAAGAAGCCAAAGACCTGAACATTTTATCAATGGATGAATTAATGGGATCTCTCATCACACATGAAAGAACCATGCAGCATAGAACGGATGATGATCAGAAAAAGAAGAAAAAAATTGCATTCAAGGCTACATTAGAATCAAAGGATGATGAAGAGATGGAAGATGACTCCTCCTCCGAAGATGATCTTGAAGATGAATACATTGCAATAGTCATGAGGAGATTCAGAACGTTTATGGAAAAGAAGAAAAGAAGGTTTAACAAAAAATTCCAAACGAGAAGAACATTCCAAAGAAAAGGACAAGGACAAAGACAAAGATAAGGAACAAGTCCCCACCTACTATGAATATAAGAAACCAGGGCACATCGTCTGGACTATTCTCAATTAAAGAATTTTT
This sequence comes from Areca catechu, assembly GCA_021397845.1. Lineage (NCBI taxonomy): Eukaryota > Viridiplantae > Streptophyta > Magnoliopsida > Arecales > Arecaceae > Areca > Areca catechu. Next base: position 43,906,188 of record CM038038.1, read on the forward strand.
TTATAAAGAAAAAAAAGAAAGCGATGGTTGCCACATGGAGCGACAGTGAGACTCCACTTCAACTGAAGAAGAAAAGACCATGAAAATAGCTAACTATGTCTAATGGATCTCGAAGATGAGAATGTCATGCAGCCTAGAAAATGAAAAAAAGATGGTATCTCGATAGTGGCTGTTCAAGGCATATGACGGGTGACAATGATCAGTTCATCACCCTAGAAATGAAAGGAGGTATGGTTACTTTTGAAGATAATGGCAAGGGAAAAATAATCAGGATTCGTAAGATCAAAATAACCCCCTGTACGTTCATTGAAAATGTATTGCTAGTAGATAAGTTAAAGCATAATTATTAAGTATTAGTCAATTGTGTGATAAAGGCTTCAAAGTTATTTTTGAATCATCTATGTGTATAGTAACAAACTCTCTTGATTTTGGTAGTAAATTCATTGGACATAGACTTGGAAATATTTATGTGGTAGATCTGAATGATCTTGCCATGACAAGTAGTTCAAGTTTAGTTGCAATGAAAGCTAAGACCAAGGAGTCTTGTTTATTATGGCATAGAAGATTAGGTCATGCTAGCATGCATACTATTACAAGTTAATTTCAAAAAATCTTGTTAGAAGCATACCTAAGTTTAAAGTTGATTTTGAACATGTCTGTGATGCATTCCAAATGGGTAAACAAACTAGGAGGAGGTTTAAATCAAAAAATATGATTTCATTGTCTAGACCTTTAGAACTACTTCACATGGACTTATTTGGACCAACTAGGACCATAAGCCTAGGAGGTATGAAATATGCCCTTGTGATTATAGATGATTTTTCATATTTACATGGTTTTATTTATCGCTCACAAAGATGAAACTTTCAAATATTTAGAAAATTTCACAAAAAGGTTTCAAATCAGAAAAAATCTCTCGATAATTTCAATTAGAAGTGATCACGGCACTGAATTGAAATCAATTTTTCAATGATTATTGCACTGAAAACGGCATTGATCACAACTTCTTGCTCCTAGAACACCACAACAAAATGGTGTTGTAGAGAGAAAAAATAGAACTTTGAAAGAAATGGCCGAACAATGTTATGTGAGATAATCTTCCAAGAACTTTTGGGCAGAAGCGGTGAACACTATGTGTTATATTAAACCTCATTTGATCCATCCTATTTTGAAGAAAACCTCCTATGAGCTATGGAATGAAAAGAAACCCAATATTAATTATTTTCATGTGTTTGGATGCAAATACTTTGTGCTTAATAATAGTAAGGATAATCTAGGAAAAATTGATGCTAAATCTGATGAAGCTATTTTCCTTAGTTATTCTCTACATAGCAAAGCATATAGGTTTTTAATAAAAGGACTCTTACTGTTGAAAAGTCAATGCATGTTATATTAAATGAAACTAACCCTTCACCATCTAGAAAAGATGAGTGTATTAACAATGATGCAGATCCATTCAAAAGGAGATGGAAGATATGAGTATTCAAGAAAGACCAATTGAAGAAGGAGAAGAAACGGTAAGTAAGGATCATACCGATCTATTAACTGAATGGAGGTATGCTACTTCCCATCCTAAAGAATTAATCATTGGTGATCCTTCTCAAGGCATTAGGACTAGGTCTGCACATAGGATTGCACATGATTACCTAGCTTGCATATAGGATTGCACATGATTACCTAGCCTTTGTATCTCAAATAGAGCCTCACACTTTAGAAGAAGCAGAAAATGACCCAAACTGGATGTTAGCCATGCATGAAGAACTGAACCAATTTGAAAGAAATAAGGTTTGGACATTAGTTGATAGACCTAAAGACCACCCAATTATAGGAACCAATGGGTATATAGGAATAAACTAGATGAACAAGGAAATGTCATTAGAAACAAGCTAGATTAGTGGCTAAGGGATATAGTCAAGAAGAAGGTATTGATTTTGATGAAACTATGCACCTGTAGCAAGACTAGAAGCCATTAGATTATACTTGCATTTGCTTGCTACATGAACTTCAAACTTTTTCAAATGGATGTGAAAAAGTGCATTTTAAATGGTTTTATCGCTGAACAAGTTTTGTAGAACAACCACTGGTTTTGAAAATCATGCCTTTCCAAACCATGTGTTTAAACTTAAAAAAGCTTTATATGGTTTGAAAAAAGTCCTTAAAGCCTGGTATGATAGACTTAGCATTTTCTTGATTGAAAATGATTTTTAAGAGAAAATGTTGATAAAACTCTTTTTATCAAAAAAGAAAAACAATGATATATTAGTTGTACAAATTTATGTTGATGATATTATCTTTGGTGCAACTAATGAAAGTTTTGTGAAGAATTCGCTAAGCTAATGCAGGGAGAATTTGAAATGAGCCTAATGGGTGAACTTAATTACTTCCTTGGTCTTCAAGTAAAGCAAACAAAGGAAGGAATCTTCATCAACCAAGCCAAAACACCAGGAAATCATTAAGAAATTTGGGTATGGAGACAAGCAAACAAATGAACACACCCATGAGCCCATCTTGCAAATTAGACAAAGATGAGAGTGGATCCAATGTCGATCAAAAGCTAATAGAGGGTGATGGATCTCTATTATATTAACTGCCAATAGACTAGATATATCTTATATAGTGTAGTGTGTAGTGCTAGATTTTAATGTAATCATAAAGAAACACATATGCTTGCTGTTAAAAGAATATTGAGATATTTAAAAGGTACAAGTAATATAAGTCTTTGGGTTTCAAAAGAATCATCTTTGAATTTAATTGGATTTTTGATGCTGATATGCTAGTTGTAAAGTTGATAGAAAACCACTAGCGGCAATGTCAATTTCTAAGGTTGAATTTAATCTCATGGCACTGCAATAAACAAAACTCCGGTAGCACTGTCTACTACTATTGAGGCAGAGTATGTTGCTGCAGGAAGTTGTTGTGCACAAGTGTTGTGGATTAAACAACAACTAGAAGATTTTGGTGTTTCACAATGCAAAATTCTTATCAAGTGTGACAACACAAGTGCTATAAATCTAACAAAAAATTCTATTCAGCATTCTAGGACTAAGCACATAGAGATTAGACATCATTTTATTAGAGACCATGTTTGAATGATGACATTGAATAGAATTTATCCCAATAAAAAAATAATTAGCTGACATCTTTACTAAGCCACTGAATCATGATAGATTTGAATTGCTTAGAAGAGAATTAGGGCTTTGTGATCCTATCTAGATTTAGTCAATCCAATTTCCTTCAAAATTAAGGAAAAATTATTTAGAAAACCTCCTACAATTATTCATGATTTCTTGAACAACTTTTCTTGAATTTTCAATTGTATCAAATTCAATTTCTGAATCATTTGATTTTATGTGGAAAGTTTCTATTCAAGTCGCTCGAGCAATTTTCTCTGGTGGAGCCGGCTTGAATGTCTGAGTTCTCTACCTATCGCTCCGGTCGAGCCGACTAAGTCTTTGCCTAGCCAACTCGGTGTTCAAATTATTCTGAGTTTGCTCTGGTCGAGCCAACTCGGATGTTTCTAGGGTTGGGTGAACTGACTCGAAAGTTAGGAAATCACTATTTAGATAGTTCTGAACTGTCTTTTCTAAGTACTTCACTCTTCTTACTTACTTCAAACTCACTCCACTTTCTCGGAAACTTTACCAAACTCCCAAAAATCATTTCCTAGAGCCTAAAATTCCTTAATCCCTCTGCAATGGCTTCTTGAAGATTTGCGAGGAAGGTTCTTCAGATTGGTGAATCAACCGCTTGCAGTATAGATGTAAAAGATAAAGGAAAAAAGAGGAAAATATCTGCTCCAGTACAACAAGATGAAGAAACTCATCCTCCTAGACAGCGTGTCTCAATGGTCAACCAGCCTGTCACTTACGGAAGAAGGATCGACTTTGCATTCCTAGAAGAAATGGAAATGAAAATTGGAAAATGGATAGAGAGTCAAGGCTGGAAGCACTTCTGCTTTTTGGACATCTTAACCTACACTTCACTGGTATGGATTTTCTACAAAAATATAGTCATTAAAGAATTTCACTTGGAATCTACTGTCAAGGGAAAGATAGTAATGGTGGATGAAGAGAAATTGGGCAATTTGCTCCGAATGCCTACGAACGGTGCCACTGAGCTTCTTCTACCGGACAAGGAACATATTCTAAAGTTGATTCTGGAAAAAGAAGATGTGAGCACAGTTCAGCATATACAAGCCAATTTATTATCGAAGGAAATGAGGCTTCCGCACAGTATGATCAGCAGAATATTTCTTCCCGGAACTGGCCGCTTTGATTGAGTCAGTGAGAAAGATATGATCTTTATGGGATACTTGATTGAAGAAAGGCCTCTCAATCTTCCTTATATAATGATGATTCAGATGGCTGAAGCAGCAAGAAAAGTCAAAGCCTGTCTACCCTACGGTATGGTTTTCACTCAATTATTTGAAGAAGTAGGAGTTTACTTAACCAATGAAATAGGCAAGTCATTACATCACTTTGATATCTACTCCTTCAATTCACTGAAAAGAATGGGTTACAAGCTACAAGAAGGAATATGGATAAAAAGGATGCCTAGTCAGGTTGCTGCTACCTTTTCTGATGATGATGAAGCTGCTACTGAAGAAAGGACTGAAGGCACAATAATTACTCCATCTGACCTCAAGAAGATAATATTTTAGAAGAAGGAAGAAATTTCAAGCTCATTAACAGATCACATGAATTCTGCAATTGATGAAATGAAAAGAACAGTTAATGCAAGCCTGTAGGATTTGAGATCTGAACAAAAGCTTCACCAACAGAAAATTGAAAAGAAAATTGAGGATTTTAAGGAAGAGATCAGAAGCATCCTACTACAATCCCAAAAGGAAACAATTCTCACTGAAGATGCTCCTGAACAGATCATCAAGGAGTCACTTGACATTCCTATTCCTATTCCTTCATCTGATCCACCCAAAACTGTTAAAATTAAGAAGAAACCCAAAACCAAGAAGACTAAAGTTCTTAGAGCCCCTGTTAGAACTAGGTTCAGGGATTTAAGGTTTAAACCCCTGAAAACTAAGACTTTCGATAAAGTTATAGAGGTAGGCTCCTCTTCTTCAACTGAGGAAGAAGAAGAATAGTTCATTTGGTTAGTCCTTTGGGTGTAGTTCTGATTTTGTTAATGTTCTGAATATTATCTTTTAAATTTGCAATATACTTTCTTTCATACTTTGTATGCCAAACTTATCAATGAAATGAAAATTTCTTTAGCAATTTCATTGGTTGTAACATAAAATGTTTTGATACTACTATGATGAAATTTTAATTAGAATTCAAATTTGAGAATGTGAAATTATCTCAAACAAATATTAAAAACTTTCTCAATCTATTTTAAAATCTGAGCTTTATTTGAAACAACCTTTTTGATGACTGACAAAAAGGAGGAGAAATAGGAAATTTCCTACAAACTATTCTTAAAGTGCATAAAAAGAATTAAAAGGGGGAGCACGAAAATGATAGTATTCAAAAAGACTTAATGCTTAATTGCTTTAAGACCTAGAGAAAGGGGGAGATTCTCTTGAAATGATTTTGCTCTAATTGATATTCAAATTAATTTAAATGCTCTGATTACTTTTGTCATTTTTTTTAAAATTCTCTGATACTCCATGTTTTGCGCTAATTATAACATTATGAGGCATGAAAAGTTTAGCACTTTGATGATATACAATAACATCATCTCTTGAGCTCTGATACTTATTTACCAATTCAATTAGCTCTAATACATGTGAATAATTAATTTTCAAATACTTTCATACATGTAAAGTGTAAAGATTTTTCATGCCCAATGTTTTGTCATCGTCAAAAAGAGGGAGATTGTTGACCCCGTAAGTGATTTTGATGATTACAAATATTGGAGCATGTATATTTATTTCTGACAACTCTTCAAGTGTTTTACAAGTTTTTGTAAAACGGATTAAATGTTCAAACTTCAACTCCTACACCTCTGTTTTTTATTTGAGTTGTGTGTAATGTGTTTTGTAAAGAAGAACCCAATGAAAAAGCTAAGAAAAAATTATGTGAAAAGGGTGTTACTTGCTATGTGTGTGCACTTTCAAATTAGTTTTGAGTTGGTATGCTAGAAAATGTAAAGAGTTGGTAAGAGTTTTTCTTTAACTTCAAATGTAAAAATTCTAAAAGATACTCGAGCCGACCCAACTTGTTGAAGAGCCGACTTCGCTTATTGGCACGCAGCAAGGATTCTGGAATGCAGCAATCCGAGCCAACTCGATGGAAAGCGAGCCAACTCTAGTGAATCCGAGTCGACTGGAATCAGTCCGAGCTGACTCCTCTAGAGTCCCATTTCTGAAGATTTCAGAGAATAGCCAGGCGAGCCAACCCGAACCAGAAAGAGCCGACTCTGCCAAACCTAATTTTGAAGACCTGAGAAAGCGAGCTGACCTGAACTGCATCGAGCCGACTCTTCCAAAGTGAGATTTTCCGAACCTGAGAAGAAGAGCTGACCCAAGCTAAAAAGAGCTGACTCCTCGAGTTCAAGTTTTTCAAAGATTCAAGTTCAAGCAACCCGAGCTATCAAGAGCTGACTCGTCCAGAGTGATGTTTTGCATCCTGAGACAAAGAGCCAACTGCACTGAAGATTTGGCAACTCGACCGATCAACTCGAAGGATCCGAGCCGACTCGAAAAAATCCAAGCTGACTCGAACATCATTTCCAGGTATCTAATGGCTAGTTCTAGAATTTATTTTTGATTGCCAAAAAGTGCTCCAACAGTCACAAGTCACATCCCAACAGTCAAAAACATCTCTAACTGCCTTGGAGTGATGTAAGACCTTATATTTGAAGGATTTGAACATCCAAAAGTCAATGCTAGACAAGTTTTTGAAAAGTTCTTCAAAGTTAAGAGAGCTTCATTGAATATTCTACCTACCAACAGCAAATGAGAACAAGAGCATTCAAGCTAGTCTTCAAGTCTTCATCAACTATAATTTGAGGCTTGAAGCAACTTTGGGAGGAAGAACCACTAAAGCAATTAAAGCCTACTAAGTGCATTCAGGTGGACTTCTATCAAGCTGCACCAGCAACTATCCGACAAATTGAGTTTATCATTTTGTTTGTATTTATTTAAATTCATTTTTTGAATTATTGGATTATTGGTGAGCCCGGTTGAAAAACTAAATAGGTTCTTGGTGAGCCTTCATAAAAATCAAGTGTTGGGTTCTTGGTGATCCTGGTAAAACCAAGTTAGGTTTTTTGGTGAGCCTGTTAAAACCAAAGGGTGTTGGGTTTTCTTGGTGATCCCGTAAAACAAAGTATAGAGGTTTTGGATTGTGATCCTGTAAAACAATCCTACTGTATTCGGCTGTGAATATAATGGAAATCCCAAGTGGTATCTTAGGTAGTGGACGTTGGAGCTGGGTTGCTCCAAATCACTATAAATTTGGAATGTTTGTGTTGTGCTTCTTTACTCCTTTTTAGCTTCTGCAATTTATAACTCTGTCATAGCACCTAACACCTTCAAAGAGATTTTTAATTGCACATTACTTGCTTTAAATTTTTAAATTCCCAATTCACCCCCTCTTGGGTAGCCACTTGGGCAACAAAAACTCACACATAAAGTTGAGAAGAATTCAAGAAATTTTCATGTTCATTAACATTAAAACATACAAGAGGGGGTGGGGTATTTATAGATATTTCCCTGTCCTCTACTTGTTAGGTAGAATTACAAATTTGAGTGGGAGAGGGATTACAAAATTGCTTAGAACTAGGAGTATACAATTGAGTAGAACTAGAACAAAATCTCCTTGCTTTATTTGGACTTCTCTCCTTCTTTGACTTGGTCAAAATCTCCCTCTTGGGCTTGAACTTTAGGGCAGCAAGGGTGTCTTCCAATTGGGCTTTGGGTGCATGGGCTTGATTCAAGGCTTGGGTGGCCTCCATAGTTGGCGCATGGGCTTGGTACTTGTCCCCTGGTGGGCTGGAAACTCCTGGGAACCCATTTGAAGTTGGACTGGAATACACCTAGGGCACCATGGGATTCACTTGAAATTGGACTTCTAGGCTAAGATGCCTGGAAGAAGAATATGCATGGAACCTTCAAGTAGAGAGACTTCATGGGCTTCTACTTTGAGGCTGGTTCTCCTCCTCTTATATAAAACTGGACTTCTACTTGCAGGACTCAAGGTGACTGACTAGGATTGAGATAACTCAATTGGACTTCTAGTCTCAACTTACTACAGGACTCAACTTACTTAATGGACTGGATTAATTACAAAATTGACACATAATTAAGACCTCAAAATTGATAAATGGCTCATAATGAGCTGACTCGATCAACTAAGCTTGAATGTAATCCAAAGCTTGACTCATGAGCCCTAATGTCATTAGTTGACTCTAGATACAGGACTTAAGTGTAATAGAGCTCAAAGCCCAAATATAGGACTTAATGGGCACAATCGGGCTTAACTGATCAAAACCCTAATTATAGGACTTCAAGTGACTCAACTGACTTAAGCCCTACTTACAAGAATCAAAGGGCAACAGGACTTGATTATTGGACTCAAAGATAAAATTGGAATCATGGGTAAGGAACTCAAAACTCAGGGATCCATAGTGATCTAGGGTTGACCTGATGTCCCCATCAATTCTCCTAGGGTGGGAGGAACTCAACTCCGTCGAGTAAGGGTCACTCAGGCTCTGGTATCACTCAAGGAGGTCTAGGTCGAGGTGCTATAAGTCCTCTCGAGTAATCCACAAATCATCGAATTTTGGTCGACCTTTGCTATGGAGGTCCAGGTATCGTTGATAGCCGCAGCCCCCGGTCATGATAGCTTGATTGTCCAAGATATGCTTGATCTGTTTTCCTCTCTTAGGCCAATTTATAAGTGGACACTCTAGGTTAGGTTTGCTCTCAAAGGATGGAGTATGTCCAAAAATCTCACTAGGAATCACTGCCAGTTCCCTATACTCAACTAAGGTCCGTGATATTAAAGGTAGAGCTAATGCCTAAATCCAGGGGTAGATCAAGCACATAGGCATTGGTCCTTCCTTCTTTATCACTTTAAAGGGTCCAGCTCAATGAGCATGAAGCTTCTTAACCATAACAAAATCTCCTACATTTAATTTCTTGGCTCTCTTCCAAGAATTAGCCAGTTTCTTATATGTTTCATTATTAGTGCTTAATACAGATATTTAACATGAGGCACCTGTGACTCTACTAACACCTAACAAAGTACATACTCAACTAAGCATTCTTATTGAGAGGAATTTTATTGGACTCTTATAGGCCTAAACCTAACAGACTATAGGCTCTCTAGGTTTGACCCTGGTTTGGCATGCATATGAAAATTTACAATGAACTTCTAGTAAATGTCATAGAGTATGCCAGAAGTAAAATGCAAACCTAACATGCGCAATGAATGTATACAGTATGCTAATCTTAACAAAATGCAATCTAATGATCCTAGAAATGATGGAGGTTTCTAGAAAGGGCAGAAAATAAGAGGTTGATTCAGGATTAGTCTGGTAGGGTAAGAAATAAGAAGATAGTTCAGAGTTAATCAGAAGAGTAGAATACAAGACGGGGTTTCAGGGATGAGTCCTAGACTAATGAGGTTGACCTTATGGGTTGAGGTATATCTAAGGGATTTGCATAATGGAAGAATGGGTCACTAATCTTAATGAAGATATCTTCAATGGGAACTACATGAGGGATTCATCCTGAGGGTACTGATAAGCCAAATCCTCAATAAAGTCTTCTGGTTCATGAAATTTAAGACTGGGTTCTATAATTCAGCTTTCTTCTATGGCTCCTCAGGTAAGATTCTAACAGTAGTATCTAGGTTCTCTTCCTCTAATTGTACTTCCACTACAGGTTCAGTTGGGTGTGGTCAGGGTTAGCTAACTCTAGATTGGATTCAATCTAGGTATGGTCAGGGTTAGCTAATTCTAGGTTGGCTTCTACCTAGGTATCAACAGGGTCAACTAATTCTAGGTCTTCTATAAGGAACTCTTCTTCTCCCTCATACTCGTCCACTAAGCTCTCATCAGCTTCATACTCCTCTATCAGACTTGGATCAGCCTCATATACTTCTACATTGGGTTCAGACTCATCTCATCAAGCTCACCTAGGTGTAGGGCGCTGACTGGACACTGGCTTACAAAATAGCCTGGTTTGCAATATCTAAAACACACACTCGAGGGATTGGAACTCTTCTGAACCTTTACAGACTTGCTTCTATCTTCCCTATGGACCATAGTGGTACTGGGCTGGGGTTGGCTCAGGTTGGGCTGGTTAGGATCTGGTCGTAAGCTAGGGGCACTAGCCCTAAAGGGTTTAGGTTGACTAAAGGGAAGTGAACTAACCACTAGGCTCATATCTAAGGGTACTGATCTTATGGGATTCAGGATGACTAGAGGAAAACTGATTGGCATTAGGCTGATACCTAGGAGTTACTGGGATTCATAGGATAAGGGTTTAGCTCTATAGGTCTGGGGTTTACTGGACTCATAGGATGTGGGTTCAGATATATGGGTTAATTGGTCGATCCTATTGGTTGCTTGGTTATTTTTTGGGGTCAATTGGTCAAGTCTTTAATTTATTTGGGTATTGGATTGGTCAAGCTTGTGGTCCATTCGATCAAATCATTCAGTCAAGGCCTTCATGAAGGTTTCAAAGATGGAGTCCATGGCTGAACTGGGTTGGGGTTTAGACTATTGATATTTGGTCCCTAGTGTAGTGGTCATGTAATCAAACAAGTAGGGTGGTATGATGCAGTCAGGCACACAAGATAAAATTGGACTATAGTTTCCTAGACCTATAGCCAAAATTGAATGGGTCAACTCAACTTACACTTAACTCAGTAGCTAATCCTTCCACTAGCAAGGTAAGAGGTGGGGTGGTGGGAGGCCCCCCCTGCCTGTGACAGGGTCCTAATTAAAATTCACCAGTCCACTTAGGGCGTTTGCCTCTAGACCTCTAGCCTTAGACACTAATTTTCAGAAATAGCTGGAGAATTAGGTACACTAGTTGGCCTACACAATTCGAACCCGACCTGTTGGTGTCCCTAAGCACACGAGCAATTAGGTTGCTAATTGATTTTAGTTAAGGCTTGGGTTTTGATGCTGGGTGGTTGTTTTGGGCCTAGGACAGGTTATGACCTCCTTCCCTGATCTGAGATATTTAGATTGCACTTAAGATTAGCTTAATGAGATGATGATATTCAATGAACCTAATGCAATCTATAACAATCAGAAAAAAATAAAATATTTTTTTATCTTTTGAGGTGGAAAATTAAATTTAAGTTGATTAAATTATCAAACAAATTTGGGCTTGGTGGTAGGGTTTTGGAAGTTGATTAGATTTGGGTTTAATCAAGTATGCATAATAGAGATTAGGGTTTGTTTAGAAGTAGAATTTGGTTCATTTTCAGGTGCAGAAAAAAATAAAAAAAAACTCAGGATAGAAGATGAACAGTGAAGATGATCCCTACCAAATTTCATGTAGAGAAAAACTCGGATGATGATGCAAACCTAGGATTTTTAGACTATGTACAGAAGTTCAGGATTTTTGTTAGGTTTCTAAGATGCAGATTATTTTATAAATTTTTGTTTCTGTAAAAATAATAAAAATTATGAAAATTATTAGGACTGATCATAAAGTAGGTCATGCAAGTTTCAATAAAAAAAAAAATTTCTAAGATGATGAAATAGACCGAAACTTAGACCCTTAATACAAAGACGGGATGTAGAAGTTTTCTAGGGCAAAAGAAATAGGCGTGCAAAAAATCTATAGACCGAAACAAGGAAAAAGAAGGCTAAATTGTTGAAGGAAGAAGGGAAGGAAGAAGTTTGAACAGGGTGGCCAGGGATGAAGAGGGCTGGTGGCTTGGAGGCAGGGTGCAGGGATCACATAGAAACACTAAGGGATCACACAGATACCCTTAATCTCTAAAAAAAACTCACACAAAATTCACACATAAGTTGAGAAGAACTCAAGAAAACTTTCATGTTCATTAACATTAAAACATACAAGAGGGGGAGGTATTTATAGATGTTTTCCATGTCCTCTCCTTATTTGGATAGAATTACAAAGTTGAGTGGGAGAAGGATTACAAAATTGCTTAGAACTAGGAGTATACAATTTAAGTAGAACTAGAACAAAATCTCCTTGTTTAATTTGGACTTCTCTCCTTCTTTGACTTGGTCAAAAGCTCCCTCTTAGGCTTAGACACCTAAATAGACTTGGGCTTGAACTAGGGCAGCAAGGGCATCCTCCAATTGGGCTTTGGGCGCATGGGCATGATTCAAGGCTTGGGCGGCCTCCATGGTTGGTGCATGGGCTTAGTACTTGTCCCCTGGTGGGTTGGAAACTCCTGGGCACCCATTTGAAGTTGCACTAGAATACACTTGGGGCACCATGGGCTTCACTTGAAATTGGACTTCTGGGTTAGGGCACCTGGAAGAAGAATATGCATGGAATCTTCAAGTGGAAGGATTTCATGGGCTTCTACTTTGAGGCTGGTTCTCCTCCTCTTGTATAAAACTGGACTTATACTTACAGGACTCAATTGGACTGGACTAGGGTTGAGAAAACTCAATTGGACTTCTAGTCTCAACTTAGTATAGGAGTCAACTTACTTAACTGGACTGGATTAATTACGAAATTGACACATGATTAAGACCTCAAATTGACAAATGGCTCACAATGAGCTGACTCAATCAACTAAGCTTGAATGTAATCCAAAGCTTGACTCATGAGCCCAATGGCATGAGTCGACTCTAGATACAGGACTCAAGTGTAACAAAGCTTAAGGCCCAAATATAGGACTTAATGGGCACAATCGGGCTTAACTGATCAAAACCCTAATTACAGGACTTCAAGTGACTCAATTAACTTAAGCCATACTTACAGGACTCAAAGGGCTAACAGGACTAGATTATTGGACTCAAAGATAAATTGAAATCATGGCTAAGGAACTTAAAACTCAAGACCCATAGTGAACTAGGGTTGACCTGATGTCCCCATCAGAATAGTTTAGGGTTATTATTTATCAATTAGTATCCTACCCACATGCTACAAACATCAAAGAGAAAGAGAAAACTAGGATCCTAGGACTAAGAAGTCCTATTAGATACATGTTCTCTTAAAAAATTAGATAAGAGAGTTGGGAAAGGGTCTAAATACCTGGTAATGATGTTCTTAAAGTCGTAGAAGAGTTCTCACGCCTCGGATCGACACATGGATGATAAAGCCCTTTTCCTATGAATCCATCACCTTTTTATTAGATTGGTTCGAGGGCAAGGAGGACTTCATCCAAGGATGGTTTCACCATAGGGATCCTGCATACATCATGGGTTAGGCTCACAGATGATAAAAAATATAAGATGGAATATTGGGAGAGAAGAAGTGGAGGGATCATCGAGGCTGATTAATGCTTTGATGGATGATGTGTTGAGACTCAGGTGGTGCATTCATGGCTAGTCAGGTCAATGTACATGTATTGATCTAGTCTATCATGGTTTTTCATGATGTGTCTAGGGCTAGGGTTGAGTCCAGTAGGAGTCCTAGGTGTTTAGGCTCAGTTTTGGTCTTTCTGGGTCTTTAAGTCGGATCTTCTATTGTAAAGTTGACTCTGTTGGTTGGCACATCTCAGAATAGGTGATTATGGTCTGGACGAGTCGGCTCGGATGGATTAGAGTCGGCTCGGATGCACAGTCAGGGAAACTTGCAGTCTGGATGAGTCAGCTCGGATGTATTAGAGCTGCTAGCTCGGATATATTAGAGTCAGCTCGGATATATTAGAGTCAGCTCGGATGTATTAGAGTTAGCTCAGATATATTAGAGTCGGCTCGGATGCACAATTGGAAAATCTATTGTCTGGACGAGTCGGCTTAATGGATTTGAGTCGGCTCGGATGCACAGTTGGGAAATCTATTGTCTGGACGAGTCGGCTTAAATGGATGACAGGTGAACTATTTTTGAAAGGTGCCAGCTGGGGGAGTTTTGGGATCTCGGGCACGTGTGATCGAGGTATATATATTGTATTCTCATAAGAGGATGTGTGTGTTAACAAACTTTTTGGAAGTGGAAATCCCTTTCTCCCATGAAAATTCTTTTGGTTATCTTTTCTTTCTCTCTCTCACGTTCTTGTGTTCTTGATCTTCATAGACCTAGTGTTCTTGATCTTCCTACCATGATCTTCAATGGAGATTGCTGGCAGATGGTCATCCATAACCTAGTGTTATGCTTCTGCAATTGCTTTGTTGATCAGGACGTTCGTTCTTGATCGGGACAAGGCTGTTCTTGAGGATTTGGTTTGTCAAATCTGGTTGGATTTGTAGCAGAATTCTCAACATTTGGTATCAGAGCAAGGTTCATGGAAGGAAGATCTCAAGATCAGAGGGTTAGAAGTAAGGCTTCTTGTAGGTATGTTTTTTCATCTCTTGAATTCTTGATTATTGTAATGGCATCAAGTGGGTTCAAAGTAGATTTTGAGAAGTATGATGGCAAGGAAAACTTCACCCTATGGCAGCAAAGAGTTAAAGATTTGCTAGTTCAACAGAGAATCTACAAGGTCTTGGTTAAAGAAAGACCAGAAAAGATTAGTGTTAAAGAATGGGAAGAGTTAGAAGAGATTGCTTTCAGCACCATAAGGATGTGTTTGGCTGATCAGGTTTTACATGAGGTGTATTCAGAGACTTCTGCAAAAGGTCTTTGGAGAAGAATGGAGAACACATACATAGGAAAGAACATGACGAACAAGCTATGGCTGAAGAAGCAATTATATAGCTTGAGAATACCTAAAGAGGAGACCTTGTTGCACATATTCAGAAGTTCAATCAGGTTTGTTCTGAGGTGATGAGTCTGGATGTGAAGATAGACGAGGAGGATCGGGCATTATTGCTGTTGTGTTCACTTCATGGATCGTATGATGGTCTCATAACAACTTTAGTTTATGGGAGGAAACCCTAACTATGAAGAAGTTGTTGGTGTGCTTAGATCCAATGAGCAAAGAGAAAAGATCTGCAAGGTAATCCTAATTCAGAGGTTCTTTATATAAATGGGAGGCAAGGAAGATCTAAGGAAAGAACTAGGGGAAAGTCCAAGGGTAGATCTTAGTCTCGGAACCACAAGAGTTTGAAATGCTACAAGTATCAACAGCTTGGGCATATCAGGAAGAATTATCCTCTTTGAACATAGAAAAGGGGAGAGCCAACCTAGTGGTGCTAATGCTTTGAAAGCATGGAGAAGGAGTATTGGTTGTATCATATGGATCAGTGGATTGGGAGAATACCTAGATTTTGGATTCTGCATGCTCATACCACTATACCTCACATTAGAATGATTTTACACCTATGACAGGTCAGATGGAGGTAGTGTAAGTCTTGGTGATGATCACTCTTGTATGGTAGCTAGAGTAGGCACTATTAGGGTGAGGATGTATGATGGAGTGATAAGGACTCTATCTAATGTCAAACATGTACCAGAATTGAAAAAAATTTGATTTCTTTGGACTACTTAGAAGAGCAGGGATATGCTTTTAGTTGCCAATCTGGTAGTGGATGTTTGAGAATTACCAAGGGAGCTTTGGTGGTAATGAGAGGAAGAAGACTGAGCAATAATCTATACAGGATAGAAGGCTCAGTGGTAAGTGATGGCGCTGAAGTGCTTGCAGCGGCACAGGAGGAATAGTTGAAATATAAACTGTGGCACTATCGAATGGGTCATATGAGTGACCAAGGGCTCACGGAGTTAAGCAGAAGAGGGAACAACCCAGCTTTGAAAAAGGATGGAAATGACATGTGTGAGCCGTGTATCTTTAGTAAACAGCATAGAGTTAAATTTGCTGTTTGTACCAAGTCAAGTGAAGGAGTGCTGGATTTGGTGCTCTCGATGTATGGGGACCAGCACCTTTGTTGTCCAGAGGTGGAGCTACGTATTTTGTTTTCTTTATTGATAACTTCTCTAGGAAACTGTGGGTGTATTTGATGAGAGGAGCATCTTGGTGAAACTGGGGACTGCAACTGGAAATGCAGTCAATAAGATGAAAAGCAATGAGAGCTGGTATCAGAGAGGTTACCAACTGTGGGATCCACAGTCTCAAAAGGCTGTGATCAGTAGGGATGTCATTTTTATTGAGAGGAGCATCTTGGTGAAACCGGGGACTACAACTGGAAATGCAATCAATAAGATGAATAGCAATGAGAGCTCGTCACTGGTGAAGGATAGGCCTTCAACATCAGCTAGAAATGGAGTTTCAGTTGAGGTGAAGTTGGACAGGAAAGATTCTCCAAGAGTGAAGGAGATGCAAGAAGAATCAGTTGTTCAAAGGGAAGTGCAGGAGGAGCCACAAACAGTAGACTTGTAGGACAGTGCAAGTGGAGTGGCATTGCATAAGCCATAATGCATAATCTGGAAGCCGGTTAGATATGGCATGGATGAAGCAATTTTATATGCTCTAATATCTGTGAATAGAGATCCAGAAAGTTTTGTAGAGGCCATGGAAAGTCCTGATAAAGAGTCGTGGATGCAAGGCATGATGGAAGAGATGGAATCTCTCAGGAGGAATCAGACATGGCAGCTGGTGGATCTACCTAGAGATGCTCATGCTATTGGTTCCAAATGGGTGTTCACTAGAAATCATTACCTTCAAAGCAAGGTGAAGTAAGATACAAGGCAAGATTGGTAGCAAAGAAATACTCACAAAGAGAAGGAGTTGACTATATAAAAGTGTTTTCTCCTGTTGTACGCCATACTTCAATTCGGGTGTTGTTGTCTTTGGTGGCAAAACATAATTTGGAATTGGAGCAGATGGATGTGAAGATAGCTTTTCTACATGGAAGACTGGAAGAAAAAATCTATATGAAGCAACCTGATGGCTTCATTGAGATTGGACAGGAGAACAAGGTATGTCTACTTCAGAGGTCATTGTATGGATTGAAATAATCACCTCATCAGTGTATCACAGATTTGATACATTTATCTTGAGCCTTGGATTTCTTAGATGTGAACATGATCATTATGTCTATGTGAAGGATGTGGATACTAAGGATGATCTATATTTACTTCTGTATGTAGATGATATGTTGATAGCTAGCAAAAGTATGACAGCTATGAAAGGGCTGAAGAGAGCATTATCTCAGGAATTTGAGATGAAAGATTTGGGATCAACTTAGAAAATCCTTGGAATGGAGATTTGTAGAGATAGGTGCAAAGGAATACTCCATTTGTCACAAGATGGGTACATTAAAAAGGTACTGAGAGGTTTGGAATGGATAAGGCCAAACCTATGGAACACCATTACCAGGGCATTTTTCTCTCTCAAAAAAGCAGTGCACCCAATCAGAGGAGGAGAGAGAGTACATGGAAAGAGTTCCATATGCCAATGCAGTGGGCATTTTGATGTATGCTATGGTTTGTTGTAGGCCGGACATAGCATATGCTATAAGCCAGGTGAGCAGGTACATGGCTAACCCTGGGAAGGAACATTGGAAGGCATTGAAGTGGATTTTGAGATATTTGCAAGGGACTCAAAGACATGGACTAGTATTTGGTGGGCAGCCTGAAGGACATGGATGGAACTCCATAGAATCATGTGAGAATTCAGGTCCTTTGGAAGGTTTTGTTAATGCAAGCTATGCAAATGATCTTGATACAAGGAGGTCTACAACAGGTTATCTCTTTTGCATGTATGGTGGACCGGTTTCTTGGACATCAACCCTTCAACTTATTACAACTTTGTCTATAATAGAAGTGGAGTATATAGGGATTACTAAAGCTGCAAAGGAAGCACTATGGCTGAGGAGGCTAGTGTCTAAAATGGGGATAAAACAGTGCATGGTGGTCCTGCACAGTGATAGCCAGAGTGCCATACACTTGACACAGAACCCAATCTATCATGATAGGACCAAGCATATAGATGTGAGGTACCACAGAGTCAAGGAGTTTGTGGAGGAAGGAAAAGTGGCGCTGGTGAAGGTCCATACAATGGAAACTAGGCGGATGCACTTACGAAGGCTGTACCAAGGGATAGCTTCTACTCTTGTATGTGGTTAATGGGTTTGAGGAGTCTGGCATATGTAGCCTTGAAGCACCAAGGTGGAGATTGTTGAGTCTCAGGTGGTTCATTCATGGCTAGTCGGGTCAATGTACATGTGTTGATCTGGTCTATCATGGTTTTCCATGATGTGTCTAGGGCTAGGGTTGAGTCCAGTATGTCCTAGGTGTTTAGGCTCAGTTTTGGTCTTTCTAGGTCGTTGAGTCGGCTCTTCTGTTATAAGAGTCGACTCTGTTGGTTGGCATATCTCAGAACAGGTGATTATGATCTGGACAAGTCAGCTAGAATGGATAGAGTTGGCTCGGATGCACAGTCAGGGAAACTTGTAGTCTGGACGCATCGGCTCGGATGTATTAGAGTCAGCTCGGATATATTAGAGTCAGCTCGATATATTAGAGTCAGCTCGGATGTATTAGAGTCAGCTCGGATATATTAGAGTCAGCTTAGATGCACAATTGGGAAATATGTTGTCTGGATGAGTCGGCTCGAATGGATTTGAGTCGGCTCGGATGACGGGTGAACTATTTTTTGAAAGGTGCCAGCTGGGGGAGTTTTGGGATCTCGGGAACGTGTGGCCGAGGTATATATATATTGTATTCTCGTAAGAGGATGTGTGTGGTAACAACTTCTTGGAAGTGGAAATCTCTTTCTCCCTGAATTCTTTTGGTTATCTTGTCTTTTCTCTCTCTCCTGTTCTTGGTGTTCTTGATCTTCATAGACCTAAATCCTATCGTGATCTTCAATGGAGATTACTGGCAAATGGTCATCCACAACCTAGTGATACGCTTTCGTGATTGCTTTGTTGATTAGGGCGTTCGTCTTGATCGGGAACAAGGATGTTCTTTAGGATTTGGTTTGTCAAATCTGGTTGGATTTGTAGTAGAATTCTCAACATGATGGACGTCTGGATCCTTGGAGGCCTGCCTAGGGCTTGATGAAGAGGGCATCTAGATGCTAGAAAAGGGCATCCTAGGGGAGAGAGAAGCTCTAGTGGCTGGGGCTTGGATGATGTAGTGGGCGGCCAAGGGAAGAAAAAGGGAGGGAGGGGGAGGCCTTGGTTAGATGGAGAGATGGGCATCCTAGATGGGTGAAGGAAGAGGCAGCTAGGGTTTTAGAAAATGAAAAGGGCTAGGGTTTAGCGGAAGAAAACTAGCTAATGGGATAACTAAGGCCTCACACCCCTCGATGTTCCGAAAAACAAAGGCAAACAGGTTTCACACCCACTCCAATTAGAGGAAACAAAGCAATGTAGAAAAGCTCTCAATTTCATTCATGAAAAGATTATTCATACAAGAGGGGAGAGGTGGGTATTTTAGATCCACCCGGGTTACAAAACTTGAGGGTCAAAATACCTTGACTTGAGGTCCAAGAATTATAAACTTGTGGGCCAAGAAAATCCTCTTGGCTAGGGCCTTGGCTCCTTGTTGGGTGTGGAAAACATTTGCTTGGACTTGGTCAAAACCCAGGCACCTTGGACTAGGTCAAATGGGCTGCGACACCTCCATGTTAGACTGGGAGAGAAGGCACCATGGGCTTGGGCATGGGGCACTGAGCTGGGAGAATTGGTATGGGTGCCACTCTTGGAGGCCTGGGTGCTAATTCTTCATGAGCTGGGGCGCCAAAGCTTGGGCTTGAATGGGGCACTCTACCTTGGGGTCTTGGGCAGCAAGAAAGAGTCCCAAGTGCTTGAAGTCCAGTTTGGGTGGGGGCCTGGTGAACTTCCTGGTCTGGTGACCTCCTCTTGGATCTAGTCTTGAATGGAAATTTACAGGACTCATGCGACCTGACTGAAACTCACAGGACTCTTGACTAGACTGAAACAAAGACTTCACTTGACTTAGTGAACCCAGCTAGCTCATTTATTACAGGACTCAAATTAGACTTCATTACAAGACTCAACAAAATTGACCAACGCATGAATCAGAGATTGGAACCTTAAATTCTGTCTATTCCTAATGTCCTTATTAATTCTTCCAGGGTGGGAGGAACTCGACCCAGTCAAGTAAAGGTTGATTTGGCTCTGGTACTGCTCTGATGGGTCTGGGTAGATGCATTGCCGATCTTCTCGAGTGATCCACGAATCCTTAGATCTCGGTCGACCTTACCAACGAACCAAGTGACATGGTAGGATTTGATCCGGGTACTAATGGCTTGGTCATCCAAGATACGCTCAATCATTTCCTCTCATAGGCTAATTTGATGGTGGACACTCAGGGATGGTTCACTCTCAAATAAAGGGTCAAGCTCAATAGGCTCACTAGATATTTGCTGGCTCCTATACTTAACTACTAATTCTCAGATATTGAAGGTTGAGCTTAATGCCTAATTCAGGTGATAACTTAGGCACTAGTCCAACATTCTTTATCACTTTGAAGGATCCAGCTCACGGGTATGTAGCCTAATAATCACAAGATTTTCCTAGCATACTCTTAGACTCTTTTTGAGAATTAACCATGTTCTAATATAGATTATTGTTCACATTAATCTTATGGTTAATCTTCTCTTACATATCTCTAATCATGCAGTGCAAACGATACACAACAACTCCTATTGACTTGCAGACAAACACCTAATGCAGGCAAATGACTCATGCCAACACTTATTGATATGTAGACTTGACTACAACCCTAATCTACATCTGTGGGATTGTCCCTTGTTCAGGTGGGTGACATGTAGATGAGAATGGTGCATGTACTCCTACTAAATTCCATAGAGTATGCTAGAAATATGATGCAAACCTAACATGCACAATGAATGTATGCAACATGCTAACTTCTATAAATACAATCTAATAGTTAGAGAAACATGAGAAGCTTCAGGAAGGGTAGAAATAAGAGGTGGATTCAGGATTAGCCTGGTAGGATAAAAAAAAAGGGTTCGGGGTTGATCGGATAGAATAGGATACAAGAATGGATTTCAGGGATTAGTCCTAGACTAATAAGGTTAACCTTATGGGTGGATGTATATCTACAGGGTCTGCCTTATGGAAGAATGGGTCACTAATCTCAGGGAGAGTCTTATTGGGGACTATAGGAGGGGATTCTGTAAGGTTTTGGTGACCAGGGTGAAAGCGTGGCTTTCAAAAATTTATTATGAAACCACTACCAAACCTTAACCCAAAACCTCCTTACTAGGAATTAAAACATACAACAACATGCAATATAATATAAACTAGTGTTTAGGCACCAACCTGAACCGCTAGTATCCAATCCGATGAAGAAAATCCTGATTCATCCTTCTTCTCCACCAGGCACCCAAATTTTGCCCTCCAACGGTGATCCACACGAAACTTGGACCAAGGAAGAACTCCTTCTTCAAGTCACTTGATAAGTGAAACTCTTTCAGCAGCCTTTGGTTTATTGACCACTATAGGACACCTGTCCTACTGTAGGGCACTAAAGACACTCTCCTAAACCACTCTTGATTTTAGGACAACCCTCCTCTAGGATCCCTTAGGCTTATGTCCTAAAACAAAGTCTTGTCCTACTAGAAAAGACCTTGTCTTAACAAGACAAGTCTTGTCTTAAAGAAAGAAGGAGGAGAGAGAGACACTCAGAATAATACTTCGGTGGAATTCTTATATCAGACTCATTCACCACTCCCTATTTATAGATACAATAGGGGCATGTGATATGTCCTCCCATCAACTTATCAGATATGGTTTTTCAAGACCGAAGAGAAGTTATCTAGCTTGAAAAATTTCATATATAATAAGCCCTTTCAAGCACCGAAGGCCTTATTCACATCCATTCTTTTATCTGGACGAATTCTCACTTGCCACATGTCAATTACCGATCCCTAGGAAGCAAGAGGTGCCTCTTCAATCTCCAAACATCAGAGATTATGAAGAGTCCTTATAGCAGAAGGACTCTCCATCAGAACCGCGCACCACATGAAGAGTTGCGACTCTTCATGCACCGCGCGCGCCATCCTTCTTCCATGCAAATTTCAAAGAATGTTGACCAGTCAAAACATAGGCAATATGGGTGTCATTGGAAAGAACATAAAATTTTCTTTCTAAATATAAATTATATTCAAATCAGAGATCTATAGCTCATTCTGTGCCCTTTTGAAGTTAAGGTATCATTTAGGTACCAAAAGTCCCATGCCATTAGGACTCTTCATGTATGGTGCCTAAAATGCCCTTAAATCTAAATTAAAATTAGATTTAGCTTTGATTAGGTTATCCCCACTTAGGACTCAACCTAATTTAGGTTTTTCATAATTAGGTTAGCCTAATTAGCAAGCAACCGGACCTAATCCAATTGGGTTAGGAATTTGGTTAGCCTACATATGCTAGTATGTAATCCGGCTAACCAATTAGGATCCTATGACCCTAATTAAATCATGAATGACTTCCTTGGCCAAGTCTCTATTATGTGTAACCATTGGGTTCCACATCTAGCTAGCAGTAGGTTTAGGTTCGAGCCGATTCTATCCGATCAAACCCGATTGACCTAATTAGGTCAAATTGGCTCACCTAATTGTCCAATTCGAATCACACATCGAATTGACTCATGAAGCCAAATCAATTGGTTATGAAGACCTACAAGATAAGATTGATGTCTAGAAATGTGTCATGCTACCCGAAAGATGAGGAATTTTGATAGATTTACCAAAATACCCTTTAGTGGTGAGTTACCGGGCAATTCAGTTCTTCGATCTACTTGCACCCTGAATATGACTATGGATATGGATACTTGTCAAATCCAATTTCATATTCATTCCTTGCTCAATCTGATAATGATGATTCATTAATGAACCATTAGAAACTATTTCTAATGTTCATACTTTGATCAAAGATTTCTCGAATCTTCATTTGATTGAAATCATCTGGATGTGCTTCCCTCTTACTAGGGTTGATCGATTCCTTTTTGACCTACTCACAACCTCCATATGCAATCCACCATACCCAGTATCATCCCATGCATGACTCAGTGTCATGATTGAGTGTGAACCAAAGTATGGATTCATGCATACAAGGTACCATGGCAGTCTCAGATCAAAGGACCACATGCACTACTCCCACTATAAGAACTATCTATTGACAAACAGATAAGGTTCCATTAGATGTTCTCAAGTGGATCCATTTAGTGAACTCATTCTCTAATGAGCACCTACATCCTAGTATTAGTGTCAAACACAAGTGACTATGAGATCAGTCACCCTCTTCACCAAGCATACATAGGATGTGCTGGTCTTACCGGAAACATTGACCCCTACTCAATATCCCATCGACTAGGAATATTCTAGATTAAGGTTTTAAGGCTTTAGGTCTCACTGGTATGATCTCATCATAACCCTAGAACCATAGCCCTAATCTATGGGGTTCATCATATCTTAATAAAATTAATAAGACACCGCGTGTGATGAAAATAAAATGTCTTTATTAATTGATAATGTCAATACACTGGTTTGGGATACAAAGAAAATCCCATTGAAATACAACATTTCGATTGGCCTTTAGGGCATAATCCTTTCAGATTCATCCTGAAGGTACTGGATTAAATATGCCAAGTCCTCACTAATTTTTTTTGGTTCTTGAATTTTAGGACTAGGCTCTATAATTAGGTTCTCTTCTAGGGTTTCTCAAGTAAGGCTCTAGGAGCATTATCTGGGTTCACTTCCTTTAACTGTTCTTCCAGTATAACTTTAGTCTGGGTGTGGTCAGGGTCAACTAACTCTGGGTTGATTTCAGTCTGGGTAGGGTCAGGGTCAACTAACTCTAGGTTGGCTTAAGTTTGGGTAGGGTCTGGGTTAACTAATTCTAGGTTGGCTTCAATCTGAGTATGGTCAAGGTCAACTAATTCTAGGTCTTCTATAGGTATCTTCTCTTCTTCTTCCTTATACTTATCCACTAAGTTGACATCAGCTTCATATACTTCCACTTCAATATCTTCATTATGAACCAATGGGGTCGTAGCAGGGGGTTGGTTACAGAAAACTTGACTAGTGGCTGGGGTAGTAGGGGTTGGTCGACTGAAGGGTACCTGACTAATACTTGGCTGATACTAAGGGTACTAGTCCTATGGGGTTCAGGTCGACTAAGGGTTATGGGTCCCTTGGGCTCATAGGATATGGATTCAAATCTATGGGTTATGGGTTCCTTGGGCTCATAGGATATGGATTCAGATCTATGGGTTATAGGTTCCTTGGGTACATAGGACATGAGCTCAGATCTATGGGTCATGGATCTCTTGAGCTCATAGGTCTTGGGTACATAGGATTTGGGTTCAGAGGATCTAGGTGCATAGGAGCTAGGTTCATAGGATCTGGATGCATAGGAGCTAAGGTCATCGGATCTAGATAGGTACTTTTTCCTAAGTTTTCTTTTTATGGCTCTCTAGTTAGTTATGGGTGTTTCTTCTTTTAGTCTAGCCATTCTCCCAAACTTATCCCAATCTATCTTAGCCTGGCAAACTAACTTAGATTTAGCAAACTTGAATTGATCTCTTTCAAAATACAGACCCACATTTTTTTCAAAAAACAGGTCCATATTTCTTTCCCAATTAAGATAATCCTCAAACTCAGGATCACCAGCAAATGTAGGTGCTCCTATGAATTTATAATTGGTTCTCTCTACACTAAGATCCAAGATTGGTATAGGGTGTATGGTTAGGCTTCGAGTATGGGTCACGGTATGGGGTCCTCCTAGGGTTGGGCTCCAAGTATGGGTCAGCGTATGGTGCTCTCCTAGGGTTGGGCTCCAAGTATGGGTCATGGTGTTGGGCTCCTAGGGTTGGGCTCCAAGTATGGGTTAGGGTGTTGGGCTCTCTTAGGGTTGGGCTCCAAGTATGGGCCATGGTGTTGGGCTCTCCTAGGATTCGGAGGTGTGGGGAGAGGTGACTTAGGGTCAGGTTCAGTGTTGGACTCTTGGATTCTCTTTAGGGTTTCAAAATCGTTTTCTACCTGGTCAAACCTATTATTCATTTGGGCTAGTTGTTCAGTAATGGTCCGTATGAAAATCTCTAGGTTGGGCTCCATGGTTGAACTAGGTTGGGGTTTAGATTGATGGTACTGGACTCCTAACCGGGTGGTCATGCAACAGGTATACAAGTTTAGTACGTTCTAGGGTTTGCTAAACCTAGAGTCAAAGTAGAGTGGGTCAACTCAACTTACACCCAACTCAACATTTAATCCTTCCACTAGCCAAGTAAGAGGTGGGGTGGTGGGAGGCTCCCCCTGCTTGTCATAGGGTCCTAATTAAGTATCCACAGTCTGCTAAGGGTGTTTGCCACTGGACCTTTAGCCTAGACACCAGCTTCCAGTAATAAGTGGAGGGTTGAGTGCACCAGTTTTCCCATTAGAATCGAACCCGACTTGTTGGAATCCCTAAAGCAATTAGGTTTCTAGTTAATTTTAATTTAGGCTTAGATTGGTATGAAGGTGGTTGTTTTGGGCCCAGGACAGGTGGTGAAATCCTTGTTGGGTTTCTAGGGTTTCGATGGCACAGCGGAATAATGGATTCAAAAACTTTCTTTCTTGAAACTCCAAGCAACTTGAAACCCTAAGCCCAAGATCCCTTATTTATTATAATTAACAAGTCATGCAATTAGGGTTTGAAAAAATACCAAGAATGCATTCCTTCATTATTGGCATGGAAATCAAAGGACTTATCCATTTGATAAGTTCCTTAAAGCAGAAGCTCTCTGCTTACCATAACTTGCACCAATAATGAAGGTACGCATCCCTTCATATTATGCGCACCATAATTCACTCTGCCAACTTCTTTTTCATCGGTGATTACCCACTTCAGGTCAGCCTCATCCATAGCCAAGGGATGCCTGATTTTAGATTCAACTGAATTCCCAAAAGCAGAATGAATTCACCCTTTCTGTGTGCCAATAATGAAGAGTCGTGACTCTTCATTTGTTAGTCAACCTTTTCCATGCTATATGTCACCTTTGACCTAGTCAAAGTATACACAATATGGGTTTCAAAAGAAAGGGAATTAAATCTACTTTCTGACCACATAATTTGTTTTAAGGTAGGAGGTCTTCTAGTCCTTCTGCATCCTTTTGAATGATAAGGTATCACTTAGGTGCCAAGAGTCCCATGCCCTTGGGATACAAGGAACTCTTGGTATTTGGAACATAAAAGCCATAAAAAATATTAGATAAATTCTGATAAATTCATCCCACTTAGAATTCAACCCAATTTAGATCATCCATAAATTGGTTAGTCCATTTAGAAACCTTTTAGACCTAATTCAATTGGGTTAGAAGTTAGGTTAGCATACACATGCTAGTCTGCAATCTAGCTGACCAATTAAAAACCATGACCCTAATTAAATGCCAATTGACTTCCTAGGTCAATTCCCTAATGTGTGTAACCCTTTGGATTCTATATCTAGCCAGTAGTAGGCCTTGGTCCAAGCGATTCGATCCAATCGAATCCGATTGACCTAATTAGGTCAAATTGAGCTTACCTAAGTTGCCAATTCAAACTAGCTTTTGAATTGACTCATGAATTCAGTCCAATTGATTCATGAAAATCCACAAGACATGACTGATATCTAGCAATGTATCATGCCTATCCAAAAGATGAAAAATCTGGTAGACAGTACCAAAATATCCTTCAGTGAAATGTTACCATGCAATTCAATCTTCCAATCTCCCTATATCTCGATTAAGTGATGGGCATGGATAAATGTCAATCCCTAGCACTTAATCCATTTGAATCTTAATTTGATAATGAAGACTTAACTGATGAATGATTAGAAACCCTCTCTAATCTCATCCTGCTTTGGCCAAAGACTTCTCGAGTCATCATTCGAAGAGATTACACGGGATGACTTCTCTCCTTACTAGGAGTGACGATTTCTTGTGACCTACTCATTACCTTCATACACAATCCACCATATCCAGAAACACCCTGTACATGACTTAATTACCATTAGTGAGTATGCACCAAAATATGGGTTTATGTACATAAGATACTATGGTAGTCTCAGATCTAAGGATCATATGCATAACTCCTACTAAGAGAACATTCTTTTGACAAGTAAGTAAGACTTCCATTTGATGTTCTCTTGTCAGATCAGTTTAGTGGACTCATAACCTAATAAGCACCCACATCCTTGTATTAGTGTCTCTACACAAGTGGTTGTGAGATCAACCACCCTCTCCATCAAGCATACATAGGATGTTCTAGTCTTTACGGATTCATCGATCCTGAATTGATTATCAAATGACTAGAAATATTTTAATTAGGGTTTATAAGAACTTAGGTCTCACCATTATGATCTCCATCATAACCCTAATTCCATTACCCTAACCTATGGGGTTCATCATAATCTTGATAAGGTGCAGCAGTATGATGAATCAAAAGATGCCTTTTATTGATACGTAATATCATACATGAGTTGGAAGATCATAGAAATGCCTTTACAATGATTGGCTTTTAGGGCACCATTCTTTCAGTCTCCCACTTGCATTAAAGCCAATCACCTTTGTATTTTACACCCATATAATCTAAGTGGCGATCAAACTGCTGCTTTGATAGTGATTTAGTGAATAGGTCTGCTATGTTGTTCTTTGTATATACTCGTTCAATGACAACATCTTGTCCTTGAACGAGATGGAAGCATCTTAGAATATGCTTGGGCTTATTATGAGACCTTGGTTCCTTAACTTGCACGACAACATCAATGTTATCACAATAAAGTGACACTGGTTGTTCTAGCATCTTAGAATGTGCTTGGGCTTATTATGAGACCTTGGTTCCTTAACTTGCACAACAACATCAATGTTATCATAATAAAGTGACACTGGTTGTTCTATAGTAAGAACTACACCCAATTTTATGATGAATTTATTCATTCACACAGCTTCCCTTATGGCTTCACTTGTTGCTATATACTTTGCCTACTCACTGCACCACCATATAGGGTGAAGACATACCCTGATATGGATTTGCTATTATTCGGATTTGATTAAAAACTAGAATCTGTATATCCTTCTAGATTCAATCTTGATCCACTTTTATTAGAAAAACATCTTTAGTCTTTTCAGGTACTTAAGAATGTTTTTCACAGCTCCAATGATCCGTCCTAGATCAGCCTAGAACCTGCTTACTATGCCCAAGGCATAAGCAACATCAGGCCTAGTACATGACATGGCATACAATTGATCCAACAGTCGAAGCATAAGAGATCAAACTCATTCTTCTCTCTCCTCCAATGTCTTAGGAGACATCTTCTTGGAGAAATGTATGCCTTGACTCTGGGCAAGTAACCTTCTTACTTCCCTCCATGTCGAATCTCTTCAACACTAAGTCAATGTACCTAGATAGGGATAATCCAGCATCCTCTTAGATTTATCTCTATAGATCTTTATACCCATTATTTAGGATGTCTCTCCCAAATCCTTCATGGAAAAACTACTTTGATAGCCAGACTTGACCGATTGCAACATTGGGATATCATTCCCAATGATGAGTATGTCATCGACATGCAAATCCAAGAAAATAAGGGCACTCCCACTTGTCTCTTGTACAGACATGGTTCATCCATATTCTTAATAAATCCGAACTCCTTGATGTTTCATCAAAACGGATGTCCAACTCCCAATGCTTGCTTTAGTCCATAAATGTGTTGGAAATTATGTCCTAAAGCCAATCGCCTAGGTTGTAGGTGGTTGAGCTCAGTATTGTACTTTTTCTTGAATAATAAAATATATTTTTTGGCAGCTCATCACATACTAAAATTTCCCTGAAATGAACTCTTTCCATGTGATGAAGTCCTCAGGACTACACTGACTTCGATACAGAGAGGATGTATCGAGTGGTCCTTAACCCTGTTCACAACCAAAGGATATATTATACTGGACGGCAATATATCAAGTATAGGTTATTGTAGTTCACATCGTTTGGTTGTCCTCTTGACCAAATGAGTGTGGTGACACTAATGTGATCTACAAGTGGATATATGATATCTCATGAACGTGACTCCGTGCAGCCCCTTTCTACCAAAGGGATACTCACGATTGGATATGGGTATAGTGTCCCTCTGACCTGAGGTCATCACAGTAGCTTGCAAGCAACTCCCTGTGCTTTGGTGCTGGACTACCGGATTTTTATCCGGTGACGGAAGGTTTCTGGGTAAAGGCAGGTACTTGTAGAACAGTGATGGACCAAGATGGAATTGACCTGTCCAAACAGTTTGGATTGAATGTCTCGCAGTATCTCAATTTAGCAAATCCTCGGCGGGGTAGTCCTAGTGAAGAGTCACTGGGTTGCGAGGTGAGACACGTAGTCGACTGACTCTGTCTGGGTTGGTAGCCCAATCTCAGTCGTCCTGAGCATTAGGGTCAAAGGGATGAATTATACGATAACCATATGCCAGAGTTCGATAGTTTGCTCCTGCATCTTCGACCTATCCGGACGTCGGGACTCATTGCTAGATGGTTTCCTGTGCTGGTACTAGAATTGTTCTAATGCTACCGTTTAGGTTCGAACTTATGAGGTCACACGCCACAGAGGATAACCCTCTGATCCGGATACCGATTACGACTGGGAATCATCTCGGTTTTATGGTCACATATTTTTAAGCACTCTTTTTCCATCATGCCCTTGTCTGTGTCAACCGGAAACTGTTCTGGGTTGACCAGCACTGTGCCAGGATTTTTCTGAATCAGTTTGAACTGATTCAGAGCTCGTTTCGGCCTTCAATGGTGTGAACCAATTTTATCCCTTGAACCAATTTTAATTGGGTTGAGCCGGTTCAATTGGATTGAACCAAGAGGTTTAAAAAATTGGTTGGACCGGTTTTGAACCGGTGTTTTTTTTCTCCACTTGGACCGTTTTACACGGTAAAACGTTGGGAAAAAACAAAGCATCCGAAGAAGGCCAATCGTCGCTGGGCGTTGTCCCTTCCTCTCCTTCCACCCGCTGCCATTCCTCCTTTGTTAATTGCTGGTTTAATGGAGATCGGCAGCTGCTGCCTCTTGGCCTCTCCATCTCTCCATTTCCATCTTCCTCCCTGCAGCCTTTATAAACCCACAGCAGCCCTGTTTCAGCAGCTAGAGTTTTTTTTTCACCGTGAGAAGAGAGGAAACAAACAGGGAGTTCTTCCTTTTGAGAGGCTGAGAACTTGTTCTTCTTGCTTCTATTGGGTACTAGTTGGGCTGGGTTTTGGAGGGTGTGAGGGAGAGAAACCAAACTCTTTTCCCATTATTTCTGGTGCTCAAAATTCTGCACTGCAGCAAAGAGTTGCTGCTACCTGTGACCGTGTTACTCACTTCCAGCGGCTAGCACCGCGTGTGGAGAGAGATCGGAGGTCCCCCGGCGTGTCTTCCCTCTAGAGGGAGTACTCTTCTACTCCTGGGAGCAAGCCTCGTGAGCCAGGATCGCCGCTGCAGCTCCAAATGCCGAGAAGAACTCTTCTGGTTTTCTACAACCAAAATTTCTGGCAGCAGGTTTTGGTCATATTGTACACCGTGTACACTGACCTTTTCTTGCAGATTTCGATTGAAAATCAAAGAGCGCTTGTCCACCTTGCTGCTGCTCAAATTTGGGAGCAAATGGAGGTCCGGAAGCCATCGTTTCGGCGACGTTTTTCAAGCTCAAAACAGAGTTTTCAATCAGCCCAAGGAAGAAGAAGACTGGAATAAGTTTATCCCACTTATTCCAACCTATCCAGTTTATTCCAGAGTTATTCCAGGTGAAATAAAGGTATGGAAAATTATTTGTTTAATCATGCATGAATAGATTTATTTGTTTAATGTTTTGCAAATATTTTATATTATCATACATGCTTTCATGCGACATGAATAGGTTAGGTTCTGGGCGGAGTAGTTTTTCGCTGCGCGGATTTTTTAAAAATGTTTTTAAAATCCATTCTGCTCCCGCAGTTGTTTGCATGCCTAGTGTAGGACCATGTTAAACCACCTGCACCAGTTTTCTTTCAGTGGTATCAGAGCCAGGTTGCATGTGTAACCTATTCCTGTATGCATGTTTTTTAGATTAAAATTGGTTTAATCTAATAATGTATCCAGATTTTTTTTGGAACCTAGTTGAGACCTTCACCATGACCGTGTGTCTTTGACACGATGCGGATAGTCTGTGTTAGCCTCTTCAGAAGGATCCTTAAAGAATATTAAAATTAAAATTTTTTTAATTTGTTGATACATATTTTTAGGCATGTTTTATTAGATATAAAATATTTGTAAAATTTTGAATCTAGATGCATGATTTGTTATGTAAAATTGTTTTACATAGAGACTTAATTAAAAAAATTATTTTAATTAAGAGTTTGGCTTATTAAACAAGTTTTTTAGGTTTATGAAATCTAATTAAATTTGCATAAGCCATTTTGGGTTAAATTGGGTTAGCTGACTAGTTGGGTCCATAAATGGGTTGACCTAAGTTTAGTTGAACCGGATTACAAGAAGATTAAACAAAAGTTATTTAAGGTCCTTCTTTAGAACTATCTAATAGTTATATTAGTTGATCCGTTCATCTAAAATGGATCCAATTAGTGGCTCTGTGGACGCCCGAGTCTTTAGGCTAGTTTGATCGAGTCTGGTAAACCGACTGGTGTCGAGGTAGGTTTGGCAGTGTGATCATGGTTATATGAGGCTACCTCTTTCCTGGCCAACTTGGTTGGTGTCTAGGAAAGATGGTTAATGGCGGATACTCACCCATGATCTCACCTACCTGGCTAGTCGAGTCGACCAGAACTGATTGGAAAAGCTCAATGACTCGAGTTAACCATGTCACCCAGTTGATCGGTCTGACTGATCTATAGGTGCCCATGGATCAATTTGTTGATTTATTTCAACCCTCCTCGAATCTGATTGATTCAGTGGGAGGATGATCCAGGTCCTTGTCTTTTTCTTCTGTCACAACTAAAAAAAATCCTCTAAAATTATTAGGTCCTTAAAAGACTAAGTCAAAGAGTTGACAGTGTCTTAGCCTCCCATTAAGTTGGATAGAAATGTGTCCACTAGCTTGGTGTGCATCGACAGTTCCATAGAATGGGTGTACATCCGGCGACTGGAATTTCTATCTGATCGATGATGGTTCAGTGCAACCTCCTTAACGGGACCAGGTGGGCCGGCCATAGTCGGGCTTGGTTTTTGTTAGCTGGAAGCATTGGATTTGTCATTTTAATGGTTGGACCTAACTAGAGACCTGCAATAGGAGGCCCCTAGGTCGATTGGGGTGTTCTCTGGAGCAAAATAAAATACAGAAAATTGTTTAGGGAAACAATTGGTTTACGAACCTACCTTTAGGCTCGTATGGGTGAGCTGGCCATAGTCGGGCTCATGCGAGGCCTATTGGATTTCAGTACCCACTTGAAAAAGTGTTTTCACGGATTGGAGTTAGAGGCTACCAATCTGAAAAATTAGTGGAGAAACCTTTAGACTAAAGTCCAAGTCTTTTGGTTAAATTATTAATTCATACACTAATTTGGTCTTTTTTCTTTTCAGATGTCTTCTAATTTATCGCTCCAGTCACTTCTCGATAACGAGAAGTTAAAGGGTCACAACTTTGATAGTTGGTATCGAAGATTAAGAATCGTTCTGGAGCATGAACGGATCCTCTATGTGTAACGGATCCGACACCTGAAATCCCTCCCGCTAATGCACGGAGTGCGATCAGAGACGCTTATCTGAAGTGGTCTCTGATCGGACTACTGTCCGATGCATTATGGTTAGCGACGATGAACGACGAGTTCAGTCGCAAATTCGAGGAGGCCCAACCTGATAAAATCCTTCAAAAGTGGAAGGAATCCTTCGGCACCCGGATGATGTATGAACGGTACAAAGTATCTTGTGCCATCTACAATTCCAAGATGCCAAATGGTGGTTCAGTCACTGATCATGTACTCTACATGATCGAGCTGATTAAAAAATGGGCAAACTCGGATACCCCGTGCACGATCAGCTCGGCAAGGATGCGATCCTGAATTCTCTTCCCTCCTCCTATCTTGATTTTCTCGATCAATTAGAATGAACAAGCCTGCAGTCAACTACCATGGTCTTTTGGGGTTGCTGCAAACTTTCGAGAAAGACCACCAACTGAATAAGGGGGTGGTGAATTTAGTGGGAGGAAGTAGAGGTCGTCATCCCTTTAAGAAAGGGAAGAAGAAATCAAATAAGAAGGAAAGAAGGTGCAAAATGCTCCTGGCCCTAGTCAGACCAGGAAGTATAAGGCTGATCAATCTTCTGCAGAGTGTTTCTACTACAAGAAGAAGGGACACTGGAAGAGGAACTGTCCTCTTTATATTGCGTCCCTTGATCTGAACAGGCCGAGGAAGCAGAAGTCTACTAAACAAGGTATTTATATGATAAAATCTTGTAATTATTCAATTGTTGATACTGCTAACTGGTATTGGATACTGGTAGTTCAATTCACATTTGTAATTCATTACAGGGACTTCAAGTTAGCAGAAGATTTGAAGATGGAGAACAGTTTCTGAGTGTTGGGAATGAAAATCATGTTCCAGTACTGGCGATCGGAGTCTTGCATCTCGTCTTTGAGTCTTGTACTGTCGAACTAGTCGACTGTCACTATTGTCCTAGTTTCATTATGAGCATAATCTCTGTAGGCCTTTTAGCCAATTATGGTTTGAACTATCAATAAAAGAAGATTTTTGCAATGTTATTTTGAATAACTCTGTTATAACGAAAGCTAGATTAAATAATGGCATATATGTATTATCAAGGCCTATTAGTGTAATGTACACTTCTAGCAAACGCCCAAGGTTAGATAATGTCAACGATTTATATCTTTGGCACTGTAGGCTGGGTCATATTAACCAAAATAAGATAAACAAGATGCGAGGAGATGGACTCCTCGAGGTCAGTGATTCTGAATCACTGCCCACTTGTGAATCCTGTTTACTAGGTAAAATGACCAAGTCACCTTTTACTGGAAAAGGTGAACGAGCTACAGAACTTCTAAGTCTCATACATACTGATGTATATGGACCGATGACAGTTAGTGCCAGAGGAGGATACAAATATTTATTACTTTTACAGACGACTTTTCAAGGTTCGGTTATGTCTTTTTATTGAGACATAAGTCTGAGTCGTTTGAAATGTTCAAACGATACCGTAATGAAGTAGAAAAAAAACCGGAAAAAAATATTAAAACCCTTCGATCTGATCGAGGTGGTGAATACTTATCTGGTGAATTTTTGACATATCTTGAGGAGAATGGAATTCTCTCTCAGTGGACTCCTCTAGGAATACCACAGTTGAATGGTGTGTCCGAAAGGAGGAATCGAACCTTGTTGGACATGGTTCGATCCATGATGGGCTTTACAACTCTGTCGCTATCCTTTTGGGGATATGCGCTTCAGACAGCCTGTTACTTGTTAAATAATGTTCCAAGTAAGTCTGTTGTCTCCCCGTATGAGATGTGGAATGGGTGTAAACCCTCAATCTCACGCCTTCGGGTCTGGGGTTGTCCGGCTTACGTAAAGCGTTTAGACTCAGACAAACTTGGTCCAAGGTCTGATCGGTGTTTATTCATTGGTTATCCTAAGGAAACCAAAGGGTATTTCTTCTACTTGGAGAATGAACAAAAGGTGTTTGTTGCTCTTAGAGCTATCTTTTTGGAAAAGGAGTTCCTTGGAGAAGGAACTATAGCTTCTAATATTGAACTTGATGAAGTTCAGCCAATAGAAGAACCTACACACTCTAAGGACATCGTAGAACCGGCTATGATTGAATCACACCCAGAACCCATTAGGAGATCCGTAGAATATCGTGTCAGCGGACAGATACTACGGTTTCTTGGTCCGAGACAGCGATCCCATTGAGCTCGATGAGAATAATGAGGATCTGATCACCTATATGGATACACTTCAGAGATCTGACTCTAAGGCATGGCTTGGAGCCATGCATCCGAAATGGAGTCCATGGAAATCAACAATGTTTGGACATTGGTTGATCCGCCTGAGGGATAAAACCCATCGGGTGTAAATGGATCTTCAAGAGGAAAAGGGGCACAGATGGGAAGGTAGAGACCTATAAAGCCCGTCTGGTTGCAAAGGGGTATCGTCAGCGATATGGTATCGATTATGACGAGATTTTCTCCCCTATGGCAATGCTCAAGTCCATTCGATCATGCTTGCTTTGGCAGCATATTTTGATTACGAGATCTGGCAGATGGATGTCTGAACCGCTTTCCTAAATGGGGAGCTGGAAAAGGAGGTGTATATGATACAGCCTGAAGGGTTCACATCCACAGATGAATCAAAGTATGCAAGTTGCAGAGGGCCATCTATGGACTCAAGCAAGCGTCTCGAAGTTGGAACTTACGTTTATAGGTGTATCAAATCGTATGGCTTCGTTAGGAAGGAGAAGAACCGTGCATCTATAAATGGGTTAATGGTTCTGTGATTGTATTCCTAGTACTGTATGTTGACGACATTCTCTTAATCGGGAATGATGTCGCATCATTACAAGGAATAAAGGTCTAGTTATCATCTCAGTTCTCCATTAAGGACTTGGGTGAAGCTTCTTACATACTAGGTATGAAGATCTATAGAGATAGATCTAAGAAGCTTTTGGGATTGTCCCATGGGATTGTCCAGTCTACGTACATTGACACCGTGCTGAAACAGTTCAGCATGAAAAATTCCAAGAAAGGCTATCTCCCGATAGGTTCTGGAATTACTCTTTCCAAGAAGGATTGTGCGATAACTCCTGAGGAAAGAGAGCGCATGAGTAGAGTACCTTATGCTTCTGTAGTAGACTCTATCATGTATGCTATGACTTGTACTAGACCAGACGTGGCATACTCACTAGGAGTAGTGAGCAGATACCAGTCTGACCCAGGTGAGGTGCATTGGAAGGTGGTTAAGTCTATCCTTAAGTATTTGAGAAATACTAAAGATCAATGGCTGATTTATGGAGAACCTGACTTGAAACTTGTGGGGTACTCTGACTCCAGTTTCCAGTCGGATAGAGATGATAGCAAGAGTGTGTCAGGATTTGTATTTACCCTGAATGGAGGAGAGATCTGCTGGAAAAGTTCCAAGCAGGCTACTGTTATAGACTCGGTATGCGAAGCAGAATACATTGCAGCATCAGATGCAGCAAAGGAAGCTGTGTGGTTGTGGAAGTTCTTTGGAGCTAGGGGTGGCACCTTCCCTAGATGGTCCTGTTCTGGTGTACTGTGACAGCACTGGAGCCATTGCTCAAGCTAAGGAGCCTAAAGCTCATCACCGCACCAAGCACATTCTGCAGCGCTACCACCTCGTACGAGAGATCGTGGAACGTGGTGACATCAATCTTCTGAAGATCGATGGAAAAGAAAATCTTGCCGACCCCTTCACTAAAGCCCTCGGAATAAAAGAGTTCGACTATTGTAAATGGGAAATGGGTATTGATACTCTTCTGATTGGCTTTAGTACAAGTGGGAGTTGTTGGGATTGTGTCCCAAAGCCAATCGCCTGGGTTGTAGGTGGTTGAGCTCAGTATTGTACTTTTTCTTTGAATTAATAAAATATATTTTTTGGCAGCTCATCACATACTAAATTTCCCTGAAATGAACTCTTTCCATGTGATGAAGTCCTTAAGACCACTGACTTCGATACAGAGAGGATGTATCGAGTGGTCCTTAAACCCTGTTCACAACCAAAGGATATATTATACTGGACAGCAATATATCAAGTATAGGTTGTTGTAGTTCACATCATTTGGTTGTCCTCTTGACCAAATGAGTGTGGTGACACTAATGTGATCTACAAGTGGGATATATGATATCTCATTGAACGTGACTCCGTGCAGCCCCTTTCTGCCAAAGGGATACTCACGATTGGATATGGGTATATGTGTCCCTCTGACCTGAGGTCATCACGGTAGCTTGCAAGCAACTCCCTGTGCTTTGTGCCGGACTACCCGGATTTTTAATCTGGTGATGGAAGGTTTCTGGGTACAGGTAAGTACTTGTAGAGCAGTGATGGACCAAGATGGAATTGACATGTCCAAACAGTTTGGATTGAATGTCTCGTAGTATCTCAATTTAGCAAATCCTCGAGGTAGTCCTAGTGAAGAGTCACTGGGCTTGCGAGGTTGAGACACGTAGTCGACTGACTTTGTCTGGGTTGGCAGCCCAATCTCAATCATCCTGAGCATTAGAGGTCAAAGGGATGAATTATACGGTAACCATATGCCAGAGGTTCGATAGTTTGCTCCCGCATCTTCACCTATCCAGACGCCGGGACCCATTGCTAGATGGTTTCCTGTCTAGAATTGTTCTAGTGCTACCATTTAGGTTCGAACCTATGAGGTCACATGCCATAGAGGATAACCCTCTGATCCGGATACCGATTACGATTGGGAATCATCTCGGTTTTATGGTCACAGTATTTTTTGAGCACTTTTTTTCCCATCATGCCCTTGTCTGTGTCAACGAAAATTGTTCCGGGTTGACCAGCACTGCGCCAGGATTTTTCTGAATCAGTTTTGAACTGATTTGGAGCTCGTTTCGGCCTTCAATGGTTGTGAACCCATTTTAATCCCTTGAACCAATTTTAATTGGGTTTGAACCGGTTCAATTGGATTGAACCAAGATTTTAAAAAATTGGTTGGACCAGGTTTGAACCGGTGTTTTTTTTCTCCACTTGGACCGTTTTACATGGTAAAACGTTGGGAGAAAAACAAGCGTCCGAAGAAGGCCAATCGTCGCTGGGCGTTGTCCCTTCCTCTCCTTCCACCCGCAGCCATTCCTCCTTTGTTAATTGCTGGTTTAATGGAGATCGACAGCTGCTGCCTCTTGGCCTCCCTGTCTCTCCATTTCCATCTTCCTCCCTGCAGCCTTTATATACCCACAGCAGCCCTGTTTCAGCAGCTAGAGTTTTTTTTTCACCGTGAGAAGAGAGGAAACAAACAAGGGAGTTCTTCCTTTTGAGAGGCTGAGAACTTGTTCTTCTTGCTTCTATGGGTACTAGTTGGGCTGGGTTTGGAGGGTGTGAGGGGGAGAGAAACCAAACTCTTTTCCCATTGTTTCTGATGCTCAAAATTATGCACTGCAGCAAAGAAATCTGCTACTACCTGTAACCGTGTTACTCACTTCTAGCGGCTAGCACCGCATGTGGAGAGAGATCGGAGGGCCCCCGGCGTGTCTCCCCTCTAGAGGGAGTACTCTTCTACTCCTGGGAGCAAGCCTCGTGAGCCAGGATCGCCGCTGCAGCTCCAAACACCGAGAAGAACTCTGCTGGTTTTCTGCAACTAAAATTTCTGGCAGCAGGTTTTGGCCATATTGTACACCATGTACACTGACCTTTTCTTGCAGATTTTGATTGAAGATCGAAGAGCGCTTGTCCACCTTGCTGCTGCTCAAATTTGGGAGCAAACGGAGGTCCGGAAGCCATCGTTCCGATGATGTTTTTCAAGCTCAAAACAGAGTTTTCAATCAGCCCAAGGAAGAAGAAGACTGGAATAAGTTTATCCCACTTATTCCAGCCTATTCCAGGTTTATTCCAGAGTTATTCCAGGTAGAATAAAGGTATGGAAAATTATTTTTGTAATCATGCATGAATAGATTTATTTGTTTAATGTTTTGCAAATATTTTATATTATCATACATTCTTTCATGCGACATGAATAGGTTAGGTTCTGGGCGGAGCAGTTTTTCACTGCGCGGATTTTTTAAAAATGTTTTTAAAATCTATTCTGCTCCCGCAGCTGTTTGCATGCCTAGTGTAGGACCATGTTAAACCACCTGCACCGATTTTCTTTCAAAATGGACTTCCTTAGCTTGCATACTTGGTTTGGTCTCCCACTTGAGATAAAACCCTCTGGCTATGTCATATAGACTTCTTCCTTAAGATTTCCATTAAAGAAAGCAGTCTTTACATCCATCTACTAGATTTCATAATCATGGTATGCTACTATAGCAAGCAATATCCGAATGGACTTTAGCATGGCTACTGGTGAAAAGGTTTCATCATAGTCAATGCCATGTTTTTGTCTAAAACCTTTTGTCACCAGCCTGGCCTTGTAGGTCTCTACTTGACCATCTACTCCTATCTTCTTCTTAAAGACCCTTTTACACCCTATTGGGTTAATTCTTTCAGGTGGATCTACCTAGGTCCAAACTTGATTGGAATACATGGAGTCCATCCAAATTTCATGGCTTCCAGCCATTTGTTAGAGTCTCTACTCATGACAGCTTCCGTATAGGTCACAAGATCATCATCCTGTATGATACTGGCTTCATTATCATTCCCAATGACAAAGCCATATCTGAGAGGTGCACTTCGCACTCTCTCTGACCTATGGAGAGGAGGTATGTGTTTTGGTTGTTCCTAAATCTTAGGAACATCTAGTTGAGGAATTATTTCAGGTGTAGGTTGAACTTCATCAAGTTCAAATATCCTCTCATTGCCCTTTTCTTGGATAAACTCCTTTTCCAAGAATGTGGCATGCATACTGACAAAGATCTTTTGCTCAGTAGGATGGTAGAAAAGGTAACCCATACCTTCTTTAGGATATCCTACAAACCTGCACTTGTCAGCCCTAGCACTTAGCTTATGTCCAAAAATATTCCTGACATAAGCAGGGCAACCCCAAATCTTAAAAAAAAATTTAAGACATGGCTTTCTCCCTTTCCATAATTGATATGTAGTGCTTTTAACTGCCTTTGATGGCACTCTATTCAATATGTAGGTAGCAGAATCTAGGGCATAACCCTAGAAGGATACTGGAAGATCTGTGAAGCATATCATGGATCGGACCATGTCCAACAAGGTTCGGTTCCTCCATTCTGCTACACCATTTAATTGTGGCGTATATGGAGGGGTCCATTCAGAGAGAATTCCTTTTCTTTAAGATGATCGAGAAATTCACTAGACAAGTATTCTCCTCCTCTATCAGATTGAAGGATTTTAATACTATACCCAGTTTGTTTCTCAACCGTTCTTTGATACTCTTCGAATTTTTCAAAGGCTTTGGACTTGTGTTTCATAAGATACACATATCCAAACCTTGATAAATCATCAGTAAAACTAATGAAATAAGAGTATCCTCCTCTGGCCTGGGTTGTCATAGGACCACACACATCTATGTGTACTAGGCCTAACAACTCAATTGCCCTATCTCCATGTCTAGTGAATGGAGATTTGGTCATCTTACCCATGAGGCAAGACTCACAAGTTCCTAATGATTCATGATCAAAATGTTTGAAGAAATTATTTTTATACAACTTGTTTATCCTAGACATACTAATATGGCCCAAATGGCAATGCTAGAGATATGTGACATTTATATCATCTCTCTTTCTCTTCTTGTTTTCAACAAGCATAACTTTATCATTAAGTGATAGAATCAAAAGACCATTAACAATTGCACCACAACCAAAGAACTTCTTTGGAAAGAAGATCGAGCACCCATGGCTTGAAATATTTATTTCATAACCTTGTTTCAACAACAAAGGTGCTGAATATTCTTTATACTGTTATATACTAACAATGTTTAATTACAATTTAATCAAGAATATTGCCCGATGGCAATAACAATAGATAGGTGCTAATAGCTTCAGCATGAATGGGATCACCACTTGTGCCAAACAGCTCGAAGTCACCCTTCTTCAAGCTTATGGGTCTCTGTAACCCCTACAATGACTTGCATATATGAGAACCACATGCGGTATCCAATATTCATGTATCAGAAGCTAAAGAACTTAATAATAAGTTTGTTTGTATCATGTATAAATATTTCGATGCATCCTAACATCCTGCTTCTGATTTGCAAGATATAACTTCCAATTCTTCTTCCAGTGCCCTTGCTTTCCACAATGTTAGTAGGTTCCATTAGCAGAGGGCTTCCTTGCCTTTTTCATTTTCTAGAAGCTACTCTTAGGGTTCTTTTTTTTCTTTGAACCCTTCTTAGTAGCATCCTCTCCTACCAGATCTAGGTCAGGAGTATCAAGGATATAGGCAATTTTTTCTGAGCTAATCCAATTCTCAGGTTCCTAAACTAATCTACATAATTTGGATCGGTCAACTTATTGGCATCTAAAATGCCCCGCAGTGAAAGAGTAGAAGCCATAACGTAATAATATACAATAAGTAAAGAACAACTATAAGTAGACCACTCATGATGATATTCACAATTAGACAAGGACTTTTGCATCTAATTATGTTTCCCGCTATTTTCTATCGAATACCATAACCCTTAACTATGGTAAGCGGGATACCCTCCCAGGGCTTCCTTGGTGGGGTTAAGATCCCAATCCTTATGAATGCCTTGTGTTAATCACAACAAACATCCATGAGTTCAAGGGTAGAAAAATTCCTTTCTAATTGCAACCCATGCAATTCTCAACATAACAACTGCCTCTAAGACACTTATAGCCTTGGTTAATCACAACAAACTATAATATCTTAGTTTAGTCCGACCCTTCATTTCCATACAGTCATGTTTGATAAATGTTGTCCTTGTGTCAATCACAACAAAAGCAACACCACAATCATGCCATAAAGCATAAAAATGTACCAAGACAAATATCATATCAAATCCTAGAGTAGGCTTGTGTAATCACAACAAACCTACTATAGTTTTTGACATGGATTTGGCTTAGCATGAAGGAAGGCAATGGGTAGTGTGCTTAATCACTTAGCATTTCTAATTAGGGTTAGATATGACCAAATTGCTTGGTAAGTTGAAGAGATGAGGGGGTCCCCCCATTACTTTCCTTAGACACCAATAAAATTGGCTAGGTAAGATAACGGAACCAATTAAAAACCTCATTCCCTTTATCTTCCCAGAACCACTTGCCTAGACACCAATTGGCTGATCATACCCTAATCGGATTTGCATCATGATTAACTTACACTATGACTAAATATGATTTTTATGAGGGCTTTGGTGGTCTTAACACATCCTAATATAGACTTAATCATGTGAACCTAACATTCATGACATCATAAAGCCTAACATTCATGACATCATAATGTATTCATAACCATACACATATGATATGATATTCATTCCATCATTCGAGCATATTAACCCAAATATGCATACCAAAAGCATGATTGTAATATAAATCCATTCACCTCACTTGTTCATGGGATATGGCCATAGCGGCACCCCTACATGCCATAGGAGCCAATTGAATGGGATGAGAGGGCCATGAAACCCTAAATAACTCCTATGACCGGATGGCCATGGTGACTAACCCAATCCAAAGCAATTAATAGGATTTAACATATATCATATGTAATTTAAAACAATCATGCATCACTTCATAGTATAATAAGCAATCATTACTAATTGCATGCACCATACATGATAATATTCACTATCATATACCCTTTCAATAGTATGTATCATACTATGATTTATATATATGATGATATTATCATTCAATATATAAGTGAACCCTAATTAGTGGCATGCATAAGAATATGATCCAAAATATGATCATATTCACTATCACATAAGCATATCCAATTGACCATTAATTGAATGAAATAAGAGGGCTCTGATACCACTGTTGGGTTTCTAGGGTTTTGATGGCACAGTGGAACAATGGATTTCAAACAATTTCTTTCTTGAAACTCCAAGCAACTTGAAACCCTAAGCCCAAGATCCCTTATTTATTACAATTAACAAGTCATGCAATTAGGATTTGAAAAATACCTGGAATGCTAATTTCTTCTTTTTTTCACTAGGCACACAAGTGCATGCCCTCCAAAGGTGATCCACATAGGAAAGAAACTGGTGTGGGCACCATGATCTGATTAAGGCTCCTCAATGCTCTGAGGATCTCTAACTAGAGTTCCAATTTTTTGGGTCTTGTAATAAGGCTTCAAGCCTAAGCAATTTTAATTTAAGTCATGTTTTTGTTTTAGTCCTACACCTTGACCAATTTGGTCAAGTTGTGTCTATGGGTCCTATAATGATTCCAATCCAAGATTGTTTGAAGATTGGGCCCAAGCCGGAGTGGTCTTCGAGTCTAGTCCAATTTGTAATGGGTCAAGCCATCTCCCAAGCCATGAAAGATGCCACTTGGCACCACCTCATCCATCCCATGTGGCACCACATCACCATGACATGTGGGCGGCCAAGGCAAGAAGGGAATGCTAAAATTTTTGGATGCCATTCCTTGATTCTTTCCTCCCTTCTCTCCCCCTATCAAGTCTCTTTCCAAAGGATCTATGGACAGCCAAGGAAGGTTAATGGGCAATGAAGGCATGATCCTTGTTTCAAGCCCCATATCAAGACTTCTTCCCAAAGTGCTTGGTCAACTATGGAAGAAAAGCATTGACCCTCAATCAAGGAGACAACTCCCTTGTTTCAAGCCCCATGTCAAGCCATCTTCCCAAAGTGCTTGGTCAGCTATGGAAGAAAAGCATTGACCCTCAAATCAAGAAGACAACTCCCTTCTTCAAGCCCCAAATCAAGCCACAAGACCTTGGTCAGCCAAAGGAAGAAGAAATTTGAATTTAGGTGCCCTCTTCATGAAGCTTTGTTTTTTTGAAATTTGAATGGGTTTTAAGGTTCTATATAAAGGGCCTTACCCCTCCCATGTAAAGTTTTAATGTTGATGAATGAAAAAAAAACCATTGAGTGCTACTCTTCTTTAGTTGCCTTCGTTCCTTAAGAATGTCGATCTCCGTGAGGGAGCGCCTTCGCCTTCGGGCTTCGAGAGGTGTGAGGCCTCAAGTTACATTCTCTTCCATCAATCTATCTTCCATCTTCAAGTTCGAAGGTTAACTGGATGATCCATCTAGGTGCCCAACAAGAAGACCCCCAATCAACATCATCTTCAACTATTCATCCTTTATTTCTTCTTGCTACTAGTTGATTCCTAATCCTTTTCCTTGATTGCTCACAGGTCCTCCAGGTACTAAGAACACGGAGTCGATCTCCCTTGCCTTCAAGACCTTCGGATGGAAAATCGACGCATCCGTGGGGGTTGAAGGCTCAGTCATCCAGGCCGCATCCGCGAGAGCGAGTGAACTCGGCATTGGGCGCTTCAGAGTTTTTAAGGTTTGCAACCCTAAAACACCTAAGTTGATATTGATTCGAGAGCTAAGTCCTACGGGGTTTCTCAATCCCAGGGTCCTCTTCCTATCCTGTGCAGGGACTTACTAGCTTGCTTGAATTTCTTATTATCGTAGAACCCTAGATCTACTTTTTGTCTATCTTCGAGAATCCTAAATCCTAAAAAAACTAAAAATCACAAAGAACAAATTCACCTGCATCATTCCTCTCATCTTGTATCTAGTTAGTCCCGCATCATGTTTGGTATCAGAGCATGGTTAAGACTTAGTACTTCTTAAGTACTTGGATTAGGTACTTCAACCAGGCCGTCCGGTCATAGGAAACAAGAAGGGCTGCAAGACCCTCACTTCCCATTCCATGAGAATTTCCTATGGAGCGTAGGGGTGCCACTGTGATTAACCTTTGAAGGGGAAGACAAGGAGTTAGGTTTTAAAAAAAAAAAAAACAAATTTTTTTTTGCATCATTAGATCTCATCTTCTTTAAATTTCTGCATTCTTTTCTTTCAGTACATGGCCTATTGTTTTAGGTGTTTCTATTTGTAGGAACCTCCAAACTTTTTATTTTTATTTTGTTAGATTCTAAGTAATTGAAAGTAGTTTTGATATTTTCTCAGATTTTATTGCAGCCTGTAGAATTTCTACACACTAGAATACTACCTGAGAACAAAATCTATTATGAGATTTTCAGCAAGTGCATCTTTTCATGTTTTCATATCTCAAATAATTTAATTTTGCATTTAGCTTTATCTCTTGTCATTTCCAGCACCTTATTTCTACTATCATA
Source organism: Areca catechu (assembly GCA_021397845.1). Taxonomy (NCBI): domain Eukaryota; kingdom Viridiplantae; phylum Streptophyta; class Magnoliopsida; order Arecales; family Arecaceae; genus Areca; species Areca catechu. The sequence goes on from CM038038.1 coordinate 43,950,980, forward strand.
CATCAAAAATCCAAAAACATAACTTAGATACATCTCATTAGATCATTTGTATGCCATCATTTTCATAAATCACTTAAGGGCGTCAATATCAAAAGATAAGGGAAGGAAGTCATTACCTTTCCTTAGCCCAAAAACAACCACCCTGCACATTGGATCCAGCCCCTAATTAAAACTGAGTAGACACTTAATTTGCTTTAGTGAGCTAGGGACACCCACAAGGTCGGGTCGAACCAAGTGTCAAGCCAATTTAGACAACTTGTTTGTATGTGCTTGTGTATCTGGTGTCTAGGCAAGTGGTTCAAGGACAAGAGCCCGAAAAAAGGTGGTTGGTTTGCTTACCTGGCCAATTTCAAATTGGTGTATAAGGCAAGCAAAGAGGGACCTCCACCAACCTTACACTTACCTAGCCAGGTGCCAAGTTACTACCACCAAGATTGTCATCTTGACCTAACATTTGGTTTGGACTCTAGGTCTAGCAAACCCCTAGCCCGAGTTTGAGTTCGTGTGTACATGTCGACTAGATCAGGAGTCCCCTATCACCCCCATCATTCCCAATCAAGTGAATCCATGGAGAATGATTGAGAAGATCAATTGAAGGTCCTCATTGAACAGTTAGCTAGGGTGAACAATAGGCTTGATAAGTATAAAGATAGATTTGAAGCCTTAGAAAAGATTGTTAGACCATCTATCAAGCCTGAGCCTAAGTCACCTTCCCACCCTAGGGAATACCCTCGGCATGATCCTTCCTTAAAGGCTAAACCTAGGAGAATTCCCTATTTTAACCAGTCCAAGAGTTCGAACCTAGGAGACCCAATCCAGAGATCACAGACCAGAAAGAAAGGGCCATTAGAAACATCAAGCTTGAAGCCCCTACCTTCGATGGCAGTCTAGATCCTAAGGTGTACATAGATTGGGAGGAGGACATAGATAAATATCTTGACTGGTACACGATGACGGAGAGGATGAAGTTTAAGTTTGCCAAACTTAGGTTGGTTTGCCAGGTTAGGTTATTTTGGAATAGTGTTAAAAGGCTGGTAAAGCAAAGAGGACAAGAACCCATAGCAACTTGGAGGGACATGAAAGCCAGACTTAGAGAGAAGTACCGCCACTATCTTACACCCAAAATTTATTGGACCAATGGCAGAATCTAAGTCAAGGGAACAAGAGTATGGCCGAATACATCGCAAAGTTCGATGAGTATGTCATGCGATGTAATGTTAATGAATCAACTTCTGTGACCTTGTCTAGATTTAGGGATGGCCTACACCTAGACATCAGAGAGAGCTTTACTTTTAAGAGGTCACTAATTTAGAGTATGCTTACCAAGTTACGAGGAACTGTGAGTGTTTCCAGAGGACTCCCACCTATCGTAGACCTGAACCCTTTAGGAACCCTAATCGAATCCCAGGACCTAACCAAGGGTATAGTCAGGCCTACCCGAGTCGACCCAGTCCAAACCGACCCGACCCGAGTCGACCCAACCCGAGCTGACCCAGTCCGAGCAAACCAGACCTGAGCCAACCCCATTTTAGTAGAGAGGATAAAGGTAAAGCTATTAGAGTCCAAAGGAGCCCCACTCCCCAAAACAAATGCTTTAGATGTCATAAACCAGGGCATTATGCTAGCCAGTGCACCTCCACAGCCCTAGTCATAGAAGAGCCAGCTGAGAATGAGTTAGAACCCATTATTGAACCAGAAGGAGAAGTATATGAGCCAGAAGATCAGTTGTTGGAAGAATATGAGGGACAGGAAGAATAGTTTGAATCTGAAGACCTTATAGGAGTAGTTAGGTGCATCCTTCCCAAAACATAGTGCAAGAAGATTGGCGTAGGATAAACATCCTACAAAACTTTGTCAAACTAAGGGATAAGGTGTGCAAAATCATAGTTGATAGTGGGAGCTGTGTCAATGCCATCTCTTTAAGTACTGTCAGATCCCTAAGATTGACCCTAGTTCCTTATCCCAACCCTTACAAGGTCTCATGGATAGATTCAACCTCAATACCTATCAAATCTAGATGCCAAGTCTTGATCAAGCTGCAATCATATGAAGAGATGATTTGGTGTGATGTCCTTTCCATGGGTGTTGGTAGCATTATCTTAGGTCGACCCTAGCTTTACGATCATGATGCCACCCTTTATGGTCGAACCAATACCTGTACCTTTAACCACCATGGAAAGAAATTTACAATCAATCCAATTCAGCCTAAGGACTAGGTTCAAAGAGGATCGAGTAGCCTTAAGGAAAAGAAACCTGGAGTCAATCTGATCAAGTCTAAGAAATTAGAAAAGGAGATTACTAGGAAGAACCCTTTAAAGAATTTCAGGAAGAAAAGGTTGAACATTCTGAGAATTTAAATGAGAAAACTCCTGAGCCCATTAAACAATTCAAAGAAAATATCTATGAGTCAAGTTTAGTAGATGAGTATGGTGAAGATGGGCCCAAGGTGGAAATCATTGAAGAACCAAAGGAAAAAGATCCTGAACCCATTATAGAATTTGAAAAGAAATGATCAAGCTAGGATCACATTTAGTAAATGAACATGAGGGTTCACCAGTTTTGTCCACGGAAGGAGTTCAGGAACAAAACCTTAATGAACCAACCCAAAGAGAACCCCCTCAAGAGGTAGTTGAAGCCTTGAAAGTGAAAGAATTTGAGGATGTGTTTTTTGAAAGTTACCTAAGCAACTACCACCGATGAGATTACTGAAGGATCCCCTACCACTAAAGAGATTCTTGAACCGACCCAAAAAGAACACCCCCAGGAAGTAGCTGAGACTTTGAAAGAATTCGAGGATGTTTTACCCGATGATTCACCTGATCAATTACCACCCCTGAGGGACATCCAACATGCTATAGACTTTGTCCCAGAATCCTCTTACAGACCTTCCTCACTATGGGATTAACCCTACCAAGCCCCAAGGTCTATTTCCTACTTCGCAGAGATTGCCCCAAGACTCTGATTCCTATTTCCTACCCTTTTCGGAGTCTTCTCATATTTTTAGAGCCATGGGGCTACATTTTGTTGAGATCACTAAATTGCATGAGTCCTTAGAGCCCATTCTATTTGCTACCTACTTCTGGTATACCTTATGGCATTTGCTAGGGATCCATGGTAATTCTTTATGTGCATACCAGACCAGGGTCAAACTAGAGAGTCAATAATCTGTTAGGTTAAGGCCCTAGAGAGTCCAAAAAATTCATCTCAATAGGAATACATAGTTGAGTCTGCATTTTGCATCATACTAGAATTCTGCATTAAGTACAAATTCTAAAATAATTTAACTGATTCCCGAAAGAGAGCCAAATAGTGTGAAATTGGGGGTTCTGTAATGATTAGGCTCAAGCCTGAATGGTTTCCACCTGGAACCATTAAGAAACTTCATGCTCATGGAGCTGGCCCCTTTAGAGTGATAAGGAGAGTAGCCCTAATGCCTTTGTGCTTGAGCTACCCCCGGATTATGGCATTAGCTCGACTTTCAATATCCCAGACTTAGTCGAGTATAGGGAACCAGCAAACATACCCAGTGAGCCATTTAGGCCTAACCTTTATTTAAGAGTGAACCCGATCCAGAGTGTCCACCTCCAACTTAACCTAAGAGAGGAGAGCGGATCGAGCGTGTCCTGGATAATCAAGCTATGACCACTCGGGAAAAAGGCTATCAGCATTACTTGGTCCGGTTCCAAGGTCGACCACAGTCGATGATTCATGGGATACCTGAGAGGACTTGCAGCACCTCGACCCCAACTTCTGGAAAAATATCAAAGCCAAATCAACCCTTACTCGACAGGATCGAGTTCCTCCCATCCCGGGAGAATTGGTGTGGGCACCAGGATCTGATTGAGTCTCCTCAACCCTCTGAGGATCTCTAACTAGGGTTCCAATTTTTTGGATCCTGTAATAAGGCTTCAAGCCTAAGCAATTTTTAATTTAAGTCATGTATTTTTGTTTTAGTCCTGTACCTTGACCAATTTGGTCAAATTGTGTCTATGGGTCCTATAATGATTCCAATCCAAGTCTGTTTGAAGATTGGGCCCAAGCTAGAGTGGCCTTCGAGTCTAGTAATTTGTAATGGGTCAAGCCATCTCCCAAGCCAGGAAAGATGCCACTTGGCACCACCTCATCCATCCCATGTGGTGCCACATCACCATGACATGTGGGCGGCCAAGGCAAGAAGGGAATGCTAGAATTTTTGGGTGCCATTCTTTGATTCTTTCTTCCCTTCCCTCCCCCTATCAAGCCTCTTTCCAAAGGAGCTATGGACAGCCAAGGAAGGTCAACGGGCAATGAAGGCATGATCCTTGTTTCAAGCCCCATATCAAGACTTCTTCCCAAAGTGCTTGGTCGGCTACGGAAGAAAAGCATTGACCCTCAAATCAAGGAGACAACTCCCTTGTTTCAAGCCCCATATCAAGCCATCTTCTCAAAGTGCTTGGTCTGCTATGGAAGAAAAGCATGGACCCTCAAATCAAGAAGATAACTCCCTTCTTTCAAGCCCCAAATCAAGCCACAAGACCTTGGTCGGCCAAAGGAAGAAGAAATTTGAATTTGGGTGCCCTCCTCATGAAACTTTATTTTTTTGAAATTTGATTAGGTTTTAAGGTGCCTATATAAAGGGCCTTACCCCTCCCTTGTAAAGTTTTAATGTTGATGAATGAAAAGATAACCATTGAGTGCTACTCTTCTTTAGTTGCCTTCGTTCCTTAAGAACGTCGATCTTCGTGAGAGAGTGCCTTCGCCTTCAGGCATCGAGAGGTGTGAGATCTCAAGTTACCTTCTCTTTCGCCAATCCATCTTCCATCTTCGAGCTCGAAGGTCAATTGGATGATCAATCTAGGTGTCCAGCAAGAAGACCCCCAATTAACATCATCTTCAACCATTCATCATTTATTTCTTCTGCTTCTTGCTTGTTGAGTCCTATCCTTCCCTTGATTGCTCGCGGGTCCTCCAAGTACCACGAACATGGAGTCGATCTTCCTTGCCTTCGAGACCTTCGAACAGAAAATCAGTGCATCCGTGGGGTTGAAGACTCGATAACCCAGGCCGTATCTGTGAGAACGAGTGAACTCGGCATCGGGCACTTCAGAGTTTTTAAGGTTGCAACCCTAAAACTCCTAAGTTGATATTGATTCGAGAGCTAAGTCCTATGGGGTTTCTTAATCCCAGGCTCCTCTTCCTATCTTGTTTAGGGATTACTAGCTTGCTTGAATTTCTTATTATTATAGAACCTAGATCTACTTTTTGTCTGTCTTCGGGAATCCTAAATCCTAAAAAAACTAAAAATCACAAAAAACAAATTCACCTGCATCATTTCTCTTATCTTGTATCTAGTTAGTCCCGCATCAGAAACCTAGGAAGCACTCCTTAGTAGGTTGCTAAACCACTGGGACTGTTTTGATGGCCTTTCTTCCTTTGGTAGCCTCTCTTCCTTGCTCAGACCCTTGCCCTCCAGTGAGCACTTTGAGCCCTTTCCAAAACTCTCTTCACTTACACTTCCTAGTTCACTTCCTAAAACCCTTGTCTTAAAATGAAGTATTTGTCTTAAGACAAGACAAGGGAGGAAGAGACAAAAGGAAAAAGTGTGGCAGAGTGTGAGTGTAAGTCTAAGAATGCAGGAAAGAAAGGATGAAATCAGATAACCATTGGCCTAAACACCAATGGCTATTTATAGGAGAAGGAGAGGTGCCAATGATGGCTCTTCATCAGCCTTTGATCTGTTTATCAACAGATCAAATAAGACCCTTCATTAAGGAGTCTTATCTTGAAGAGTCATGACCCTTCATGCGCCAACCACCCTTTACCGATCCTTCTGATTATTTTGGGGTTTTTTCTTCATGCCACATGGCATGTAACTGATGATAAAGCTTCTCAATTGGCATGAAAATGAAAGGACTTATCCATTTGATAAGTTCCTTAAAGCAGAAAGACTCTCTGCTTACCATAACTTGTGCCAATAATGAAGGTACGCAACCCTTCATATTATGCATGCCATAATTCACTCTGCCAACTTCTTTTTCATCGATGATTACCCACTTCAGGTCAGCCTCATCCATAGCCAAGGGATGCCTTATTTCAGATTTAACTGAATTCCCAAAAGTAGAATGAATTCACCCTTTTGTGCACCAACAATGAAGAGTCATGACTCTTCATTTGTCAGTCAACCTTTTCCATGCTATATGTCACCTTTGACCTAATCAAAGTATATACAATATGGGTTTCAAAAGAAATATAATTAAATCTACTTTCTGACCATATAATTTGTTTTCAGGTAGGAGGTCTATTGGTCCTTCTGCATCCTTTTGAATGATAAGGTATCACTTAGGTACCAAGAGTCCCATGCCCTTGGGACTCTTGGTATTTGGTGCATAAAAGCCATGAAAAATATCAAATAATTTTTGATAAATTCATCTCACTTAGGACTCAGCCCAATTTAGGTCTCCCATAAATTGGTTAGTCCATTTAGCAACATTTTAGACCCATTCAATTAGGTTTGGAGTTAGGTTAGCATACACATGCTAGTGTGCAATCTTGCTAACCGATTAGGATCCCATGATCCTAATTAAATGCCAATTGAATTCTTAGGTCGATTCCTTAATGTGTGTGACCCTTTGAGTTCCACATCTAGCCAGCAGTTGGTCTAGGTCTGAGTTGATTCGATCTAATCGAATCGATTGACCTAATTAGGTTAAATTGAGTTGACCTAAGTTTCCAATTCGAACTAGCTTTCGAATTGACTCATGAATTCAATCCAATTGATTCATGAAAATCCACAAGATATGATTGATGTCTAGCAATATATCATGCCTACCCAGAAGATGAAAAATTTGGTTGAAAGTACTAAAATACCCTTCAGTGGATAGTTACCGTGAATTCAATCCTTCGATTTTCCTATATCCTGGTTAAGTGATGGGCATGGATAAATGTCAAACCCTAGCAAGTTAATCCTTTTAAATTTCAATTCGATAATGAAGACTCAAGTAATGAATGATTAGAAACTCTATCTAATCTCATCTTGCTTTGGCTAAAGACTTCCCGAGTCATCATTTGAATAGATCACATGGGATGACTTCTCCTCTTACTAGAAGTGATCGATTCCTTGTTGACCTACTCATTACCTTCATACATAGTCCACCATATCTAGAAACACCCGTACATGACTTAATTGCCATAAATGAGTATGCATCAAAGCAAGGGCTCATGTGCACAAGATACTATGGTAGTCTCAGGTCTAAGGATCACATGCACAACTCCCACAAAGAGAACATTCTTTTGACAAGTAAGTAAGACTTTCATTTGATGTTCCCTTATCAGGTTAGTTCAGTGGACTCATAACCTAATGAGCACCAACATCCTTGTATTAGTGTCTCTACACAAGTGGTGGTAAGACCAACCTCCCTCTCCATCGAGCATACATAGGATGTGCTAGTCTTTCGGATTCATCGATCCCCGAATTGATTATCCAACGACTAGGAACATTTTAGATTAGGGTTTATAGAAACTTAGGTCTCACCATTATGATCTTCATCATAACCCTAATTTCATTATCCTAACCTATGGGGTTATCATAATCTTGATAAGATGCAGTGGTATGATGAATCAAAAGATACCTTTTATTGATAAATAATATCATACATGAGTTGGAAGATCATAGAAATGCCCTTACAATGATTGGATTTTAGGGCACCATTCTTTCAATCATACCCTAATCTGACAGAGTAGAGTGCCCTTAAGTTTAAGTTAATGCAAATGATGCGCACATGATGAAACCCTAATACAGTCTAAAATCAGAAAAAAAAAAAAATTTATTGATTTATGAGATGACTGACTTAAATTTGAGTTGGTTAGGTGATCAAACAAAATTGGCTTGGGTTGGGTGGTTTGGATTGGTGATTAGGTTCAAGCCCTAAACTAAGCATGCAGAATTTCAGTAATAAAGGGTTCCAGTTTCATGCAGATTTCCTAGGTTTTCAGATCAAAAGAAATTACCAAAAAATTCTGAAAAAAATATAGGACTCAACAGAGATGACGTGCTGCAAATTTCAGAGAAAAAAGTTAAAAGTTTAAAGGGAAATTGGACCTAAATTGGACTAGTATGCAAAAGTCAGCATGCAGAATTTTTCTATTAGGGTTTTTTCTTATGCAGATTTTACCCTATTTTTAGATCAGAAAATTACAAAAAAATCACCAAAAAATAGAGGACAAAATAAAGATTAATTATCATGAGAAATTAGAAAAAAATAAAAATATTTTGATTGGTAAACAGTCCTAAGTTTTGAAGTATATGCAAATTTCAGCATGCAGATAACCTAAACTATGATGCAAGAACATGACCTAATCTTACTCTGATATCAAAATTGATGAGAGACAGGATTCTAACATGATGCAGAATACTATGCAAGGGATGAAAATGAAGATAATCAGATTAAAGTAAATAATGATTTCAGATTTTTTTTAGTGATTGATTCCCGAAAAAGAGACTAGACTAGGTTAGGGTTATCATATCTCAGTTAGTATCCTACCCACATGCTAGAAACAATCAAAGAGAAAGAGAAAACTAGGATCCGAGGACTAAGAAGTCCTATTAGGTACATGTTCCTATAAGAAATCAGATAAAGAGAGTTGGGAAAGGGTCTAAATACCTGGCAATGATGTTCTTGAAGTCGCAGAAGAGTTCTCACACCTCGGATTGGCACTTGGATGATAAAGCCCTTTCCCATGGATCCGCCACTTTTTATCAGATTGGTTCAGGAGCAAGAAGGACTTCATCTAAGGATGGTTTCACTGGAGGGATCCTGCACACATCACGGGTTAGGCTCACAAATGATAATAAAAATATAAGATGGAATATTGGGAGAGAAGAAGAAGCGGAAGGATCGCCAGGGCTGATTGATGCTTTGATGGATGATGGATGCTTGGATCCTTGGAGGTCTTCCTGGGGCTTGATGAAGATGGTGTCTGGATGCTGGAAAGGGCATCCTGGGGGATAGAGAAGCTCTAGCGACTGGGCTTGGATGATGTAGTGGGTGGCCAGGGGAAGAAAAAGGGAGGGGGCGGCCTTGGTTGGATGGAGGGATGGGCGTCCAAGAGGGTGAAGGAAGAGGGCGGCTAGGGTTTAAGGGGATGGAGAGGGATAGGATTTAGTGGAAGAAAACTAGCTAGCTGGATACTAGGGCCTCACACCCCTCGATGTTTTGAAGAACAAAGGCAAACGGTCTTACACCCACTCTAATTGGAGGAAACAAAGCAATGTAGAAAAGCTCTCAAATTGCATTCATGAAAAGATTATTCATACGAGGGGAGGGGCTGGGTATATTATAGATCCACCTACGTTACATGACTCGAGGGTCAAGAAACCTGACTTGAGGGCCAAGAAAACCCTCTTGGGCTAGGGCCTTGACTCTTTCTTGGGCTTGGAAAACATCTGCTTGGACTTGTCAAAACCCTGGTAAACTTGGACTGGGTCAAATGGGCTAGGATGCCCCATGTTGGACTAGTAAGGAAGGTGCCATGGGCTTGGGCCTAGAGTGCTGAGCTGGGGAGACTTGGACTGGGGTGCCACTTTTGGAGGCCTGGGCACTAATTCTTCATGAGCTGGGGTGCCGAAGCTTGGGCTTGAATGGGGTGCTCTACCTTGGGGTCTTGGGTAGCAAGAAAGAGGCCTAGGGCTAGAAGTCCAGTTCTGGGTGGGGGCCTGGTGAACTTCTGGGTCTGGGGACTCTCCTCTTGGATATGGTCTTGAATGAAAAATTTACAGGACTCGTGCAACCTAACTGAAACTCATAGGACTCTTGATTGGACTGAAACAAAGGACTTCACATGACTTAGTGAACCCAACTAGCTCACTTTATTATAGGACTCAAAATTATACTTCATTATAGGACTCAACAAAATTGACCAATACATGAATCAGAGATTGGAACATTGAAATTCTGGTCTAGTCTTGATGTCCTCATCAACAAGGAGAAGGAACTACCTACTTGCTTCGAATGCAAGAAGCCTGGACATTACAAGTATGACTACCCTCTCCCAAAGAAGCCAAGAAAGAAGCTTGAAAGAAAGCAATGATGGCAACTTGGAGTGACAGTGAGGACTCCAGCTCAGAGGAAGAACAAATTGAAGTTGCCAATCTTTGCTTCATGGCACAACAAGAAGGAGAGGTACATCTTGAACTTGAAGTTGATTATACTTTTGATGAATTAAGAAATGCATTTGATGAGTTAGTGCATGACTATAAACTGATGATGATTGAAATAATAAATTGAAAAAGCATGCAAACTCTTTCTCGCATGAAAACTCTACTCTTATGAATGAAGTTAATGATTTGAAAAATAAGATTGATGTTTTAGAAAAATGAAACAATGCTTTATCAATGAAAAATAAAGTTTTGAAAGGACCTAAAGTTAATGTTTCAAACAATGAACTTTTGAAGAAAAGTAAAGATCTTGAAAAGTAAGAATAAGAAATATAAAGATGATCTTGATAGGATAAAACTTTTGTTAAAAATTTACTTATAGTTTTGAAAAGTTGAATCTACTTTGAATAATCAAAGAGCTATTTTTAACAAAGCTGATTAAGTTTTAACCCCAAAAACAACAAAAAAATTTAAAAAAATTTTTATTCCTGCATCATCAAGCATCATTTGTTACTCTTGTAGAAAGGTAGGTCATAAAGCATATCATTGTGATTTGAAAAAAATCAATAATTCTAGAAAGATTTGGGTTCCAAAAGGAACCACTCTTAGTACTAATCCAAAAGGGCCCAAGATGACTTGGGTACCTAAAACCAAAACTTATTTATTTTGCAGGTATGTCTTGCAACCAAAGAAATGAAAAGATTGTAGTATCTCGTTCTTAAGACACATGATAGGAGATGTGAAGCAATTCGCTCTTTTAAGGTATTAAATGGAGGGAGTATAACCTTGGTAATAATGATAAAGAAAAGATCATCGGTATCGGTAAAGTTTACATCTCCCCTTCTACATGGATTGATAATGTACTATTAGTTGAAGGATTAAGACATAATCTACTATATTATCCAGTTTTGTGATGAAGGCTTTCAAGTTATTTTTGAATCATTTTTTGCATGATTGCTAGCCCTGATAATAATTGGAGTGAAGTTCATTGGAAAAAGGCATGGTACATTTATCTTATTGATTTGGTAATCTATCTTTGCCTAGTGGTGAATGGCTAGCTATAATGAATTCCACTATTAATGAGACTAGCTGGCTTTGGCATCGTATATTAGGATATGCTAGCATGTATTTACTTTCTAAATTATATAAAATGGATTTAATAAGAGATTTACCAAAACTTAGTTTTGAGAAAAATAAAATTTGTAAAGCATGTCAATTGGAAAACAAGTAAAAACATCTTTGAAACTAAGGTTTGTTTCAACTTCTAGGCCATTAAGCTACTCCGTATGGCTCTTTGGACCAATAGGATATCTAGCCTAGGAGGCAAGAGATAAGGATTAGTTATAGTGGATGATTTTTCTCGATTTACATGGGTTTTATTTTTAGCTCACAGAGACAAATAGTTTTCAGCTTTCGTTAAGTTTTATAAAAAAGTTTCCAATGAAAAGGTACTTCAGTTATTTGTATTTGTAGTGACCATGGTTCTGATTTTGAAAATTTCTGTAAAAAAATGGAATTGAACACAATTTTTTACACCTATGACATTTCAACAAAATGGATAATAGAAAGAAAAAATCATATTTAGAAGAAATGGCATGCACATGCTTTATGAAAATGATTTGCCAAGATATTTTTGGGTTGAAGCAATAAATATCGCTTGCTATTTTTAAATCATATTTTATTCATCCTATTTTAAGGAAAACTCCATATGAGCTTTGGAAATAAAGAAAACCTACTTTAAAAATACTTTCTAGTTTTTGGTTGTAAATGCTTGATTATGAACGATGGTAAAGAAACTTAGATAAATTAATGCCAAGTTGATGAAGGTATCTTCTTAGGATACTCTACATCTAACAGAGCATACAGAGTCTTTAATAAGAGAACTTTAGTAGTAGAGAAATTTGTACGTGTAGTATTTGAAGAATTTGCTCACAAATCCTCTAGAAAAGAGGATACTTTGATACATGTGCAAGTGCTGAAGGATTAAAGAAGCTGACTATTGATGATCAATCCCTCCCAAGAAAATGAAGAAGATCAAGACCAGAAGGAAAGAGAAGAAGTCAAAAAATCCACACCAAAGCATCAAGATCTATCCAAGGAGTGGAGGTATGCTCATGGACATTAAGGAATTAATACTAGGTAACCATCAAAAGGGATAAGAATAAGATCTTCTATTAGAAATGAATATGACTAATTATTTTGTTATCAAATTAAACCAAAATACATTGAAGAAGCTAAAAAAGATCCTAATTGGATTAATGTAATGCAAGAAGAATTGAATCAGTTTGAAAGAAATAAAGTTTGAACACTAATAGAAAGAACATCTAATGTTTCAATATTAGCACAAATAAAGTATATAGGAATAAACTAGATGAAAATGGTACTGTCATTAGAATAAGGCTAGACTAGTTGCTAAAGGTTATAATCAAGAAGAAGGTATTGATTTTGATGAAACCTTTTGATGCGGAATGACTCTAAGATTGCTAAATATGTAGGAAAAATTAAACTAATTTTTTATATTTTTTATAATTTTAATTTGCAGGCTAGATTCCTAAAATCAAGTAAAGACTAGCAGGATGAATAGCAATGCAAAGAATCATCATAATCGCAAGCATGCTCATGTAAAATAATAAAAGTTGGGATCCGAGAATTGAGAAATTCCAGGCTTAGGATAGCTAACCTTCAATCAAAATAGAAATTAAGAGTAGGGAAGTTTGTATCAGTCGGAGATTTAAGAACTAGCCATTGAAGAGATAACTCAACACTCAGATTGGAGCCTGGATGATGAAGCTTTAGTTTCCTTGAAATAGAAGGCTGATCTGGGTGGTCCTGAAGCAAAGAAAGCCTCCTCTAGGGAGGAAAAACACCTCGGGGATCCTGCAAGCATCAAGGTTAGGCATGAAATAGGTGATCATTGAAAAGAAACAAAAGATGAAAGAAAAAGAAACAATGGAAAGGGATTAGGGCTGGCGGCTAGAAGAAGCAGCTCTGGATCTGGGGCATCTTCAAGGCTCTTCTTCTTGGACATGGCTGATGTTTAAAAGCTGGGATGGCTGCTTAGGCATGGAGGATACTAAGGAACAGGGTTCGGCCAGGTAGAGAAACAAACACAAGAAAAACAAAGAACACTAGAACTCTGGAAACAACTCAACAACAATTTGATTTCATGAAAAGATAAGTGATTACAAAAGAAGGAGGGGAGGGGTATTTATAAAGTTCCCATGCCCTCTCCCTATTAGGACTTCAGCCCTCTCCTAGTTAGGATAGGTTTATACAATTTAAATGGGAGAAAGATTACAAAATAAACCTAGAACTAGGATTACAAGGTTGAATGAAATAAAAACTAGCTTTCCTTCTTTCATTTGAACTCTTCCACATACATGGACTTGGTCAACTCATGGAGGACACCTATCCTAGGCGTGTTGGGCTTCAAGGAGCCAGCCAAGAGTGGAGGGCACATGGGCTTTGGGCCTCCTGGAAGCTGGGGCGCCTGGGGGTATATTCCGGGTATCAAACCGGAATCTGGTTCTTAAAGGCTTGGGCCTTTCTCCTGGGCTTGAATTTCATGGACTAAGATGCTGGTATCTCCCTGGAATTAAGGGGACCCTGGGGTGAGGATTCCATGGCATTGGAAGGAATCTAACATCTAGAATAGCATCTGGGGGAATCAAGGCATCTTGAGAGCATCTGGAGGGTATTTAGGGCTCTAGGGTGTCAAACAAGATCCCATAAGCTGATGTAAATGCCTCTGGTCTAGGTGAGGCATGGTGGAACTCCAAATTGGATAACCTCCTTTTTTATATAAAAATTGGACTCTCACTGGACTAATACTCAAGTACAGGACTCGATGACTGACTAGGGTTGAGATAAATCAACTAGTCTCAACTTATTACCGGACTCAATCTTAATTGCTTACAAAAATGTGATACATGATTAAGAAAACAGATTGGGCCTAGTAATCTGTGACTGATCCTGGTGCCCCACCAATTCTCCCAGGGCAGGAGGAACTCGACCCCATCGAGTAAGGGTCAATTTGGCTCTCATACTGCTCGAGTAGGTTTGGCTTGAGGCGCTGCAGATCCTCACGGGTGATCCACGAGTCCTCAGATTCTGGCCGACCTTGCCATCGGATCGAATACCTTGATAGCCTCTATTCTGGGTATTGATGGCTTGATCATCCAGGATTCTCTCAATCTTTCTTCACTATTTGGCCAACTTGTTAGTGGACACTCTAGGGCGGCTCACTCTCAATGGAAGGGATAGGTCAAAAAGGCTTGCTAGGTATCACTATTGGCTCCCTATACTCTACAAGGTCTGAGATGTTGAAGGTGGAGCTAATACTTAAATCAGGTGGTATCTTAAGCGCATAGGCATTGGGTCCAACGCTTTTATTATTTTGAAGGGCCAACTTCGTGAGCATGAAATTCCTGTACAATCACACAATCCTCTATAGAAAACTCTTTAATTGTATTCGGGAATTAGCCAAGCTTTTATATAGTTCATTATTTATGTTTAATTTTGATATATCTTGATGCAACTGCTATGTAGAGGTCAATATGACCAATCTTTACTCTTTGGGTCTTGATACGGTTTTGCTGATCTTTACTGGTATGCCTTAGGGTTGTTTTGGTTATTTGATTGGATCATTTAGGCACTCTGGGTGGTAATCGAGTTAAGTTGGTTTTGGATTTGGGTAGTGGTTTGGTCATACTTGTTGTTCATTTAGGCAAATTGGTCAGTTATGGTCTTCATGAAAGCTTCAAAATTAGGGTCCATGGTTGAATTAGGTTTGGGCTTAGACAATTGTAATGGACTCCTGGCCTGGTGGTCATGCAAACAAACAAACAATCAAGGTGGAATGAATGCAGCCAAGCATGCAAAAGGGTTAGTATAATATAGGGTTTGCTAGACCTAGAGCCAAAACTGAATGGGTATACTCAACTTACAATTAACCCAACAGCTAATCCTTCCACTGGCTAGGTAGGGGGTGGGGTGGTGGGAGGCTCTCCCTGCTTGTCACAGGGTCCTAATTATAAACCATCAGTCCACTTAGGTCGTTTGACTCCGGATCCCCAGCCTTAGATACCAGTTTTCAATAATAGCCATAGGATTAAATGTACTAGTTGGCCCACACGATTTGGACCCGACCTGTTGGGTGTCACCTAGCCCACTAGGACAAATTAAGTCTAATTAATTTTAATTAAGCTTGGGTCAGTATGATGATGGTGGTTTTAGGCCTAGGACAGGTGATGAAATCCTGCCCTGATCTGTGATAGTGAATTGCCCATAAGATTAGGTAAATCAAATGATGCACATTCAATGAGCCCTAATGCAACTAATAACAATCAAAAAAATAAAATATTTATGTATATTTTATGAGGTGGCAAATTAGGTTTAGGTTGATTAGGTTAGCAAACAAATTGGGCTTGGAGTTGGGGTGTGTCGAAGTTGATTGGTTAGGTTGAGTCAAGTATGCAGAGTTCACAGAATTCTGAAAGTTAGGGTTGGATTGATGCAGTGTTTGACATGAATCTGATGCATAAAGAAAATCAAAAAAATTATAGAATAGAGGATAGACGGTGTGATGACCTCTACCAAATTTTATGCAAAACAAAAATCAGATGATGATGCAAATCCTAGGGTTTTTGGACGGATGCAGAATTATCAAGATTTTAGTTAGGGTTTCTAATATACCAAATTTTAAAACTTTTAATTTTATATAAAATAATTAAAAATTATGATAAAATAGAGTACAAGATAGAGAACACATCATGCAAATTTTACAGAATAAATAATAAAATTCCTAGGTGGTCAAAATCAGATGAAAAATAGACACCTAATGCAGCTAGCAGGATGCAGAAATTAGGGTTTGTGATCCTAATGCAGATGAATGCTATCCTAAACCTGCTCAGATACCAAAATGATGCGATATAACTCTAAGATTGCTAAATATACAAAAAAAATTAGTAAACTAATTTTTTATATTTTTTTTATAATTTAATTTACAGGCTAGATTCCTAAAATCAAGTAAAGACTAGCAGGATGAATAGCAATGCAAATAATCATCATAATCGCAAGTTAGGATCCAAGAATTAAGAAATTCCCAGCTTAGGATAGCTAACCTTCAATCAAAATAGAAATTAAGAGTAGGGAAGTTTGTACCAGTAAAAGATGAAGAACTAGCCATTGAAGAGATCACAACACTCAAATGGAGCCTGGATGATGAAGCTTTAGTTCCCTTGAAATAGAAGGCTGATCTGGGCAGTCCTGAAGGAAAAGAAAGCCTCCTCTGGTGAGGATCCTGCAAGCATCAAGGTTAGGCATGAAATAGGTGATCAATGAAAAGAAACAAAAGATGAAAGAAAGAAAATCAAAGGAAAGGGGATTAGGGCTGGTGGCTGGAAGAAGAAGCAGCATTGGATCTGGGGCGTCTTCAAGGCTCTTCTTCTTGGACATGGCTGATGTTTGGAAGCTTGGATGGCTTCTTGGGCATGGAGAATACTAAGGAACAGGGTTAGACCGGGTACAGAAACAACACAAGAAAACAAAGAACACCAGAACTTTGGAAATAACTCAATAGCAATTTAATTTCATGAAAAGATAAGTGATTACAAGAGAAGGAGGGGAAATGTATTTATAGAGTTCCCATGCCCTCTCCATTAGGACTTTAGCCCTCTCTGAGTTAGGGTAGGTTTATACAATTTAAGTGGGAGAAAGATTACAAAATAAACCTAGAACTAGGATTATAAGGTTGAATGAAATAAAAACTAGCTTTCCTTCTTTCATTTGAACTCTTCCACATGCTTGGACTTGGTCAACTAATGGAGGATGCCTATCCTAGGCATGTTGGGCTTTAAGGGGCAGCAAGGGGTCAGCCAAGAGTGGAGGGCGCATGGGCTTTGGGCCTCCTGGAAGCTGGGGCGCCTGGGTTGGTATATTTCGGGTATCAAACTGGAATCTTGGTTCTTAAAGGCTTGGGCCTTGTTCCTGGGCTTGAATTTCATGGACTAAGATACTGGTATCTCCCTAGAATCAAGGGGTGCCCTGGGTTGAGGATATTCCATGGCATCTAGAAGGAATCTAATATCTAGAATGGCATCTGGGGGGAATCAGGGCATCTAGAAAGCATCTGGAGGATATCTAGGGCTCTAGGGTGTCAAAAAATATCCCATAAGCTGATGTAAATGCTTCTGGCTCCTGGGTGAGGCATGGTGGAACTCCAAAATAGGGTAACCTTTTCTCTTGTATAAAAATTGGACTCTCACTGGACTAATACTCAAGTACAGGACTCAATGATTGACTAGGGTTGAGACAAATTAACTAGTCTCAACTTATTACAGGACTCAATCTATTTGCTTACAAAAATATGATACATGGCTAACTAAACCAGATTGGGCCCAGTAATCTGTGTCTGATCCTGGTGCCCCCACTACCTTGCACCTGTAGCTGACTTGAAGCCATTATATTACTTTTAGCATTTGCTTGTTTTATGAATTTCAAATTATTTCAAATGGATGTTAAAAGTGCTTTTCTAAATGGTTTTATTGGTGAAGAAGTGTTTGTTGAACAACCACCTGAATTTGAAAATTATGCATATCCCGATCTTGTTTTCAAACTACACAAGGCACTTTATAGTTTAAAACAAGCACCCCGAGCATAGTATGAAAGACTCAACAAGTTTTTAATTGAAAATAATTTTTCTAAAGGCCATGTTGATACTATATTTTTGAAAAGGAAAGATGATAATCTTTTAGTAGTACAAATTTATGTTGATGACATCATTTTCGGTACTACTAATGAAATTCTTTGTCAAGAGTTTGCCAATCTTATGCAGGGAGAGTTCGAGATGAGTATGATAAGTGAACTTAACTTTTCCTCAAACATCAATTCAAGCAAACCAAAGAAGGGATCTTCATCAACCAAGCTAAGTACACAAAAAAAATCTTAAAGAAGTTTAGGATGGAGACTACCAGGACAATTGGTACACCTATGAGCCCCTTATAAACTTGATAAAGATGAACATGGTAAATCTGTTGATCATAAACTATATAAAGGTATCATAGGCTCTTTACTATATTTGACTCATAGTAGACCAGATATCATGTTTAGTGTTTGTATGTGTGCAAGATATCAGTCTGCTTTTAAAGAATCTCATTTATTCACTGTTAAGCACATTCTTAAATATCTATCTGGTTTAATTAATATTGGTTTGTGGTATTCTAGAGATTCATCTATAGATTTGATTGGTTATTTAGATGCTGACATTGCTGGGTGTAAGTTAGATAGAAAAAGTACATGTAAACTTGCCAATTTCTTGGAGTTAACTTAATTTTTGGGTTTAGCAAGAAACAAACTTCAGTATCACTGTCCATATGTGAGGCTAAGTATATTGTAGTAGGAAGTTATTATGCTCAAATCCTATGGATTAAGCAATAACTTGAAGATTTTGGAATCAAATTAACTAAAACACCCATAAGATGTGATAATACTAGTACTATAAATTAACTAAAAATTATATTCAGTATTTTAGAAGTACACATATTAAAATTAGGCATCATTTATTAGAGATCATGTTGAAAATAATGATATAATGCTTGAATTTGTTTGTACCGAAATGCAATTAACTAACATATTGACTAAACCACTTCAAGAGGATCAGTTCAGTATGATTAGAAAAAAATTAGGGGTCATCAACCTTTTATCTAAAAATTTCCATCTCTTTATAATCCTTAACTCTTGATTGATCAAAATTACCTGTGAATCATGTTTAATCACTTTCAAACCCTTCAAGTCAAGTTCTTTTTTCTTAATACTCTTTTTCTCATTTTTTTTGGTTCAAGTGTCGACACTTGACCCACAGTCAGGAGTCAACACTTAGTCGATGGAAATTCGAGATAAAATAGGAAAAATGAAGTGTTTTCTTTGAATTTTTCTTCCCAAATTTGAGTCGACTCCCCTCTAACTATTCTCCAACACCTTCTTCCCTCAAATCTCAATTTCAACCACTCAATTCTTCATTTGGAACAAGTTCATTTTGGTTTCTTACTATTCTTCATCTGTTCTTCACTATTTTTCGCCATAGAAACCCTAGATTTCTCCCACATTTGCTTCCTTCCCTTGATTCCTTAGAATGGGACCTAGAAAGCAAATTGTCCGAAGGCCTCAACCTTCCATTCAGGAGGAAGAATGAAGAATGAAGGCTAGGCATGAGCATCAAGAGGCAGTTGAGCCCGAGGATTAGCCTGATGTTCTTGTCAGACCAGTTATCTCTGCCACAAATAGGATAAGCTCGAAGACTATCATTAGTGGTCATCAAGTGGATTTTGACTTCCTAGACCAGCAGCATTTTAGGATTGGACAGTGGCTGAGAGATGATGGTTTAGCACATTTTTGCTCACTATCCGAGAGATTTTATCCTGGCTTGATGAGAGAGTTCTATGGATCTTTAGCCAGAGGTAGTGATGGATGGATAGCACAGGTCTAAGGGAGAGACATTCCTGTTTCTACTTAGATTTTGCCGAGTATGGGAGATTACTATGATAGGTTTAGTGGTGGATGCCCCAGTGGAGAAAATTAGTGGACTCTAGTGTATTTTTGAGACAGATGACCTTATAGATGGAGCCACAATAGTTGCTTCAAAACTTTTGGCTAAGATGAGGTTGCTGCACCACATTATAGCCCAAATTCTTCTGCCAAAGACCGGATGCTTCGAATTCATCATAGAGCATGAGTTATTGGTTATGGTGTCTCTGATTCAGCACACTCCAGTATGCCTCCCAATGCTTATGGTTCATCAGTTAACAGAGGCATCAACCAGTCAGAGACTTTGTCTTCCCTACGGGATGGGATTGACTATACTATTCAGGGCTTATGGAGTATCGTGGACGGAGAGCCTTACAAATAGTTGTTGCATACAGATGTCTATGACATCATATCACTTCATCGGATGGGGTATCATCTAGTCAGAGGCCAGTGGAGATGGCGTATATCCAGTCAAGCCACCGATGTAGATGATGAGGCAGAAGAGGAGGAGCGTATTTGCTTAGGTGAGGCCAGGCCTTCTGAGGTACACAAAGAGATTCTAGAGGCACAGCCCGAGCCTACGACTCAGCCAGAGCCTACTCCTCAGATCGAGCAAGCAACCCCTACACATATAGAGATACCAGGTAGTGGAGATAGCCTAAAGGATAGGGTCATACGCATAGAGACTGAGATTATGGTTATTAGATAGTGAGTTGACCAGATGCATATGGAGATGAGGGAGAGCCTTCAAGGATTGAGTGATGGCATCTCTGCTATTTTATCAACATTGGCGAGATCTTCATCGAGCAGAGATCTTTACAAGAAAAAAACATTTTCTACTAATTATCTTTGGTTTTGCAGTTAAAACGGTCTACTAAAGAGAAAATAAGATTCTTGAAATGAAGCCCACTTAGTCCATGAAGCCAGCTCCACTTGAAGCTCAAACCGACTAGCCAATACATGAAAGAAAGCCACCTTTTTCTTAAATTGGCTCAACCTAGGCCAAAGTCCAACTTCAAGCAAGCCTTGATGCCCTCCAAAGCCAAGCCCAAGCAAGTCATGGTGCCTCTCTTTGAAGTCCATTTTTTTCGCATGGGATACATTATCAAGTATTCTTGGGGGAAGGATTGGACACCTCATCAAGAATTATGAGGGGAGCATACAACCACCTTCCACTTCCCCTCCAACTAACTTGCCATGTGAGATGCCATATCACACCTCACCTAAGGCTCTACAATAGCAAATAGAAGCCACATCATTGCCATGTAGATGCCACATATCAAAGTGGTTGTAACTTTCTATCCATAATTTGTTTCTAGTTAGAACCACCTACCCAAAAGTTGTTGGATCCAACTAAGCCCATCCTTATCCCTCCTCTCTCCCCTTGGCTGAATTCCCTAGCTTATGAACCTATAAATAGGGACCTAAGACTCTCCCTTGTATTCATGTTATTTGGGTTAATGAATGAAATGTTTCTTCTTGTTCTAGTTCCTTTGTGTTCCCTTGTGTGGAGTGAGTGAGTTCTCTTTAGTTTGAGTGTTTGAATCCTTGTTTGAGGAGAGGGTGAGAGGCCCTTGAGTGTGTGTTTGAAGGGTGGGATGCCCTTTGATTAATCCAAGATCGAAGTTCCTTGAAGTCAAGCGCTAGCCACTTCTTTCTTCCTTCTTCTCTTTCCCTTCGTTTCAATTCCAACTTGATTTCTCTTCCACGCCTAATGCTTGATTTTGTTGTAGGTTTCTTCAAGTTTTCCAAGTCCAAGATGAAGGTCTCCAAGCCATGGATCAAGGCCAAGGTGAGTCCTAAAGGTAGAGAGTGCTAGTCTTATGGTTTGGACCTCAAATCCTTGAGTATTGAGAGCTTCCCTTCCACCAAATTTTTTAGCCATCATTGTTGGTAAGAAAACTCTTCCTAAGCTTCATTAGATCTGATCATTTGAAGGTTAACTTGTCTTAGTAGTGATGGTTTCTTCGTCATGAAGATTCTAATCATTGTTTTGAACTAGATCTACATTGCGGGTGATGTAACTTAGATCAACTAGTCTCCTTATGAAAATTCTTTTCTTGGATTAATTTAGCTCATTTATTTGATAATTAATTGCTCGAGTTTTCTTGCTAGTTAGCTTGCTAAAACTCTCCATCCATCATTTCATTTTTGTCCGCATCAAATTGCTTGTCAAATGTTTGAAGAAGCCCTTCTATAAATGAAACATTAAAGAATGATAGACTTAAATGTTTGAAAATTGCTTGAAAGGATTTAAGAGTCAAGTTCAAAGAAGATTCAACAAAGTTTTAGTGGAAGTTTGAAAAGTTTCAGCAAGTATTGACTTAAAGTATCGACTCACAATTCAAGTATCGACTCATGATAGTACAAGTGTCGACTCAAGCCAGTACACATAAAAGAGTTTCAAATGGCACGGTTGAAGTATCGACTCATGCTACACAAGTATCGACTCTAAGTGTTGACTCAAGGATCAACTCAAAGCCTGAGACAGATTTCTTACAAAACATGCTAAAATTCAAGACTCAACTCAATTATTGACTCACCAGATGAAGTGTCGACTTACGTGAGATTTTCAAGGAGCTTCAAAGTAAAACTTTAAATTAGGTGTCAACTCATGAAATTTAAGTGTTGATCCTAAGTATCGACACACTGCATGAAATGTCGACACCTGGAATTCTGGAAACAGTAACGACTAGTTTTTTCAAACATAGAACTTGATCCTCTTAGGCCCCAATGGTTAGTTCCACCTCTCCAACGATCATAAACCATTATTTAAGCCTTGGGATGGTATTTAAGTGAATTAAATTCAAGTGAAACATGTGAGAATGAATAAAGGAAGAGAAAGAAAAAGAAAAACAAGTGCATTCACTAAAATTCATTGAGAGTAACAACTTCCAAGCAAAAGAAGCCTTCAAGCATTTAAAGCAATCAAGAGCATTCAAGTCCAATCATTTTTTAGCATTGATTGAGGCTTTATCGAATTTAAGACAAGCATCATCAACAAGCTTCAAAAAGATAATAGCTTTTATTTAGAAAGCTTGATTGTATTCTTTACTTTCATTATTACTTTGTTGTATCAAGGTTTTTGGTGAGCTTAAGAACAAAACCAAGGAGGTTTTTGGTTAGCCTAGTTAAAAACCAGGGAGGTTTTTGGTTAGCCTTTGAAAAACAAGAGGTTAGGTTTTTTGGTGACAAACCAAAAAAGGGATTTTGATTAATAAGCCCGAAAAACTAATCGGCTGTAATCAAGAGTGATTATAGTGAATTCCCAAGTGGAGCTTGGAAAGTGGATGTAGGTGTCTTGGAGTACATCGAACCACTATACTTGCTTGTATTTGTGGTTGATTGTCTCCTCTTTACTGCTTACTTTCATTACATTTAAATTTTTGTTGTATACTCTTAAGAGCACACAACACTTTCATCTTACCAGCACTTGAATTGATATTGAATTAGCACACATACTTGCAAATAGTTTTAGAAACCCAATTCATCCCCCCTCTTAGGATGCTTACTGGACAACAAGGTTACCTTCAGTTTCTGCACAACCTTCCTACTCTTGCATATTATCAACATTTCATATACATACAAAAGTAGGTACACCCTAGACCCATTCTCTAGAGATTCACATAAACACAAGAATCATACTCAAACCTAGAAAGCTCAATGCTCCTAATAAATAAGTCAAATCACATGTACTATTGCCTTGGGAACTACTTTAGCTCGTATAATCATTTTTGTAGCAAACAGACCTTCCCATCTGACTTTGGCTCTATGAATCCCTAGGGCCGCTCTATATAAATTCTCTCCTATAAATTGCCAAGAAGGAATTCCATCTTGCATCCATCTACTCCAGCTCCAAATCCTGAGCTGCTATGATGCTCAACAGCACCTAGATAGATTTATGCCTGATAATGGGAGAGAAAACATGACTAAAGTCGATGCCTTCCTTCTGGAAGTTTCCCTTAGCCACTAACCTTGTCTTGTTCCTAATACCTTTTTGCTTGGAAGGCCCCTCCTTGCATTGGCAAGCCCACTTGCAACCAATGGATTTCTTCCCTTGTGGCAACAGCACCAATCACCACATCCTATTCTCATGGAGAGATACATTTTCTCAGACATTGCTCAGACCCACCAATCTCTATCCTAGATCTCCATAGCCTCTCATAGGTGTAGGGTCCCCATTCATTATCATCAAGGCATATGACATCATCTCCTTGAAGCTGTATCATTCTGATTGCCTGATTTCCTCTTGGACTTATGCAATGCAACCCTGATATCTGTCCTAGGTTCAACTTGCTGCTACTAGACCTCCTAGCTTCTATCACCCATCCAAGCCCTCTCCACCTTGGAGACACCCTCTAAATGTGTTTCATAGAATGTCAAGTCCTCTAGATGCACCTGTAAGTGGCAAAACAAATAAGAGGTAAGCTAGTGCTGCCTTGAAAGACCTCCTACTACTCCTACTGCTCACTCATGCCACTTGACGTTTGGAGAACTAAATTCTCATCAAAGGTCACATCCTTACTGATGATGACCTTCTTCTCTAAGGGATCCCATAGGTAGTATCCCTTAACTCCTCATGGATATTCCAAAAAACCATCTTCCTTGACCTAGCATCAACTGCTCTTCTCACTAGCACCATGTTGGGAATAGTGTCCCAAAGCCAATCGTCTAGTGTGTAGATGGTTATGCTATTTTGTAATTGTATATAATTCTTTAAATGAATAAAAGTTATTCTTTTGGCTGTTCATCACATGTGTATTTTCCTGAAAAGAACTCTTGTGTGATAGAGTCCTTAGAACTATATTATATTTGATACAGAGAGGGTATATCGAGTAGTTCTTAAACTGGTTCACAATCAAAAGATACATTGTTATAGGATGATGATGTATCAAGCATAGGTGTTGTCCTCTTAACTAAGTAGTGTAGAGACACTGATATGATATACAGGTGAAATGTATGATGTCTCAAAACGTGACCATCTGTAAAGCTCCCTTCTACCAAAGGGTTACAAGCAAAGGGATATGGGTATATGTGTCCCTTAGACTCGAGGTTACCATGGTAGCTTGCAAGCAACTCACTGTACTTTGATACTAAACTACCTAGATTTCTAATCCAGTGATGGAAGGTTTCTGGGTACAGTCAAGTACTTATGGAGCAGTGGTGGACTAAGATGGGATTGGCCCCTCCAAATGGTTTGGAGTGAATGACTCACAATGTCTCAATTTAGCAAAACCCTGGCCAGAGTAGTTCTTGTGAGAAGTCATAGAACTTGTAAGGTTGAGACACAATCTGGATGTACTAAATTAGGATTGGTAGTCAAATCCTAGGCCATCCTGAGCATTATAAGGTCAAAGGAATAAATTATGCAGTAACCATAAGCCAGAGGTTCTAGAGAGTTGCACTGCATCTTCGATCTATCCGGACATCGGGTATCATTGCTAGATGATGACTTTGTGTTGCCCAGAAATGGTGCCCAAGAGGAGGGGTGAATTGGGTATTTTAAAAATTAAAGCAATATATGTGCTAACAAGTTCTAAGGTGAAGAGTGATAGTGCTCAAGCAATTGTGCAACGGAAGCAATGAAATAAATCAACAATTAAAGAGCAAAAGAAGATAAAGAGTGAAGCAATGCAAACACACAAGAAGTATAGTGGTTCGGTGCACCTAGCACCTACATCCACTCCCCAAGCTCCACTTGGGAATTTCCACTATAATCTTAAATTACAGCCGACTTGTTTTACCAGGCTCACAAGTCAAACCTTACACACTTGTTTTGGCTTCAGGCTTACAAGCAACCCTAGTTGGTTTTATCAATTGGCTCACCAACAAACCTCACTCACTTGTTTTGGCTTCGGGCTTACAAGCAACCCTAGTTGGTTTTATCACTTGGCTCACCAACAAACCTCACACTAGTTTCAAATTCCCTTGAAACTAGCTAAGACAAAAAGAATATGAATACAATGAATAAAACAAGACAAACTCCTTTTGAGCAATAAGTAATTCGATGTAGCTCTTGATGGAGACTCTTCAAGCCTTTCTCTTGGAATCTTTGGACCTCACTAAATGCCAAATACTTGAAAGTTGGATTCCTCAAAGATGGAGAGCTTTTGGCTAAGGAATCTCTTAGTTTTCTCACTCTTTTGGCTTGGAATTGATTGAAGGCTTTGTACTTTGACTCTAAACTTTTTCACTTTGTCTCCTTGTCTTTTTTGAAGTTGGTGGAGGTTAAATACCTCATTCATGCTGAAACAACTCCACAAAACCGTTAGAATCAAAAAATATGGCCATTATGGCCGTTAGAAATTAAATCAAAGTCAGAAAAACTAGCCGTTATGCCATGAGTCGACCTCATGAGTCGACCTCTGGATCAAGTGTCGACCTCATGAGTCGACCTCCAGTTTATCTTAGGCAAAAATCTAGAAAACCATAGTTCTGCCCAGTTTGAATTCTCAGGCTATGAGTCGACCTCTGGTGTTGACCTCTAGACAGGTGTTGACCTCTGGTGGTCGATCTCTGGAGCGTGCCACTGAAATTTTGCCGTGCCAGCCATGCTGAACTTTCTTCTCTTCATGAGTCGACCTCTGGTGGTTGACCTTTGACAAGGTGTCGACCTCTGGTGGTCGACCTCTGATCTGAAATTTTCTGAAACTCTAGAGAGGTGCGTGCCATGCTTGAGTTTCTTTAAGCCTTTGTTTCTTTTTGTTTATCTTAACAGGAAGGTCCAATATGAGAAATTTGATCTTGTTCAAAGTAGAAGAGCTCTTTTCCAAATCAGGCAAACTTGGTTTCATCATTGTACTCTTAGTACTCTTTTTGAATAACCTAAGTCCTGAAACTTTATCTTGAGATGAAACATTAGTCCAAACATATACTCAACCTTTTGTTAATCATCAAAACTAAGGAGCCAAAGTCAACAAATCTCCCCCTTTTGATGATGACAAAACCTTGAGTATATATGCAATTAAGTCTCCAAAGCAAAATATTAGCAATAAAAATTTTCAAAGAATCCTTACATGAGTATATCATAAAGATTTTACTTTTCATCTACTTTTTTGTGAAAACATTCTCAGAGTCAAAAGATTTTACTTTTCATTTACTTCTTCTTTTTTGTGAAACATTCTCAGAGTCAAAAAGATTTTACTTTTCATTTACTTCTTTCTTTTTGTGAAACACATTCTTCAAGAGTCAAAAAGATTTTACTTTTCATTTACTTCTTTCTTTTTGTGAAAACATTCTCATGAATCAAAAAAGATAAGAAACAAACAAGCTTACTCATAAGAATCATATATACTTTACTACTCATAAGAAGGAGTCTCATATATACTTTACTACTCCCCCTTTTGTCAAGAATCAAAAAGTCCATTTTTGTAGTGAAAGATATATTAAAGAAACTTATGTTCCATTATATGAAGTATTTTAGTTGCATAAAATACACATGCTCCCCCTCAATTTGTGCATTCAATATAACAAAAATATTCTATCTTGAGGGTTTAAAAAGATAAATGCTAAGAGCTGGTATCAGACAGTAAAATATCACAATATAGATAAAAATAAATATATTCAGTTACAAAATTGCTTACATAGTAAGCACAAAACACTGATACAACAGACCCTACAAAGCAAACTAAGTACAATAAGTAAATCTATGAGGCTACTCTTCATCAGAAGGTATATCAAAAGAGATAGGAGCCAAGATCCTAGATGAGGATTTGGAGTCCTATGAGAGTGACTCCGTCCTCAGAGGGACCAGACCTAGGGGTAGTCCTACGAGATCTATAGGTCCACGAGAAAGGGCTCCACAGGTGTCCTCTGAAGCAGTAGAAGTAAGTATCAGTAGTAGATGATCAGTATGAGTAGACTGAGCTGGAGTGTGCCTGCTGACTAGCTCATAAGCTGTGGGATCATCAATATCTGTATCTGTAAGCTCATCTATATCATCCGGAATCCCAGTAATAGTCTCAAAAAGTGACTCTGTAAGCTCAGTATCTACTGGCACATCTGTAGCTGGAGGATCTGTACTCGGAAGATCAGTAGAAGGAGGATCAGTAGAAGGGGGAATCTCTGGAATCGGATCTACAGGTGGAACATCAGAACTACCTGCTCCAGGCTGATCTCCATCACTGTCACTGTATCCACTAGAGTTATCATCATCATCATCATCTGAATGTGGAGGAGATACTGTCGGATCTACAGTCCCTGATGGCAGTGCTAATCTCAGTAGGCTGAGGATCTGTCGAAATCCTGTATCCATACTAGCTGAGAGAGCTCCAATGCGCAATCTGTGTGTATCCGCAGATCATGTAGCTCCTGTCGTACACCAGTAATCTTTGTCCAGACCTCTGAAATGTGATCAGTCACTCTCTGCTCAAAGTCCGATATCCTCACTGTAGTCCCCGTGGTGTAGCAGTAGTAAGTAGTGCTGGAGCTGATGAGGGTGGTGGCGTGAATGGCTCAGGCTCCGCAGTCTCTGACTCTGGTGCTGGGCGAGGAGGTGTACCATGATCAGTAGGCTCTGAAGGCCCTGCCTCAGCTGCTCGGATCTCATCCTCCTCATCTGGCTCCTGGCCAGACTCTCGTCGCACCCAACGGTCACCAATCAGTCAAAATCCCATCCTATGCAGGGATTTCTCTCCATATGTATCAGTATGCTGCAGCTGACTGAAGGGTATAGCATCAAATGAAACACCATGCTCCCTGAATAGCTGAGTCAGCCCCATGCCATATGGCTGAACTAGTCTCCTGTGAGATGCTGCCTCACCCATCTGCTGAAGCATGATCCTGGGAAGGTTGATGGGAGTCCGCTGTCTCAGGGACACCATCAACACCAGCTCACGCTCAGTGATAAAGTCGAATCTCCCGCTCTTCGGAATCAAGATGCGGGCGATGATATGATGCAGCACTCTCATCTCCAGTGAAAGCTGGTTAGCGGCTACTGTGGAAATGCCGCTAACATCCTCACGCTCTAGAATACATCTGAAGGCGTGCTCTCTGTCGCTGATCGAAGTGGCAGCAGTGCCATGAAGTGGAATCCTCCAAACGCGACTGATAACCTCTAGTGTCACTGGAATCTCGATCCCACGTACAGTAGCTGACCATCCAATGCCATCAGTGGCCATGGATCCATAGAACTCCCTGATGAGGTCTGGGTAGAATCTCTCAGACATCGTACAGAAATGAACCAGACCTGCATCTCTCAGCACATCTCGATAAAAAAGTGATGCTGATCCCAGAATGTATATCCACACGCCTCCCACTGCAATGCTCTTCCATACTAAGCTGGCTGGCACTGGTGCAGGTGGCTCTGGGGTCGGCTCACGCTCATATCTGACCTTTCTTCGTCGCTCAGTGCTACCTTGGCCTTGTTCCAATCTCCTTTTCCTTACTGCCAAGTGCTCTTGGACCTATATGAAAGGAAGAGGGGTAACTTAGGGAGAAGTACAATGAAGCAAGGCTAAGAGGAAAGGAGAGGAAAGAGAGGTTCACGGATTGAGAAAGAAAAAAAAAAAAAGAGGAGATGGTGAAATGGTGAGATAGGGTTTGTGAGAATAGAGAAAATCGAGAGTAAATGGAGAAAAAGTAAGAAACGGAGGAAAGAAATAAGTGATTTCAATTGAAAAACAACCGAGATTTGAGGGTAGATAGATGCAAAAGCTTTCGGTGTCCAAAACCAAGAACACAGTCAAAAAGAGGTTTGGTTCCAAGGAAGCAAGAGGAGAGGAGAGGATTACCCAAAAGGATGAAGGAGAAGGGTGGAAATCCACTGTTAGAGGTTTAGGAAAGTGGAGGGGGACCACACGAAGGAGAAATGGAAAAAATGGAGAAAAGATTGGCTTGCGGACGGGTTTTAAAAAGGAGATTTCCGTTCAAGTGTCGACCTCTAAAAATTTTCAGGGGTCGACCTCAAGTGTCGACCTCCAAAAACCTTAGGGGTCGACCTCAAGTGTCGACCTCCGAAAATTAAAGTGTCGACCTCCAACAATAAATTACCCAAAATAAAATTTGTAAAATTTAAAAATTGATAAAATTAGAAAAATAACCTTTAAACATATTGAGAATATAAATCATTTTTGAGGAATTTTGATGAGAATTGAAGAGTTTCAAGCAAAAGGATCATGACTCCCAGTTCTCTTCTGATCATACAAAATCTATCTTCATTCAATGGTTTTGTGAATATATCAGCCAATGATAATCTGTACAATAAATTCTAACAACACATTAGAGTTTGAACGTGATCTCTTATGAAGTGATGTCTTATTTCATATATTTGCTTCTTGAATGTTGTACAGGATTTTTCGTTTAAATGATTGCACTAGATTATCACATCTTATGGATGTACTTAGTAGTTTGATGCTAAAGTCTCTTCGACGTGTGTTTGATCCATAGAATCTGGCACAACAGCTTCCAGCTGCTACTAGAGTGGCTTCTGCCCATAGATAGAGCAACGAATTCTGTTTTAGCTCCATGAAATCAAATTAACTCTGGAAATGACACAGTTCACTAGGACTTTCCGATCAAGTTTACACCAGCAAAATCAGCATCGAATATGCAATATTCATATGATGACTCTATAGAGTACCAAAGACCAATTTTGATTGCCAGAGAAGTATCATAAATATAGAGTTTACAGTAAGAGATGTGATCTTTAGGAGCAGACTGAAAAAAGGCACAAATACAAACACTATAATATTATATCTGGTCTACTGGCAGTTAGATATAGCAATGAACCAATCATGCCTCTATATAATTTTTGGTCTACTGATTTACCACATTCATCTTTGTCTAATTTACATGAAGAGCTCATAGGGGTACCTATTGGTTTGGTAGTCTCCATCCCAAACTTTTTCAATATTTCCCTTGTGTACTTGGCTTGGTTGATGGAGATCCCCTCTTTAGTTTGCTTAATTTGGAGTCCGAGGAAGAAGTTGAGTTCTCCCATCATGCTCATCTCGAACTCACTCTGCATTAACTTTGCAAATTCTTGACAAAGACATTCGTTAGTAGCACCAAAAATAATATCATCTACATAGATTTGTACTACTAAGAGATCATCATTTTCCTTTTTCAAAAATATGTATTATCTACATTACCTCTAGAGAAATCATTTTTCATCAAAAATGAACTTAATCTATCATACCAAGCTCTAGGAGCTTGCTTTAAACCATACAATGCTTTATGCAATTTAAAGACATGATTAGGAAATTCATGATTTTCAAAACCAGGAGGTTGTTCACATAAACCTCCTCTTCAATAAATCCATTTAAAAAGGCACTCTTAACATCCATTTGAAATAACTTGAAATCCATAAAACAAGCAAAAGCAAGTAAAAGTCTAATTGCTTCTAGCCTAGCAACAGGAGCAAAGGTTTCATCAAAGTCTATCCCTTCTTCCTGGTTGTAGCCTTTAGCAACAAGTCTAGCTTTGTTCCTAGTTACAATACCATGTTCATCAAGTTTATTTCTAAAAACCCATTTTGTGCCAATTACAGAAACATTAAGGGGTCTTTCAGTTTGTCCAAACATTATTTCTTTTAAATTGATTTAGTTCATTTGCATAGCATTAATCCAGTTACACTTTTTCAGCTTCTTCTATTGACTTAGGCTCTATCTGAGATACAAAAGCTAAATAATCACAAACATTTCTAATAGAAGAGCGTGTACTTACCCCCTTTGATGGATCACCAATTATTAGCTCTTTAGGTGTCCGTGTGCATACCTCCATTCTTTAGGTAAAGGTTTTGGTGAAGTTGCATTGATCTCTTGAGTTTGATCTTGATTCTCTTGATCATCATCTCTTTGGGCTCATCTTCATTGATTGTCAATTGTTCAAGCTTCTTTGTACCTGTTTCAACATCAATCATCTTCTTTTCTAGAAGATTTTTCGTTAGATTCATCAAACACTACATGATTGATTCTTCAACCAGAAGAGTTCTTCTGTTGAAGACCCTGTATGCCTTGCTAGAAGCAGAGTATCCTAAGAAGATACCCTCATCTGACTTGGCATCAAATTTACTGATATTATCTTTGCCATTGTTTAATATGAAACAGCAGCAACAAATACACGAAAATACTTGAGATTAGGTTTTCGATTTTTCCAAAGCTCATATAGTGTTTTCTTCAAAATAGGTCGAATTAAAACACGATTTAAATGTAACAGGAAGTATTAATGGCTTCTGCCCAAAAATATCTAGGTAAATCATTTTCGCAAAGCATTGTGCGTGTCATTTCTTCAAGTGTCCTGTTCTTTCTTTCTACCACCCCATTTTGTTGAGGTGTCCTAGGTGCAGAAAAATTATGACTAATGCCGTTTTCATTACAAAACTTCAAAATCATGATTGTCAAATTCAGTTCCATGATCACTACGCAAAGAAACAATAGTGAGATCTTTTTCGTTTGAAACCCTTTTATGAAATTTAACAAAAGCTGAAAATGTTTCATCTTTATGAGCTAAAAACATCACCCAAGTAAATCGTGAGTAATCATCTATAATTACTAGCCCATATTTTTTTACCTCCCAAACTAGTTGTTCTGGTGGTCCAAAGAGGTCCATATGCAATAATTCAAGGGGTCTAGTAGTAGATACTCTTTTAGGTTTGAAAGTAGATTTAGTTTGTTTTCCAAATTGATATGCAGCACAAATCTCTATCTTTTTCAAATGTGAGTTTTGGCAATTCTTTTACAAGATTCTTTTTGCTTAATTTTGAAATCAACTGCATACTAGCATGCCCTAGCCTACGATGCCAAAGCCATTAGTTTCACTTGCCTTGGCTTCCTTAGCCACTAGGCATTGACCACTTTCCATGGCTAGATCATCAAGATCAACCATGTAAATGTTTCCATGCCTATGACCAGTGAACTTGATGCCATCGACATCTAGACTAGATACCATGCACAAAGATGATTCAAAATTACTTTAAAACCCTTATCACAAAACTGACTAATGCTAAAAAGATTATGCTTCAAGCCATCAACAAATAATACATTATCTACATAAGCATTAGGGGTGATATGGATTTTACCAATTTCGACGATTTTGCCTTTTCCATTATCACCAAAAGTAACGTTTCCACTATCAATAGCTGTAGTGATGAGAATTGCTTCACATCCCCAGTCATGTGCCTTGAGCAACCACTATCCAGATACCACATTCTTCTTTTATTTTTGGTTGCAAGGCACACCTGCAAAAAATTAATCAAGTTGAAACTTTAGGTACCCAAGTCATCTTGGGTCCTTTAGGGTTAGTCAAATTGGTTCCTTTTGGAACCCAAATCTTTTTAAAGGTATTCAATTTTCTTCTATTACAAATATATGATTTATGTCCTAATTTACCATATGCATAGCGGTAATATTAGAAGATGCAGGTATGAAAAAGTTTTTGTAAAGTTTTTGCTGATTGTGTGGCTTAAATCCAAGTCCAGCTTTGTTAAACACTGCATGTTGACTATTTAAAAGCATACTTAGTTTTCTGAACTAAAAGTAAACATTTCTACAAAAGGTTTTACTTTTTCTAACTCTTCCTTGTAATTCTTGTTTTGAAGCAATAGTTCTTTATTTTGTTTTTCAATTTTCGCATTAGTTTTAAGACTTCTATTATTTTTTCAAAGAATCATTTTCTTTTAAAAGATTATCCTTATCATTTGTCAAGGTCTTTACATGTTCAGTTAATTTCTTGTTTTCTTGAATTAAATCTTCAATTTCAGTTGAAAACTTTTCTGAGTTTTTGGTAAGCTCAAAATTTAGCTTTCTTAATTTCTTATTTTTCAGTTTTAATTTTTCATATTCCATAACTAAGTCATCAAAAGCATCATGCAATTCATTGAAAGTAATTCAGTTTCAGGTTCAGAATTTATCTCATTATCTTCATTGGCCATGAAACATAAGTTGGCGACTACCTGCTGCTCTTCATCACTGCTGGAGTTCTCACTCTCACTCCAGGTAGCCATCATGGCTTTCTTTCTCAACATCCTTCGACTTTTTTTAAGCAAAGGGCAATCCGTTTTATAATGTTCGGGCTTCTTGCACTCGAAGCAGATGGGTGGATCCCTTTCTTTTTCTTTTTCTTTTCTTTATTGTGATCACCTTTTTGTGGCCTTTTCTGTAGAAGCCCTTCTTCTTTCTCATGAATCTTTTGAATTTTCTTGTAATGAGGGCTGTCTCATCATCATCAGCTTCTTCTTCTGATTCATCACTTGACTCTTCCTTTGTAGTGGACTTGAAGGCTATGGCTTTCTTTTTCTTGTCATTGTCCACTGTCTTCTGCTTTAGTGAAAGCTCGTAAGTCATCAGTGATCCAAGAAGCTGCTCGAGAGGTAGAGTATTGACATCCTTGGCTTCTTCTATGGCTGTTACTTTCGCATCCCATGAAGCCGGAAGAGACCTGAGAAGTTTGTTAACCAGTTCACCATTAGATATATTTTTCCCAAACTCCTCATACCATTTATTATATTGGTAAATCTAGTATACATTTCACTTATACTTTCAGTTGGTTCCATCCTGAACATCTCATACGTATGAATGAGCATGTTCACCTTTGTGGTCTTCACTTGGTGTGTACCCTCATGGGTAACCTTAAGTGTATCCCAAATTTCTTTGGCGGAAATACAATTTGATATTCTGTTGAATTCACTAGGGTCAAGTGCACAGAATAGCAAATTCATCACCTTAGCATTTAACTCAGCTTGTTTGATGTCATTGTCATCCCATTCTTCTTCAGATTTGGGGTGATAATGCCATTAACCAAGTGAGTGGGCTGATGAGGCCCTTTAGTAATTACTCTCCATATATGATAATCTACAGCTTGTAAATAAATATGCATACGAGTTTTCCAGTATGTGTAGTTTGTGCCATTAAAGAAAGGAGGGCGATTGATGCTTGTCCTTCAACTACACCCATTCCAATTGGGGCGGCCATGATCTTTCACTCAAGATCGTTGGACCTACAAGAGAGTACCGGCGCTCTGATACCACTTGTTGCCCAGAATGGTGCCCAAGAGGGGGGTGAATTGGGTATTTTAAAAATTAAAGCAATATATGTGCTAACAAGTTCTAAGGTGAAGAGTGATAGTGCTCAGTAATTGTGCAACGAAGCAATGAAATAAATCAACAATTAAAGAGCAAAAGAAGATAAAGAGTGAAGCAATGCAAACACACAAGAAGTATAGTGGTTCGTGCACCTAGCACCTACATCTACTCCCCAAGCTCCACTTGGGAATTTCCACTATAATCTTAAATTACAGCCGACTTGTTTTACCAGGCGCACAAGTCAAAACCTTACACACTTGTTTTGGCTTCGGGCTTACAAGCAACCCTAGTTGGTTTTATCAATTGGCTCACCAACAAACCTCACTCACTTGTTTTGGCTTCGGGCTTACAAGCAACCCTAGTTGGTTTTATCACTTGGCTCACCAATAAACCTCACACTAGTTTCAAATTCCCTTGAAACTAGCTAAAGACAAAAGAATATGAATACAATGAATAAAACAAGACAAACTCCTTTTGAGCAATAATAATTCGATGTAGCTCTTGATGGAGACTCTTCAAGCCTTTCTCTTGGAATCTTTGGACCTCACTAAATGCCAAATACTTGAAAGTTGGATTCCTCAAGATGGAGAGCTTTTGGCTAAGGAATCTCTTGGTTTTCTCACTCTTTTTGGCTTGGAATTGATTGAAGGCTTTGTACTTTGACTCTAAACTTTTTCACTTTGTCTCCTTGTCTTTTTTGAAGTTTGGTGGAGGTAAATATCTCATTCATGCTGAAACAACTCCACAAGACCGTTAGAATCAAAATATGCCGTTTATGGCCGTTAGAAATCAAATCAAAAGTTCAGAAAAACTACCCGTTATGCCATGAGTCGACCTCATGAGTCGACCTCTGGATCAAGTGTCGACCTCATGAGTCGACCTTCAGTTTATCTTAGGCAAAAATCCAGAAAACCATAGTTCTGCCCAGTTTTGAATTCTCAGGCTATGAGTCGACCTCTGGTGTCGACCTCTGGACAGGTGTTGACCTCTGGTGTCGACCTCTGGAGTGTACCACTGAAATTTTGCCGTGCCGGCCATGCTGAACTTTTCTTCTCTTCATGAGTCGACCTCTGGTGGTCGACCTTTGACAAGGTGTCGACCTCTTGTGGTCGACCTCTGATATGAAATTTTCTGAAACTCTAGAGAGGTGCGTGCCATGCTTGAGTTTCTTTAAGCCTTTGTTTCTTTTGTCAGTTATTCTTAACAGGAAGGTCCAATATGAGAAATTTGATCTTGTTCAAGATAGAGAGCTCTTTTCCAAATCAGGCAAACTTGGTTTCATCATTGTACTCTTAGTACTCTTTTTGAATAACCTAAGTCCTGAAACTTTATCTTGAGATGAAACATTAGTCCAAACATATACTCAACCTTTTGTTAATCATCAAAACTAAGGAGCCAAAGTCAACACTTTGACTGGTATTGGAAATGTTCTAGTGCTACTGGCTTAGTGTTTGAACCTATGGAGTCACACACCATAGGAGTTTCCACCTGATCTAAAGGTCGATCGATGATTGAGAATTGTTAGCATCACTATGGAGTCAATATGATTGACCATAACTAATGTCGACACTTCCATAAGTCGACACTTGGCTGTGACGAGGATTTTTTACTAATTCGATTAGTAAATTTTTGGAGGACTTATTTGCAATATGATTGCAATCTGATGGGTCAAGCCAAATGTGATTTGGCTTAGAATCAAATTAGATTTGATTTTTCATCTCACTTTCCTTTAAAAGACTCAAATTTGGATTTTGAATTCAAATTTCAAATCTTGGCTGAAATTATGATGCAGAACTAAAATTGCATGCAAATATATTTTTGTATTTTTTTAGGTAAAGTTATGAATCTAAATCCTAAAGAATAGACCATGAATCTAAGAAGAGAATTCTATGCAAGAAAGAAACAACTGCACGCAAAGTAGAACCTAAAAAATAAGAAGAGGACCACCGAGGCTGAGAAGCCTCAGTTGGGCTAGTTCTTCTCCAATAAAGTGACTGGTAGGCAAAGGGGTGTACCTGACAACGGTTGATGCACCTAGTGTAGATCATAGACGAAGGATCGCTCTCGCTCCTGGATGCATTTTGGAAATCAAGTCGAAGACCCACGGATTCTCGGCTTTCTTCCCAGTGACCCGATCATTGCCCGGCTGGAGTCGTTGGATTCGTAGAAGTTAAGGGACCTGCAAATAGCCTTCCAAGAAAACATGCTTTAGGAGAGGCAAAAATTTAGCAATAAACAAGGCTCCCCCTGAATCGATGATTCATAAAAGAGTTTGTAAATATCTCTTCAAACATTTAAAGAAGAGATTTAAGATGAATTCAATTTAGAAAAGATTTTCAATATAAAGAAAGTATTGCTCCTCTTACTTAAGGAATTTGTAAACAATTTCAATTCAAGTTCAACTAAGTTTTCAAAATAATTTTCAAATTTACACAAATTTTCAAGCATATTTACACTGTTACTCTTATTACTCCCCTTGCACATCACATTTATACTTTAGTCTTATTACTCCCCCTACTTTTGTTACAATTAAAAGGTAGAAGACAATAAGCAAGTTATTCAAGATATAGCATTGAATTACAATAAAAATTCATTCATTCATTCATTCATAAATGAAGACAAAGAAGTAATGAAGAAAGTTAAGGCATTTCATTCATTTGAAGTCATAATCATGAAGTACAACATAATATTCCATTTAAATTCAGAATTTGTACAACAACAAAACATACAAAAGATGCATAAAGTAAACTATCTAAACATACAAAGATATCCTAATCCTCATCCTCATCATCGTCAGAAGATCCGATCTCAATCGGTCCAGTATCAGTAAAAGAGCGAGCTCGAGGCCACATCAATCTAAGATCTTGAAGGTGGGTCCTGGTCGATCGTGGTGGAGTATGATGACCACATCCTCTACGTCGAGCATACGTCTGACCTTTAGCTAGAGCAAAAGAGGTGGAGGCTTCATCCTGAGCAAGAACAGAGCAAATCGGGGCGACAATCTCAGCAACTGTCGAAAGTGGTGTATGATCAAAAGAT
Organism: Areca catechu; assembly: GCA_021397845.1. Classification (NCBI taxonomy): domain Eukaryota; kingdom Viridiplantae; phylum Streptophyta; class Magnoliopsida; order Arecales; family Arecaceae; genus Areca; species Areca catechu. The sequence continues at coordinate 43,988,692 of CM038038.1, forward strand.
GGACCATAATCAAGATGCTGAAAGTCAGGTGTGTAAAAACCTAGCTCCCGAATAAGAGAGGATGCATGGATGGTAGGTGTATCAATAGTAGGTGTATCAAAAATAGGTGATTAGCTGATAAAATGATAGGTGTATTAATGTTAGGCGTATCAACAGAATAATGAATGGGTGAATCTGCAATCGATGAGTCAATAATAAGAGTGTCAATAATGGGTGTATCAACAATAGGTAAATCAACAATAGGTGAAAGAATAGGAATCGGAACATGATTATCTGATCTGGATGGTGGAGTAGATAGGACAGGAATCTGAGTAGGTGAACTAGAAGGGTCACAAATGGGACTCCTAGGCAAGTCTACTGTCACCTATACCACTGGCTCTAAAATCAAATCTGGGAAGTCGAATCCATCAGAGTCAGTCTCCTCATCATCACCATCATCATCACTCTCATCAACAACTGGTGCTGGAGCAGGTGGAGCTGTATCAGAATTGGAGTACTCCCTGTAGGTCTGTATAGTGTGGTCAGAATAGTTGAGATGCCATCACTCAGTCCACTGTGGCTCTCTCTAGTCTCAGCAATGAAATAGTCAGGACATAGCCTAATGATCAAAACATCTATCTCAATGCGCCTGACTCTGTCCAATAGACTCTTTGTAGCTCCTGGAGTATCCGACTGAAATGGATGATGTTGAGAAGTAGGCTCAGACTAAGAAGCAGTCTCTGGTTGCGCTGCTCGCTCAGGCTGACTCTTTGGAAGAGATGCCTCTGTAGTTCCTGCCTCGCCGGAAAGGATGCGCTCCTCCTCTGCAGCATCATCATCATCTCTGTCGTCGGCCTGACCAAATACTTTGCATCTCCACTGGCCTCTGAACAGATGATAACCCATCCGATGTAATGACCTGATATCATAAACATCAGTATGAAGTAGCATGCGGAAGGGCTCGTCTTCAAAACTGATACCATACTCCCTGAATAATAAAGTTAACCCCATCCTATAGGGTAAGCAGAGTCGCTGACTCATCGAAGCCTCCATCATTTGATGAACCATGAGCACCAGAAGGTAGATGGGTGTACGTGTACCAATGAGACCATCACAAGCAACTCTTGCTCAGTGATGTAATCGAAACGTCCAGTCTTTGGCAGAAGGATCCGGGCGATAATGTGGTGCAATAGTCACATCTCCGCAGACAAACGGGATGTAGGCACGGTGGCTCCCTCAGGCAACATGTCTGACTCGAATATACACTGGAGACCACTCACTTTATCGATCAAACTATCAACAACTGACCCGGTCATAGGAATATCCCTTACTTTGCTCAATATCTCTAAAGTAATTGGGATATCCCTGCCTCTGACCTGAGCCAACCAACCTCACTCTCATGGGCTAATGATCCGTAGAACTCTCGTATGAGCCCTGGGTAGTATCTCTCGCTCAGAGAACAGAAGGATGTCAAACCAGCATCTCTGATCCACTGACCGATTCTGAAGTGCTGCTGGTCGATGAAACTGAAGTCCACACGGCATCCTCCAACAACCATCTTCGAACTCATCCGGCTAGAAGCTACAAAAAGAGTCGAGCAGGCAGATCTGGAGCTCTAGCTTCGTGTCTGGCCTTGGTTCTTCACTCTTCTTCTTGATTGGACGGTCGGGAGACGGACTACTTGTTTCCGAGGTCCCATTACACAGAATAGAGATTTGAACAAATTAGAGGAGAAACCTAGGGTTTCTAGGGTTCAAATTGGAAATGGAAAGTGGAAAATCGTTCAATCCAAGCCAAAAAGCATCCCAAACGAAGAATTGAAGGGTATATGTGTATACATCTATGTACACATACATATACATATCTATGTATACATAATGTACATATACATATATACATATATACATATATTGTATATGTATATATATGTTGTGTTGCCACTACTTCTCTCAGATCGGGCTCAAATGGCTGGGCTGGAGTGCTCCTCTCTCAGTTCCTGCAAAAAAGTCCCCAAGGGCCGGTGGTGTTCCGGCGGGGGACACTCTGATGCTTAAGTTAGTAGAAGCTTGAGGGCAACAGAATGGAGGAATCTAATGGAGATGAGCATATGGAGTGGGAAGAGAGTCCTTGCCTCTAGAGTCCCCCGGTTTATCTTATATAGGTATGGAATAGTGCCAAAATCTGTTAGGGGTGAAGCTAGAAAAGAACAATCTACCCCTAGGAAAATTTGGAAGTAGCCACATGGTGCTAGGATAAGGTGACATCGTGGGAGAGTGGAGTAGTGTTGCTGATGTGGCAGGGTTATGTTGTAACAAAATTCTGATACCAGCAGGAAGAGGCTTCTAGAGTCTCCTAGATCAACTCTGAAGTGGCCCTTTAAGAGTAGGTCGGCTGGACCTCAGCAAGAATGGGTCGGTTGGCCTTTAGCAGGAGTGGGTCAGCCGAACCTCAGCAAAAGTGGGTCATTCGGACCTCGACTTCAGTGGATCGGTCGAACCTCATCTAGAATGCATCAGTCAGATTTCTGTGGGAGCGCGTCCATCGGACCTCCGATGGAGAGGGTCACCCGGATGTCAGCAAGAGTGGTTTGCTCAGACCTCAATAAGAGTAGCGGTCCGGTTCGAAGGTGAGCTGGTTGGGTATAACAGTTGCCCCCTTGCTCTTGGGCTTCAAGAGTGCTTCTGGTTTCGAAGGACGAGAGCATCATTTGGCCATTAATACACTTGTCCCTAGGACAATCATGGATCTGATCGGGTGTACTACAACCGGTTGTTTCCCATTCTGGAATTCTGCACCCAGTACAGGTGTCGGCACCACATTGGAGGCGGCGGGAGGAGCAGTTAATGCTGATGGGGTGCAATGATGGCTGCCAGCCTGATGCGCCGGCTTGTCAAGTCTTGGATGCGACTTGTGCGATGTGGAAACATCCGAAGGGTTGACACCACATCAGAAGTGGTTCATCCATCGCCATTTTGGCGATCACATGGATTGCGATAGGACGTGGTTTGTCGCATCCCATCGACTTCTCCATTGGATTGGGAAGTCGCATCGTCTGCTGATTGATCGTGGTGCTCGAGGGCAGTGAGAAGCGGTCCTTCAAAGGCTATAAAGGAGAGGGTGAAGGCTCGGGGGAGTGTCTTCTACTGCACCTGCACTTGGACAGAAAGAGCATCCCTCCTCTGCGCTCTCGCCCGCCCCTAGGAACCTCAATCACCAGGTTAGTTTCTCCCATCTTTCCTCTCCAACTTTCATTAGAATGGCCTCCATAGCCGGAGCTTTGCCCATAAGGATAGGGAACCAGGTCCCCACAACATCCTATCAAAAATGACCTGGAAGAGGGTAGAAAATCTTAGGGTCATATACAATATACCTTCCACTCTGCATTTGACTGTTCCCAATCAGGAGGGAAGGGTGACCGGTCCACTGAACCTAGGAGCCCTTCCAGTGTACGAAGACCATCTTAAGGCTGGCCTTAGGTTTCCTCTTCCCAACTTCTTCGTCCAAATCTTTAACTCTTATAGAGTTACACCCATGTAGCTGACCTCGAATAGCATTCGGGCAATTAGCTGCTTCATGGTCCTCTGCCAGAGGGCCAAAGTCGAGCCAAGAGTGCCTCTGTTTGCAAATTTTTTCCTTCTCAAAAGAGATTTCTGGAGTCAGGAGTGATGGATGTTCAGTCCCCGTCCTGGCCGGAGGATCTTGAGAGGTCTTCCATCGGCCATTCATGGGTGGAAGTCCCGTTTCTTCTTCATAGACAGCCTAGAGCCTTGGGGCTTCGAGCCGGCGTGGAGAGAACCAAGGCCAAAGGCCGTTGATGGGAGGAAAGTGCTGAGGCCGATGAGGCTGATTTTAATAAGATTGACAAGGATGACCCCACCTTTTATATGAACTACTTCGGGAGGATAGCCTCCACTCGGCTGGGATTAGCCAATATCAATACCTGGGTAGGGTAGAGGCCAACATCGTAGATCCTCTATTTTTTCTTATCAGCTTTATTTCTTTGTCGCTATTCCAATTTGTTCTGTGGCAGGTGGAAAAATGAAACCGAATCGAGCAAATATTATGGCATGGGTGGCCAAGAAGAGGGACGTCCGAGTCATGGAGCCGACAGCCGAGAAATGAAAGAAGCAGCAAGTGGAGGAGCCAGCTGCTACTGTCATGTCGGTGGACTCCGATAATGTTGTACCCCTGTTGGAGCATCGAGTCAGGAGGACCCCGGAGCTCTCACCTTCATTCAGGCAGTCGGTCGCCTGGATAGGAGAGGAGCCATCGGATCGCCCGTTATGGAGATGGCCCCAACCTCGTCGATTATTGAGTTGGTAAGAGGCTCCCTCAACGGCTGGAGGGAAAAGGCAGTCGAGGAGGAGATGCTGACAGGGTGAAGGCTGACGGAGCTGGTGGTAAGGCGCATCAAGCTGGGGTGCCCTTCACAATGCTGAGCAGGCCAAAGATCTACTCAAAAGGGCCATTACAGACACCGACTGGAATAAGTCAGGTCGACGAACTTTGAATGATGCCGCCAGGAGCTCCTACCGTAATATGATGTGGGTTCCTGAGTCTTAGGCCTTTCTTTTGTTTCCAGTAGGATACTGATGTGGTCTTTTTATTTGCAGCTCCTACACGATGTCTCGTTGATGGACGACGGCCTAAGCGATTTGCTTTACTTGAAAGAGCACTTGGCCAAAAGGGCCGAAGGGGCTGAGGCGGCCAGAGCCGCGACAGAGGCGAACAAGATCATGGTAGAGGCAGCATGGAAAGCCACTGAAGAAGAGCTGTCTGCCTGTTGGGTAGAGGTAGAGGCTCATACAAGCAGGTAGAGGGCTTGCAGACCCGACTGGCTGAGCGGGAGGCCAGCCTAAAGAAGAAGAAGAAGTTGAAGTCCTTGGCGCATCGGCTAGCTGAGGAGGAGGCGTGGCTGATCGAGTCTGACCAAGCTCACAAGGACACCGAGCCACGTCAAAAAAATATATGGGCCTACTGAGGGAGGCCAAGGAACAGATGATGAGGTGGCCGATGATGCAGTAAGGAAGTACATGATCTCCGCCGACTTTAAGGAGGAGATGAACGAGGCCAGAGCGATCAGCTTTGATTTTTGTTATGAAGAGTGCCTGTCGAAGGTTAGCGACGCCTTTCCGGAGCTAGACCTCATCTTTCTACAGCTGCCGAGATAGGATGAAGAGGAGGGCACAGAGGAAGACCGAGCCCGACCGATGGAGGGGCCAAACCTCAGGCTGCAGCCGATGCAGAGGAGGCCCAGGGCCCCTCAGAGTCTGGAGCTGAAGCCCAAGCTATAGTAGTTGTAGGGATGGCAGACGTCCCGGTTGGAGCTTCGGGCATGGCTGAGGGGGCCGAAGTCGAAGTCTCGCATGTACCTTCGATGGGTCGGACCTAGGATGTTTGTAAATGTCTGACCTCCCTTTTGTAATAAACTCTTTTTTGTAATGAAATAGAAGTGTTTCTTTTTAACTCATATTCAATGCATGTCCTCTATGTATGTTGGGTCAGTCGGATTGACCGAAGCTCTTTCTTCTAAAAATATTTCTAGGTGTTTGCGGTCGGCTCACCTGGACATGAGTCTTCTGAAGTAGCAGTTGGACAGTGGCTCAGTCTAAATCCAAACTTTTAGAAATTCTTCTAAGTGTTGGTGTCAGCCCATCCGAATGCGAGACCTTCGAAGTAGCCGTTGGACAGTGGCTCGTCTAAACCCAAACTCTTAGAAATTTTTCTAAGTATTGGTCCGTCGACCCATCCGAATGCGAAGCCTCCGAAGTACCGCTGGATAGTGGCTCAGTCCGAACCCAGACTCTTAGAAATTTTCTAAGTGTTGGTCCGTCGGCTTGTCCGAACGCGAAGCCTCCGAAGTTGTCGCTAGATAGTGGCTCGATCTGAACCCAAACACTTAGAAACTTTTCTAAGTGTTGGTCCGTCGGCCCGTCTAAATGCGAAGCCTCCGATCTTCAGGCAGACTATTTTGAAGCGTTATCGATCGGATTCAGACTTTTGGAAGTGGGCTACGCTAAAGCCTTAGCCGATCGGAGTCGGGCTTTCGAAAGTAATCTGCCCTAGAGCCTCTACCGACCGGAGTCAGACTTTCAAAAGTGGGATAGCCTAGAGCCTTTGCCGATTGGAGTCAGACTTTCAGAAGTGGGCTGCCCTAGAGCCTTTGCCGACCAGAGTCAGGCTTTCGAAAGTGGGCTGCCCTAGAGCCTCTACTGATCAGAGTCAGACTTTTGAAAGTGGGCTGCCATAGAGCCTTTGCTGACCGGAGTCGGACATTTGAAAGTGGGCTGTCCTAGAGCCTTTGCCGACTGGAGTCAAACTTTCAGAAGTGGATTGCCCTTGAGACTTTGCCGACCGGAGTCGGACTTTTGGAAGTGGACTGCCCTAGAACCTTTGCCGGTCGCAGTCAGACTTTCGGAGTAGGCTACCCTAGAGCCTTTGCCGATCGGAGTCCGGACTTTCGGAAGTGGGCTCCCTAGAGCCTTTGTCAACCAGAGTCGAACTTTCAGAAGTGGACTGCCCTAGAGTCTTTGATGATCAGAGTCGGACTTTCGAAGTGGGCTGCCCTAGAGCCTTCCCGACCAGAGTTGGACTTTCAGAAGTGGCCTGTCTTAGAGCCTTTGCCGACCAGAATCAGACTTTCGGAAGTGATTCATAGAAGAAGTGATGGCCTTTATTGATAGTATTTACGAAGTTGTCTACATTCCACGGATGCGCCACTTGCCGTCCGTCCAATTGCTGCTCGAGGTAATTTCCAGCTCGAATTACTTCAACAACTCAATAAGGCCTTCCCGATTGGGTGAGAGTTTCTCTTGCTCGATCGGTCTTGAAATTTTTGTTCTCTGAAAAACCAGATCTCTGACCTAGAAGGTTCGAGCCTTGACTCGAGAGTTATAGTATCTGGCCACCTTCTGATGGTAAGTCACCATCTTCAAGCCCGCCTGAAGCCTGGTTTCATCAAGCAGGTCTAGGTCAGCCCTCCTTTGCTCTGAGATGGTCGGTTTGGCAAAATAATCAATCCACATGAATTGTAAGGAAATTTTCATAGGGATGACTGCTTCACTTCCATAGGTCAGATTGAATGGAGTCTCCCCAATCGCCATTCGGAAGGTCATCCGATAAGCCCAGAGTATTGAGCGAAGCTCCTCTGCCCAAAGTCTTTTGGCGTCATTCAGTCGGATCTTCAATCCATGCAGGATCGACCGATTAGTGATTTCAGCTTCTCTGTTGGACTGAGGATGACCGACTGGTTAGTCAATGGGAGATGTGATATTGCTGACAAATTTCTTGAAACTTGGAATTGTCGAACTGCCTTCCATTGTCGATGATGATCATCTTCGGTATGCTGAATCGGAAGTTGATGCAGTTTTGAACAAAATTCTCTACTTTAGCTTCTGTAATCTGTGCTAGTGATTCGACCTCTACCCATTTGGTGAAGTAATCAATTGCCACAATCAAAAATTTTTGCTAGTCGGATGCCAGGGGGAATGGCCCTAGGATGTCCATCCCCAACTATGCGAATGGCCAAGGTGCGGTGAGTGGAACCAACTAACTGGCCGACCTTCTTTGAATGTTGGAGTATCTTTGACAGGCATCATACTTTCTAACGAAGTCCGTTGCATCCCTCTGGATGGTTGCCAATAATATCCCTGTCGGATAATCTTGTAAGCCAGGGATCTTCCTCCCAGGTGGTCACCATAGATACCTTCCTGCACTTCTCTGAGTGCGTAGCGGCGTTAGTCGGCCCCAAGCACTTCAGCAATGGCTGTGAAAATGACCATTTGTAAAGAGCACCATCGAGGATGACATACTTTGAAGCTGTCCAGCATATACGCTTGGCTTCGATCGTATCTTCTAGTAGAGTCCCTTTGACAAGGAATGTGGAAAATTGGTCCATCCAATAGGCTTCTTGCTTCACTTAGTGGACTTTTTGTCAGCTCTTCAACAATGCTTGGGCACTTCAGATACTCCACAGGTCTGATCGGAGGTGTTGGTAATGACGGGCCCACCACGACAAAGATCACCTTGGGAGTTGATTGCATCGATGTACTATGAGACTTTCAAAAAATTTAAGCTGAGATAACGAGCTTGTACCTTAGTACGAGGCTTTGTACTTGCTTAAGTACTTGGCCAGATCGGATCTCTCGCCTCGAATTCGCCCTTCACCTGGTCACCACCAGCTGAGAGTCGGAGAAGGCCCTGATTCGCCTGATGCCCAACTCATTGGCTATTTTTTTAGTCCTATAAGAAGGGCTTCATCATTTCTGTTTGGTTATTTGACACCTGAAATGCAAAGTGCAAAGCATACTCCAAGCTCTGTACGTCGGGGTCGACTAGGATTAGACCCACCCCTCAGCTTGCAAGGTTGGATGCTTTGTCCACATGAAGGGTCCAAGCGGGCTCTGCCTCCCCAATGGCGTCATCTTCAGGTGCGCCGGTCGCTTGTGAGAGTACTTCCTGTTTCCAGGTACATTTTGCAATGAAGTCAGCAATTACCTGAGCCTTCATGACCGATCGAGGTTGGAAAGATATGTCAAGTTCGTCAAGCTTGATGGCCCACTTGGCAAGCTGACCAGATATTCTGGGCTCCTGAGGATTGCCTTGAGAGGTTGATTGGACAGGACGATAATCGGATACGCTTGGAAGTAAGGTCGGAGTCACTTGGCTGCTATGACCAAGGAATAGACAAGCTTCTGCATCTTGGGGTATCTCATTTTGGTGTCGTGGAGAACTTTGCTGATAAATAGATAGGTCTTTGTTGATTGCCTTCCCCCATTCGAACGAGGATGGAGCTTACTGCCTCATCCGACATCGACAAGTACAAGTATTAGGGCTCTCCCTCCATCGGCTTAGCCAACAATGGGGGGTTCTTCAGATAAGTCTTCAACACCTCGAAGGCCGATGACACTCGTCGGTGCAATGGAAGCGATCGACCGTCGCAAAGTCTTGAAGAAAGGTAGGGACTTCTCAGCCGACCGGGAAATAAAGCGACTGAGAGAGGCTATTTGGCCTGTAAGTTCTTGCACTTGCTTCTTGTTGGTTGGATGCCTCATGTCAATGACAGCTTTGATCTTATCAGGATTGACTTCAATTCCTCTTTGCATGACCAAGAAGCCAAGGAACTTTCCGGAAGTCATCCCAAAAGTGCACTGGCAGGATTCAGCTTCATCCGACGATGCCTTAAAGCATCCAAAGATTCCTGCAAGTCTCTAATGTGGTCGACTTTATGGAGGCTCTTAACAATCATATCATCAACATACGCCTCCATATTTCTTCCAAGTTGCCCTTCGATGACCCGGTTGATCAGCCTTTGGAAAGTGGCACCGACATTCTTTAGGCCGAAGGGCATCATTTTGTAGCAATACGGTCCTTATCGATGATAAAGGCTACTTCTCTTCATCCTCTGGGTGCATCATGACTGGTTGTAGCAGGAGAAGGCATCCATGAAGCTCAAAAGCTGATGACCGGTCATGGCGTCCATCAGTTGGTCAATCTTTGGCAAAGGAAAGCTGTCCTTTGGATAAGTTTTGTTGAGATCGGTGTAGTCCATGCATATCTTCCATTTCCCATTAGCTTTTTTCACCATTATGACGTTCACCAGTTAGTCAGGGTAATGGGCCTCCATGATGAAGTCGGCATCAAAGAGCTTCTTGACTTCCTTATCAATTGCCCTCCGTGTTTTAGGAGCAAAGCTCCTCTTCTTCTGTTTGACAGGCTTGTAGGTCGGATCTACTCTAAGTTGGTGAGTTACGACTTCTGACGGGATGCCTGGCATGTCCGACGCTGACCAAGCAAAGATGTCGGCATTACTCCTTAGGAAGTCGATCGGCTCCAACTTGACTTCTTCACTGAGAGTGCTTCCAATTTGGAGGATCCTGGTGGGATCGTCCTCCCGAAGGGGAATGAATAAAATCCTTTCGACCGGTTGGCCATGTCCGTCGACTTCGGCCCTGGGGTCAAGCTATTCCAGAGTGGAATGATCGTCTAACTGCCTATCTTGAATAGTTAAGCATTGTCTAGCCATCCTATGGTCTCCCATCATAACTCCGACCCCATTTCGAGTCAAAAATTTTGCCAGTAGATGGTAGGTAGAGACAATGGCCCGGAACTTGTTGAGGGCCGGTTGGCCTAAAATGGCATTGTAAGCCGAGGTCATACATACGATCACAAAGTTGATGGAAAGAGTTTTCTGGAAAGGCTCTGCCCCAATGGTCAAGGGTAGAGTTATCTCCCCTTGTACTCCGATGGAGTTTCCCCCGAAGCTAGTCAGCGGTATAGGGGATTATTGTAGCCTTGATCTGGACAGGTTCATTCTGACAAAAGCATCATACAATAATACTTTCATGGAGCTTCCATTATCAATAAGGATCCTCTTTATATCATAGTTGGCAATCACTGCCGACACAACTACAGGATCATTCCCAGAGACATGGGATTCTGAGAGGTTCTCATCGGAGAAGCTAATTACACTAGAATCCCTAGACCGCTTCACAATGTCTGGTCTTCTTCATATCTCCAATCAGACCGGCGGTGCAGCATGCCAACATTCTCGTCGGTCGGACGCTGATTGGGAAGCTCTGTCTCCTCTAAGGGGTCTCTGGCAGCTGAAGCTTCAGCCCGATTCCTCTAGGGTCAGACATACTTGTGCGGGTACCCCTTCTAATGAGGTCTTCAATTGCATCCTTCAATTGGAGGCAGTCTTCAGTATTGTGTCCGTGGTCTCGATGCAACCGCGGCATTTGTTTCTATTCTAGATGCAGAGGGGCCCCTCATCGGATGAGGCTTTGCAAGAAGGTCTCGTTTCAATTTTAGGAGGATCTTCTCCCTCGGAAGGAACAGGGGCACATAAGTTTCGAACATCTAGGGAAGTCCTTCGACTTGGGCTACGGCGTTGGGCCAGTTGTTGCCATCACTGGGAGGTCGGACTTTGGGAGCCTTATCGCTCCGCTTCTTAAGAGCCGACCTCCCTTCAGCCTAGCATCGGCTCACCGCCTGTTCTTCTGCCAGGGCGTACTTCTGTGCCCGGGCCAGCAGCTCAGAGTAGCTTATCGAGAATTTCTTGTCCAGGGAGAAGGTTAGCCTGGACGAGCGTAGCCCTCTTTTGAAGGCCGACATAGCTACATCTTCATTCAGATCCGGGATCTCTATGGCTGCTGAGTTGAAACAGACCATGTAGTCCCGAGGGGTCTCTCCCTCCTTTTGCAGTACAAGGAAGAGGCAATCGGTGTTTCTCGGTGTCCGACTACAAGTCTTGAAATGGGAGAGAAAGAGTTTTTCAACCTGAGAGAAGGAGTGGATAGTACTTGGTCGGATGGCGGAGAATCACATACGAGCTGCCTTCTTGAGAGTTACAGGGAAGGCGATGCAATGAAGAGCATCGGAGGCGCCTTGCACCATCATGTGGGCCTTGTAAGTGCCCAGATGGTCCAGTGGATTGGTGGTACCATCGTGGGGGTCTACCTGCGGAATCTTGAAGTGATGGGGGATAGGTTCTCCATGATTTCGACAAAAAAGATGGGTGGGAGTCATACGCCTGCATCCCGTCGGCCTTTTGCGATCGACCAGCACAGCAATCTGCTCCTCTATGCATTGGAGCTTGTTGGTGTAGTCACTCGGGACCTCGCTATAGTGCTGGTCGCCGTTGGGAACTGAGTCAGCGAAAGAGGGTGAGGCGGACCTCACTCTCTTCCCATCAACATGATCCCTCTGAGACCTTTGGTGCACCGGAGCTAGGTAGGAATGGGGCTGGGGGACTCCTTGCTGTCGGCTTCCCCCAGCAGAAGGTTGGTGGTTGGTGCGAGACATCGCAGGCAGCTACTGCCGGTCGTTAGCTGCATCCTGAGGTTCTGGAAAGCGGAAGTGAGGGTGGTCGATGCAGTTCAGAAGAGAGTCTAGAACTGCTATTGTGCCAGAGTGATGGTGGACTCAGCAATGTCATTCTTTCTAAGGGGTACTTTGACTGGACGAGGAGTGACCTCTCCTAGTGGAGATGTTCTGGGACCCTTTGCCATTATCTTGCTTGTGGGTGGACTCCTCCTTTTGGAGAAGGAAAAATAGGTTCTCGCCCTTCCTCTAGCACCAATTTGTTGCCACAACTTCTCCCGAACCGGGCTCAGATGGCTGGGCTGAAGTGCTCCTCTCCCAGTTCCTGCAAAAAAGTTCCCAAGGACCGATTGATGGGGACATCGAGTAGCCTAGAATCTGAAGCAGCCCAGATCAAACATGAAGCCCAGCCCAGAAACTGAAGCCCAGCCCAGCCCAAAACGTGAAGCCAGCCTAGAACCTGAAGCCAACCCAGCCCAAGCCCTGGGGCCCAAGATCCTGGAATCGATGAGCACACATTCCGATATAGCACAAATCCTGAAGTACACAAACCTTGGAGCAGGATAAATATAATATTTTATGGGTGTACGAGGGATTGGGGCATCTTGAAGTTTTAGGATTAGTTTTCGTATGATTTTTAGAATTTATTTTATTATTATTTTAGGATTTATCTTGTTTTTAGGATTTAGGTGGATTAGTTTAATTTAATAGTTTGAATGTTTAGGATTGAGTTGAGGTATCAGGATATCGGATATCTCAGAGTAGCCTATTTATTATTTACCGATCAAAAAAAAAAATATTATTATGATGAATTATTGAAAAAAAAATTGCATCATTTCTCCGGGTAGAGAGATTGTTGTTTCTCCGGGTAAGAGAAGGGCCCTTCGGGTAGGAGAAGGGTGCCTCAATCTTTGTCCCTTCCGGGTAGGAGAACGGTGAGAAGCTTGTAGTACTTTTTTTTTCTTCCGAGATCTTCCTTTCCATCTTTCCTCTCTGTCTCTTCTCTATTTCAACTCCTGAACACAGATCCACCAAAAATTCAGAGCAACCAATGACCGGGAACCCACCGATCATGCCAGTCCATATCTGATCCTCCCTCCATTCGCGATCATCATCTCCGCCCATGTAAGCCGTCGCAAGCCGCCTCCGCCGTAGACCTCCACATGACAGCTTCTACTGGAACTCCTTCCTCCGCCTGATCTTCCCGTTCGATAGACCGAGCAAACCACCACACCGATAGGAAATCTCCCTCCAGCCCAGCACCCTCGTCTATCTCCTTCGCTCCCCGTCTTCACCGTGATGACACACTGACACCGCCCGGCTCCCTACTGCCATGATGCCGATGCTCGCCGGAGAGCCGCGCCACACCTTCCGTGCCACTATCATCATGCTACCACCATCGCCAGCGAGAGCCACTGGATCTGCCCCTCAGACGTCGTGCCGGCAAAACTTCCCCTCAACGAGCCTCCCTAGTTCGTTCCGTGAAGAAGGAGATGGGAGAAGACCCTGCACGAACGTGAAAGCAGGGTCATCCTCCCTTTTACCGACATCCCTTCCTACATGATCCTAAAGCAAGACTCATTTGCAAGCTTCTCAAAGCTGAGATGCTAATCACCTACCGAATGTGGAAGAAGAATAGAAAAAAAAAAGAGGAAAAAAAAAAGAGGAGGAAAAAAAAATGAAAGAAAAAAATATGAAAAAAAAAGTTTATTGAATAAAAAAATTGAGAAAAAATAATTGGGCCTAGTTGAACCTAGCCTAAAGGTCATTTCCTAGCGACCAACGGTCCGATCTCTAGAATATATCTTGATCGGGGCATGTTCCCCGTCAACTTGGTATCAGAGCAAGCTTAGGTTAGGTTAGGTTAGCTAATTTTATTTTAATTATATTATTTATAAAAAAAAAAAATTCAGTCTATAGATGATGCATCGAGAAGCCAATTTTCTGAAGCCTGACTCGATGGAGTCGAGTTCTCCCTCCTCGGGGAAATGATGGGGGACATCGACTAGCCTAGAACCTGAAGCAGCCCAGATCAAACCTGAAGCCCAGCCCAGAACTTAAAGCCCAACCCAGCCCAAAACCTGAAGCCAGCCCAATCCAAAAGCCAGCCTAGAACCTGAAGCCAACCCAGCCCAACCCTGGGGCCCAAGATCCTGGAGTCGATAAACACACATTCTGATGCATCACAAATCCCAAAAAACAAACCTCGATGTAGGATAAATATAATATTTTATGGGTGTACGAGGGATTGGGGTATCTTTAATTTTAGGATTAGTTTTCGTTATGATTTTTAGAATTTATTTTATCATTGTTTTACAATTTATCTTATTTTTAGGATTTAGGTGGATTAGTTTAATTTAATAGTTTGAATGTTTAGGATTGAGTTGAGGTATCAGGATATCGGATATCTCAGAGTAGCCTATTTATTGTTTTACCGATTAAATTAAAAGTTATTATTATGATGAATTATTGAAAGAAAAGTTTTGCTTCATTCTCTGGGTAGGGAGTGTTGCTGCCAAGATCGTCGTGGGTCGTAGCTACTGTCAGCGTTGGAGTGCACTTCCTTCGCTGCTTGGCGGTCCTGTGATTCTGAACCTGCAAAACAAGGGTTAGTGACCCGGACCAAGAATTCTGGTGGGGGCACTCTGACGGTCAAGTCAATGATGATCCAAGAGAACAGATCCTCCTGGTTGAGCCCCTCTTGAAGGACTCCATACTAGGAGGAGTGAGTAGTATGAGAGTGGGGTGCAAGTGCATCAGGAGAATGGTGGCCGAGCTAGAGGGATTCTATATGTGTGGCCTTTTCTCCTTTCCTTGCTTGGATTTTTTGGTAGTGCATTGCCCTCTGGTTGAGCTTACACTTGTGTTTTGTATACATACCTCCGCCCTCTGGGGGTGTCGAACAGTCTTTGTAGCCAAGGTGACCGTTGGGCGCCTGCCTTAGGACCTTCACTGGCCTGGCAGGCGCGTGCGGCGATGTCCCGTGCCGTGGACGAGATGTCTTTCCTGATTCGTGCTAAGGGAGGCTGTCATGTGTTTTGACATTCCTCCTGGTCGCCACATTTCGGGAAGCCTGGCAGTGCCTCGATCAGGGGCCGCCGCCCCTGAGATTCGAATCTCCTGGTTGACTTCCTCTTCCGGGTGGTTCAGGTGGTTGGTGAAGAGCGTGGCACCTCGATCGGAGGGCTCCTCCCCTTTCTAGTGCAAGTGTGAGCCGCGGGCAGTTATTGCGGCCTGGTGGGTGTCTTGCTGCAATCTTCGGGTGGCTTGCCGGTATCCTAGAGTGATAGTGCTGTCTCTCTGCTCGTCGGTGTCTTTGCTCGAGCTGGAGGCCGAGCAGGGAAGGTAGGGCTTGATCTAGCAAAGGGCAGAGCGCAGCCCCGGCCTAAAGGGCTTGACCTCAGAGAGACTCAACATGACGGAGGAGGGCTGATCTTGACTCCATACCACAGGGCTCGATCTTAAGGGGCTCGATCTGGTGGAGGAAAGAGTGCGGCCCCAGCCCAGAGGGCTCGACCTTGGAGAGACTACACGTGGCGGTGGAGGGCTGAGCTTGACTCCAGACCATAGGGCTCGATCTTGAGGGGCTCGATATGGCGGAGGACAGAGCATGCCTTGGCCCAGAGGGCTCGACCTCGGAGAGACTCCACGTGGCAGAGGAGGGCTGAGCTCGACTCTGGACCATAGGGCTCGATCTAGAGGGGCCGATCTGGGAGATGCCGCTCGGCTCCGGCCTAAGCATCTCGGGCTCATGGGCCCGACCTGGCGGAGGATGGAGCTCGGCTTCGAGGCGGCGGCCCGTTATCTTGAGGGAGCTCAGCCCGACAAAGGAGCCCGAGTAGAGAATCCGACGTGGCGTCTTTCTCTGACGTGGCATCTGATAGTTACTCCACGTTAGCAATTGTGCCACATCATTTGCCCCCCACTCCCGAGGCTCGTTAGTGCACGGTGCTCGGGTCGAAGGGAGTAATTGCATTTCTAATACGAAAAGGTGAAGATCCGGTGTAATTATGGCCATGATCGCCGATGCTTCGCGAGATGATTTTCCAGGCCATACGGGGGTGCACGTGGCCACGTTCGAGGAATAATTATTGTCAGCACGAAAACGGAGCGACTGGGATGCCTTTCTCACTGATGGCTAGCATGTGGCGTGATCCGCTGGCGGAGAGGTTGTAACGTATGGATGCGTGAGTTGCTTCAAAATGAAAAGAAGTTTTTACCCAAAACATTATTCTTCGAATTCTCGTGCCCGCTGCAGTACCAGGCTTCCCCTTCTTCCTGATTGCCTCAGTCCCCCTAAGGAACGAGGTTAGTCTTCCTTCTCTTTTTCTTCTTCCCATCACAGTAGGATTCTTCTTCTAAGTCTAGGGCCTTCCCCCAGTCGAGTCCGTCCCTTCTGCTCCTTGGGTTCCTTGCTTCTTCTTCTTTTGAAGATGTTTCATTTTGGTCCGGGCTTCCATCCTTCCACCAATTAGAACAAAGCCGGTCCTTCTGAGCCGAGGACATCATCTTCTTCCTCTGATGAGAAGGGGGATGGGGCGTGCTTCGAGTTCAGTAGGAGGCATCCTCCTGGCCCCATATCTATTAAAGAACCAAGGGCTGGTCCTTCCCATCCTTCTCGTTTTCCTCCCCATCTGAACTGTCTCCGAGTCTGTCCGGTTAACAGGTCCCAATGGGATCGCTTCGACGATTTCTGCTATGAAGTTGGGGACCATGGATGTCTACGACATCCCACACTCCGTTCGGCTTCTGATCCCTCGACTAGGGGATAGAGTCACTTCGAGTAGCCTAGGCCGGATTGCCTTTTATGAGGAGACCTTTTCGGGTGGGCTCCGGTTCCCCTTTCATCCCTTCTTCAAGTCTGTGCTGAGCAACTACCGTCTGATTCTCGCTCAGCTAGTCCGAACGCCATCAGTACCATCTTCTCCTTCTCATACTCTGCCACTCCCATGGGTTCATTGCCCGATTTTCCTTGTTTAGGGCATTCTTCATCCTGAAGCGCTACCCACACGAGGACGGGTGGTGGTCCTTGTCTTCTCGCTGAGGGGCATTAAATTTAAGCTCCCCTCTTCCATCAAGGGATGGAAGAGCAAATTCTTCTTAACCATAATCGAGGGGGTTGACTGGGTCTGGAGTGATCCGAATCAGTCCCCCAACCGAGTCTCTACGGTCGATGCGGCTGACCAGGATGACTACGAGCAGCTCCGCACCACTCAGATTCCTTCCCTTGAGTCCTGCTGTCAAAGCAGAACCTTTTGATGCCGGGGTCGACCAAACGAGAGGGTTGGGTGAGTCTGGCTCAGGTCTTTCTTTCCTCTGTGATTTTATACTGACCTTTCTGAGCTCTAACCATTATGTGATATGTGTGTAGGAATGATCTTCATGGAGAGCGACTTGCTGGCGATCACCAGGAAGAGGCTGCCAGTCGGGCTGCCGATGAGCCTCTGCCAAGATGGGCTCGGGGTGAGAGCGCGTTGGCGGCCACCCCCGCCATGCTGGTCGCCCCGAGTAGGAGGGAGGCTGAAGCTGCCTTTGCACCAGTGGAGAGGATGATGTCCGCGGTGCTAGGAACAAGTCAGCGGGCAGTCTGGAAGTCCCTAAGCGGCCCATGCAACAGGGAATGGCCCCTGCCCCAAAGCCTGAAGTGGTTGTCCGGGCTAGGGCCGTAGCTACTGCCACCGTCGTGTCCCACAGCTCCCTGAGCGGCTGGCTGTAACTGAGGTCGAGGAGGAGGAGGTTCGAGCAGAGGCTGGGCCTGTGACTGAGGCACCGCTTGAGAAGGTGCCGGATCCACAGCCCGCTCCCGGGGGCTCTGCTGCCAGGGAGCGAACGACCCTACTCTCGGGGAGAGTAGGAGGGAGGAGGCGCGCGCCGTCTTCTGTTCAAGCTGGGACCGGAGAACCTTCTGCTTCGGAACCACGTACTGGCCGAGTGCATGATGGATTTCTTGATCCAATCATGCGACCGGCAGCGGATGGCTGGTCAGTGGCTGGGAGATTTGATCAGCAGCATCTTTCCCAAGCTCTTCTTGATGAGTGATGCCACCCCTTTTACTTCTTTCTTTTTCTCTCTTTTTTTGACTAATCTTTTGCATGATGCAGATCGGTGCCGAGGTCCTCTTCATAAAGGACTGCTTCCGGAACTGGCAGAAGGATGACCAGCAGCGGGTAGCTGAGATCGAGTCATTGAAGGCCGACATGAAGGAGAAGACCGACACGAACGGGGGGCTCGGTCAGAAGGTCAAGGACCTCAAGAAGAAGCTCGCTGGTTCTGAGGGGAGAGCAAAGGAGCTCCAGGAGGGCCTTGACCAGGAGCGGGGCCGGTCAAAGAAGAAGGTCGAGGAGCTCGCTGATGCTGAAAGAAGGTTGGGGTTGTTCAACGCCGAGGCAGTCCAGCAGAGGGAGATTGCTCGATCCCTTCAGGCTGAACTGGCGGTGGCGAAGGAGAAATTGGCCATGGCTGAGAGGGTAGCAGAGGAGTCGGCCAAGTCAGCAGAGGCGG
The DNA here is from genome assembly GCA_021397845.1 of Areca catechu. Lineage (NCBI taxonomy): Eukaryota > Viridiplantae > Streptophyta > Magnoliopsida > Arecales > Arecaceae > Areca > Areca catechu. The sequence continues at coordinate 44,006,995 of CM038038.1, forward strand.
CCAGGGGGGAAGCCGCGAGGCAAGGAAGGTTGCTGAAGAGGCTGTGGCAGGTACAGAGCCTTGAAGGAGTTCATCGCTGAGATTCATCAAATGACATCGGACTCCTTCAAAGGCTTCATGTACCTGCATGGCCGAGTCAAGGGGTTTGTTCCTGATGAGGGCCACACCGCCTTAGTTACCCTCAAGCCTCGGACATGGAGTCAGGCCCGGAGGCGGACGTCGAGGAAGCGGCTGCTCCCGAAACTTCTCCGCCAGTCGAAGCCAGAGCTAGGCCACCTGAGGCCGGAGCTGCCCAATCGGAGGTCCCCAAGAATGAGACCTCACAGCCTCACGGCCCTACTGGAGGGCCGGCCAGAGCGGAGTAGCCTTCCATCTTGTTTTTCCCTTTCTGTATTGATTGGGTCGCCCGGTATGTCGAGGGCCCAAAGATGCTTGTAAACAACTTTTATAATGAAGTAGAAATTTTTTTGCTATCTGTTCTCGAGCATTACTTGACTCTTCCCTCTTCTCTCTTTTCCTTCTTCTTTTTTTTTTGGAGTACATAGCGAGATCAGAGAGAAGGGTTCCGCCTTGTTTGGGGCTTGGTCTTCAGGCTCCAATGTTAGTGAAGCGAGCTCAGGACTTCGGCAGTTTGGAAGCAGCTAGGCTCCAAGATTTGCTGGCCGGAGAGCTGGGCCCCGGTCCAGGTTGCCCGAGAGCTGGGCTCAGGTCTTGGTGTCTTGGAGCTAGGCTCAAAGACTTCTTGGCCGGAGAGCTGGGCCCCGGTCCAAGAGTTGCCTGAGAGCTGTGCTCAGGTCTTGGTGTCTTGGAGCTAGGCTCGAAGACTTCTTGGCGGAGAGCTGGGCCCCGGTCCAAGAGTTGCCTGAGAGCTGGGCTCAGGTCTTGTCTTGGAGTTGGGCTCGAAGACTTGCCATCCGGAGAGCTGGGCCCTAGGTCTTGTTCTCCTGAGAGTTGGGCTCAGGTCTTGGTGTCTTAGAGCTAGGCTCGAAGACTTCTTGACCAGAGAGCTGGGCTCCAGAGTTGATGGTGTCTCGGAGCTGGGCTCGAGGACTTCTTGGCTGGAGAGCTGGGCCCCGGTCCAAGAGTTGATGGTGTCTCGGAGCTAGGTTCGAAGACATCTTGGCTGGAGAGCTGGGCTCCGGAGTTGATGGTGTCTCGGAGCTGGGCTCGAAGATATATTGGTCAGAGAGCTGGGCTTCGGAGTTGATGGTGTCTCGGAGCTGGGCTCGAAGACTTCTTGGCCGGAGAGCTGAGCTCCGAAGTTGGTGTCTTGGAGCTAGGCTCGAAGACATCTTGGTCGGAGAGCTGGGCTCTGGAGTTGATGGTGTCTCGAAGCTGGGCTCGAAGACTTGTTGGCTGGAGAGCTGGGCTCCGGAGTTGATGGTATTTCAAAGCTGGGCTTGAAGACATATTGGCCGGAGAGCTGGGCTCAAGAGTTGATGGTGTCTCGAAGCTGGGCTCGAAGATATATTGGCCAGAGAGCTGGGCTCCGGAGTTGATTGTGTCTCGGAGCTGGGCTCGAAGACTTGTTGGTCGGAGAGCTAGGCTCCGAAGTTGATGGTGTCTTGGAGCTAGGCTCCAAGACTTGTTTGCCGGAGAGCTGGGCTCCGGAGTTGATGGTGTCTTGGAGCTGGGCTCGAAGACTTGTTGGCAGGAGAGCTGGGCTCCGGAGTTAATGATGTCTCGGAGCTAGGCTCGGAGATTGTTGTCTGGAGAGCTAGGCTCCGGAGTTGGTGTCTTGGAGCTGAGCTGGAAGACTTGTTGGCCAGAGAGCTGGGCTCCGGAGTTGATGGTGTCTCGGAGCTGGGTTTGAAGACTTGTTGGCCGGAGAGCTGGGCTCCAGAGTTGGTGTCTTGGAGCTGGGCTCGAAGACTTGTTGGCCAGAGAGCTGGGCTCCGGGGTTGATGTTGTCTCGGAGCTGGGCTCGAAGACTCCTTGATCAAAGAGCTGGGCTCCGGGGTGATGTCTTGAAGCTGGGCTCGAAGACTTGTTAGCCGGAGAGCTGAGCTCCGGAGTTGGTGTCTTGGAGCTGGGCTTGAAGACTGTTAGTCGGAGAGCTGGGCTCCGGAGTTGATGGTGTCTCGAAGCTGGGCTCGAAGACATATTGGCCAGAGAGCTGGGCTCCGGAGTTGATGTCTTGGAGCTGGGCTCGAAGACTTGTTGGCTGGAGAGCTAGGCTCCGGAGTTGATGTCTTGGAGCTGGGCTCGAAGAGTTGTTGGGGATTTCCTGCAAGGCAGACAGCTACTTGTGCAAAAGAAAATCTTTATTATTATGGAAGAAAGAAAGCTTACATTATTGATAGTATCTTCTCAGATTGCAGGATTCCATATTCGAGAAAACCTGATGCCATCGAGATCCTCGAGGTAGTAGGCCCCATGTAAGAGGACCCTCACTCCATATAGGGGCCCTCCCGAGGTTGAGATGCTTCGGCTTGGCATAGCACCAAGTCCCCTGGCCTAAAGACTTCGGCCTCACCCGCGCATTGTAGTACCGGGCCACCCGTTGCCGATATGCCGCATTCAGAGCTGGGCTTTGTCCCTTGTTTCTCAAGGAGATCTAAGTGAGCAGCAGGGTGTCGAGTTTTGCACCTCGTCATACTGTTGTACTCGTAGCGTGGTGGGCAGACGAGCTCAACCGGGGGATGACTGCCTCGCCCCGAAGACAAGGTTAAAGGGCATCTCATCAGTTGCCATCCTGGACATTATGTGGTAGGCCCACAGAATGCTCGAAAGTTCTTCTGTCCATCTACTTTGGCTTGATCCAACCTAGTTCTGAGCCTTGGAGGATGGTCGATTGGTCACCTCGGCCTCCCCATTTGTCTAGGGATGAGCTATCGGGGTGAAGCGATGTTGAATGCCGTACTCTGTGCAGAATCGTTCGAACTCTCGATTGTTGAATTGTCGCCCGTTATCGGTGATGATACAGTGAGGGAGTCCAAAATGGCAGATAACAAACTTCCAGAAGAATTGACGAACATTGGCTTCGGTGATCCGAGCTAGCGGTTCCGCTTCAACCCACTTGGTGAAGTAGTCGATCGCCACTAGCAGAATCTTCGCTGTCCAGGTGCAGGGGAAAATGGTCCTAGGATGTCCATCCCCCATTGAGCAAAGGGCCAAGGAGATGAGAGCTGGGAGATCGGTGCTGCCGGCTGGGCGTGTATATGGGGCATGGCGCTGGCATTTGTTGCACTTTCTGACAAAGTCGACGGCATCTTCCTCATAGTCTCCCGAAGTGCCCTTGGTGAAGTGCTTTATAAGCTAGTGTTCTCCCTCCCACATGGTTCCCATAGAGGCCTTCGGGTATCTCTTGAAGCACGAGGTTGCCTCCACGGGCCTAAGGCATTTCAGGAGCAGGTAGGAATGAGATGGCGATAGAGCTGGCCTTCCATCAGAATGAATCGGGAGGCTTCTTCTTGATGGGCCTGTTTCCATGCGGTCCTCTGACAAGGGTGCCATCAATGATGTACTGACGTACCTGTCCATCCAGCTCGACTCGGGGGTGACTTGATGCACCTCCTCTGAGCTTTGTAGCTTGGATTATCGAGATACTCATGTAGGCACGCCCCAATGATGAGTCCGGAAGGGTCGCGAGCCTCGACAGTGCATCCTCGCACGCCTTCCCCCTCGGGGGACATGGGAGATGGTAAAGCATCGAAAGCCTGCCGTGCTGGAGCATACTCGATCTAGGTACTTCATCATTTGGGGATTCCTGGCTTCATATTTTCCAGAGACCTGCCCAACAACCAATTGGGAGTCGGTGAAGACTTTCAAATTCTGCATACCTAGCTCGTGGGAGACTTTTAGACCTGCGAGGAGTGCCTCGTACTCCGCCTGGTTGTTTGTCACGGCGAACTTGAAGTGGAGAGCACACTCTATCACCACCCCATCGCTGTTGGCAAGGATGAGAGCGCTGCTCTGCTCCCGCCGGAGTGATGCAGAACAAAAGAGATGATGCGATGCGGAAGTAAATTAGACTAATTCTTTTTTTTATATATATATTTTCAGAAGTCGGCTTCGACTCAAGGAAAGTTAAACTAAATTGAAAGAAACTATATAATAATTAAAAGCACAATTCAAAGAACACTAGATTATCAGAGTAGTTTAGAAGTAAAGGATCGCTGGGGGTTGAGAAACTCCCAGACCTAGGGTTTCGCTCTGAACTTTCAACATGACAGAAATAAAGAGAAGGGAAGGGTTATGTACCAGGCAATGATCTTCACAGAGTTGGGTGGAAGGATCTCTCGAGCAGATTGTTGGATCCTCCGATTCGGATTCTCGTAATGGATCCTCCCAATACTGGCCTTGGCAGAGTTGGCTTCTCTGAACTCAGGAGTCTGGGAAAGAAGAAGAACAAGTTAAAAAACCAGATACTCAAAGAAAATTTTACCAATAAGAAGAACTTGAAAAATTGATGTTTGCTGAAATCCTGATTCTCCTGGATGCTGATCTGGCTTCCTCTGGGATTTGCTCTGTATTCGAAGTAGCTAATCTGGACCTGGATGCTAGTGGTCAGCCTCTACTTGGAAGAGAGGGCAATGAGATGATGAGGTAGATTAGGGTTTGGATGATTGGTGGAACGAAGAAGATGATGGGCGGCTAGGGTTTGGAATTGAAGTGGCTAACCTAGGGTTTTGGGGTTGGAGATCTCACACCTCCTCAAGGTTCCTAGGGAACCCGGATTACTTCCTCACGGAGCTCAACACCTGAATGCAAGTGCGGAAGAGAAACACAAATTTGCTCACACAGAAATTGAATTCATCATCAGCGTCCTTTAAAACTTACAAGAGGGGTTATTTTATAGGTCTTTACAAGAGGTCAGGGTTTTACATCTTCCTATGTGGGACTAATAGGATGGATCCTCAATTAGGCTTGTAGAATCAATCCTTCTCATATGGCCGGCCAAGAGCTTCCATAAGTGTTTGATTGGTGGCTCCAAATGGTAAGTAGGTGGCGCCTCCTATCCTTGCTCTTCAGAAAAAAATTTTTTCCTTCCATGCTTGGTTTTATTTGGAAGTATTTGGGCGCCTCCTAGTCTTGCTCCCCAAGCTTTGCTCCTTTCTTTTCATAGCTTGGCTCTTATGGAAATATTTTGGTGCCTCCTTGGATTAAGGATCCTAAATTGATTTCTCCTTAAGTGGCGCATGAAAGAAGGGACCTGCTTTCTTGTGGTGTGGGGACAAAGTACACTGGATTGAGATGTGCACCACCCCTGACTCTGGCGTGTGGCTGGGAGTGAGGTGCCCACTTACTTGAGCCTGGGAGAAATGTGGCACCCTGGACCTTGACCTTGAAAAGGTGGCACCAACCTGGAGAAGACCTAGGCCACTACTAGGACTTGTATTGAGTCAAGAACATGACTCAATAAAATTTAAATTGCAGAGAAATACAGACTCAAGACTAAAATTGAGTTGACCAAGTCAACCCTTATTACAAACCAGAAAACCTAATTCTTCGGGCAAGGTCAATCAGAGATCCAGATGGAGCCCTGAAGTCTTCTTCTGAGTCTGGTGCCCGCACCAATTCTCCCGGGTGGGAGGAACTCGACCCTGTCGAGTATGGATCAAGTTGGCTCTAGTATCTCTCCAAGAGGTCTGGGTCCAATTCTTGTAATTCTCGGGAGATTCAGAGTCATCAGAATCTGGCCTTCCTTGCCAGCGGACTAGGTATCTTGGTATCCTCGATTACGAATAGAGATAACTTGATCATCCAGGATCTTTTCAATCTGCTCTTTCCTCACATGCCAGTTTGTTGGTGGAACACAGGGTTGGGTTCACTCTCAAGAGCAGGATTAGGCTCAAAAGGCTCACTAGGAATCACAGTTGGCTCTCTATACTCTACTAGGTCTGTAATGTGAAAGTGGAGCTAATGCCTAGTTCTGAAGGCAACTCGAGCACATAGGCATTGGACCCTACTCTCTTCACCACTCTAAATGGTCCAGCTCCTCTAGCATGTAACTTTCTAACGGTTCCAAGAGGAAACCGTTTAGGCCTTAACCTAATCATTACATAGTCTCCCTCAACAAAAGTTTTGACTCGCCTTTGAGAATCAGCCAACTTCTTATAAGTTTCATTACTTAAATTTATTTTGGCATGAATTTCTTTATGCAAGTCTTTTATATGCTGGCAAAAACTTCAGCAGACTCTGAGACTCGTTGTGTGGACTGGTAAAGGAGCTAGGTCAAGAGGTGTGTGAGGTTTGTAACCATGCACAATTTCAAATGGACTCTTACCTGTAGACCTATTGACCGAGTCATTGTATGCAAATTCAGCCCTAGGTAAGTACAAATCCCAATTCCTAATGTTTTCACCAACAAGACACCTTAACAGATTGCCTAAACTATGGTTTACTACTTCGATTGGCCATCAGTTTGGGGATGATAGGCAGTTGAAAATTTAAGTTTTGTCCCTAACTTATGTCAAAGGGTTTTCAGAAATAGCTGGTGAACCGGACATCCCTATCTGAAACAATTGTCTTAGGTAGGCCATGGAGTCGAACTATCTCATTAAAGAATAGGGTGGCTACCTTAGACGCATCAAATGTTTGGGAACAAGGCAAGAAATGGGCCATCTTAGAAAATCGATCGACTACAACACAGATAGAGTCATGCCTCCTCTGGGTCTTAGGCAAACCTAACACAAAGTCCATACTCACATCTTGCCAAGGACGATCTGGGACAGGGAGTGGGGTATAAAGGCCGGTGTTCTGTTTTCGCTGTTTGGCAACAGCGCAGGTCCGACACCTAGCCACAATGTGTGCTACATCTCTTTTTAAGCTAGGCCAGAAAAAGTGGTCTTCAATAGCCAGGGTGGTCTTGTCTTTTCTGAAATGGCCAGCTAGACCTCCAGCATGAATTCCAAATCAAAAATTCCCTAAGAGAAGTTCTAGGGATGCAAAGCCTATTTTTAAAGAACAAAAAGCCATCTAAAAGGGTATAATCCTTATGATCACTAGATGGTCCTTGAGCTAAATCCTGGTACACAGTCTTAAAATCTGACACGACTTATATTCTCTTTGATCTGCTCAAACCCTACGACTTCAGCCCTAACAGAATTCAATAACAAAGATCGACGACTAAGGCATCAGCTACCTTATTTTCAGTCCCAGTCTTATGTTTCAAAACAAAAGTATAGGACTGGATATACTCTACCCACTTAGCATGCCTAGGGTAAGCTTCTTCTGGGAATTCAAGAATCTAAGAGCCTCATGGTCCGAAAACAGCACAAATCCTGCGGTAGCAAATAATGTCTCCAGTAACGCAAAGCTTGCACTATCGCTAAAATTCTTTATCATAGGTAGAATACCTAAGCTTAGCATCATTAAGTTTTTCACTAAAGAATGCTACGGGATGATTCTCTTGGCTTAGGACTCCACCTATACGTACTCCTGAAGCATCACAGGCAACCTCAAATACTTTAGAAAAGTCGGGTAACCTCAAAATGGGTGCCTGGGTCATCCTATCCTTAAGATTTAGGAAGGCTTTATGGGCTGCTTTAGTCCACTAAAATTCTCCCTTCCTAATATAGTCTGTGATAGGAGCAACTATAGTACACACCTTGATGAATCGTTTATAGAAGGTAGCCAAGCCGTGGAAACTTCTGACTTCATGCACACCAATCATCCAAACCCTAATCTACCTCATCATCTCACGGCCCCTCTCTTCCAAGTAGAGGCCGACCACCAACATCCAGGTCCAGATCGGCTACTTCGAATACAGAGCAAATCCCAGAGGAAGTCAGATCAGCATCCAGGAGAATCAGGATTTCAGCAACATCAATTTTTTTCAAGTTCTTCTTATATGGTAAATCCTTTCTTTGAGTATCTGGTTCCTTAACTTGTTCTTCTTCTTTCCCAGATCCTGAGTTCAGGAGAAGCCAACTCTGCCAAAGGGCCAGTATTGGAGGATCCATTGCGAAGATATCCAAATCGAGGATCCAACAATCTGCTCGAGAGAGTCCTTCCACCAAACTCTGTGAAGATCACTGCCTGGTACATAACCATTCCCTTCTCTTTATTTCTGTCCTGTTGAAAGTTCAGAGCGAAACCCTAGGTCTGGGAGTTTCTCAACCCCAGCGATCCTTTACTTCTGAACTACTCTGATAATCTAGTTTCTTTGAATTGTGCTTTCAATTATTATATAGTTTCTTTCAATTTAGTTTAACTTTTCTTTGAGTCTAAGCCGACTTCTGAAATATATATATATATATATATATATAATACATTAATTTTAATTGCTTCCGCATTCCACATATCGTTCTGCATCATTTTTGGTATCAGAGTTTTCGTTCTGCATCAAATACTGGCCCTTTGGCAGAGCTGGCTTCTCCTGAACTCAGGATCTGGGAAAGAAGAAGAATAGTTAAGGAACCAGATACTCAAAGAAAGGATTTACCAGATAAGAAGAACTTGAAAAATTGATGTTGCTGCAATCCTGATTCTCCTGGATGCTGATCTGGCTTCCTCTGGGATTTGATCTGTATTTGAAGTAGTCGATCTGGACCTGGATGCTGGTGGTCGGCCTCTACTTGGAAGAGAGGGCCATGAGATGATGAGGTAGATTAAGGTTTGGATGATTGGTGGAACGAAGAAGATGATGGGCGGCTAGGGTTTGGAATTGAATTGGCTAACCTAGGGTTTTGGTAGGGTTTTGGGTTGGAGATCTCACACCTCCTCAAGGTTCATAGGGAACCTGGATTTACTCCCTCACGGAGCTCAACACCTGAACACAAGTGCGGAGAGAGAAACACAAAGTTGCTCACAAAGAAATTGATTTCATTCATCATTATTTTTAAAACTTACAAGAGGGGGTCCATTTTATAGGCCTTTACAAGAAATCAGGTTTTTTCATCTTCCCATGTGGGACTAATAGGATGGATCCTCAAATTAGGCATGTAGAATCAAATCCTCCCCATGATGGCCGGCCAAAAGCTTCCTTAAGTGTTGATTGGTGGCTCCAAATGGCAAGAAGATGGCGCCTCAAGCCTTGCTCTTCAAGACAATTATTTTCCTTCCATGCTTGGTTTTATTTGGAAGTATTTGGGCGCCTCCTAGTTTGCTCCCAAGTATTGCTCCTTTTTTTCATAGCTTGGCTCTTATGGAATTGTTTTGGGCGCCCCCTTGGATTGAGGATCCTAGATTGATCTTTCCTTAAGTGGCGCATGAAAGAAGGGACCTGCTTTCTTGTGGTGTGGGGACCAAGGCACACTGGGCAAGGATGTGGCGCCTCATGGGCTCTGGCGTGTGGCTGGGAGTGTGGCACCCACTTGCTTGGGCCTTGACTTGGCTGGAAAAAAAAATGGGCCAACCTGGAGAAGACCTAGACCACTACTAGGACTTGGACTGAGTCAACATGACTCAACCAAATTGAAATGACAAAATTAGAATTACTCATTGGATATGGTCATACATGACTCAAACCTAAATCGGACATAATAGATCAATGTCAATTCATACTGAAACCTGATCTTTTTCTGATCTGTGCACAGCACCAGATGTGATGAGCTCCACGTGGAAGGTCTTCTATCCATTTGGCCAAGTGGGATCTCGTCTGAGGTCCTGGATCCTCCATGTGAGGGATGCATTCGACCATCAAGTTGGCTATGACTCTCTTGCTCCTTGGCCTCGATTGCCGCTATTCGTCGACGATTGGATTGGAGACATTGGGCCACGCTTGAGACCTCGGCCAGGAGCTATGTCAACTATGCGCCAGGAGCATTGACCATATGCCATCCCCAGAGCTGGTAGCTAAGTATGCCCCTCTGACTTGCTAGCGCATACGTGCTATGCTAATAGGGTTCTTAGATATATAGTGCTTGAAATGGTGAGTGTGCTCGCAGATGTATACTAGTGCCCGGAAGAGTGGAGATCTGCATCGTGGAGGATTTTGCTGGTGTAGTACACGGCTTCTGGATCTATCCTAGTTTACGTAGACGAGGACCGAGCTAACGGCTCCAGGTGGAACTGCCAAATAGAGTAGGAGCTCCTCCCCTTCTTGATGCAGAATGAGAGCTCTGATACCAAAAATGATGCAGAACGAAAAAGATGATGCGATGCAGAAGTAAATTAAAATTAATATGGTTTTTTTTTATTTATTTATTTTAAGAAGTCGACTTTGACTCAAAGGAAAGATAAACTAATGTTGAAAGAAATAAAGAAATGACAGAAAGCACAATTAAAAGGAGTGGATTATCAGAGTAACTCAGAAGTAGGATCGCTGGGGATTGAGAAACTCCCAGACCTAGGGTTTACTCCTCTTTCAAGAAACAAACAAAGAGAGAAGAGAAGGTTTTATACCTGATTGTGATATCTCTCGTTGCTTCAATTGAAGGACACTCTAGAGCAGATTGTAGGATCCTTGGAGACGGGGTATCTTCGTAATGGATCCTCGGATTGTAGTCCTATGGCAAGGTTGGCCTTCTTCTCGAACTCAGGATCTGGAAGAAGAAGAATAAAAAAAAAGAACCAGAAACTCAAAGAAAGACACTGACCTGAGGACTTAATGAAGATTGTTGGATGTAGAAGTTCCGAGATCTTGATACTGATCTGACTCTTCTTTGAACTTGCTCTTTAGTTGAAACAGTTGATCTGAACCTGGATGCTGGTGGCCGGCCTCTATGTGAAGAGAGGGGTCGTGGGATGTAGATGGAAAATTAGGGTTTGGTGGTGGTGGAGTAGAGATGGGTGGACTAAGCTAGAGTTTTGGGGTTGGAGATCTCACACCTCCTCAAGTTCCTAGGGAACCCGGATTTACTCCCTCACGGAGCTCAACATTTGAATACAAGTGCGGAAGAGAGAAACACAAAGTTGCTCACAAAGAAATTGAATTTATTCCATCATTTAAATTCAAGAGTTACATAGAGTTGAATATATAGACATAACAAAGAAATAAAATTTTATACATTTTCCATATGGGACTAATAGGACTAACCCACACTTTAGGCATCAAATTCTCTTCTCAAGACTCCTTCCATGAGTGGGCAACCCAAAACTCCAAGAAACTTGAAAATCAGCTCCAAATGGCAGGTTATGGGGGTGTCTCCTAGTATCTCTCCATGAATCAAGGATTTTCCCTTCATGGTTGGCTCTTTTGGACACCTCCTAGTCTTGCTCTACAAGTTTAGGCTTCTTCCTTTCATGGCTTGGTACTTTTGGAAACTTTTGGGTGCCTCCTTGATTTTCTCCCCAAGACATGCTCTCTTCCCTTTTATAACTTGGATTTTATGGAACATTGTGGGGCACCTCCTTGATCCTCTCTTCAAGAAAAATTCTTGCCATCCTGGCTTAGGTTATCTGGAAAGAAGTTGGCTCCTCCTTGGATTAAGGTATCTTGATGGATTTCTCCTCCAAGTGGTGCAAGAAAAAAAGAACCTGTTTACTTGAGGCATGGGGACCAAGGTACACTGGATGGAGATGTGGCAGGGAGTGTGGCACCCACTTGTAGCTAGAAAATGTGGTGCCCTATGGCAAAGGGAATGACACATACCTGGGCCTTGGACTTGGACTGAGTCAACATGACCCAACAAAAATTGAAATGACAAAATTACAGACTCAAAATTAAGTTGATCAGGTCAACCCTTATTACAAAACCAGAAAATCCTAATTCTTCGGGCAAGGTCAATCAGAGATCCAGATGGAGCCCTGAAGTCTTCTTCTGAGTCTGGTGCCCGCACCACTTCTTCCAGTCTGGAAAGCAGTAGGGGAGAAGCCAGGAACTCCTTCAGCTCCTCGAAGGCTATCCTGCATTCCTTCACCAGGTGAAGTCATGCACCTTGCGTAGTGCCTTGAAGAAAGGAAGGCAGCGATCGGCTGACCTCGAGATGAACCGGCTCAAGGCAGCAATACGCCCCGTCAGGTGTTGGACCTGCTTCTTAGACGTCGGGTGCTCCATGTCGACGATCACCTGGACCTTCTCCAGGTTTGCTTCAATGCCCCTCTGAGTGACCATGAAGTCGAGGAACTTCCTGCTGCCACTCCGAAGGCGCACTTTATCTGCTTCATCTGGTGTTATCGAAGGTTGTAGAAGGCTTCGATGAGGTTGACGATATGATCTGAGCTCGGCTTGCTCATGACAAACATGTCGTCTACGCACACCTACATGTTACGGCTAATATGGTCTTTGAAGACCTTATTGACCAGGCGCTGGTACGTGGCACCATCATTCTTCAAACTGAAGGGCATCATCCTGTAGCAGCATGTCCCTTGGTGGTGATGAAGGTGAAATGCTCCTCTGATGTGGGAAAATGGGGGGGGCTAGGGATGCTAGTGATGGATGCTTATGATGTAAAGGAATTTTTTTTTTTATAGTTGAAGAGTTTTAGGTGTTTTTTTTTTTTCTTAGGATTTTGATTCCTGATCACAAGCAAAGACTAGAAATAAGAGAAATGAATAACGGAAGCTTACACTAGCAGTTCAAATCCCTAAACATTGAAAACGAGAACAGGATCCCGGGATTAAGAAACCCCGGTAGGACTAAGCTCGAAACACAATACCTACTTAGGAGATAGAGAGAGCAAACCTCACACGTCTGAAGCGCTCGATGCAGAGGTCGCTCAACTCGACGGATGCGGCCTGGATGCCGAGCAGTCGAACCCGCGGAAGCACTGGCTTTCGGTCGAAAGGTCACGATAGCAAAGCAGACTGTCTCCGATGCCGAGATACATGGGAGGACCTGTAGGCAATCAAAGTAGGGATTAGCGAAATGGAGAAACATAATGAAATGGACAAGGATAGGGTTGAGAAGGGGCTTCGAGCCCGATGTCCGACTGGATTCCAAAGTTGAAGAAGGAGATAACTTGGGGCTCGTATCCCGCGACATCCCAGAGGATGAAGGATTGTGGCCTCACACCACTCGACATCCAGGAGGACGAAGGACTTACAACGCCCTGGGGCGACGGAAAGGTGGCCTCACACCACTCGACATCCCTAGGGACGAAGGAAACTTCACTCAAACCTAGTCTAGGAGACAATGGTTGGAGGATAGAAAACTCAAACTCTTTTTTCATTCAATTATTCAATATCCTTACAAGGGAGGGATTGGGTCCTTTAAATAGGCACCCAAGGCCCATTTGAATTTCAAACGAAACAAAATTACAAACTTTCTTGGGTGGCGCCAAAAACATTTGACCTTCTCCTCTCTTTGGCTGACCAAAGGTGATTTGGATTGGGTGTGGCATGTGGGAGGGCTTGGAGAGGGGGATTGGCTTCTTGACTTCCTTCATTTGCATGCTCATTTTGGGAAGAAAACGTGGAACAAGGCTTGCTTGAGGGGATGTGCTTCCTTGGATCCTTCAACACCCACTTTGGAGTGATTCATGGCCGACCCAATGGAGGGAGCTTTGGGCGTTGCAAGGTTGAAGGCTTGGAGAGGGGAGTGTGTCCTTTGACCTTCCATTATTGCATGATCACTTTGGGAAGAAGGCTTGGAAGAGGGCTTGCTTTGTGGCTTGGTCTCTTCAAGGAACTTCAACGCCCACATTTTGATGGATCATGGCATGATGTGGGGGAGGGTAGAGGGGGATGATGTCTCCTCCTTCCAAGGTCGCCCAAGAGAAAAAGGCAAGGGGAGGGCATGTGGAAAGCATGAGGGTTTCACCTTGTTTCCCTCATTGGATGCCCAAGTGGCAACTGATGTGGCGCCACATAGGTGGCTGAGGTGGCACCTGAGTTGGCATCTTTCCAAGTGAAAGAGGTGGGTTGGCCCACAAGGACTTGACTTGGTCTTGAAAGCCAGGTTGACTTCAATTGGGCTTGGGCCCAGTCCAAACTCAGACTCGAACCAAAAACAAATACAGGACTCATGACCTAACTTGACCCAATTGGTCAAGGTACAAGACTAAACAAACTTAGACTAGGTATATGACTAGAAATTATGAAATTGCTTTGGCTCATAGCCTTATTACAAGACTCATAGAAGAGGAACCATAATCTGAGATCCATAGAGGGGTGAGGAGCCTCTGTCGGATCCTGGTGCCCACACCATCCTCGTCCTCAGGGTGCATCCAAATCTGATTGTATCTGGAAAATGCATCCATGAAGGAGAGCGGCCTGTGTCCCGAAGTGGTGTCCACCAGTTGATCGATCTTTGGCAGAGGGTAGCTATCCTTCGGGCATGCCTTGTTGAGGTCGGTGTAGTCAACATAAATCCTCCATTTGCCATTGTTCTTTTTCACCATCATCACGTTCGCTAGCCAGATTGGATATTGCACCTCCCGAACGAAACCGGCGGCGAGGAGTTTGTCCACTTCCTCGTTGATAGCCGCCTGTCTCTCCGGGGCGAAGCTCTTCTTCTTCTGACGAACTGGCCTATGCTTGGGTCAATGCTCAACTTATGGATGATGATGTCAGGAGAAATACCTGGCATATTCATCGCTGTCAAGGCGAACACATCTGCGTTTGTCCACAAGAACTCTAACAGCTGAGCCCTCTCCTCCTCGGGTAGCTGGGCTCCAGTCTGCACCGTCTTCACAGGGTCATCCCCGAGCAAGTAAGAGAGTAAGCACTCGACCGGGCCTCCCCTGAGATCTTGAGCTCTTTGGTCAAGGTCGTCCACCTTAGGGTCGCCCTCGGGGGCCTTGGCCCTAGGAAGGGTTTGGAAACAGCACTGCACCGACTGGGGTGCTCCCCTCATTTCCCCAACACCGTAAGGAGTTGGGAACTATACAAGTAGCCTCTTGGTGGAGATGACGGCGTCGAGCAGATTGAGTCCGGGTCAGCCCAGAATCACGTTGTAGGCTGAAGGAAGCCTGACAACCATGAAAGTCATCATGACGGTGCTCTGCCAAGGTGAGATCTCGGCAGTGACTGGGAGAGTAACTTCTCCCTCCACCCTTACAGAATCACCTGTGAAACCAACAAGGGGTGTGTGCATAGGTTTAAGTTAAGCATGAGAAAGATTCATCCTGGAGAAAGCATCATAGAAAAGCACATATGTGGAGCTTCCACTATCAACCATGATGTGTTTACAGGATGCTTCATGATCGTCATCTCGACGACTACGGCATCATTATTTACATTTTTCCCTCCATCTTTCCCTTCCCTCATAAAGGGGAGTACATTTTCAGAATGCCCTGCCCCCGGGCCCTCTTGGACGCACGTCTGGCTCCCCAGCATATCATCCCTACCAGCTTCTCGGTAGGGCGATTGTCAACTGTGGGAACTTGCTGGAGAGCAACGAGCGCCTGGGGTTCTGCTTGAGGTCTGCCCCCCACAAACCTTCCGAGGTAGCCCCTCTTGATGAGCTTTTCGATTTCCTACTTGAGGTTGCGGCATTCCTCGGTGTCGTGACCATGGTCACGGTGGAAGCGGTAGTACTTTATTTTGTCATGGCCAGAGGACGGCTCATCGGAGACGGGCATCTCAGATATTTCTCGCCCTTATTTCCATGAGGATCTTCGTTCTCGGGGCAAGGGGGGTGTAGCTCTCCCCAGGAACGGGAGCGCCTCTTGGCCTTAGTCCTTGCCGGGAACTCCGAGCTGGGGGTTTCGGCTTCCATGCCCCAGATGCCTCAGCAGGGGTTGGCTTCTTCAGCGACTTCCCATCGAGCTCCCGACTAGTACGATCCGCCTCTCGGAACGGATGTACTTCTGAGCTCGGAGGAGGAGCTCAGAGTAGGTCTTCGGGGGCTTCTTATCGAGCAAGTAGGTCCGACGGGAGGTCTTGAGCCTTCGCTTCAGAGCCAGCATCGCAACCGGCTCCTCAAGATTGTAGATCTCCAATGCAGCAGCCTTGAAGCAAACCACGTAGTCCCGCAGTGGCTCACGGTCCTGCTGCCTGATGGAGAAGAGGTTGTCTACCTCTCATGGCATCTTTCGACAGGCGTTGAAGTGGGCCACGAACTTCTATCCCAGCTGGACGAAGGAATTAATGCTCTCCAGCTCCAAACGGGCGAACCACACCCAGGCTGCCTTCTGGAGAGTAGCAGGAAAGGCGATGCAAAGGAGTGCATAGGTGGCCCCCTGGACCCTCATGAGGGCCGGTAGCTTTCCAGGTGGTCCAGGGGGTCGGTGGTCCCATCGTAAGGATCCACCTGCGGCATACGGAATCGACCTGGGATCGACTCTTCTTGGATTTCCTGGGAGAAAGGAGGGCGGGCATCATAGCCCGCTAGCTCGCTGGTGGAGCCCGACAGATTGGCAACCGGCAGAATAACTCCGCCAGCTTGTGGTCATGCTTTTCCAGGTGCTTTTCCGCCATGCGCTTGATGGCTTCATCAATAGACCCCTCCGCCAAAGGAGACGGAGAAGGTGACATGGGTGCATGGCACCCGTGGTGGAGGGTTCTACTTTTTCCTACCTCAGCAAGGTTTGGACACCGCCCGCGCAAGGTTCGATGAGCGGCTCTCCCTGTCGGCAGACCTGGTTCATTGTCTTTTCGCCAGAGTTTGGTGGCTACCCCGGTTGTTAGTAATGGTCCGTGGCTACGAAGGCCTTCCTTGGAAGGAATGCAGGCTATTGCGGGGTGCTGCGGCATGGGCCGCAGGAGTCCCTGGCTGTTGATGAGTGGTCAAGGATCGGTGTTGATGTTGAAGCTACTGCACTGCTATGGCAAGGATCTGCATCTGTTGGGTGAGTGCAGCCAGCTGGGATTCTGGCGGAGGTGGTTGAGCTGGAGCAGATGGCTCCACCTCTGGGTTGTGTGGGTTTCCCCGGGAGGGGGAGTCCCTTGCACGAACTGGTGAGACCTCTCTCTCCCTTGTCATCACCATCCTTCCGTCAGACTGCTGTGAAGGGGGTTAAAGGAGGATCAAAGATCGCTTTTCATCCCTTACCTGGTGCGCTAATCTGTTGCCGCCAAGATCATCGTGGCCCGTAGCTGCTGTCAGTGCCGGAGTGCGCTTCCTCCGTTGCTGGCGTCCTGTGGTTCTGAACTGTAAAATAGGGATTAGTGATCCAGGCCGGGGATTCCGGCGAGGGCACTCCAATGGTCAAGTTAATGACGATCTAGGAGAATAGATCCTCCTGGTAAAGCGCTCTTGAGGACCCACACTAGGAGTGAGTGAGTAGTATGAGAGTGGGGTGCAAGTGCGTCAGGAGAATGGTGGCCGAGTTAGAGGGATTCTCTATGTGGCTTTTCTCCTTCCCTGCTTGGATATTTTGGTTGTGCGTTACCCTCTGGTTGAGCTTGCATTTGTGTTTGTGTTTGCATACCTCCCCCCTCTAGGGGTGTCGAACGTTCTTTGTAGCCAAGGTGACCATTGGGCACCTGCCTTGGGACCTTCGTTGGGCTGGCAAACGCGTGCGGCGGTATCCCATGTCATGGATGGGATGTCTTTCCTGATTCGTGCTAAGGGAGGCTGTCATGTGTTTCTGACATTCCTCCTGGTCGTCCCGTTCTGGAAAGCCTGGCAGTGCCTCGATCGGGGGGCCACCTCCATCGGAATTTGAATATCCTAGTTGACTTCCTCTTCCGGGTGGTTCAGGTGGTTGGTGAAGAGCGTGGCGCCTCGATCGGAGGGCTCCTCCCCTTTCTGGTGCAAGTGGGAGCCGCGGGCAGTTATTGCAGCCTGGTGGGCATCTTGCTGCAATCTTCGGGTGGCTCGTCGGTGTCCTAGGGTGATGGTGTTGTCTCTCTGCTTGTCGGTGTCTTTGCTCGAGCTGGAGGCCGAGCAGGGGAGGTAGGGTTCGATCTGGCGGAGGGCAGAGTGCGGCCCGGCCCAAAGGGCTCAACCTCGGAGAGACTCCACATGGCGGAGGAGGGCTGAGCTCGACTCCGGACCACAGGGCTCGATCTCGAGGGGCTCGATCTGGCGGAGGTCAGAGCGCGGCCCTAGCCTAGAGGGCTCAACCTCGGAGAGACTTCACATGGCAAAGGAGGGTTGAGCTCGACTCCGGATCACATGGCTCGATCTCGAGGGGCTCGATCTAACGGAGGGCAGAGCGTGGCCCCAGCCCAGAGGGCTCGACCTCGGAGAGACTCCACGTGGCGGAGGAGGGCTGAGCTCGACTCCGAACCACAGGGCTCGATCTCGAGGGGCTCAATCTGGGGGATGCCTTTTGGCTATGGCCTAAGCATCCCCGGCTCGTGGGCCCGACCTGGTGGAGGATGGAGCTCGGCTTCGGCGGGCGGTCCTGTTATCCTGAGGGAGCTCAGCCTGGCAAAGGAGCCTGAGTAGAGTATCCGACGTGGTGTCTTTCTCTGATGCAGCATCTGACAGTTACTCCACGTCAGCAATTGTGCCACATCAGGGATATTGTTGTTTCTCGGATAGGAGAAGAGCCTCAATCTTTGTCCTTTCGGGTAGGGTAGGAGAAGGGTGAGAAGCCTGTAGTACTTTTTTTTTTCTTCTGAGATCTCCTTTCCATCTTTTCTCTCCGTCTTCTCTATTTCAACTTTCGAACACAGATCCTACTGAAAATTCAGAGTAGTCGACGTTCAGGAACCCACCGATCATGTCAGTCCACATCGATCCTCCCTCCATTCGTGATCGTCATCTTCGCCCGTGCAAGCCACACCAGTCGCCTCCGCCGCAGACCTCCACGCGATGCCTTTTGCCGGAACTCCTTCCTTCGCCCAATCTTCCCATCCGATAGACCGAGCAAACCACTACGCCAACCGAAAATCTCCCTCCGGCCAGCGCCCTCGTCCGTCTCCTCCGCTCCCCATCTCCGACCGCGACAACACATCGATGGCCGCCTGGCTCCCTACTGCCATGATGCCTGATGCTCGTTGGAGAGCCGCGCCGCCACCTTCCCGTGCCACTGTCGTCATGCTGGCACCATCGCCGGCGAGAGCCGTTGGATCACTGCCCCTCAGAAGCCATGCCGGCAAAACTTCCCCTCCAGAGCCTCTCGAGTTCGTTCTGTGAAGAAGGAGATGGGAGAAGACCCTGCACAAATGTGAAAGTAGGGTCGTCCTCCCCTTTGCTGACTTCCCTTCCTGCATGATCCTCAAAGCAAGACTCATTTGCACACTTCTCAAAGTAAAGACGCTAATCCCCTATCGATTGTAGAAGAAGCAAAGAAAAAAAAAAGTGGAAAAAAAGAGAGAAAAAAATGAAAGAAAAAAAATATAAAAAAAAAGAAAGTTTATTTGAATAAAAAATTTGGAAAAAATAATTTGGGCCTGGGAACCTAGCCTAAAGGTCGTTTCCTAGCGACCAACGTCCAATCTTCTAGAATATATCTTGATCGAGATATTTTCCCCATCATCGGTGGTGTTCCGGCGGGGACACTCCGATGCTTAAGTTAGCGAGAGCTTGAGGGCTATAGAATGGAGGAATCTAATGGAGATGAGCATATAGAGTGGAAAGAGAGTCCTTGCCTTTAGAGTTCCCCGGTTACTTTATATAGATGCGGAATAGTACCAAACTATATTAAGGGTGAGCTAGAAAAGATCGATCTGAAAGGAAAACTATAGCGAGCATGCTTTCTATTTAAAATTTTTCAAAATAACATGCAGCGGAAGCATGATAAAGAAGATTAACATTTAATCTAAGCATGCCTTTAGAACTTTTCTATGCTACTTAGCCCAAGATCTTGCATGAATGAGTAATATAAACTATAAAATCATGAACTTATGCTATGAACATTTCAAAGCAACATATCTCTATATGTAAAACCATACCTCATATGAAGTGGAGACGCTCTCCGCTGCGGAAGATCCAGAAGGAGGTAGAAGAACCCTGCTTAGTCGCACACGTGTCCGGCCTCTACAGGTGGTTCACACCAGGGCTCTTTCAAAATCTACTTCCACTCCAAGTGCTAGCTTGTTGTGGAACGATTTGATCGAGACTCCTTTTCTTCTTTCGATACCGGACTCTCTGAATGAATGAAGAAACTCAAAAGGTGGAGAATGAGTTGTTGAAACCCTTCCTAAACACTCAATCCCAAGACCTAGATCACTAGGTACAAATATGCACACTTTTCCAAAGTCCTCACACCTATACAAAACCTATAACCTTTCTTAGTTTTTTCCCTTTCCTCCTTTTGATTTTTCCAGCATTCTTTGATGAATTATTAGTTATTTTCGTCCTCCCATTTCAGCCCATTATATAGGTGGAGAGGGAGAGGGAGAGTGGGGAGTTATGGGTAATATGGAGGGGTTATGGGTGGTTATGGGAAGTTATGGTATGGGAGGTTACATAACTCCCCAAAACTGAATTTAAACCTATTTAAATTCAGATTAATATCTCAATTAATTTCAGTTCATAACTGAAATTAATTGGGCCAAGTGTACATACATTGGGTTCAAACCAATTGGACCAAAACGATTTTGAACCAAATCCCATTTGATTCGTTCCAGATTTTTATAGCTCAATCAAATTGGGCTATCAAGTAATCACATTACTTAATTCACCTCCATGCACCACCAACTATTAGTGAAAAATTTATGTCACAACTTTTGTGACATCAAGTGTCTACACTTGCGAAATCAACAGTGTCGATACCTACAAAGTGTCGATACTTTCAAGAATATCAAGTGTCAACACTAGGGTAAAGAAAACACTTTTCCTTGTGAGTCCACGAACGATTCCCAATCATTCTCCGATCACTAGATCAAGTAGAAATCCCTATGGTGTGTGACCCCATAGGTTCGAACACTAAGCCGGTAGTACTGGAACATTTCCAATACCAGTCAAAGTCGCCATCTAGTAATGACACCCGATGTCGGATAGGTCGAAGTTGCAGAGCAACAATCAAGAATCAGGAGATACGGAAATCCTGTAATTAGTCCCTTGACCTCAATGCTCGGGAAGACTTAGGGTTAAACTGCCCAACCCATAAAGTCCATCAATAAGTGTCTCAACCTCACAAGTTTGTAACACTTTACAGAGACTACCTTGGCCAAGGTTTTGCTAAATTGAAATACAGTAAGATATCTGCTCCAAACACTTTGGAGGGGTCAATCCTATTTTGATCCGATCACTGCCACACGAGTACTTAACTACACCTAGAAACCTTCCGTCCCTGGATTAAAAATCCAGATAGTCCAGCACCAAAGTACAGTGAGTTGCTCGCAAGCTACCATGACGATCTCATGTCTGAGGGATAACTACGTCCATGTCAAAACTCTAGGCAGAAAAAGTACAGACGGGTCACGTCGATGAAATGTCAAACACAATATCTGCATGCCATACCAGTGTCTCCACACTCTTTGGTTAAGAGGACAACCAAGACTATGGCACACAACGACCTATACTTGATGTACTATCATCCTGAAATAAGTGTAATCATTTGGTCGCGAACAATTTTAGGACTATATGATATATCCTCTCTATATCACACATAAATAGTCCTAAGGACTTCATCACTCAAGAACTCATTACAGAAAGATAAAATAGTGATGAACTATCAGAATAAACATTTTTTTAATAATATAATTATATATAATTACATCAAATGTATAACTGTCTGCAGTAGAAATTGGTTTTGGGACACATTTCCTAACACGATCTGCCCTAGGGAATCTGAAGAGTGGCTACGTGGCGCCAGGATAAGGCGATATCATGGGAGTAGTGGGAGTAGTGGTGCTGATGTGGCAGGGTTCTGTGTAATAGAATTCTGATACCAACAAGAAGAGGTTTCTGGAGTCTCCTAGATCAACTCGAATTGGCCCTTTAAGAGTAGGTCGGCGGACCTCAGCAGGAGTGGGTCGGTCGGTCTTCAGCAGGAGTAGGTTAGCTGGACCTCAGCAAAAGTGGGTTGGTTGGCCTTTAACAGGAGTGGGTCAGCCGAACCTTAGGAAAAGTGGGTTGTTCGGATCTCGACTTCAGTGGATCGGTCGGACCTCATCTGGAATGCATCAGTCAGATTTTTGCGGGAGCGCGTCCGTCGGACCTCCGATGGAGAGGGTCACCCGGATGTTAGCAAGAGTAGTTTGCTTGGATCTCAATAAGAGTGGCGGTCTGGTTCGAAGATGAGCTGATTGGGTATAATATATGTTAAATCCTTGTCATCGACGATGGCCCAGGAGTAGGACTGGATAGGGCAAAGTCGGTCGTGGTTGGGGAGGTCGACGAGGTGAGAATGCTTGCGGATTGCGTTATAGAGGGAGCGGGTGGGAGTGAGGGTTAAGGGTTAGGATTGCTGTTCGTAGAAGCAGTGGGGGAAGGGTTTGGTTGGATCGGGCATAGCCTTTCGGCTTACCTGGGTCGTGCTTATCTGGGCATCGTGGTGGGTTCTGGCCTGTATTTGTGTAACCTTTCCCGGCCCGAGACCTTCCCTGACTGAAATTTTGTCCAAAGCCCAGGGCCAGGGAGCAGGAAACCCAACCTGCCCTAGCCTAGTTTCACCCAGAGCCATGTGCAGGGAACCCTAAACCCTATTTCTGTCCATTGATCTCATCAATACCAGGATACCATCCAAGTCGGACGGATCCGAACCCGAGCAAGGCCGTTCCAACTCCGCCGACTATAAATTCGTTCATGAGCCGAGGGCTGACGGAAGGGAATTCCAAAATCTACATCTTTTCCCGCATGGAGACGCAAAGATGGGAGACGGAAGCCCGAAGCTCTTCGAGAGGAAGCAGGCCGTCTATAAAAACCTGGTTGCTTCTCTTCTTCTCCTCCTTTCCGTGATTCTGTCTATCCTCTTCCAACGTGTAGGGATTTCACAACTTTTCCCTTCTTTTTCCTCTTCCTTGACCTCTTTCCACTCCTTCCTATTGATCGCAGGACGAGAGGTATGTGATCCATGGAGAGAGGTATAGAGGGCAGCAGTACAGCCAGATCTACTTCACTCGTCTCCATCACATGAGGAATCTCTTCAACTTCCTTGTCCCCAAGTGGAAGCCTCACCTTCCTGGTAATTCGTGCCTCCTTTGTTCGCTTCGTTTTGATTTCTTGCAGGTTTCTGAGGATCTTATTTAGTGGTACTTGATGGCTGTGGTTTTTGAATTTGTTCTGCCTGCTTGTTCTGTTAAGGAAACCTAGAAACTCGGGTTCTCTTGCTCTGAATCATGATTCGGTGTATAGATGCTTCTTTTTTTTTGAGTGAAATCCATTCTAAGGACTGATTCGGTTTTGGAAAGCCTTACGAGTCTGGTTGTAGATTTCCAACTTTTTAATTACAAGCTGAAGAAAAGCATCTTATTAAAAAGTGTTTGGTGTAAGGCCGTTTATAGCCAACGGCGGGATGACGTATAATGCTAACTAGCCCAGTGAGAAAAATAACCAATTTAGCGATTGAATGGAGTGATGGGATTATAGTTTTTGCTAATCCTTATGAAATTTGTTCTTTTTTCACTTTTTGAGCTAAAAAGGATAATATTTTGCAAGGATGCTGATAATGTTTTGAAGGAGATTCAAAGAAGAAATCAGGAGTAGTTAAGAACTATCGACTCCCTATCCTTCTATTGTTACATTGTCTGGGAGGAAATTAGAGGAATACCTACCCAATTCCTTTTAAATTGTAATTTCTGTTTTATCGCTCACATCTGGGAAATTGGACAACGAAATTAAAGAAACCAGACCATCAATTTCCTTCAAGTTTATTCAATGAGTCAAGGTTATGTCTAAGTAAATCTCTTTCTTCATTTTTACTTTTTACTTCTGTTTGTGAGAAGTATCCTGAAGTGCGCAAAGTTGGAGGGCTGGTTTAGAAATTCTGGTCAAAATTCAATCTTGGATTACAAATTCTTTGTTTTAACATTTTCGTGGTCCTAAAAGTTAGTTACAGGAATATGACAGGTATATTACCTTTATCTTGTAGTATCTTGAGAACATCTGACTTTATAAAATGCCTTATAGGACTAAGAAAAGCATGGCAAAAGTTTTGATTGTAGGCACATGGTTCGTGGAAGAATTTTCTGAACCATGCAGTAAGAGGTGTTAAGTCTTGCACTCTCATGACAGTCTATCCTCGAGAATGTTAAGATGATGAAGCATGGCGACACGTTTTCCGAGAGCCAAGAAAGATTAGGTAATTTGGTGGCATTGAAAATTAAAATGTTATCTTACAAGGAAGCTTACTAATGTTACTTCAGCCATACTAAGTAGCCTTAGACTGCTGTTTCAAATTCCATCGTTTGTATGATGCTGAAGCTTCTAAAATTCAGAAGTATGTAATATTAATGGACCAATAGTTAGATGTTATGTTTCCTTGCATGAACCTTATAGTAGTATTTCTTTTTCCTTGTTTATGCTATATTGATGCATCCTGTATATTTTCATCCAAAGAGTAGGATTTTGTGCATTGTAAGTATGAGCATTGGAGATCAACAAAGGATGGTAGAACCAGTACCTGTAAGCATGCTGGCTAGCAATTGGTATGGTACGATATTGGTCAATACAGTATTGTACCATGGTTTGCATCAGAATTGAAAAATTGCATGGTTGATGCGAAGAAACTTTTCTGTATTTTATTATCCTGTTCATGTAATAACATTTATTATTTATTAATATATTGAGGCATTTTGTTTCATCATATGTTGCATCTGTTGAAGATTTTGATGAACTTCATAAATTAGGGCATTGATTTTAGAGCTATAATAAGATTATACCAGTGAGATCTAAATCTTGATAGTTTTGATCTAAAATGTTTCTAGTTGTAGGATCACCGAGTCGGAGATTGATGATGCCGTATAGATTGGCACATCTTATATATGCTTGAAGGAGAGGGTGATTGATCTCACAATCACTTGTTTGGGAACATTAATACAAGGATATGGATGCTTATTGGAGAATTAGTTCACTGGATTGACCTGCAGAGAGAATATCTGATGGAGTCTTATTAGCTTCTTATTAGATGGTTCTCTAGTAGAAATGGTCATGTGATCCTTAGACCTGATATTACCATGCTTCCTTATATACATGAATTTATGTTTTGGTTCATATCCTAGCATGACTTTTTGAGGTGTGTGGGATGTTCTGGGCATGATGAAGTATGCATGGAGGTTGTGAGTGGTCAACAAGGGATCGATCACTTTTTGTAAAAGGAGAGAACATCTTATGTGATTTTGCAAGGGATAACTCAGAAGTCTATAGCTAAAATAGAATGAAAATTAGAAAGAATTTTTAATATTTCATTAATTGAATCATTATCTTGGATTGAGATACATATAGTTAGGTATTTGGGCTTGACATGAATCCATGTCCATGGCCTTTCTTGGATGTTGTGTAATCAAAGGATTGAACTGTGTGATAATTTGTCATGGAAGGGTGTTTAGGTAATTTTATCAAAATTTCATATCTTCTGGATGTCATGATACATTGTCAGATGTCAATCTTGACTTGTAGATTTGCACAAATTAAAAAAATTAATTCAACGATTAATTAGGAGTTCTAGTTAATCAATGCATTTGGTTTGACCTAATCAGTTTGGGTTCGAGCCTAAGTCTACTACTGGTTAGGTTAGGAATCCAATGGGTTACACACAACAGGGAATCATTATGGATTAAATGTAACTAGATTTAATATGCATCCTATGGGTCTAATAGACTTGCTAGCATATGGTTATTTCTGAGTTCTCAATTAAGACCAATTTTGACTTGTTCAATGACCAATCCCAGAAGGACTCGTTGTGGTGCCCAACTTCACATGAGAGAGGGATACTCAGCACACAAGGAGAGTCCCAACTCTCCTAGGAATCTCTCTCGCATGCCTAAAAGTTTTGAATTTCAAACATACAAGTTAGTTGGGGTTTGAAATTTAAACATATCAAAATCAAGTTGGTGCATAAACCTCTTCCATGCCCCAAAGAAGTCCAAGAAAAATTAGGACTTCTTCATGTCAAAACTCTCTCTTCAAGCCAAGAGTTGGCGCTTTAAAAAGGAGTCGTCCTAAGGGACTTTAGCCAAGAATTGGATATAATTTAGGAGGGTTCTCATGCTGGGATTCCTACATCAAAAAGGTTTTGGTGTGGGATTTAATTCTAGGCATGAGAGAAGACTAAAAATAAAGGGGATGTCCAAGAGTTGGAGGTATGAGATAAAAAAATCTCTCTAAGAGGAGAGAGAGGGGTGTGGGAAAATTCTTGAGAAGGAATCATGCAATTGATGGCAAAAAAGGTGCGCAATTCCTTAGAGAAAGAGAAGGCTGAATTCCTTGAGAAGGTTTTTCAGAGAGGTCCTTAAAAGGTTCCTGTGTGGACTAGCATTGGAGGGCTCATGCTTGGGGGCCTCGTGGAGTTCAGAGGATTGTCGTTCATGTGAGTTTCTACCTTTTATTGTTACTTATCTTATTGTTTGAAACCTGCAAGTAGTTCCTGGTTCTAGGATTTGGATGCATGATTTTAATTGTTACTGATATGGCTACATCGCTGGCGTGGGGCGCGTGTCAGGTCCAGCTGGACACGGTCAGTACCACGTGGATTTTTTCTTTCAAAAGATCCCCTGTTCGGGAAGAAGTGCTCCTGCTCCTTCGCCAGCTGGCACCCGAAGACGGGTCCACCCTCGGCCGAAGTCGAGCACCTCTCTGCCGCTCCGCCAGGTGTCCACCTAGGAGGGGTCCACCTCGGCCGAAGCTGGCGGTCCCTCGCTCCCTCGCCAGGTAGCACCCCAAGACGGGTCCACCTTAGCCGAGGTCAAGCCGGGCCCTTTTGCTCCTCCGCTAGGTGGCTTTTGAAGACGGGTCCACCTCGGCCGAAGTCGAGCACATCTCTGCCGCTCCGCCAGGTGTCCACCTAGGAGGGGTCCACCTCGGCCGAAGCTGGCGGCCCCTCGCTCCCTTGCTAGGTGGCACCCCAAGACGGGTCCACCTCGGCCGAGGTCGAGCAGGGCCCTTCTGCTCCTCCGCCAGGTGGCTTCCGAAGACGGGTCCACCTTGGTCGAAGTCGAGCACCTCTCTGCCGCTCCGCCAGGTGTCCATCTAGGAGGGGTCTACCTTGGCCGAAGCTGGCGGCCCCTCGCTCCCTCGCTAGGTGGCACCCCCAAGACGGGTCCACCTCGACCGAGGTCGAGCCGGGCCTTCTGCCACTTCGCCAGGCGGCACCCGAAGATGGGTCCACCTCGGTCGAATTCGAGCCCCTCTCTGCCACTCCGCCGAGTGTCCACCCAGGCCGAAGCTGGCGGCCCCTCGCTCCCTCGCCAGGTGGCACCCCAAGACGGGTCCACCTCGGTCGAGGTCGAGCCGGGCCCTTCTGCTCCTCCGCCAGGTGGCTTCCGAAGACGGGTCCACCTCGGCCGAAGTCGAGCACCTCTTTATCGCTCCGCCAGGTGTCCACTCAGGAGGGGTCCACCTCGGCCGAAGCTGGCGGCCCGCCCCTCGCTCCCTCGCTAGATGGCACCCCAAGAAGGGTCCACCTCGGCCGAGGTCGAGCCGGGCCCTTCTGCTCCTCCGCCAGGTGGCTTCCGAAGACGGGTCCATCTCGGCCGAAGTCGGGCACCTCTCTGCCGCTCCGTCAAGTGTCCACCCAGGAGGGGTCTACCTCGGTCGAAGCTGGCGGCCCCTTGCTCCCTCGTCAGTGGCACCCAAGACGGGTCCACCTCGGTCGAGGTCGAGCCGGGCCCTTCTTCTCCTTCGCCAGGTGGCACCCGAAGACGGGTCCACCTCAACCGAAGTCGAGCCCCTCTCTGCCGCTCCGCCAGGTGTCCACCCAGGAGGGGTCCACCTCGGCCGAAGCTGGCGGCCCTTCACTCCCCGCCAGGTGCTCCCCAAGACGGGTCCACCTCGGCCGAGGTCGAGCCGGGCCCTTCTGCTCCTCCGTTGGTGGCTTCCAAGACTGGTCCACCTCGGCCGAAGTCGAGCACCTCTCTGCCGCTCTGCCAAGTGTCCACCCAAGAGGGGTCTACCTCGGCCGAAGCTGGCGGCCCCTCGCTTCCTCGCCAGGTGGCACCCCAAGACGGGTCCACCTCAGCCGAGGTCGAGCCGGGCCCTTCTGCTCCTTCGCCAGGTGGCATCCGAAGACGGGTCCACCTCGGCCGAAGTCGAGCCTCCCTCTGTCGCTTCGCCAGGTGTCCACCCAGGAGGGGTCCATCTCGGCCGAAGCTGGCGGTCCCTTGCTCCCTCGCCAGGTGGCATCCTAAGACGGGTCCACCTCGGCCGAGGTCGAGTCGAGCCCTTCTGCTCTTTCGCCAGGTGGCACCCGAAGACGGGTCCACCTCGGCCGAAGTCGAGCCCCTTTCTGCCGCTCCGCCAGGTGTCCACCCAGGAGGGGTCCACCTCGGCCGAAGCTGGCGGCCCCTCACTCTCCCTTGCCAGGTGGCACCCCAAGACGGGTCTACCCTCGGCCGAGGTCGAGCCGGGCCCTTCTGCTCCTCCGCCAGGTGGCTTCCGAAGACGGGTCCATCTCGGCCGAAGTCGAGCACCTCTCTGCCGCTCTGCCAGGTGTCCACCCAGGAGGGGTCCACCTCGGTCGAAGCTGTCGGACCCTCGCTCCCTCGCCAGGTGGCACCCCAAGACGGGTCCACCTCGGCCGAGGTCAAGCCCGGCCCTTCTGCTCCTTCGCCAGGTGGCACCCGAAGACGGGTCCACCTCGGCCGAAGTCGAGCCTCTCTCCGTCGCTCCGCCAGGTGGCGTCCCCTAACGGGTCCACCTCGACCGAGGTCGGCCCTACTCTGCAAAGCCTCGGGGAGGCGGAGGCACGGGTTGCAAGGTTGCCACTAGAGCCGGCACGCGCCGCACCCTGTAGGGGGCGCCAGTACGGCCTGCAGTGATACGCGAAACCTTGCTTACACCAATCAGATGGGGCCATGCAATCGAGGAACGGAATCCTTGCGGACAGGAGTCTGAAACGGCTGGAAGCCCACCGTCAACGCCTCGAAAGGAGAGCTCCTGCGCTCGGCCCAAAGCCTCACCAGTCTTCCCCCTTTCATGACACATTACGGATGAGATGGTCCGGTCACTTAGCTCCCAGACCTGAAGAAGAAGGGGAAAGAGAAGGTCTAGAGGTCTCAGGGAGCCCCTTGAAAGGAAGGCGAGCTGAAGGCAGTTCGATGATATAAAAGGGATGGTAAAAACGGGCGGAAAGGGTAAGTCAAAAAAGGGAGAAACACCAAGAGACGATCCTGGGAGGCCTCAAGAATTCCTCAGGCGTGAGCTCGGTGAACCCAGTGCAGGAAGCCGGGCTTCAACTCCCTTCTTCCCTACACTTCTTTCATTTACATCTCCTCTAAGCACAGGAATCCATCGAGAACCCGCTTTAGGAGATCTGTTCCATCTCGCCGCTCTCTAACTTGACCGTCGGAGTGCCCCCGCCGGAACCCCCGACTAGGGTCTCTGACTTTGTTTTGCAGGTCCGGGAGCTTGAGATCTCGAGGTGAGAGAGTCCGAGACCGGTGCCATCTCAAGAGCTACAGGCCACCGCGGTGAGATCGGCAATAGTTACTATCATGTTATTTTTTTTTTAAAATCTGTTTCTGCTGTGCATCCATTTCACTATAATGGTATTAAAGCCGTCTTGCTGGATTCAATTGAAATATATGTTATTATTGTGATATAGATTAGATCTAATTCATATTTGTCATAATCTGAATTTCTGCACTTATGTTTTCATTGATTAGTTTCATCAATCATTAAAACATAGTTGTTTTGACCATGATCAGTCCATAGTATGAGATGCCAAGGGTTAAAAATTTGTTAGACAAGTTAGGGCAGCAATGTACCAGTTGATTCAGCCATATAATCACTATTTCGTACATTGGATGTGCAAGATAGGGGCTGCTTTGATTGCCATATATTTAACACACCCTAAAATCCCTTTCTAACCTCTCATATGTCTAGGTTAGATCATCATGGTTGCTGAAATTTCTGGTCATAGAATTTTTAGCATGTTGAAAGTTTTTGGATTGCTGAAATTTAGAGTTGCTGGAATTTTCTAATTGCTGAAATTTTTTGGTTATTGTATTTTCAGGTTGTTGAAATTTTTGGGTGGCTTTAGTTTCATGTTGTTGGAAATGTTTGATGAGGAGATAGTGTTTTTCCATCTTTCATGCACCAAGAGTTGGTGGCTGCAAATTAGATTCATGGTTGAGAAATGCTACAATCAGAACCTTAGAGTTTTAGAGCTTATCTAAAGTTCAATAATTATGAGTTGACTTGAGTTTTGATCATCATAAGATTAGGACTGAGTTGTAGGTTAATCTAATTAGATTAGGGTTTCAAGTTAACTAGACTCAATCCTAATTTTGATGAGGGTTTAAGTCAAAGTTCACTTGAGTCTAACCTAACTGGATTAGGATATGAACTTAAGTTGACTCGAGTCTATTGTTGATATATGATTAACCCTAATTTGGATCAAGAGTTACCCTAATTGATAGTCCAATTCAATTTGGCTCAAGAATTGAACCAAATTCACCCCTAGGGGCAATAAAATTATGACATATGAATGATATCACAATTATAATAACATGAGTAATATAAATTTCATGTCGGTAGATTCATGTTTAGGATATGTATAAGACCAAAAGTCCCTTATAAAATTATATTAAATCTTAATGGCACAGTGTTTAGAATACTATCCATGCCTTTCTTCATGCTGAGCTAATATAGCATATCATATTTGTGGTGAGCTTTAAAAAATAGTGCCACGAAAGCCAATCATATTTCTTATGTATTAGGACATTTCTGTAACTTCTTCTTACTCATGTATGATATTAATAAAAGGCATTTTATTTCATTATATGCTATGCCTTATACTTTGTTTATTTTAAGATTATGATGAACCCTATAGATTAGGACAATGATTTTAGGATTATGAAGGAGTTCATAACAATGAGACTTAAATTTTATAAATCCTAATCTAAAATATTCCTAGTCAAATGATCATCGAGTCAGAAATCGATATTTTTGAGAAGATTGCATATCCTAGTATGCTCGATGGAGAGAGTGGTTGGTCTCATGACCACTTGTGTAGGAACATTAATACAAGGATATGGGTGCTCATCAGGGTATGAGTTCATTGAATTGATCCATCATAAGATATTTTTATGGAAGTCTGGTCAAAAGATGATTCTCTTTGTGAGAGTTGTGCAAGTGATCCTTAGTCTTGAGGTGACCATGGTATCTTGTACACATGAATCTATGTTTTGGTTCATACTCATTCATGACTTAGTCATGCACAGGATGTTCATGGATACGATGAATTATGTATGAAGGTTATGAGTAGGTCAACAAGGAATTGATCATTTCTGGTAAGAGAAGTATTTATCCCATGTAATCTCATCTAATGATGACTTAGGAAATCTTTGATCAAAGCAGGATGAAATTAGAAAAGTGTTTTTTATCTTTCATCGGTCGAGTCTTCGTTGGTGATTTGAGGTTCAAATGAATAAAGTATGAGGGTTTGACAATTTTTCATACCTATCATTTATTCGGGATAAGGAAAGATCGAAGGATTGAATTGAATGGTAACTTGCCATTGAAAGGTTTTTAGTAATTTTTATCAAATTCTCATCTTCTGGGTTGGCATGATACGGTGCTATATGTCAATAATGTATTGCAGTTTTTTGAATTAAATTGATTGAATTCATGAGTCAATTTGAAAGATGATTAAAATTGGCAGCTAGGATTAGCTTGATTTGACCTAATTCGATTAGTTGATTTCTAATCGAACTAAATTGACATGAACCTAGACCTACTGCTGGCTAGTGAGGAGCCCAAAGGATCATACACGTTACGGAATTGATTAAGGAAGTTATTTATATTTTATTAGGGTTATATGATTCTAATTGGCTAGCTAATTAACATACTAGCCTAGCTCCTAACCTAATCATATTAGGTTAAATGCTTGCTATTTGGGCTAACTAATTGAGTGGGACTTGAATTAGGTCAAGCTTTAGGTGGGGCAGCCAATTGGGATTTATCTTGATTATAGCCTTTATTCATGTATTAACCCTTGGGACTCTTGGTGCCAATATTGGCGTGCGCACATATTAAGGGGCGTAGAAGGACCAAGAGTCCTGTAATTAAATCACCTTTTAGTGATAAACCTTAGTCCGTATCATCTCTCATCCACATCCAATTAGATTGGATTTGACTGCTTAAATTGAGAAATTATGGACGTGATTTCATGTGGGCGCATGAAGGGATGCAATGCTTAGGATATATGGTGCATGGGATGGACTAGAGTCCTGTTTATCAATCACCTTTTCTGGATAAGCTTCTTCGGTTATATGCCTGTTGGAGTGTTGGACCAAGTTTTTAATTCTTAAATTAAAGACTAATTATCCAATTTTTCTCGAAGAGTTGTGGTAAGCAATTCTTGGTGCAAAATATTTGTAAAACAACGTATGTTTTACTTAGCACCTTTCTGCCTAGAGACTCCTGCTTGAAGGGTCTTATCTGATATGTTAAATATTAGATTAGGGGCTAATAAAAGGGTGTTTTAAGCGCATCCTCTCTTTTTATTAAAGGCTTCTTCGCTGATTAAAACCAAATCATCTAAAGTTTATCTTGACAACTCTCTTCCTTTCCTTGTTAGGACAAGTCTTTTTTTTAAGATAAGGGTTTAGGAAGAGAATTAGAAAGGATGATAGGATAGTAAGAAAGTTTTCGGAGAGGTTTTGAAATACTCTTTGGAAGAGAAAATGTTCTAAAAGAGAGAAAAGGCTGCTAAAAGAAGAAAGGTTGCTGGAAAGAGTTTCTAGTCAAGCAAGCAAGAGGAGTGTTTCCTTGATCTAGTTCCTGTGTGGATCATCTCTTGAGGGAATACACTTGTGTACTTAGTGGAATAAAGAATATTAGCATTACAGGTATTCTTTTATTTCTTAATATTTTACCTTGTTAATTGATATGATCAAGGAGGTCCTCGATCTAGGATTTCGGTTGACTAGGATTTCAAGGATTAAAATTTTGAATTCCAGTCTTCCGCAGCCAAAATCAACAAGCTTGTTGTGCTATCCACATGCTTGCTATGGGGATTTGTATAATATTGACTCATTGTATAATGGTGCTTATAGCATGACCAAATAATGTTACCTTGTGCTATCCACAAGGATAACATTGTTGATTTATAAAAGAATGAAGGGTCAGACTTAATTAAAATATTATAGTTTATTATGTTACCTACAAGATTATAGGTGTTTTAGAGACGAGATGCTGAAAATTGCATGAGATGCAATTGGTAAGAGTTACCTACTTGAACTCATGATTGCTTGTTGTGCTATCCACAAGACTTTTGTAAGGAATTGGGATCTCAACTCCATTAAGAAACCTAGATTTCCATATGAGAGGGTTGTGGAATTCATCAAATTAGTGGAAGACACGATTATATTAAAAGATCTCATCTAATTGTGAATGTTATCATGAGTGGTCCGCTAATGTATTTGTTCTTAAACTTGTAGATTTGTCTATATAATGGTGTCTTCTCTTTCACTGCGGGGCATATTTAATACCAACAAGCTAATTAAACCAAATTATGTGGATTGGTTGAGAAATTTGAGAATTATCTCATCCAGGAGGTCTTCTATGTTTTTGATATGCTTGATCCCAATCTACTTGGGGATGATACTTCGGAGGTGGAAGAGTCGCTTATAAGAAGTGGCACTCAAGTGTATCATGTTAGTTTCTATGAGCAATGAGTTGCAGAGATAGCATGAGAGTATGGATCCACTATCCGTACTTTTCAATTTAAAAGAGTTGTATGGTAATCATTGTCGGACTGCTAGATATAATATATTTAAGCAATTGTTCCATGTCAGGATGAGTGGGGGCTTATCGGTGCAAGCCCATGTATTGAAAATGATTGACCTAATCATTTGATTAGATCAATTGGTTTTTGTCATGAATGGTGAGCTCAGCTAGGATTTGATCATACGATCACTCTCGACTTCTCTTAGTTTGTTATAAATTATCATATGAACAAATATAACTGCTCTGCTAGCGCTGCTCAACATATTGAAGACAGCTGAGAGCCATTTCAAGGATAAAATGGCTCCTGTTTTCCTTATGGATGAGATCTCTAGGGTAAAGAAAGCATGGAAGAAGGGTTCAAAGAAAAAGAAGCCGAATCCTAAGGCAAGCATCTCAAACAATCATCATGGCAAAGAGTGTTTCTGCTAAAGGTACTTATTTTCACTGTGGCAAGGACAGGCATTGGAAGAGGAACTGCAAATCTATCTTGCAAGTGTTAAGCAACAAAAGGAGAGTGCAAAGTTGCATATTTTCAATGTATGTATACGATGCAAAACAATTTATCATTGAATAATTCAACTTCTGGTTCTTGGATAGTGGATACCATTTGTAGTTCTTACATATGCAAATTGTTGTGGGATTTTAGGGAATGAGGAAACTTAACAAAGGTGACTTTGAGCTATTCGGTGCTAGTAGAGAGTCCATTTAGGCTGAAGCTATAGGAACCTATTTATTAAAATCGCCTTTGGGCAAGTGTTACACCCGTTCGGCTTGTCCCGGGTCGGACCGGCTTCGGGTGCCCGGTCGGCCGACTCCCGTGTAGAGTCCGACCCCATGGTGGCTGACCCGGGGGCTTCGCGGACTGGCGGGTGCCTCACCGTCCGCGCATCGCCCCTCTTCATGGCCCCGGTCGGCTCCTGGGGTCCTGCCGATGGCCCCGGTCGGCTCCTGGGGTCCTGCCGATGGCCTTGGTCGGCTTCTGGGAGACCAGCCGACCCCAGGTCGAAGCTTTAGGAGCCACTCTTCCCCTCGACAAGCTCTGACATTCTGTTGTAACAAACTCCAGCGCGTGGCCACGACCCTTGTTGCCAGGCCACCACTCTGACACTTCTGCCACGCCGCCAGCCCACGACCTCGCCGCCACGCCCCTTCTGGGGGCATAGTCGGGCTTTCCCTGCCTGCTCTGCAACGGAATTTGGCAGTATTCCGTGCCTATAAGAGGCACCTGGGGGACCTCCGCGAAAAAAGGTAACGCTTTTCCTTCCTCTTCTCGAGCTCTCTTTCCAGCTTCTTCCCGTTCTGTTGCTCCAACCCTCCTATATTTAAGCATCGGAGTGTCCCTCGCCGGAGTCCCTCCGGCGCCCAGGGACCTTTTTTGCAGGTTGGCCGGTTGAGGAGCTCTCCAGCGCGTCCACCAAACTCGGTCCAGGAGGAACGACGGCAACAGATTGGCGCTAGAGGAAGGGGCCTTTGAACCTTCGTTACGCCCCTTCTC
This sequence comes from Areca catechu, assembly GCA_021397845.1. Lineage (NCBI taxonomy): Eukaryota > Viridiplantae > Streptophyta > Magnoliopsida > Arecales > Arecaceae > Areca > Areca catechu. The sequence continues at coordinate 44,041,929 of CM038038.1, forward strand.
TAAAAGGGAAGAGTGACAGGAAAGACACAGCAATGGTTAGAGGAAGAACCCAGAGTGTTTCTGCGAGGGGAGGATGCTCCCACCAGGGGCCTGGTGCACACCACGCGGAGAGCAATGCCGTCGCTATCGCTGAGCCCACTATCACCATAGGGCTGCAGCAGTTCCAGATGCTGGTAAACCGCATCGAAACACTTACCTCTGCGGTCCAGCGCTTCCAGGAGATGGCGGATCATCAGCAGCAGCCGCCGGCGGCTTCCTGCGTCAATCACCAGCCGACGGCGGGTGACAGCCGGCGCCGGAGGCGCTCCACCCCACCCCCCCCACGCAATTCCAAAACTCCAGGGGTCCATGAGGGCCCGCGCTGAAGGAAAGAGGGCGAGGTCGGCCTTCCTCTTTCGCTGATTCTGTCCCTCTGGACGGCCGGCGCCCTACTGCGGACCCGCATGACTACAGAAGTAAGATTATGCGCATGGAGGAGCGCATCGCCGAGATAGCCGAACGGCAGAACAATGGAGGAAGGCCGGCGCACGACACTCGCCCGCCCTTCTTCGCAGAGATTATAGGGGAGTCAATCTCCCGACACTTCAAGATTCCATAGGTGGACCCCTACGACGGTACCACCGATCCCTTGGATCATCTGGGCGCCTACAAAGCCCATATGATGGTACAGGGCGCGTCTGACGCCCTTCACTGTATCGCCTTCCCGGCGACTTTGAAGAAGGCTGCACGGATGTGGTTCTTCGCCATTCACCCACGTACAATCCATTCTTTTTCTCAGCTCGAGATCCTGTTTCTTTCTCGTTTCAGGACCTGCAGCCGGACTCCAAAGAACACCGACTGCCTTTTTTTCATTCAACAACGGAGGGAGAGATCCTCCGGGAATACATGGCCGCTTCAACTCGACCGCCCTGGAGATCCTGACCTAAATGAAGCGGTGGCCATGTCGGCTTTTAAGAGGGGGCTTCGCTCGTCCAGACTTACATTTACCCTGGACAAGAAGCTCCCTACAAGTTACACCGACCTGTTGGCCAAGGCATACAAATACGCCTTGGCGGAAGAGCAATCGGAGCAGGCGCCAGGCTGAGGGGAGGTCGGCCTCAAAGACGGGGCGATAAGGCCCCGCAGCACGACCTCCTGGTGACGACGGCCGATCTGCCCGGCGCCAGAGCCCTAAGCCACGGGATTACCTCAAGCGGTTCAACAACTATGCGCCCCTCCCTGCCGCGGAGAAAATTTTGATGGAGATTGAGAACGAGGCCTTCTTCCAAAAACCTCGGTCGATGAGAGGACCCCTCGCCTCCAGGAACAAAAATAAGTACTGCCGGTTTCCACAGGGACCATGGGCATGATACGGAGGAATGCCTCCAGCTGAAGGATGTCATCGAGGATCTCATCCGCAGGGGGTACCTGAACAAGTACGTCCGACCCCGCCGGGATCGAGCCGGGACTTCAACTGCTAGAGACCCCCAGGGGAAGCTGAGCTCCCCAACCAGCGCCCAACTGATGGAGGCGTTGGCATGCTGCACCGAAAGTCGACTGGGGGCGGAAGGAGGACCTGGACATTGTAAAGAGGCCCAGGGGGTCTAATGCAATCAGTTTTTCTGATGAGGACCTCCTGGAGCCTCCTCCCCTAGCGATGACCCTGTGGTTGTGTCGGCTGTCATCGCCAATTATGATGTAAAGCACGTCCTTATTGATAATGGAAGTTGTGCAGATTTTGCTGTACGATGCTTTCATTCGGATGAACCTGTCCAGGTCCAGACTGCGTGAGTCCGTGGCACCACTTACTGGCTTTGGAGGGAACTCCGTTGGGGTTGAGGGCGAAATTGCCTTACCTGTCACCCTCGGGACTGAACCCTTCCAGCGAACTTTCTCCATCAATTTTGTGGTCGTTTGTACGACATCGGCGTATAACGCAATCCTGGGACGGCCGGCCCCTTAACAAGTTCCAGATTATTGTGTCTACTTACCACCTATTGGCCAAGTTTCCGACCCGTGACGGAGTCGGAGAGCTGAGGGGAGACCGTAGAATGGCCCGGCAATGCCTTGCTATCCATGACAGGCAGTTGGACGAGCGCCCCACGCTCGAGCAGCTGGATCCCAGGGACGAAGCCGACAGCCACGGTCGGCCTGTCGAGAAGATTGTATTTGTGCCCCTTAGGGAGGATGATCCTACGAGGGTCCTCCAAATAGGGGGCACCTTGGACGAGAGAGCCAGGCAGGAGCTGGTCGGCTTCTTGAGGAAGAATGCGGACGTCTTTGCTTGTCGGCGTCCGACATGCCGGGCATCCCGGCGGACATCATCATCCATCAGCTTAGGGTGGATCCCACTTACAGGCCCGTTCGGCAAAAGAAGAGCTTCGCCGCCGAAAGGCAGAGGGCCATTGAGGAGGAAGTGAAGAAGCTTCTTGATGCTGGCTTCATCAGGGAGTCTCACTGTCCGAGTGGCTGGCCAACGTCGTCATGGTGAAGAAGGCTAGCGGGAAGTGGCGGATCTGTGTAGACTACACGGATCTTAACAAGGCGTGTCCCAAAGATAGCTTCCCCTTGCCAAAAATTGACCAATTGGTGGACGCGACGATCGGCCACCAACTTTTGAGCTTCATGGATGTTTTCTCTGGGTACAACTAGATCAGGATGCATCCCGAAGATGAGGAGAAAACGGCCTTGTCATGGACAGGGGCCTGTATTGTTACAAGATGATGCCCTTTGGTCTGAAGAATGTAGGCGCCACCTTCCAAAGGCTGATCAACCGGGTTTTTGAAGCTCAGCTGGGCAGGAACATGGAGGCATACGTCGACGATATGATTGTTAAAAGCCTCCGTAAAGCCGACCACATCAAGGACCTGCAGGAGTCCTTTGATGCATTGAGATGCCACAGGATGAAGCTGAATCCTGCCAAGTGCATTTTTGGGATGACTTTTGGGAAGTTTCTCGGCTTCCTAGTTACTCAAAGAGGAATCAAAGTTAACCTCGAAAAGATCAAGGCCATCATTGACATGACCCATCCAACCACCAAGAAGCAGGTGCAGGAGCTTACGGGTCGTATTGCTTCTCTCAGCCGTTTCATCTCCCGGTCGGCTGAGAGGTCCCTCCCATTCTTCAAGACTTTGCGCCGGTCGGACCGTTTTCAATGGACTGATGAATGCCGGTCGGCCTTCGAAGCCTTGAAGGACTATTTGAGAAATCTCCCACTCCTGGCCAAACCAATGGAGGGTGAAGTATTGTATTTGTACCTGTCGGCCTCTCACGAAGCCGTCAGCGCTGTCCTCGTGTGCGTGGAGGAAGGCGGTCAGCAGAAACCTGTCATTACTCTTCAAGATAGGATTCATAAATTGAAAAAGACTCAGTAATCAAAAAGGTCCATGGTTACTCTTGGTTTCCAAATTGGTAGTCCTTTCTTTTCGATATGACCAAAATTGAGATGCCACCTATATACTTCAAGTTAACATCATTTCAAAGATCTCTCAAATCCTATGACACTCACTAACTGCTCAACAAATGTATCATATGCAAGTAGATGATATTTAAAAGTCATCTAAACCTAGTTCATTTCTAAAATAAATAGATTAATGATTTCATGCTAAGCATAAATCAAATTTCTGTCACAAATTAATAATCTCTTAAGTAGCTGCCATACCTTCCAAAGGTGTGTCATTCATTTTTCAAGGATTCCAGTTATAGGAATGATTCCTATGGTCATCAACCTTGAAGTGGAAATAATTCCATTGTCAATGGCCATCTACTTGGAAGATCCTGATCTCTTGCCTCTTCTTTCAATTAGACTATTTTTTGGAAGAGAAAGTCCACTTTGTATCAAGAAGCATGTTCCTTGAATCTTTCAAGGTTCCTTTAATAGTCACCTATGTATTGATCTTATTGTCTCAACCAAGAATTGCCGAACCATGCCGAACCAACCGGTTCGGCCCATATCAAACCAGACCGATGCCAAACCGGCACGGTTCGGCTATAAAAATTGATTTTCTCCTTTAAAAATTAAAAAAATTAGGAACCGGTCCGAACTGCAATGAATCGATTGGTTCAGCCGGTTCGGGACCGGATCGAACCGGTTTTCAATTTTTTTTGGTTAGTTGAGAGGGGGAAGGAAGATAATTTTTTCTCAATTCACCAAGACCGATACCCATACCGATATGATATGGTACTGTATCGTACCGGTCACTGACCGGCACGGGCTCTGATACTGGTTCAACGATTCTTGATCTCAACCTTATTCAAATGGTAGTTTACAATAAACTATCTATATGAATTAGAAAAAAATGGTTGGATCAAATCCATTTGCAATCTTTATGCATTAACATGTTCGAGCTTCTCAGGCTCCTAATCCTTGATTATTGTCAAATAATGATCATGAATTGATTGCACTTAGTTTAGCCTAGACGGCTTGGTAACAAAGGGTAATTTCAAGTTGAGCGGTAATTTCAAGTTGAGCCAGTCTTTATAATAGGTTTAGGTCAATCAGTTGGTCTAGAATTAAGAGGGTTAGAAGTTGACTTAATTCGCAGAAAGGAAAGATTCTAGTTAGATGTTTATATTTAATTTTAAATTTATTTTAGAAATTTTAAGAAATAAATTAGGCTCTATTTTTTTCACAGATCTCTCACACTCTTTAATAGAGATGCGGAAATCCCTACGTAACTAGGATCCTTAGTGGGTATTACGGTCCCACCGATATGTGGTACCTCACAACGTCCAGTATTGGTAACATGCTATATCAATGAGTGGACAACTCTTGTCTAATGCTTTTTAAGTATGTTGTAGCAACTCATCTCTAAGTCTTATGGGTTCACCTAACAGTTATTGTCCACACTTCTAGTTAAGCCAGAACGACTGTTCATGCAAAAATGAAGCCATCATTGGGTCCATCACCATGCCTAGTTATTGGTCCAACCCCATCTTTATCATGTAATATCTTATGTTAATAGAGTGGTTGTGCCATCCCGATGCAACTTTACCACTTATCCAGTCGAGAACAATCACATCCGAGAGACGCTGACAGCTCTACAATGGTGAAAGACATATGATTTAATATTTATGAGGAGATTTGGGTTTAGGTCTTTACTTAAGCTATCACATAATCTCATGCTAACTTTCTGGCTAATCTAATTTTGGTCAATACAATCTGAAAAACCCTTTCATGGTCCTTCGTGAGTTAGATCACAGCAACACCCTTACATGTCATAAGATAATCCTATTGAATGGAAAGAGAGGGACTTTAACCCTACTTGCTCTTATGATTGCATGGCCATGGTGATGCACTCAATCCAAGTACTAAGCAAAAGGCGTCATATCATATATTAAAAAAGGTTTAGATCAGCACATTTGATGTCTATTTAACCTAATTTGGGTTAGCACATTTCATGTCTGACTAATCTTCTGACTAATCTAGCTTAGGTCAGCACATCTCATGTTTGACTGATTTAGATATGCACATTTTATGTCTAAGTAACATAGTTTAGATCATATTTTAATTAGTTAGTACATTTCATGTCTAACTAATCAAGATAGCATGGGTGAATGTGAATCAATAAGCAACCTTATTCAAAATATAATCAACCAAATTGACCAGGTAAGATTGATGGGAGGGTTTCATCATTTAACCTCTTTCTTTGTTACCAATTGAGTTGGCCATGTAAGAGTTAGCCCCGATTAATAACCATGATTAAGATTTGCCTTAGACACCAATTGATTTATCAGTTTCGAATTGACCAGTTTAAATGATTTAGGCTCGACCATTGAGCCAAATTAGATTTTTAGATCAATTGATTGATGTCAATCGAATCGAGCAGCTCAAACCTTTGACATGGTCATGAGCACTCTTGACCTAATCGAAACTAGATGCAATCCAATTGCATGACCTAATCGATTTGATCCATGGCCAATCATAGCAGGACAATCTTATATCAGCATAAGATTAGACCTAACCAATGTTTACTTTAGACCTTTAATTAGGTGCATTATGAATATGAGGGTTTTGTTTAGATGTCGAAACTAATTTTAGATCTAAATGATTAAGATTAAACATCTCATGAAAAACATAATAGACAAAAAATTTAGATTTAGAAATTTTAGCATTCATGCATTAAAAAACTCATAACATTAAATCTAAAAATAATTATTAAGATCAACAAAATGAACATGAACCATGATTTCTTGATCTAAATTTCAAGTCCAAAAATCAAAATTTTTAGATCTGATTTTTAGATTAATTTGACTGAAATTTCAGATCTACTTTAGTTCTAAATCGCAGAAATTTCAGATTTGAAATTTCAATTCTCATTTAAAACATCGGATCTGATTTTCTAGATCTTAATTCTAAGTTTTTAGATTTAACTTCAGATCTGAAACACCTTTCCGGATCTGAATTTTCAGATAAAAAATTAGATTTTAGATCTGAATTTTCAGATAAAAAATTAGAATTTTAGATCTGAATTTTCAGATAAAAATTAGAATTTTAGATCTGAATTTTCAGATAAAAAATTAGAATTTTAGATCTGAATTTCAGATCTAAAATTTGTTCGTGAACAGTGACTTTGATACTATTTGAAGAAATTGTCTTGACGATTCCAGGGCTGCATGCATTGATTTCAAAATTTTTAATTAAAATTAAATAGTAGCGGAAAGCAAAACGCTAATCTAGCATGCATACAGGACTATATCATGAATAAAAAATCAAGTTTAAAATAAATATTAACCTGCTGTGCATCTTCATATTCATCGGATCGGATCTAATGGATGTCCGGGTTTTATTTGAGTCGTGCATGTACCCGGTCTCTACTTGTATCCACACGGAGATGCCTGATCGAAGCGCCGAGGCTACCAGAGTGCAATATCTTGCGGGCCTTGCTTCGATTGTTGGAGCAAATCCTTCATGAAGAAGAACAAACCTTAGAATCACCCTGCGCGAAGTCTGATTTGAGGGAATAAGGGAAGAAGGAAAGCCTAGGATAAAAACATTTTTTTCTTTCTTTTTCTTTTCTATTTTCTCTTCTTTTTCTGGTTTTGGGCATGTGTTGATAGAAGAAAGAAGGCGCTAGAAGATGGCTTGCTGCAAAAACCAAAACAAGGAGAGTGTTTTTTTGCGCTAAGGGAAAAAGTTCATTCCAACCTTTCTCAGGCCCCCTTAATTCTCATCACCACTTTAGGATTCCACGCCCCAAAGAACTCTAGACAAGATCAAATCTTATCTATTTGAATCAAATTCAAATAGCAATGTGGCGGTAATTAAGGACAAGCATGTAAGATAGAAAGCATGAGAACATGAGTAGTGCTAATTCTTTCTCCTCATCATATTTGTTGCACAAAATTATTTTCCACGCCACTTGATTCTCTACGCCCTTGGTTTTTAGATAAGATCCAATCTTATCTATTTGAATCAAATTCCAATACCAAGAAATATGGGCGACAATAAATAAATTGGTGTGAGAGAGAGAATTGGTGTGAGATCACCTTAGTGCTACCTTTCTTTCTTCCTAAAAATCTAATGCTAAAAACCAAATAAATCAAGCCAAAATCTAGATAAATTAAATTCAAATCCATTTTTGAATCAAATTCAAAATAGATTAAATTTATTTTTTTCCGAAGAGAGAAACCTAGAGGGGTGCCAACTCTTTGACGCCTCTCCTTTCTTGTGCGAAAACAAGAGGGGCATTATTACGGTCTCTGGGATAATCGGGTTGGCATTATTCCCTTGCTTCGGTGGTCTCGCAGTATTGCGATCTTTGGGATAATCGAGTTGGCATTATTTCCTGTTTAAAATCAATAAAGGCTAGATGGTGTTCCAAACTATACCGGAAATCCTAACCTGCCTAACTCATTGTGTGAGATTTGTGCAACATGGTTTATCATAGAACTTTGAGTAAGATCGGACTTCAACTTATAAGAAGGGGCTTGGATTTGAATTTAACTTAGCTTAGCGTTGGATAAGGTTGAAAATGATGGGGATGCAAGATGAGCCTTCCAATAGAAGCTGCAATCAAATTGGTTGAGGTGCAATTAGTACAAGATATAGGATTGAGCTAATTTTACTTGCCTAGCTAATCGACTGTCATTAGCATGATCATTATTATCCTAGTTCCAATCCATAATGGGCATAGAATAATATGGTCCAATTTATTAAAAAATCACTTGATTTATGATCTTTATACATAAAAATAAAAATAAAATTTATTTTTTAATTTTGAATTTAAAATGTATTTTTAATTTTAAAAATCATATACTTAATTGATGGGAGGTAGAATCCCCATTTTCGGCATCCTAAAGATCCATACGCCAAACACCGAGGTAAACGGTGATGATCGTCGAAGAGCATGGTGACCCGTCTTGAAGAGATAGAGATCGCTATGACTTCTTTCCTTTCTAATTCCTGTAATTTCTGGACTACATCACTTATGCTTAGATTGTTTATATGAAAGACATTGTCTCAGGTGGAACTCAATCGAACATCTATAAAGAAAGGGAAAGGGATCGGCCAAGACCCCCTCGGATGACTAATGGAACAACACCAGTTACAAACTTTCCATATAAAGACTGTTCAAACAACAGTGCCCAAGGTCTACCCTCGGCCTTGGATTGTGAAAGTGTATCGTCAGACCCCTCTTGGTCCTGATAAACAACCTCTACTTTTTTAATGTCTGGAGTGACCTCCCTTCTGAACAGTCGGGGAAGGGGTGTTGGCCCTTGGCTCGGTGGACCCTCGTGCAAGGTCATCAGCATGACAGTTCTTTAGCCAGGTGATCCTTGTCCTGACTAAGCTATGGCTCTTGACTAATCATGCCTTGGCCCTCGGCCTAGAAGATCCCTAACATGGTTCATGCTTAACCTTCAAGAAGGAAATCCTTTAATTAAGCATTACCAAATAACATGAAGGGAAGGTTATCCGACACATACCCCCATGAGTACAAGAACACAATCGGATATCCATCCTGTAATCTCTAACAAATCTATCTAATACAATGGGACACGAATTATTTCAAGCTAGAGACCAAATGGCTATTAAAGGAAGAGGCTAGTTATGCAAATAAGATTAAAGGTTTCATTAATGAAGGGACAAACTGGCGGTATGACTTTCTGCCTGGTCCCCTGACATCCTTTGACATAATTTGATGCCTAGGTAAATCTCACCAATCCACTAAGATTCTGATTTCACAAAGTGCCCAGTTGCCCTGCCTATAAAAGGGAGTTTCCAAAGGTATGTTCTCATGATTCACGACTCTCACTCTATTTCTTCTCCATTGTTGCTTGATATGATTTGAGTGTCGGAGTGCCTTGCTGGAGCCACCTTCGGTGGGATTTTGTGCAGGTATAGCGCGTAAGCACCTCCTTCAGCATTTTTTCGATGGCGAGCCAGATTTTAGCCACAACATTAATAAAAATAAAAAAAATACAATTAGAATTGCTTGGTTTCAGTTGGTTGGGGGGTCGAACCATTTTTCATACCCGAACCGTACCTGTCGCTGTTCAGTATGGTATGGTATGGGTCATACCGGACGGTTTGGTATGGTATGGAAAACCTTGTTTGACTTGGTCAAAGAGCAATCTCGGAAGGACTCCTAGTGATGCCTAAAGTTGGGACGCCACATGTTTTCTCCAAGCTTTCTCTAATGTGAAAGAGGGATAATCAGCACCCACAGAGAGTCCTAATTGTCCCCGGAATCTTTCTAATGCATAAAAGGTTTGAATTTCAAACATACAAGTTCGTTGGGTTTGAAATTTAAACATGTCAAAATCAGGTTGGGGCATAACCTCTTCCACGCCCCAGATTCCAAAAAAAATTAGGACTTCTTCACGTTAAACTCTCTTAATGCCAAGAGTTGGCACCCTAAAAAAGAGTCCTAAGGGACTTCTGAAAGATTAGTACCCTATAAGCCAACCGTATGAGTAATATAATGGAACTTTTTTATGTAATCTTCCAATTCATGTATTGTCATTATTCATTTTTTAATGAAATGAGGTATTTTGATTTATCATTGTTGTATCTTATGGTAATAAGATTATGATGAAGCTCATAGATAGGGAAATGGTTTAGGATCATGAGGAGTTCATGCTAGTGAGACCTAAAACTTTAAATCCTAATCTAAAACATTTTTAGTCATAGAGTATTGAGTCTGGATCAATATTCCAGATAAACTAGCATGTTTTACATATACTCAATGGAGAGAATGGATGATCTCATAGTCATTTAAGGGAGGTACTAATACAAAAATATATATCTCATTAGAGAATGAATTCATCGAATCGACCCGTCAACAGAGTATCTTATAGAGCTTTGCATGGCAAAAGAAGGTTCTTTAAGTGGAAGTTATGCAAGTGATTTTTAGATTTGATACTACCATGAAATCTTATGCACACGAATCCATATTTTGTTCATATTCATTCATGACTGAGTCATGTATAGGATGTTTTGGATAGGTGGAATGTATTGGAGATTATGAGTTGGTTACAAGGAATCGATTACTTCTAGTAAGAGGAGATGCCATCCTATGTACTATTATCTCAAGATGACTCTTGAAGTCTTTGGCTAGAGTTGGATAAAAATTAGAAAGAATTTCTAATATTTCATCTTGGAGTCATCATTGATTGATGAATAATCTGTAGGAATATGTAATTAAGTTTGACATGATTCTATACTCAAACATATTCGGGATAGGGATGATTGAAGGATAAAATTGCACCATAATTTGTTGCTGAAGGATATATATGGTATTTTTAACCAAATTTCATATTTTTTTGGATAGTTATGATACGTTGCTAAACGTCAATCTGACCTTGTAGGTTTGAGTAAATTAAAGGGTTTAATTTATTCCTCAATTAAAAGAGTTCTAATTGCTGAACTCGAGTCGGTATGGATTGGACTTTAATTGATTAAAGTGTTCTAATCAAATTAGGTCAACATGCCTTAAACCTAGAATCCAATGGGTCACACATATTTAGGAATTAACCAAGGACGTATTGATTGGACCCATGGATCCAATTGAGTTGTCGATAAGCAGGCTAGCACACTTGACAAACCCTAGCTCCTTGATCAAAATGGATTTGATCAATTAGCTCACTTTTTGACTAATCTAATTGGGTGAGTACTTGGTTTAGTTCAAGCCACCTAGAGGTAGCCTAAATTGGGGTGCCCGACCTTTATCCACACCACATATGAAGAGTCCACTCTTGGCACTAAAATGAGGAGGGGGCGCATGTCCTCTCTGATTTAGGTGTGTAGAAGGACAAGAGTCCTTTTGCTTTGGGTTTTAGGCCCATGTGACACTCTGATCAGCCCTTCATCTTCCTTGGCACATTTTTAAAGGATTGCATGTCTTTTGAATGGGCTGGACTCCCTGGATTGCTTGGCAGCATGTGTTCTGCTTATGACACGAAAAGATGCGAAAAGAGTCATGCTTTGGATAGGAGGCCCCTTATCGGATCCCCTAGCCATTTAAATTCATATTTAAAAAGACTTGCCACATGGCAAAGCAGGGAGCAATCTGATTTTTGATGGAATGCCACAAGGCATCTTTTCTTCTCTGGACACTCACATGGGAGAACTTGTGATGCTGTATGCCTCCTAAATAGCCGACTAGAAGACTCTTATCTGATATGATAGGAGTGCGATGGTGCGTGAGGGATAGGTGTGGCTCTCATTTGCACCAAGGATCCCTGGAATCATGCCAAACCTCTAGTTCGTGGGCGGCTAGTTCGGGGCATACCATCCTGGACCGGTGCCCAATCGGCATGGTTTAGCTATATTTACTGATATAAACCCTGACTTGTTCGAAATTGATCGAAATCATACCTGAACCAAACCCGAACCGTGCATTTCGATTGGTTCGACCTGGTTCGGGCTCGTTCGGTTTAGTCCAGTTCGGGACTGGTTGATACTATAGCTGTAGTGGGAGGATAAGTTTATGTAACTGAGAGCCTGAACCTGGTTGGTACTGTAGCTGTAGTAGGAGGATAAGTTTATGTAACTGAGAGTCTGAAAGGCTCTCAGTTTGACAGAATGAGACCAAAAAGGCATTTGGAAGGCCTCAGTTTGACAGAATGAGACCAAAAAGGCATTCGGAAGGCCTTCTCTCTTATCCAAACATCAAAAAATCAAGAAGAAACGTGGATTTAAGGATGTAAATCCTCTCTTCTCTCTTTTTCTTTTCTTTTTTAAAACTCATGAAAAATAAAAAACGAGAAAAAATTGTCAATTTTTTTATTTTGGCATGATTTTAGAGTATGTTATACATTTATGAAATTCTACATAATGATACTAAAATCATGATTTTTTATTAAGTATATAAATTTTAACATTAAAAATATTCTTGGATTAAAATTAATAAAAAAAATTAATAAAAAAAATTATAAAAAATAAATTATTAAAAATTATAAAACTAGATTATTGTTTTATGGTTTGTAAGCTACTTTCATCATAAATTTGGTATTGATTTATCCAAGTTTTGATGTATTGTGTAAATAGTATCCTAGTCTAATTTTGAAGAAAAAATGATCTTTCATACATGCCCACTGTCTTAAAAAATGTATGTAGTATTCATGATAAGATCCTACATAAAATCTAAAATCAAATTAATTTTTTATAATATTATAATATTTTATTTTTTTATTTTAAAGCTAAAATATATAATTAATAAAAATAAAAAAAGTAAATAAATTTAATCAATTTTTTGTAATTTTTGAGTTTGTGCTTTTTTAATCTTCAAGAATGGATCCATTGAAGAAGCATCCGGAGCGTAACATTAGTTGGGCGCATGAAGAAATGCTTTTGGGTTGGTATCATTGGAGATGTAAATTGTGTAATATAGAATTCAAGAGTGGTGGGGTGACAAGATTGAAATATCATTTGGCTGGCGGCTATTTTGATGTATATGTGTGTCGATAGTATTCACAGGAGGTCCAATTTTAATGAAGAAGCACTTTACTGATTTCAAAGAAGGAAAGAAAAAATATTAAAAAAGGTAGAGGTGGATCGTCGAGCTGTAGAATCATTTTTATATCACTTCAGGGAGTCGGAGGGAGCGTCTATTCCTTTCTATGAGAAGGCACGGATGAAGATTGTCATTCAGGTGAGCTTGTACGAATAGAGATAGCTAGAGGAGATGGCTAGGCAGAGGGAGCGATTTGGACTGTTAGCTTTTAAGTCCGGATCGGAATCGGGCTCTGGGAGTGTTGTAGAATAGTAAGATATAGTTTAGGAGGATATTCTCAGTCAGAGAGCCCGTCAGGAGAGGTATCCTTCGTGTTATATTTATGTTGGGAGCATTTGGCAGTAGAAAGAAGTCTTTCAGGGACATTCTAGTAGGAGCCATTATCCACGGCATTGATCGACATGCCTTTTCTAGCAGAGATTCTAAGTAACAGAGAATTGATATTAGGGTTTGTGGTATCGTCCCGTACCGCCCAGTACGGGACGTATTGTACCGTATCGGCCAAGAACCAGTACGGTTCATGCATATAAAATGGTTTGGCTGGTACGGTTCATGCATATAAAATGGTCCGGCACTCGGATCATTAAAAAATATAAATTCTGTAAGGTACGGTACGGTACGGGCTGGTTCGAGTTTATTTCATGTTTCAAACAGAAATCTTTGCTCGAGAGGAAGGAGAAGATTGCTTTTTTTTAAAAAAATACTGGTACACATGCCGGTATGGTACGAATGTACCGTATCGCTGTTGACCGGTACGGGTCTCGGTACCGGGTCAGCGATCCTTGATTGATATTATGCTAAAAAAGGATAAAAAGAAGGATGTGATTGGCTATCAGATTCTACTAGTTTAACTTCAGTCATATCCCAGTGCATATAAAAGATAATCTATATTATCGCTTTACTATTGCATCTATACAGGTTGCTAGTGCAGTGTATTCTCTAGGATCGAGGGATATTTGTGATCAGCTTCTTGATAGTAATAAGGAGTTAGAAAATTAGATTATCTCTTATCAAAGTAAGTGGCTCATGTATGGATTGTCAGTGATGTATAACTGTTGGACTGGTCTTATCAGATGAAGCATCATCAATTTCTTGACATTGCGATGGAAATTTTTTTATAAATTTATTGATGTTTTAGATCAGGTGCATGACACTAGCTATATCCTTATATTGATGGAGGTATTGATTAGGTGGGATAGCAGAATGTCATGCAGTCATCATAGATAATGGACCATAATATAGATCCATAGGATAGTTCTTGATGCAGCAGAGACCGCATATTTTTGGATCTCTTGTGCTACATATTATATTGATCTCATATTAATGGATATTGAAAAAAATTGTAGGGTGTAGAAGATAGTTTAGTTAGCATAGAGTATTATCAGATTCATCTACAACCATACATGAGTCTTATCATTGATACTGAGCTTTATAAGGGAAGAAATATTGAGACCATGTGTTATATGATTTGCTATGAATATATAGTACTTGATAATTTTCTTGGCAAGAAGTAGAGTTGCATCAGATGTTTGTTGGTTTATATAGTAGCAGTAGAGTAGATATGTTAGGACAAATACTGAGAAGAGCAATGTAAAAAACTTAGTGATGAGATAGACATTCTGACAGCGGGGCTAGAGGATAGTAGGGCTATCAAACTTCTATATGAGATACTTCAGGCTATGGACTTAGAGCGATATGCTTAGATGGGCTTTTTTTATTACATGATGGATATAGTAAAGAAAAGATCCAAGAGATAGATCCATCACATGTCAATGAGTATATCTGAATCATTGATAGACGGTAGAGTTATCAAATGAATTCAAAATTGCATATAGCAGGTATATAATAAATCATGAAATCTCTAAAAATTTAAATTCAATTATATTTATGTAAGTACACTTGACTAATTTTGAAAATGTATGTATAGTTTATTATTTGAATATGAGATTCCAGTACTCCGTACCGAACATTGTCATGGATGAACAGTTTATGTCAGCCATTCGCAATGTTATATATAAGATGGAGACCGATCCAGATATCGTTTTTGTTTTAGAAAAGTAAATTAGGTTGAAATTATAGAATATTTTTATTAGTAGTGGCTTCCACAAATAACACATGATAATAATAATTTATTTTCTAGACAATTTTTAGGAGGGCACAGATTCTTTGGATCCAATGTAGTCATCAGAAGTAAATCAAAGATGAATCCTGATAGGTACTAATATTTAATATTAGATTTAAAGTAGTTTTTGATTTTGCTGAATCTGAAATTCTAAATGATTTAATGCCTTTGCAAATGAATGGTGGATACATTTTGGTGGATCAGCAAAATATTTAAAAAATCTTGTTATCAAGATCCTCTTCCAGACAGTGTCATCTAGTAGATGTGAGCATAATTGGTGTACCTTCGGCCTTATCTATTTCAAGCACATGCATTGTTTAAAACAAAAACGTCTCAACGATCTTATATATGTATACTATAATTTAAGGTTGAGGCTAAAGTGCATTAAGAAGGAAGTTGATTTAAAATACTTCGATCCGATTGCAAGTAATTATGTTGATAAAGACAGATTTGATAATGATGGGTCGTGGGTCAGTAGTAGGAGCCAGAGCTTGATGAGCTAGGATCTATCTCCTCGATCAGACAGTTTTGTAGCTAGCAAGGCTGGGATGGATGCTGAACAATGGACAAGAAGCAATATTCCTCACAAGGTTCCAGCAAATATATCACATTATCTCTCCACGCCATTTATTCGGCCCAGAGATAGAGGAAAAGAATGGGTGGTTGCATCTTTATTAGAGCACTTAGTTCATTTAGATTCATATAGTAGGAAGAGCAGTGCTAGTGCTTTTTCTGATAGTCAGGGATCTAGTGATCAGGGAGAAGCTTGAGGATAGGAGATGCAGCCTGTTATTGGTCTTCGATTCACTGGTGAGTCATAGTTTACTCATGCGACAGGATACGGACCATGGTATAGTAGCTAGTAGAGTTGCGGTGATACAATTCCATACTGGCGACTGGCTTTGTAAGGTCATTCAGGACTCGATATTGTTATTGATCTCGTACGTGGAGTAGGATCCATGGATGTATTAGGCTCATTCTCGTATTCTGGATCTTCTTACCCGCAGGCA
This sequence comes from Areca catechu, assembly GCA_021397845.1. Lineage (NCBI taxonomy): Eukaryota > Viridiplantae > Streptophyta > Magnoliopsida > Arecales > Arecaceae > Areca > Areca catechu. The sequence goes on from CM038038.1 coordinate 44,057,999, forward strand.
TTGATAGCTTATAATCTATATGAATATGGTATGGTGCATCGGAGATATCATCTTCTAGTGATTATTATCTCATGCAGCCTGGCGCATCTTACAATGTTATTTTGCTACCGGTATATTTTGATAGGCCCCTCCATAGCCATATCATCAGTCTGTGGTTATCTCTCAGAGTCAGGGCCTTAGCGAGGGATCTGTTATAAGTTACGATCCATTATGCATACCTCCTGGGATGAGCTTATAGGATTACCATGCTACTGGCTAAAGGGATTTACTGGTTTTCTTACTGAGTTCCAAAATGATCTTGATATTTATAGACATTGATACTTGACCCGATTCTAATATCAATATGTAATTATATTTATATTTTTTTAATTAATTATTCGTAATCTTGCTTTGTAAAAATTTCTTAAAACATATTGTATTATAGATGGAGGCTAGACATCATTTTATAGTGATTTTTGATAAATTAGTTTTGAAGATATATCTATTGAACCTCAAAACATTCAATAAATCAAAAAAATTGATTTTATTCCCACGAGAGGATACAACTATTAGGATTCATCATTTATAATAAAGGACAATATTATTGAACAAAGTATTAATAATTCAGGAGATGCTGATGTTAAAAAGGATATGCCAATCATTAGATTATCGTAAAGTTTAAATGCAAGCTCGAGGACTGTACAGATCAATGAATGTTTCAGTTCCACGACTACTTCCATCATTGATTGAACTAATATAAACATCCAAACGAGTGAAGATCTGTTTTGATTTCAGTAATAAGAGTGTAATTATTGCTAGAATTTACTTGACTTCTTGATTTTGATAAAAAAGAAATCAAATGAAAAGAAGCCAGTCTTGGAAAGATATTGTTGACCATGTTAGTATTCATGATCCTAATTTTGTCATTCTTTTCTAAAATTTAATTCAATTCTTTATTTGACTTCTTTTTCTAGGAAATCAAATTCACGTTTCACATGATTAATGTTTTGAAGTGATGCAAATATCAATTCGCATTAACAATCATCTATTTTGACCTAAAAATAGTTAATAAATATTTAAAAATCCATTTCGGATTAAAAGAGATTTTTTTTTTGGCAAGCCCAATCGTACTGCCTATCGGTATGATACGTTATTGGTATTGTACAGTACTGGCCGGCAATTGGTACAGATACTGGTACCGGTACCAGAAACCTTGTTTGCACCCATTCCGATTCTATTTAAAGGGGACGATAGATGGGGTGAAATCCCATTCAATTCAGACAATTTCATTTAAAAGGGTTCCTCTCCTACAACTTTAGGGTCTTAGGACATTGGATTGTTTTTAAGACAAGTCTATACCTATTAAGACAAGAGTTGAGGAGGTCTTTAGGAAGGAGAATTATATGCCTAATGGAGGTTTTGAAATGTTCAGAATGAGTTCTGGAAGAGGGTTTGATCAGTTAGAGGCTAAGGAATTCTTGGTGCAAGAATTCATCAACAAGGTGCAATAGGATTATTGTCCTTGGATCAATTCCTATGTGGATCCCTGTTGGTGGACATATACTTGTGTGTCTTGTGGAAATCAACTATCAGAGATTGCAAAATATAAGTATGCATCTATCGTGGTTATTAAATTTATACTTTGGTTTCTGTTATAAAAGGGTTTTTTGCGTTAGGGTTTTAGTGCATTGGGTATTCTTGATGAAAATTTTGAAACACTATTTCTTTCGCTGTGCCATTGGAATCCAACAACTTCAGCCAAGAGTTGGACATAATTTAGGAGGGTTCTTGTGCTAGGATTTCTACATCAAAAATGTTTGGCATGGGATTTAATTCTAGGTTCGAGAGAAGACTATAAATAAAGGGGACGTCCAAGAGTTGAAGGTGTGAGAAGAAAAAAGTCTCTTTGAGATAGGGAGAGGGGTGTGGGAAAATCCTTGAGAAGGAATTATGCAATTGAGAGAGAAAGGTGCGCAGCTCCTTGAGAAGGAGAAGGCTGAATTCCTTGAGATGGATTTTCAGCGATGTTCTTTCGATTGGGAAGGTCCTTGAAAGGTTCTTGTGTGGACTAGCATTAGAGGGCTCTTGCTTGGGGGCCTCGTGGAGTTCAGACCAGCATTGAGCGATCGTTGTTCAGGTACACTTTTACCTTTTATTGTTATGCATCTTATTCGATTAAAATTTGCAAGTAGTTCCTGGTTCTGGGATTCGGGTGCATGATTTTAATTGTTAATATCATGTTAAAATTTTTTTAACATTTGTTTCCACTGCGCATCCCTTTCCTAGCAAGAACTATGGAGGGAGAGGCCCAAAGAAGAAGAAGGAGAGAAAGGGGGTAGAGGAGAGGAAGAGGGAGGGGGAGTGAGAGGGACTCATCTGTGAAGGGACTGGAGGAGTATTGAAGTAGGTGCAGTTGTGGAGTGGCTCCGATTCAGTGGGGGAGAAGTTGGAGAAGGAGGTGAAGGAGCGGGAGGAGTTTCAAAGCAAGTGGAGTCACGGAGAAACTTTGATTTGAGAGGGGTTTTGGCGAACCGAGGGATTTAATGTTCTGAAAAGGGGTCTAGAACTATGCTAGTAACCAACTGGTCTGATTCGGTATGTCTTGAACTGGCTGTTTGGCATGGCTTAATGATCCATGAGATGAACATTTTCACTTGCTATTATTGATGTTGTATATGCCAGCCTTAAGAGACAATTCCTTATTTATGGCAGTAATTTATGATTGCAAATTACTTTATATCCGATAAGAACCAATATATTTAGGGTTTTTTCACGTCCTCAGGTTGTTTTGAATCTTTTGGGTTCATCCTGTCAGTGGTGAGAGTTCTTTAGGTTGAGAAGATCAGTAAATTGTTCTTGTCTTGTGTCTACCAAAATCTATTGCAGGAAAATAACTGCTTTATTTTAAATAAGGCCACCACGGTTAGGCTGTCCTATGAGGAAGGGATCAAGAGAGTAGTTTCAACACCTCATCCTCCACCCCCTCTAACACCTCACTCAGAATTAAATCATCTTGGATTTTAATATTAGAAATATTTCTAGACTGTGCTATCTTCAGTTTTAGAAGGCAAGATGTTACTTTCTTGACCTTTTCTTTTTTGCAGTTCATACTGTTTTAGGACTCGAAGAAGGCAAAGAATGCATTATAATTGGAACTATGTACAGCATATGAAGCTCAAATATTCCATTCTTGATGAGTCTCTAAGGAGGTATTATAATCTTCAAATCATCATCAGTGTCTTTGGAATGTCTAAAGCTGATCTTTTGATTTATAAAGGTCAACGTTTTTAATATGTTATATTATATGCAGAGGTCTGCAGTTCCTCTTGTCAAACCTCATAATTTTATGCATCCTGATGATCATCTTATTTTGGAAGATGAGAGTGGAAGGGTTAAACTAGCCGGAACTTTCCTTGCGCCTTCTGTTTATGTGACAGGTTTTCACATTGTAAACTTGCATTTAAAATGGTATTAAATAACCCAAAGTTGATCAACTACTTCATTTAAATATGCATTTATTTTTCTTTACCAGGGATTGTAGTGGCCCTTCATGGTAAAGAAACAAGTGATGGTGATTTTTTTGTTCATGATGTTCTGGAAGCTGGTCTACCACCCAAATTGTGCTACCACCCAGCTTAAGTACTGTTTAAATTCATTTGATATAAAAAATGACTATGCTAAATATTATTTCATAATTTAGCTGCTGCTATTCTTTTTGGGAATATTGGTCCTTCATATTGCAATTTTATGACTATGGGATTGTAGTTGATTGTAGAAAGTGATCTTATTTTTCCCCCTTGGTGATTGCCATTGGCCTTTTCTCTTTTAATTTGTTTTAGAAGAAAGGTAGTAGTATGGATATTATACTACATTTTTATTTCCTTATGATTTCCTACTCAATGTAGGATTTTTAAAAATCATACTGAAACGGACTTGTACTTGCAATATAATTTGCTCTTAAAATAGATTTTCTGGTTAGAACTTATTGAATGAATTTTCCTTTATCCTAGAACCCTTTTTGAGCAGGGATTTTAATTTCATTTTTCTTGCAATTCTAGAATTGATTTTTAAGGTGTTCATGGATTTTAATTTCATTTTTCTTGCAATTCTAGGATTGATTTTTAAGGTGTTCATTACTTTCGATTTTTGTCCTAGGATTTGGAGGGTTTCCATGATTGATTTGAGGATTGTTTTGAGGAGATTCTGTTTCCAGGGGTACCTCTTTTTGGGATATCTGATGCATTTGCTAATTTCTGAAGTCCATTGGAGTAGGGTGGCTTACAAGTCTATCTGCACCTATCTTTCTTGTTTAGTCTCTTTACACTCGTCTCTACCCCCCTCTCTTCCATCCATCCATCCATCCACATCCCTCCTATAATATTGCACCACAAGCTCTATCTATCTAGGTGCATCCATCCATGAATTCATCTACATCTCCTATAATTTTGCACTACAAACCCTATTGATCTTGATAGAACTGAAGATTTTCTTTTTCCTTGAAACTTCTACAAAACATTTCATTTCACACCACAAACTTTGTCTAGATTAGGGTTTGTGGTACTGTTCTGTCCCACCCGGTATGGGGCGAACCGTATTGTGCCGGCTCTTGGCCAAGAGCCGGTTTGGTTCATCTATAAAAAATGGTCTAGCTTTTGGATTGTTGAAAAAAATTATATTCTGGTTTGGCTCGGTTCCGATGCATACCGCCTAGTTCGGTTCGGTTCGGGCTTAGTTTGGTTCAGTTCGGGTCCGGTTCAACGAGAGGGGGGAAGAAGACAGTTTTTTCTTAAATTTTCAAGGCCGGTACACATACCGGTATAGTATGGTACCGTACCATACTGGTTGCTGACCGGTATCGGTCCCGGTACTGGTTCAGCGATCCTTGATCTAGATAGATTTAAAATATTTCTTTTCTTTGAACCTTCTATAAAACATTTAATTTTGCACCACTAGCTCCATCTATCTAGACAGAATTGAAGACTATTTTTTTCTTGAACCTTCTGCAGAACATTTCAGATCCTCTTTTTAGGTCCAATTACATCTACTATATTTTGCTCCACAAGTAATCCAACCTTCATTGTCAAGTTAATAACAACTTATCTTTATCAATCAATCCTATAATTTTGCTGCACAAGCCCTATCTAGATGGAATTGATGATTTTTTTTCTCAAACTTTCTACAAAAATCTCATATCCTCTTTTCAGCTCCAATTGCATCTCCTATAATTTTGCTCCATGAACTCTCCACCTTTTTTTTTTTTTTTGGTAAAACGGTGTATTCATTCAAGAACGAAGGTGAATACAACCATAAGATCAGACCACAAAATATCCCGAAGCTGTAGAGGAACAGAATGCCAATCGGTCCACAAACTCTCCAACCTTCATTGTCAAGTTAATAATGACTTTTAGTTCACTGGAAAAAGCAATAACCTTCCAATTTGGTTTTCAGTGATCAATGAAAATGCATCCCTTTTCGCCGTACCCTAAATCTTGGATATTAAATTTTGTAATGATCCACCCTTGTTTAAGCCAGATTGTGTCCCCAGAAATTCCTATTTTACATGTCTTCACTGCTTGTGGCATTAGAGATTAATTCCCAGGGGGTCAATCTGCATCAGACATCAAATTTGGTAATATTTCTCTCATATAGGTGAATTTTCCAATAATTCAGCATGATGCTATGGAAGTGTTCATTCTGTCCCTTTTGATGGGATCATATGTTTTCTCAGAAGCTAAATACCCATGATTTTATGGAAGAGATTTTAGTTGAAATATCTTAATTTTTTTTTCTGCAAGAAAATTCTGATGGCTTAACTTGCTAGGTCTTGTCAGATTTTGCCTAGGAGCTTAAAAGTGCTTAATAGGTAAAACAACCTTTTGTTTCATGAAAAATAAACAAGCTTTAAGTTGCACCCTCCTCCCTCCCGGTGTGCTTTGCTTGTGGGAAAAATCAGAAGGAACAGAAGGTTGTGCTTCTCCCGCCCAACAATGATGTCGGTGCCGAACATTAGTGGCAAAAGAAAATGTCAGTACTCAGTCCTTCCTCCCGTTGAACAGTAGGCTGTCAAAGCATCACCTGGAAAAAAATTATGGCACATCGCGACCAGAAAATCGGCACATGATCCAGTCGGGATGAAAGTGCAATGGCGGGGATGGAGGCTGGAAGTAAGTTTTAGGGGCCCGCACTCATCCCAAGTGCCAGGATCTCAATGGAACAGGACAGGACGGCCTTTGTCTTGATGGGACTTGAATCGTTGAAAGAGAGGGCAAACTTTTATGACAAATTGGACATGTATTATGTAGGCTAAGCAATAGGACTGCCAAATCAGGTTGACAGATTTGAAGGCTGATAGATTAAAAGGCGGAGAACAAACTAGGTCTGAGTGGAAGTAGTTCAATATGATGCTAAGCTATTTTCTGTTTCATAGGACAGCCTTGGGTAAAAAATAGTACAAAAGGAAGTATCAAGGCAACAAAGCTAGTTTAGATTTTCCTCCGCATTCTGTCATCCTTCAAGTATTTTTTAATCAATTTAAATTTTCAAGTATTCTTATGTTCTTCTCTTGTTGTCATTTTATTTCAAAATGGATGAGATGTAGGACTAATTACGGATGGCCTACGATGTGTGTAAGGACCTAGGAAAAGGATTGGTTTAGGAATGGGTCTAATTTGGTGTTTTGCTTCTCTAAATCTGTATACGGGACCGCAGTGATATTTTTTAGACTAAGGACAAATAAAAGTCAAATAAACTTGTTCTAGCATTTTGGTATTGGGGAAAGAGGGAGGATTCTAAAAATTATACCATAGAAATTCAGAAAACATTGCATGCAGAGATGATAATAAGAAGAATAAAGACAATAGAAGAGATTCCATGAAGGAAAAGAGAGAGATAGAGAGAGGGGAGGAGGAGGAGATAGAAGGGCTGAAACTGGCCAACAGAAATCTTTCATTCATTCAAAGCAAAGCATGTACAATGCTTCTAGTGGTCAACTATAAGGAATTTTTATAGATTTTACATATGTTGACTTGCAAGTAAACTAGGGTTCTAAAGAACTAACTATATCTAAAGTCTTTCTTGAAAATGCAAAATTTAGAATCCCATGTAACCCTATGTAAAACAGATCAAATCTGAAGGACTGTGACTTGCCCAAACCCAAATACCTAAAGCAGGACCTTTTCACACTAATCCCACTTAAAAGAGGACGCCAAAATCTATTTTAGAAATGATCAAAATAAAAGTTCTGAAAATACAATAAAATATGAGATATACTTTTTTGTTTGCCAGTAGTTTGGGTTTTCTCTTTGTTGTGCTTTCACTTGTCAGTCAGTCAATTACTTGTTTTCCAATGTCATACTGACCATTTGGATTTATGTTTCTCTGTTCTTTGCTCAAAATGAAAAAAAAAATCTTCGTTAATGGGATATGTATGTATTGGATATGCTATCTGTTACGGCCGTAATGATGACGTGGCCGGGCTCAGATTCCGTCAGGTATGATCGAGCCACGTGGAGATTTTTTCGGCCGAGTCAGCCTCGGCTCCCACGCTACCGAGGTCGAGCTCGGCCCTTGCCCCCCCAGGCTACCTCGCCAGGTGATATCCCGAGACGTTACCGCCCTCGCCGAAGTCGAGTTCGGCACAGGGTCCTCCTGCCACCTCGCCAGGTGTCCACCCAGGAGGGGTCCACCTCGCCGAGGTCGGCTGCTCCCCCGCTCCCTCACCAGGTGGCGCCCATAGACGGTCCCACCAAGGCCGAGGTCGAGCCGGGCCCCTTCGCTTCTTAGCCAGGTGGCCCCCGGAGATGGGTCCACCTCGGCTGAGGCCAAGCGTCCTCCTGCCACCTCGCCAGGTGTCAACCCAGGAGGGGTCCACCTCGGCCGAGGTCGGCTGCTCCTTCGCTCCTTCGCCAGGCGGCCCCCGGAGACGGGACCACCTCGGCTGAAGCCAAGCATCCTCCTGCCACCTCGCCAGGTGTCCGTCCAGGAGGGGTCCACCTCGGCCGAGGTCGGCTGCTCCCTCGCTCCTTCGCCAGGTGGCCCCCGGAGACGGGTCCACCTCGGCCGAAGCCAGGCGCCCCTCTGCCACCTCGCCAGGTGTCCGCCCGGGAGGGGTCCACCTCGGCCGAGGTCAGGCCGCCCGTACGGAGAAGGTCCCGAAGAGCGGAGGCGCAGGCTCCGAGGTTGGCCCTCGAGCCGTGCGCACCACAGACGGCGCCCCGTACAGATGGCGGCGGCACGCGAAACACCACTTACGTCGGCCCGACAGGTCCTGCAGTCGAGAGACACGGTTCTGACAAAATAGGGCCCATCAATGGACAGCGCCGGCACTTAGGAAGGAGAGCGCCCTCACTGGGCCCGAGGTCTGACCGGCCGCCCTGCCGGCGCCACCCCCCTTTTCTTTACCCTTTTCCCGCTGGGCTCGGCGAACGAGGTCGGAAAGCCGCCTGGCCCTCGAAACCAAAAAGAAAGAGAAAAGGATGGAGAGGGGAGCCTCCCAAGAGCAGAAGACAGGCAGGCAGCGGGAGGAGATAAAAGGAAGGAATTGGAGGCGACCAGGTAAGCTGGGATAAGCAAGAAACAGCGGCCAAAAGCCCCGCTCCGAGAGTAAGATCGAGGGCCCCAAGAGGGGATCGCTTGGCGTGAGCTCGGCAAGGAGGCCCGGTCGGGTTCTGGTCCCTACAGCACCCTTCTTGCTAGTAACTTTTCTGAGTCTGGGACTCCTTCGGGGCCCCTCTTGGAGAATCTGTTCCTTTTCGCCGTCTACTAACTTGACCGTCGGAGCTCCCCTCCGGGATCCCCGGCCAGGGTCTTCTGACCCTCTCTTGCAGGCTCCCTCCAGCCAGAGGCCCCAGGAGCAAGGCGGTCTGGTGGGATCGGCAGATCCGAGGCACGAGCGCGGCGGCGAGATCGGCAACACTATCAATGTTCCATTTGTGTGGTTTTTTTTTTTTTTTTCTGTAGATTCTTCTTTGCAATTGGTTCCTACTCAATCTAAATATCCTAATTCTCAGTGTCTTTGTTTCCTTCTTCTCTTCATCCTCTTTTGTGGCTCATTAATTTGAACCTTGGGCCCTCACCTGACTAGTGCCATCCATCTGCAGGTTAGTCGAACTGCTAATCCAGAATTTCTGCTTTACTGGTCAAAATCCTTGAAGTTTCTATCATTGTACTGTTCTCTTATCTTTTTTCTTTCCTACAAACATTTTAATTGACTTCCTTCCTCCGTTACTACATTTTATTCTACCGAACATTCTCCATTGCCTCATGTGCTTGTTAGGAATCAGATGCGCAGTGGAAGCGGGTTTTTTACAAAAATTAGCATATGATTTAACACTTAATTCAGAAGTCGCAACCAAAATCCTAATCCCGAGAATCACTTGCATAAAAACAATGCCACAAGATGAGTAACAATAAAATAAATACATACTTGATGTGTCATCCAATGCTGGTCCATGATCCACCAGGCCTTCAATCGTGAGCCCTCTAATGGTGCAGGGACCTTCCCAATCCGAAAAGTATGCTAGAAGTCTTCACAAGAACTTCAGCCATTCTTCTTCTCAAGGAGATGCACACCTTGTACTCTTATCAAGGTTCGCCGAACCGTGCCGAACCAGCCGGTTCTGGGCGTACTGAACCGGACTATGGCCGGCCAGCACGGTTCGGCCATACAAATCGGTAACCACCCATTAAAATTAAAAAAAATTGTACCAGCCCGAACTGGCATAGAACCGGGCCGAATCGGTGCTGAACCGGGCAAAATAAGGCCAAACTGCTCAGTTCGGTCGGTTCGAGATCGGTTTGGCCCGGTTTGAACTGGTTCGGGCCATTTTAGTTTTTTTTTGTTTTGATCACATGGCTACTGTTGCCATGTGACTGGGGGGGGGGGGGCGAATCTCAGAAGCCTTTATTAAAATTAAGTATATATTTTTTAAATTAAAATTAATTTTGGATTAAAAAATTAATTAAAAAATAATTAGTAAAAAAATTGTAATTATAAATTATTAATCTAGGGCTCGTAAGCTACTTTCACTATAAATTTCATGTCGATTTATTCAAGTTTTGATCCGTCTCATGAATAGTGCTCTAGGTCTTAAAATGAAGAAAAATTGATCTTTAATGCATTTCTAGGATCTTGAAAAAATATATGTAGCATATATGGCAGAATCCTACATGAATCTAAGATTAATTTTTTTTATTTTTTAAAAATTTTAAATAAAAAAATAATTTAAATTTAAAAAATTAGGTTAAAAAGTATTAATTAATAAACATTATTATTGACCTTGTATGTAATTTAAATATTCAGGTATGGATCCATCAAGGAGGAAGAAGGATCTGGAGCGTGACATTGGCTGGTTGTATGGAGAGATGTTCTCGGGTTGGCATCACTGGAGGTGTAAATGGTGCAATACTGAATTCAAAGGTGGACGTAACAAGGTTGAAGCAACACTTGGCTGGCGGCTATCCTGATGTATCTGCATGCCGACAGTGTTCACAGGAGGTCTATCAGTTGATGAAGAAATACTATCCTGATGCACTTGGCTGCGGCTATCCTGATGTTTTTATATTTGTTACTTTTATAAATTGATCTGAATTATTAGCCTAATTGGTAATTTGATCATGATCCAAGCTCTTGAACAGGTTATGCTCCTTTTGTGTGACCTTACAGGTTCTATTCTATTTGGTAGTGAGACATGCTATGATCTTCATCATAGTATATCATTGAAACCCAACAAGGATCGTTCATCCAAAAATGATCATAGAAAATTCTCACAATCTACCAGTAATGCCTAGCAACATATAGTGGCAACATAGCATAATAGAACAATCTGAATCCCTGGATGAGTTACCGTATGATCAAGTTCTTCTATCGAGAAGTCCGGCAGGTTGCATTTTATGGAAATTCATTAAATCCTAAGCATATGTTATGTGCATAATTTAATTAGCTTGAGTCCAATCGTGAATATCATGGAAAACTCCTTTCCATCTATCATTTTGCTATGGCCACAGACTTAAGGACTCAATCTCTTAAATCGCATAGGATTACTTAACTACTAAGGCCAAGATATCTCTTATAAGTACATATCCTATTCTTACAGTGAATCTACTGCAGCCAACAAACATCACAAGGATCCGAATGACCAAGGATCATGTTCATGTGTTGTTAAATTATAGCAACCCGCTGTGAGTAGTCGAGATATCGCAGGTCAAAGAACCATTCACACACTACAGTATCGAGAATATCACTGACGAGTAAGTAGACATCTAAGTGACTTCTCTTTTTGGTCATTCTCAGTATCATTGTTCTTTTACAACCACTTGCACTCTCACTCTAGTGTCCCTATACTGTAGACTCGAGATTTATCTACCCGAAAGGGAAGCAATTTGCGCAACGATCTTGATGGATCGATCATCGTCTGTGTGATGATCCAATGATTGTAAGTAATTTTGGAGTTAATGTATAATGATACATGTCTCAAATTCTCAACTCTTGAGATTGTGTCATTGTTCATTAACTCCTTAGACGATTCACAAACACATCATACATAAATGGATAAGAAAATTATCTATTTTATTAATTAAATAAATTAAATATAAAATATATCCTAGAATTATTACAATGTATCATACTAATATGGCTTCTAGGGCACACATCTAACAAAAAACTCTTTTATTTTGGCATGTGGAGAGATAATCCCAGGATGACTCCTAGTGTGCCATCTGATGGTGTTTAATCCTGCAAAAAAACAGGTGGAAAATTTCATGTGGCACCTCTCCTAAATAGGGTGGAATAGGAGTCCTACTCTTATTGGGATTTAGGTTTGACAAAGTCAAAATAGGTCTTTTAATAGATTGAGACTCGGATCTAATCCATATACTAGCAATCCATTAGATCCATAGGATTTATACTAAATCCTATTAGGCCAGGTCCATGATTGAATCCCTAATATGTGTGACCCATTGGGTTTCATACCTAGCTAGCAATGGACTCAAGTTTGAACCTAATCTAATTAGATCAACCTAAAGCACTAATTAATGAGAATACCTTCTAATTATTTTTGAATTAAACTTTTTAATTCATGCAAGTCTACAAACAAGATTGACGTCTAGCAACGTGTTATTGGCTACCTAGAGATGTAAAATTTCGGTGGAATTATCAAAATACCTTTCTATGGTGAATTATTGTGCAATTTAATCTTTTGATCATACAACATCTCGGAAAGGTTATGGGCATGGAATAATGTCAAGCTCAAATACTTAATCATATGTATCTCGATCCAAGACGATGACTTGATAAATGAAATATCAGAAACTCTTTCTAATTTTCATTCTAGTCTGGCCAGAGATTCTTGTGTTATCATTCTATGAGGTCATATAGTATGTTCTCTTCTCTTACAGGGAGTGATTGATTTCTTGTTGACCACTCAACCTCCATGCACACTTCACCATGCCCAGAATATCCTGCACATGTATTAAAGCATCATGCTAGGATATGAACCAAGCCATAGATTCATGTACATAAGGTACCATGGTGATCTCGGGTCTAAGGATCACTTGCACCGTTGTCACTGAAGAACCATTAATTGACAAGCTAGTAAAACTCCATTAAATGTTTTACTTGCAGGTAAGTGCAGTGTACTTATTCTCCAATGAGCACTCATATCTTTGTATTAGTATCCCCACACAATTGACTGTAAGATTAATCACCCTCTATATCAAGAGCATATATAGGATGTGCCTATCTATCCGGTCCCATCGTCTCCGACTTGATGATCATACGACTGGCAACATTAAGAACAAGGCTATCAAGATTTTAGGTCTCACAGGCATGATCTCATTATGGCCTTAAAACTATTGTTCTAATCTATAGGGTTCGTTATAATTCCAATTAAATCTTAAAAGACATAACAGAATGTAGCATATGATGAAATAAAATTGCCTCATTAATAAATCATAAAAGTCATCTGCATGATTAGGAAAATAAATTACAAAATATCCCATTGTATCAATCATGCGATTGGCTTTCAGGGCATAATCCTTTCAATGTTGATCCACTTAGAAATATCAGCCTTTCAACTGCCCTGCAATATCTTTATTGCCTGGGACTATCATATCTTATATCACCAGAATTTCTGGTCATATAACTTGCTAGAGCATGATAATGTATTTTGATCTTTCAATTTCATCAGGATTTTAGGTTTTCGGGCTTGTCTTTCCTCTCCAACACTAACGTTGTAATGTTTTTCTTCCTGAAATTTTGATTCCGTAATCTTGTTTGTAGTATGTTCTTTGTTATGTTAGAGTGATCAATATGATTGCCATTAGACTATTAATATTTCTGTAGTGGGTTGTATCAGAAGGCCAGTTAGAAGTTTTATCAGTACATTATTTTACTGCACTAGATAGTCCTAAGTTGGGCTTTATCAGTATGCTTCAGGCTTCGATAACGTCTGAAATCTGATGCTGCAAAGTTTTGACAACACTGCAGGAGAAGACAAATATGTGGTTTTCTTCTCAGGATTGAGTGTTGGGAGTAACATGTTCAATCCTCTTCAATTCCAACTTCTAGTTGACCATATAACTGGGCATTTGGGTGATGAAAATGTATGCATTTTTTCTTTAAGAAAATTACTTAATTTTGGAATCACTTTGTATTTTAACATGGAGCAGGAGCAAAGCATTGCATCTCAAATAGTTCGTGTTGTAATTGCTGGGAATTCTGTACAATTATCACGCATCATTCTTAATGGTCAGGTAAAATGGTTATTTATTAGGTACTGAAATTCAGCAAGCATTAAAGATTTTTTTCTTGAGATGGTATGTTTTTTAGGTATATTATCCAATGAATTACTGTTCCCATCATGTTATTGAGGTATATACTGACAATATGCACATGAATTGTATGTTTTTGAGGACATGCAGACATTAACTCCCAAGGATCAGTCTAGGCTTACAGAACCAATTAAAGAATTTGATATATCATTGATTCAGGTCTTAATTCTCATCATTGTATTCCTTAGCGATGTACATTTTCAGAACAATTATGACCTCTTTGAAAAGCAGCTCATTGAAGTTTTTATACTATTAGTTTTTTATAATGTTTTTTTAGATAATTAATTGGATTTACTTATTTTACTTGTGCAGCTTGCAGCTGCTATGCCTGTGGATATCATTCCAGGGCCTAGTGACCCAGCTAATTTTTCCTTGCCCCAGCAGGTTTTTGCTATTTACATGGAAATATTACTGAAGCACAATAATTTTGCATTTATGCAAACTCATTTTTGCATCGTACCTTTTAATTTACTTAATATTATACTCTTGTTCAGCCTTTGCATAGGTGTCTTTTTCCAGGAGCATCAGTCTATAACACTTTCCTCTCATGTACAAATCCTCATCAATTTGAACTGGATGATGTTCTGTAAGGAATAAGCATCCCTTAAGTTCTGTTTTTTCTTGTGTGAGTTAGATCTGATTAAGAAACATGCTGTTTAGGTTTCTTGGGACGTCTGGTCAGAACGTAGATGATCTTAGTAAGTATTCTGATGCCAAAGACAAGCTTGAATTTATGGAGAGAACATTAAGATGGAGGCATCTGGCACCAACAGCTCCAAACACACTTGGTATCACTTTGCTACTGCATAAAATATGTTTCTTTTCTTGCTTCCCATTCATTCAAATACTTTGAAAATGTGCTGAAGTGATGCTAAAATTGTTTTGCTATTTTGGGTGTAATTGAACAGAATCGTCATAACAAAATTAAGAAAGGGACAAATAAAGTATCCATTATGTGTCAATATTTTTTCGGAGTTTCTAGATTTACCAATCAAAAGTTTTTCATCTATTTCTACACTGTCAGGATGTTATCCCTATACTGACAAGGACCCTTTCCTCATTGAGAATTGTCCACATGTATACTTTGTTGGCAATCAGGATAAATATGAAACCCGTTTACTACAAGGTAATTTTGACCCTGAAAAGGCATTCCTTGAATTTGTTATCATGTTCAAAATTAATGTCAGTCTTTCTTCCATGTAGGACCTGAGAAGCAACTGGTAAGGCTAATCTGCATTCCCAGATTTTGTGAGACTGGAGTTGCTGTTGTGGTATGTTCTAATCTGCAGTTAAGTATATTTCAGGTCATCTGCGTAGTATAAAAATGAAGATACTCTTTGGTCTATAATTGAAAGAAACTAATATATAGTAAAATCAATATTGACATGCTTATATGATTTAGTATGGGGAGTTGTGAGGGACGGGATAACTTCATTGTTACACTTAATAAGTTATTAGGTCATTACTCAAAATATAGGTTGCTAACCTCAGTTGGTTATATGATTTTCTTTTAGACTGATGGATGTATTATCATATAATTGTAAATGAACTGTGTTAGTAGCAACTCGAGAGGTTTAAATTTAAAAAACTGCAGTCCTTAAGGCTTTGTTTGGATAGCCTCATTAAGGGAAGGGAAGGGAAGGGAAAGGAAACATTATCCTTGTTTGGATAGTCCTCATAAAGCAAAGGAAAGGGGAAAAAAATGGTATTTTAAATTAAAAGACTATTATACCTTTTTCACATGTTTTATAGAAGATCCAAAATCTCAAGCATCAAAAATATATATTATACTTCTGTCAAGAAAAGAAAATTATTATATGTGAGCATGCAGCAAATATACAACCCGGCATAAAAAATCTCGAGGTCATAACATCACTAAAAAATTTCAAACTACTGGAATTTACATCAGGAATATTAACATAAGTCACCCAACAATGGGCTTCTCCTGAACTTGTAGTTGATAAAGGCTTCCAAATAAGATTCTTATTTGCAACAAACATGGAATTTATGGTCATAGTTGATGAACTCAACCTTTGACGCTTGATTAAAATAAAGAATGATGGAAATGTTTATTTATGAAAGAAATAGTAACTGAAGTTTGAGGTTGGAATAGCTTGTACCCATCCATTTTCTCATTCATGGATAAAACCAAATCGGATCCGGGAACCGGATGAAACGCGAATGAGACGCTGCGATCGACGATAAGGTGGGATTAGATGGAGGTGAACAGAAGGATACACAGGCTGTTCAGAACAACGGAAAAACGAATCATTTGGTGAAATGAAGAACAACGTTGAGAATTTTTGAAAGGGTATTTTGTTCTTTGGTTAATTTATATTTCTTTCCTTCGTAATTTTTCCAAATCGGGAGAATTGAAAATTTAGCTTAACGGAGGGGAGGGGAGGGAAGGGCATCCTTTCCCTTCCCTTACTTTTTCTAAAAATTAATATCCAAACAAGGGAAAGGTAACCCTTCCTTTCCTTTCCCTCTTGATCCCTCCATCCAAACAAAGGCTAAGTTTTAACCCTCTTGCAAGCAATAGGATGTATTATCCATTGATGCCATGTAGCTGGAAGGTGCTTGATGGTTATGTTTATGGGAGGACAGACTATATTGGGCTCGTGTTGCATGACAAAAGTCAAAATTTTTTGATGCATCAAGTGCCCCCATAGTGCTTATATTTAGGTGGCCTTGCCTTATGATATAATTGGCCCGTGCTATGCACATCTCTATCAATGTGTGCATTTGTATTGGATTGAGGTTCTATCCATGCTACTTGGAGCCAGTAGACATGTAGTGTGCTAGGTGTGGATTGACATAGGGCATGGTCAAGGTTTTAAATCTTATAGGATGGGACTATCCTGTTTTTCACATAGAATGGGATGTGTTGCCATCCCACCTTGTCTCGACACGTGGGATAGGGGATGTTCAAGATGTTCTAATCAGGATGCTGAGACAATAGTGGGGCGGTCCTGTCCTACACCTGGGGTGGTAACCCGTCCTAGTGTTTCATAGGATGTCATGCTAGGACTTGAATCCTTGGGCATAGGCATGGTGCTATGTACTGAGTGAAACAGCTTAAAGCTCTTGGTATTGATTCAAACAAGTCAATATAGTTGATGTAGATTAGGATAACCCTGATTCAGTAGGCAGACTATTGAAGACAAATCTTATATGCACAGAATCATTTAACTAAAATGCCATAAATTATCAAGTACAAGTGATGAGTTTGAGCTCGATTGTTTATGAATTTTACACTTACAACTTCCTAAACTTATAATCGGGTTGATTCATGTAAAGGTTGGATAGCTCTATTGGGCCTAAACAATGGATATTCCTTTGGAGCCTTGACCGTAAGTAAATGGATCTAGATTAGGTCCAACTTAGGGTCCAGGTTTGAGGTCTGTGCCCCTACGTGGCAGGCCCAACACAATGTTATAATTCATAGAGGTATTGTATTAGGCATTTTGAGGATTGGGTTGTGTTGTCTGGGTTTAGCATAACTTAGCTTTAACCCTTTCAACCTTATGTTAAAAAAATGCACATATTGCTGGCTGATTATGGAAATTAGATGACCATGGTTTGATCAGAGAAACTCAGTTCTGATGGGAGGATATGGGGTGCTAGCAAAATCGGTTGGTATGGTAATTCAGTGATTTTGGCACAAAAACAGCAGTCTGGCTAAACTAGTCAGCAGAGGCACTCGTGTAGGTCCTTACATAGGTCGTGATGTTGAAAAGCCATAATATGAAGTCTACATTGTTGCACTCAATAGAAACACGTTAAAAAATGAGTATGGATTTAGGTAAATATTGTAACTGAACCTAAATTGAGTTGATACTATGTAACAGATGAAGATAGAAGAACTAAGAGAGCTTTTTTATGTCTTATCGCACCTCCCACCAAGAGGAATAGTTAATTTAGATAAGAGGAGTTCTCTTTTCATTTTGAGATCTAATGTTTCCCTTCTTGTTTCAAGCTTGTCTTTCCCTCATGTCTGTGCTTTTCCTGTATTCCCCCATCAAGGAAAAAAGGCTGAAGACCAATCTTAATGCCTGGTCAGTCTTGAATCTTTTGAAGAAATCACAACCCAACCACGAGATGCACTCTAAGATGTTTCAGACCGGCCATCCGAGATTAACTGTTTTTGAAGGACAGAGAGCTTCTGAGCATTTTATCAAGTAGCATCTAGAAATCAGGCAACCAATCCGAAACTGTTATTCAAGGACAAAGAGCATTTGAGCATTTTTTTCAAGTAGCACCTAGAAATCTTTTGCCAAGCCCCCCAGCAAGTAAATCTTTTTACAATGCTATTGTGGACGACCCTGCTGTCTTCAAGAGGATCAGCTGGCTTGCCAAGGTTGACAAGTGGAAAGGCTAGTTTTTTGTTTGTCGTGTGCACCATGACCATCGTGAATCTTGAGGAGGCCTTCTAGCCTTTAGGAGAGATCAAATGCTACCATGTGTTCTGAATATCTACAGCCCGTGTAAGTTCTTCAGGAGTGTGTGTTTCAAGGATGATGGTGTGGCCCCACTTTTGCTTTTAGTGCCCCATAAGAAGTCAAGCATGGCTACAGCATGTAACACCTAAATCCTTGACAGGATCTCATGCAACAACAGCTTATGCTCAAGGAGGCCATACCTGAACGATGATAGTGAGTCTTCGAATACTGCAACAGATGAGCAAAATTTAGTTAATAAGTAGGTCAACAAATTGTGGCCATAATTGCAGAAAATCTGAGCGAAGTTGTTAACTCATGCTTAGAACAACAGTAAATGGACTCTTCTCACAGATCATATGCAAACTTCACTTTCTCAAGTAATTCTTGATAATAAGAGTTCTTATGCAACAACAGCTTATGCTCAAGGAGACCATACCTGAACAATGATAGTGAGTCTTCGAATACTGCAACAGATGAGCAAAATTTAGTTAATAAGTAGGTCAACAAATTGTGGCCATAATTGCAGAAAATCTGAGCGAAGTTGTTAACTCATGCTTAGAACAACAGTAAATGGACTCTTCTCACAGATCATATGCAAACTTCACTTTCTCAAGTAATTCTTGATAATAAGAGTTCTTTTTACTTATAATTAGTATCAACTAAAACCAAAATCAGAAGGTAAGTCACCAATTAATTTTCAGCAAAGATTGCTATAGAGTGCCAAGGTTTTGAACAGGACATATCTCAACTCTCAAGGCAGAGAATCAAAGATGAAGAAAATCGTCCATCATCTATTTGCAGTCGTTTCTTGGTACAGGGTAATTAAAGAAATAGTCGAAGAACGTTGCACAAATAAAGAATAAGTTAGACACTTGACTTCTAAAGGAGGGTGAAATGTTTCATTTGTTCTACAATCAGAGCTGAAGCCTCTCCTTTTCTCTTGATGGAATCAGAAATATTAGTAGTATGGGAGAAAAAAGTACTGCTAAGTGTGTGCATGTCTCTGTGTGAGAGAGAGAGAGAGATTTCAATATCTTCTCTATTATTATAAAGAGAAGCATCTGTTAGCTGAAACAATGGGATGCATGCCCCATGCAAGAAGCTAATCTATTTCCTGCTAAGTTTAAGGTTGTAAGTGGATTTTGGTGGCCATGGTACAACATGAAGCCATTAAATGAGAGTATAAAAGGGCCCAGCTTCTTATTCTCATTCATCATCTAAGGTCAAAAGAGGTTTGGGTAGACACCAACCCAATAACCAACCCCGATTGTTTTACCCTTCTACTTTTCATAGTCTCCATGTTTTTCCATTTCCTTTTTTTTTTGACTAGTTTTGTCATGTCCCAAATTCAGCACCTGGGTCGGCCACGCGATCGGTCGCATAAATCCTAGGCATCGCCCTAGGGATCATGCTAGGTCTAAAGTACACAAGAATCTCATCATCTTTTGAAATTGAAATTAAATACCCAAATACCATCAAAATAAATTCATGATAACTAAATTATCAACCTGTTCGTTACATTAGTATTAGAAATAGAACTAACTAATTAATCTAAAAAATTCTGGTACTCAAATCTCATGCTTGATTCAATCAACGCTACGCGTCCAGCGACTTTGAAAGGAAAAGAAAAGTGGCGATGAGCTTTACAGTCCAATAAGGATTTTTATAGTCTCACTAATAATAATACAATTTAAAAATAGCAAGCAAACAATAGTAGAGTAAGGAATTATAAAATAACATGTCATACAATCAAAATAATCCAACCGCCATATTTGGTAAAACCATGTCTTTCTTTTTATATTCCAGTTTAGTCATCCATCTTTTTTAGGGTTTTGGATTAATCACGGTCATGCTTTTGTTCATAACTGGCAATCTCAATGTCATATTTTAGCCAGTGACTGGCAATCTTAGTGTCACATTTTAGCCTATGACTGGCAATCTAGTAACAACAGTCCTATCCATGGCATGGCTAGTCTAAACATCCTTTTTTCTTGATTATCATTTTATCAACTCTCAACATATTATTAAATCATGTTCTTTTCAAGATTTCTAATAATCAGTATCACAATCCAAACTATTAAAAAATAATCATGTTTGATCGGAACATATATGAAAATTTAAGTAATAATACCGACATTTACAAATGTCCATCATGCCAAATTGCAATATATAATGCATAAATAATCATGCATGCCGATTTCATGTCCAAGAATCAGAATCATGCATATCAACACATATTTATAAACCGGTGATTGTGTCCATAATCCTTACCTTTACCGGTGACAGACTTAACATATTAAATATCAATTTGCACTCGGATCCTGACCTAGGTGCTAGGGACTTGCTCGACGTTTCCTTGCCCGGAAAGTTATCCTCCTACAATAATAATCTTAATATGAATAAATAATTTTATATCATAGTAATTATAAATCCAGAACCTTCTACTTGGATTTCATCAACGGCCTATCCCTACTCGAAAGAATTTTAGAGAAATTATAGAGAGAAGCTAGAGAGAGAAAGTGGAGAGAGAAACTAGTGAAAGGGAAGAGAGGAGAGAGGAAATTTATTTTATTATTTTATTTATTTATTCCTTTTCCTTTTCTTTTTTTTCTTCTTTTTCTCTCTTTTTCTTTTCTTTTCTTCTTTTTATTCCTTTTCTTTCTTCTCTTCTGCTCTTCTTTTCCTTTCTTTTTCTTTTCTTCATTTTTTCCATTTCTTTTCTTCTCTCCTCTTCTTTCGCTCGACTGAACATGGGGAAACCCTCTTCCCCTACAAACCTGAGGGCCTCACCAATAGGTGGTGGTTTGGGTTGTGGTCCACAGCGGCGCAACCACGGGGCTAGTCCGATGGTCGATGGTTATGGATGGTGTTGGGAGGGAAAAAAGCCAAAAAAAACAAAGTTTGGTCTTCTCTAGTTAATCTGGTGATCGTCGGTCACAAATGGAGCTTCCAAGGTAGAGAAAATGGGAAAAGAAACCCTCAAGGGTTCTCAGTCTCGTCCTGGCTTCTCGGCGGTGATCGGTTGTGGTGGTGGCAAAATTCATCATGCAAATGTAAGGTTTTCTGCCTTAATCTTTCAAAATTTGATCGGGTTTAAGAGGAGCTCCTTAGGGCTCCAATAGGGCAGAAGGGAGGACCTAGACTTCCTCTCGACCTCTTCCTCTTTGTGACTCCGATTGGGAATCTATTTAGGGAAGAAGACTCCTGTTGGGAGTCTTTCCCCTATTTTGAATGGCTAGTTATTACATTTTCCTTGTTAAAATAATTTCGTCTTCGAAATTAATGTACCTAAAGTTTAAAGAATTGTGCATACTTCTCTTATTTCTATTTCAAGTTTCCACGTAGCCTCTCTCTTACTATGGTGGCTCCGTTGGAGCTTTATGTACGTATAGTCCGATGTCACTACACCTATCCTTCTGTCAACAATCCATATTGAAACCTTTTCATAAGTCAGGTCCTTTTGAAGATGCAACGACTCATATTCCACTACATGACTAGGGTCTGGAATATACTTTCGTAGCATCGATACATGAAATACATTATGCACACCTGATAAGATTGGTGGTAGTGCTAATCGGTAGGCCACCTCCCTGACCTTGTCCAAAATTTCACACAGACCTACATACCTTGGGTTCAATTTGTCATGCGTTCCAAATCTCATCATGCATTTAGTGGAGACATTTAGGGAGAAATTTTCAAGAAAACATGATCACCTACTTGAAATTCCAATGTTCTTTTGTTAGTGTAGCTCTTTTGCTTGCTTTGAGATGTACGAAGTCGTTATCTGATTACTTGCACCTTATCCACAGTTTGTTGCACTATCTCTGGATCCAATAATCTTCTCTCCTACATCATCCCAGTAAATAAGAGATCTACACTTTTTACCATACAATGCTTTAAAAGGTGCCATCTGGATGTTGGCTTGATAACTATTGTTATAAGCAAAACTCTATCAATGATAAATGGCTCCCAGTTACCACTTAAGTCCATAATGCAAGCTCTCAGCATATCTTTCAGAATTTGGATAGTTTTTTTTAATTGTTCGTCGGTTTGGGGGTAGAATGTCGTGCTAAAATTTAATTTCATAACAAGAGCTTTGTGAAGACTTTCAATATTGTAAAACAAATCTACTACCTGATTTGATATAATAATAACTAGAACTCCATGCAATCATATGATCTGTTACATATATAAACTTGCCAGTCTTTCCAAGGAGAGATCGACCCGAAAGAATAAGAAATGGGCTAATTTTGTCAATCGATCTACAATCACCCATACTGCATTATTATCTTTAGAAATTTTGGGCAAATCCATCACAAAATCTATAATAATATGTTCCCATTTTTCCTAAGGGATCATAAGAGATTGCAGTGGTTCGACAGGTCTTTGATGCTCGACTTTTACTTGTTGACACACTAGGCATTGGGCTATATACTGTTCTATATCATTTTTCATACCAGACATCAAAAATTCTCTTAAATCTCGGTATATCTTGGTGGTGCATCGTATAAGCCGAATTATGAGCTTCTAAATCTTTCTTTAATTCTTGAATTTTAGGAATACAGTCTAGTTCCAAATCTTAAAGTATCATCAATATGTTATAGAATTTAGACTGGACACTAGACTCCGTTGTTTCTCTAATCTTTTGTAATTCTGGATTCTCTTTTGAGTTGATTTAATTCTTTCAATCAGGATAGGTGCACCATAAAATTAGCTAGTTGAATTTCAGAATCATGCAGTCATTCCTCAATCTTAATCTCTTTAAATCTAATACGATGAGCTTTTGATTAGTAATTAAAGTTGCTAACTTGAAACTTCCTACTTAAAGCATTTGCTACACCATTTGCTTTTCCTAGATGATAATTGATGGTCAAATCATAATCCTTTAGTAACTGCAACCATCTTCTTTGTCTCAAGTTTAACTCCTTCTGAGTAAAGATGCATTTTAAGCTTTTATGATCCACAAAAACTCATAGTGCGCCATCATACAAGTAACGCCTCCATATGTTTAGAGTAAAAATCATTGCTGCTAGTTCCAAATTATGTGTAGGATAGTTCGACTTATACGGCTTCAATTGTCTAGAGGCATAAGCTATCATCTTTCCATTTTGCATTAGGACACATCCAAGACCCTTGCAAGATGCATCACTATATATAGTGAAATCTCTTGTTTCAGTAGGAGCGTTAGCATTGTGGCTGTCACCAATCTTTTTTTCATTCTTGAAAATCTTGTTCACATTCACTCGTCTATTCAAATTTTACTCGTTTTTGAATCAAATGGGTTAGAGGCACGGCAATAAGAGAAAATCTTTCCATGAACTTCAATAATATCTTGCCATTCCCATGAAACATGAACTTGAGATATATTAGTCGGTCTTTTCCAATTTACTACGGCCTCAACTTTCTTTGGATCAACAGAGATATCTTTCTTAGAGATGACATGTCCGAGAAAAGAGACACTGTCTAGCCAGAACTTACACTTTTGTAATTTGGCATACAGCTTCTTTTCTTTGAGTGTTTTCAATACTATTCTTAAATGTTCTTCATGCACTTGTAGGCTCCTTGAATAAATTAGTATATCATCAATAAACACCACTATAAACTGATTCAGATAGGGTTTGAATACCCGATTCATGAGGTCCATAAAAGCTACAAGTGCATTCGTCAACCAAACGACATGACTAGGAACTCATAATGTCCATATCTGGTTCAAAAGGTTGTCTTAGGCACATCCTCAACCCTTTTCTTTAATTAATGGTAGCCAGAATGAAGATCAATTTTTGAAAATACTGTTTCTCCTTGTAGTTGATCGAACATGTCATCAATCCTCGGTAAGGGATATTTATTTCGTATTGTTACTTTAACTCTCAATAGTCTATACAAAGCCTAAAGCTACCATCTTTTTTTTCACAAATAATATCGAAGCACCTCAAGGAGATTTGCTAAACCTGATAAATCCTTTATCTAGCAATCCTTGCAATTGTTCCTTGAATTTTTTCGATTCAGTCGGAGCTATCCTATAGGAGCTTTTGAGATGGCCCTAGTGCTAGGTATGAGATCAATGGAGAACTCGATCTCTCTGTCAGGTGATAGACCTGGTAAGTCATTTGAAAAAATCTTCAAAAAATCTTTCATAATAGAATATCTAATTTGAGCTCTTTTTGTTGTGTATCTACCACTACCGCTAGGAATCTTTTATAGCCCTTCCTAAGAGTCGCTTGACATTAAAACTGAGATTAACTTGATACCTATAAAGTTAAACTTTAGCTAGCCAGGGACCTGAAATTTCACTACCTTCTTAAAGTAGTCAATGGAAGCATGATATGCCGCTAACCAATCCATCCCAAGGATTACATCAAAGCCCATCTCTAGGATTATCAAATCTGCTTTCATCTCTCTACCTTCGATATCCGGTTTGCAATCCTTGCAGATTAAGTTAACTAGGATGACATTTTCACTTGGTGTGAAAACTCAGAGATTAGTTTCTAAAGGTACAGGAGAACTCATTGTTTTTCTTAAATAGATTAACTGATATAAAAGGTCAATGTGTAGCATTAGCATCAAATAGAATATAAACATTTTTGGGTGATAATCTAATCATATCTGTCACCATTGAATTAGAAGCATTGGCATCTTGCTGTGTGAGTGCATATACCTATCCTTAGATTCTCGGCTTCCGTTGTCATCCTTGTTGATGTCCATCTTGAGGTGCTTGATTAGTAGGATTTCTTGGAAAGATTGAGGTGCTTGGTGCTGTGACTCCTTTTCACTGTGACACCAGTTTTGTGACCCTTCTTGCTGCAATTGTAACATTTTCCTCCTGGCCATGTACAATTTTGCTGATAATGAGGCCCACCACTTTATAACACTTGACATCATTTTTTTGTTGAGCCTTATCATTTGGAGTAACATTGTCAAACTTCTTAGTCTTTGCATTAGGGTTCTTGGTATATTGACCTTGATGTTCTTCCGATTTGGATCTCTTTTTCAAAGCTTTTTTCCTTTCTGCTTGGACGATGTCCAAACCTCTTTCTATTATTAATGTTTTGTCGATGATTTCTTTATAAGTGGGCAGCTCGAATGCAGTCACCTATTATTGGATCCGATCTTTAGTCCATTTTCAAATTTTCTAGCTTGGATCTTTTCATCTGCTATCAGTGTCGGGGCATATGTAGATAATTATTTAAACTTTGCTGCGTATTGGATAACCGTTATGCTCCCTTGCTTTAGGCGATCAAACTTTCGAAATTTCTGAAATTGGACACTTCGAGGAATGTACCTCTCATAAAAGACCTTCCTAAAGTCTTTCCAAGTAAAGGTGCATCATTTCGTCCTAACTTCCTAAGCTCCATATCCCACCAATCTGCTGCCTCATCTTGTTACATAAAAGTGGTAAAATTAACCCTTTCCTCCATTGGACACCTCAGGGCTTGGAATACTTTTTCAATTGCTTTCAACCAACCCTCGGCCTTCATAAGGTTAGAAGTTTCCTTGAATATCGATGGAGCATACTTTTTGAAATCTATCAAGGTTATTTGATATTCTTGCTGGACCTCGATTCCCTGCTATCGTTGAGTTCCTTGTTGCTGTTGCTGTTGTAGTAATTATTGCATAAACTGTTATTGCTGCTGCATGAGTTGTTGTTGTATTAATTACTGCATAAACTATTATTGCTGCTGCATGAGTTGTTGTTGCTGTTGTGCCTTTACTAGCCTTATCACATCAGTTCTAGCAGTGTCTTGTTGTTGCACCAGTAATTGTATAAGCTAAGAGAGGCCAACTTGTTTCCCAGGTTGAACTTCAGGTCCACCCAAGGTTCCCATTTCTATTATCCCAGTTCCGAAGTATTGTTCACAAGATTGTGTAGTGGTCCCTGTCGATGCATACCACTATCTGGTGAGATTCCAACATCTTCTGCTGATTTGAGGGCTCTCAAGCATTTGAATCATCTGCAAATCTTACAGGCCTCATAGAACATCTACACCCGCCTCCATGTGCTATGGAATCCTATACCGATCATTGTTAGTATTCATATATTACCTAAGTCTACATAAATATATTATCCTACCCCAACCTAATGATCGATCCACTCTCTTTTTGAACTTATACCCTAGGATTCTACAAGCTAGGCTCTGATACCATGCGAGCACCTAGGTCAGCCACGCGACCGGCTGCACAAATCTTAGGCATCGTTCTAGAGATCATGCTAGGCCTAAAGTATATAAGAATCTCATCATCTTTTGAAATTGAAATTAAATAATCAAACACCATCAAAATAAATTTATGATAACTAAATGATCAACTTGTTCGTTACATTGGTATCATAAATGGAACTAATCAATCTAAAAATTATGGTTCTCAAATCTCATGTTTGACCCAACCCACGCCAGTGACTCTGAAAGGAAAATAAGTGAGGGTGAGCTTTATAATCGAGTAAGAATTTTTATAGTCTCACCAATAATAATACGATTTGAAAATAGTTGAAACAATAGTACAACAAGGAATCATAAAATAACGTGTCATGCAATCAAAATAATTCAACTATCATATTTGGTAAAACCATATTTTTTTAATGTTCTAGTTTAGTCATCCATCTTCTTTAGAGTTCTGGACTAATTTTAGTCATGCTTTAGCTCATGACTAAAATCTCAGTGTCATATTTCAGTCTGTGATTGGCAAGCTCATTATCACACTTTAGTCTGTGACTAGCAATTTCAATATCACACTTTTGCCTATGACTGGCAATCTCGGTAACCATGATCCTGCTTGTGGCGTAGCTAGTCCAAACATCCCTTTTTCTTGATTATCACTTTATAACTCTCAACATATCAAATAATGTCATTTTCAAGATTTTCAATAACTAGTATCATAATCCAAACATCCAAAAATATTGTTTGATAGGAACATATACAAAAAATATAAGTAATAATACCGACACAAATATCCATCATGCAAAATCAAAATATATAATGCATAAATAATTATGCATGCCAATGCTCATGTCCAAGGATCAGAATTATGCCATATCAAACATATTTATAAATTGGTGATCGTATCCAAAAATCCTTACCTCTATCGGTGACAGACATAACACGTTAAATACCAAGTTGTACTTAGATCCTAACCTAGGTGCTGGGAACTTGCTCGACGTTCCTCTGCCCGGAAATTTGTCCTCCTATTATAATAATCTTAATATCAATAAATAATTTTGTTGTAGCAATTATAAATCTAGAACCTTCTACCTGGATTTCATTAGTGGTCTATCCCCACTCGAGAAAATTTTAGAGAAAATTATAGAGAGAAAAAGAGAGAAAGTAGAGAGAGAAACTAGTAAGAGGAAGAGAGGAGAAAAAATTATTTTATTATTTTTATTTATTTATTTATTTTTATTTTTCATTTTTTCCTTTTCTTCCTTTTCTTCCTTTTCTCTTTTTCTTTTTCCTTTATTTTTCTTTTCATTTTATTTCATTTCTTCTTCTCTTCTTTTTCCTTTCTTTTCTTTTTTTTTTTCCCTTTTCTTTTCTTCTCTCCTCTTCTTCCGCTCTACCGAACGGGGGAAACCCTCTTCTCCCAAAAACCCGAGGGCCTCGCCAAGAGGTGGTGGCCGGGGTTGCGGTCCATGGTGGTGTGATCACGGGCCCGAGTCTGGTGGTCGACGGCTATGGACAGTGCCGGAAGGGAAGGAAACCAAAGAAAACAAAGTTCAGTCTTCTTTAGTTAATCTAGCAATCGCCGGTCACAAATGGACCTTCCAAGGCAGAGAAAAAATGGGAAAAGAAACCCTCTAAGGGTTCTCGGCCTCGTACATGGCTTCTCGGCTATAGTGGTGGCAAAAATTGTAAGGCAAAGGTAAGGTTTTCTGCTTTAATCTTTCAAAATCTGATCAGGGTTTGAGAGGGGCACTTCAGGGCTTCAAATAGGGGGAAGGGATGACTTAGACTCCCTCCCGGCCTCTTATTTGTGATCTGATTGGGAGTCTATTTGGGGAACAAGACTCTCGTTGGGAGTCTCCCATGTTTCGAACGGCCGGTTATTGCAAGTTTTATCCCATATCCTTAAACCCTAAATGGCCAAACACTAGTTGTTGGCAGTGGTATGGTTGGAGATTGGTAAGCAGTGAAAGATGAATTTCAAATTGTAGGTGGAGTTTGTGCTATAGGTTTATCTTTTCTTTTTTTTTTTCTTCTCAGTTCATTTGATGCCCTAGTTTTGCCTCTCTTTTGACTCCCAGGTGTTAGGACTGCCACTGGTAGCAATGGTTGCTGCTGGTGGTGACGCTGCTAGCATCAATCAGTTCTGTTTGTATGCAGTATTTCCCTACCACTTTGGCTGCTACTGGCGCTGCAGGTGCCTGTAGCAATAGGTTGCCAGGTGCTAGCTACTGGTGCCGCCAGAAGCAGCAGCTGCTGCTTGTGGTGGTATAGCTGGTGCCTTTAGCAGCAAAGTGTTGGATACTGACATGTGGACTGTTGTAGATGGAAGGACAATGAATAATAAAGCCAATAAAAAGAAATAGGTAATGTTGCTGGACTGTGTAGATGGAAGGACAATGAATAATAAAGCCAATATAAAGAAATAGGTAATGTTGCTGCTGGTGGGATGAGCTGGCTCTGGGGTGCCTTGAGTTGTAGTTTGACGTTGGGATGCGGTTACAGAGTCTCTCAAAGGAATTCTTGTAGCTAGGAGTGAAGCAGGGCATGCGATAGATCCTCCTTGTGAGGCCTACAAAAGCACCAAAGATAGGGAAGTCTGGACATGATGGGATGGGGGTTCCTTGTCAGCGGATCCTCTAATGCCTAAGTCAGTATCTCATGGAAGCAAATTGAAGAGGTCTCGAGTTAGATATGAAGATAAGAGGAATGATTTGAGGTGTGAAGGGTGAAGTATGGGTGTGAGTAGGGCGTGAGAATGCTTGAGAGATGGTTAGTGAGGAAGTAAGTTCTATGACCTAGAAACTCCTCTCTCTTTCAGGAAAAAAGGTAACACATTTCCTTTCCGTAATTAATGATCGGAGAGCTTAGTTGGAGGGTCCTGGGAAAGGTCTTTGTAGATGAATACTTATCACTATTGAGGCAATGGTCTGATTGGCGGGGTGTGATGGCTTGCACGTCTGTACTGCAAGTGCATTCCCTCAAAATGCATGCTTGGAAGTCGTTGGGGCACGAACAACCTTGCATGGTTGCAAGGCACGGTGTGGCATGGCCCGCCACCTAGTGGATAGGGGCATGCAATTTCTTCCGTGCCGGCATTAGTTGTCAGGTGGCTAGTCTGATGGCGACGAGTCTCCTTTCTTGGACTCGGCAGCTTAGGGGAGTGACGGGGAGAAGCTTCCCTCCGCGCCAATGAACTATGCTGGAAGCTCTACGAGCAGCTAGGTAGCTCTATGAGCGGCTAGTTGAGTCTGACTAGTTTGCCTCATGCTTTTTGAAAGAAGTGGAGGATCTGGGCATGTTGTGGCCGCATGCTCACTCGGTGCTGCGTGCGCCTGCTGCAGGCCCTGCACCACAGAAGCCAGTGTTTGGACATGTATTAGGAGCTGCTGGAACGGTTCAGGGGTGATGGCAGGAGCAGTCGGTGCCTGCATGGTACCCAGTTCTCATGTCTAAGAGGGCAGCAGATGGTATTGCCGAGTTTTTCTTGTCCTTCATACTCGAGTAAGGATAAACTTGAGACCTCCTTGGTGGACTTTTCGACCTTTTCTTTAGCATCAATTTGTTGTCGCTAGTGAGATGAGCTGGCAGGGGTGCCTTAAAATGGAGCTTGTCATCTGGATGCGGTTGCATACCCTCTTGGAGGAATCCTCGTAACTAGGAGCAAAGTAGGGCGTGCAATAGATCCTCCTCATGAGATTTTACAAAAGCACCAAAGACAAGGAAGTCTGGACATGATGGGATGGGAGTTCCCTGTTGATGGACCTTCTGATGCTCAAGTCTTCCATAGAAGCAAACCAAACGTTTCAAGTTGGATGTGAGGAAAAGAGGAATGATTTTGAGGTGTGATGGGTGGAGAAAGTATGGGTGTGAGTAGGGCATGAAAATGCTCGAGAGATGGTCAATGCATGGGGGAGGTAAGTTCCATGACCAAGGAACTTCTCTCTTTCTCTTTTGGGGAGAGGGTAGCCGTCTCTTTCTCCAATCAGAGCTAGACAGAGAGCTTACTTGGAGGGTTTCGGGGAAGGGCTTTATAGGCAAATCCCTATCATCATTGAGGCAGTGGTCTGATTGGCAGGGAGTGGTAGCTTGCACGTTTCTATTGCAAACACCTTCCCTCACCATGTTTGGAAGCCATTGCGTACAAACAATCCATGGTTGCAAGGCACGGCGACATGGACGCGCTGCGCAGCGGGGAGGCAGTGGAATTTTGATTGTCGTTAGTTGTTAGATGGGCGGGTCCTAATCATCTGCTTCACCATCTATTATGCAGACACATGCAGGGTTGCGGTTGGACCTTTATGCCTTGCTGGACACCCGATTCTGAGTGTATCGGATAATACATGAAAAAGAGTCGTCTATTTGCATTGATGTTTTTCATAATACTTTGCTATTGAAAGCAAGTAATCAATTGTGATGTGTTGTTTTAATATCTGATGATTCAAAATTATGCCTTTTTTATAAAAAAAAGGAATCAAGTAAAACTCTTACTCATCTCTTACTCATGTGTACATATTTAAGGTTATTCATTATAATGTTTGATAATGTAAAAATAAAATGTATAATATGATTCTTGATAGAATTTTTGTATTGGTTGTTGATTGTACACATCTGATAGAAATGTATTTATATATTGATTATATTATCACAATATTGCTGGAATTTCTAGAATTTGTTGATTGTTCGATTTATTCATTGTTTAAGTGATTGCCAAAACTTGTATATTGAAACTTGAAGCTTGATGCTTCATACTTGGATATGAATTATGATAATTAATTATATTTTTGTTGCCAATAATTCTTTTCTTGACAAAACTCAAAGGTCATGTAACTTCAGAAAATGAGCAAATTTACACCTATATATCTCACTTACACAATTACCATAATCTCCATGATGTGATGTTCCAAATCTATTAGAAGCACTCCTTGTAGCATACAAGCCACCCTTTACCACTGTTTCTGATTGCATTTAAGACGTCTCAAGAAATAATTAAATGGTTGAAGTGTGGTTTAGGGCATCTGTATGAGAGAAAAACCTGAGTAGCCTAAAGCATGTGCAGGCATTGGTATGGGTGTGGGTGTAGGAATGTGGAAGCAACAAGGTTTAGAAACTTAGGAGATGAAGCATCTAGGAAGTGGGTGCATGTGTGCGCGTGTATATTGTTGTCGCTGCTTTCCGTCTAGGTGCCGGAGCAGGAGTGGTGTTCATGGGCCGAACTGCAAGAAAAGCCTTTGCCGGAGGTTGGTTCAGCGAGGACTGTCGGAGGTTGGTTCAGCGAGGACTCTTCGATGCTCAAGTTAGATGGCAGGCAATAGAAAGGAAGAAAGATGAGTGGAGTTGAGAGAGTGATGCACTGTTGGGAGAGACGAAATGTAACTTGGGGGTTCCTAGTGAACCTCTTTTATAAGCCCAGGACAAGGGCACTTTTGGAAGAAGAAAAGTCGTGTGCTTGGCAAGAAGTGATAGCTTGGTGAATTTCATCCTGTACAGCATCAGAGAATCATGTCGCATACCTAGAATGTCTATTTCCTATTAATTAGAAATGTCTCTTCTACGTTGCCAGCCACACTTTTTAATGATGAGGTGGATCGCTGCATGGGTCGAGTCATGTTCCTTACAAGAATTTGCTGTGGATTATTAGATTTGTCCCCATGTTTTTATAAGGTGCATGAAAATAAGCGTCGGTTGATTCCTCCTTCGACTACCTTGTAAAGTGTTGCTAAATAGCTTTATTTGCCCTTTAGAAGGGTTCAAGGTTGGCCTGAGTACCCACACCAGGATCGAGGGTCCATGGGATCGGACTCGGGGCATGTTTCTGCCATCCTTGAAGGTTATGCCATTAAGAAATAAGTCTTCATGGCCTCTATCAGTCTCGTGAACCAAGGAGCTCTCCTTCGATGGCTGAGCGTTGACCTGTGACCGAGGTTTAGTCAGGCCAAAGGCAGTCAGAAGGTGCTGTAGATGGCGGATGATTGTCAGAAGCGAGACCCAGCTTAGGAACCCTTGGGATACTGAGGATGGGGGATTAGCCCCAATATCATTTGCCTCCTACTCGTTTGTCCGAATGCAAAGAATTTCGGGCTGAGAGATTTTATGCCATGTTGAAGGGATCTCGAGATTGGGTCGAATCTGAGATATTCTTGCAAAAAGGGCACGGTGGACTAGCGAATAAAAGACCACATTCCACATGACATTTTTGGGAGGTGGGAGAAATTAATATTACGTATCTCCTTTATAAAGGATTTTAGGCTTAGGTTTCAACTACCACTGTTCTAATTTGGTGGAGGTTTTCGCCCATTGGTTGGTGATTTTCAGCAAATAGGGCAATTTCTGGCAAAGTTTTTGGTGAGCTTCAAATTGAAAATCGATGGATCCGAGCAATTTAAAGGAACTACGAAGAGCTACCATGAAGCTTCGCAAGGCTGGCACGTCTACCGGTCTGGAGCCTAGCCAATCCACTAAGGCTCCGAAGGCGAGGCATCGGGGAGGAGTCTTATGCTGCCAGTTTTGAATTTCCTGAGGATTCCAAGTCGGCTGAAGAACAAATTTGGTCCCTTCATTGGCCTGCTGATGTACTTAGGATACACGAGGCTGACCCCCAAATCTATAAGCATGGGGCTTTTGAGTTAGTTATTCAGGTACGGCAAGGTGTGCCTCTGGCCACTTTGTGTTTGCATTTTTCTGATGATGTTCCATTGTATAGCTAGGGCAATACCTTGACATTTTCATGGAGTGATCTGGGGCTGCAAAGGTAAAGGCGACTGCAGCTAAAGAGCGAGCCTCGTTTGCCGAAAAAGGGGCTGAAGAGGCCGATATGAGGGCATTTGAGGCAGAGCGAGAGTTCTAGCGACAAAAGGAGTGCACAGACATCTTGTTGGATAATGTGAAACATTCGACGAGAAAGTTGGACGGAGCAGGAAAATGGTTGGCATCCCTGTGCCAGCGGATGATTGATGCTCGCTAACAAGGGGCTTGGGTCACCAAAGAGGCGAAGGCAGAGATTGCCAATTTGAAGGGAAGTTTTCACATCAAGCTCGTAGACATGAAGGGAGATTCCTATGCCAGGGTCCATTGGTTGTGGGACGAATTCACGTTAGTCGGCTAGAGAGGAGAATAGATGGTTATGAGATGAACTTCAAAAGGCATGCAACCGACTGGGTGGTGAGGAATCCTCCAGTTAGGAGCAAGGGAGGATCTAGCAGGCTGAGTAGGTTTGGAATATAGCCCTAGTTGAAGTCCAATTCCTCTGATAGGAGCTTGAAGAGGAAAGGAGAAGAAACATTGTTGAGAGATCATGGACACACAATCTTCAGGCCATGGAGGCGTGAGAAGCCTTGGCCCTAAAAGGCCAATTGAAGGCTGTAGAGAATACTATTGAAAGGTTAAAGAAGGATACCAATACTAGCGGCCAACAAGTTATGCTGCAAAGCAAGCTATCATTGGCTGAGGCACACCTAGGCGTCGTCAACACCGGCTTCATCATGTGGAAAGGAGGGCTTATGAGAGGGGTTTTGAGGAATGTTAAGGCTTTAGCAGTATAGATTCTCTCGTTGATCGAAGCAAGCTTGCTCCAGATTCCCATCCCAGCAATCTCTTATGCCATAGCTATCCTCCAGGTTGGTCGAGGCTGAGGGCAAAGATGTTGAGATAACATTTGTGTGTTTGTTGGGTTGTGATTACAGTAACCCAGTTTTTTTCCTTTTCTGTTGTAATTATTCGTAGTATGAATAAAATTCAAATTTTCTCAAGTGTTCGTGCTTCAGAATTAGTTCTCAAGGTTGAATGTTTAACACAATTTGTAAATTTTGACTTGCTAGTTTGTAAATCTTGACTTAGTCCCGTGCATCGGTCTGTGGAATTCTCCTTTGGTCTCTTGAACCAGATAACCAAGTATCTTTTTGGCTGAATCATGTTGGAGTGATGGTAACATCGTCAGCTTGGCATGGCATTAAAGGAGATATCTCGTTGCAGGTTTTGTGAAGAACGAGAAGATGCTATTACATGCATCATGATGGTCTAAGAAGGCACAACACTCGAGGCAATACAGGTTTCTATATGCACGGAAAATAAAGCACTAACAGTTATCACTTCGAGTGCCTATCATTGATGATCCACGGGAGTTGAGGTTGGCCCATCCTCACCTGCCACTTGTTAGCCATCCATACGGGGTGACTTCACTCCTTTGAGATCAGGGCCATCGGAGATCTTTATAAATAGCAAAGACTTGACCGCCTAATTCACCTTTGCATTTGAATTCTCCGCTTCCTCTTTTTGCTTTTCTTCCTCTAGGAGCTCTCTTCCTGCTGGTGGTTTCCTCTGATGGTTCCCTTTGGTGATCCTCTTCACTCACGTTCTTCTCTGACTTAGGTTCCTTCGCAACTTTTGGGCTTTCCTTTATCTTGCTTTCTTGTTACATTAGTTTTCCTTGTTTCAATTGAGTTCACTAAGTCCGCTATGCATCTGATTTTTGGAACAAATTTTCTTGATTTTTAGCAATTTTCTTTGATTTTCAATGGCAAGTTGAACTTCTGAATCAGCCGGTTCTTGTCATTGGAGCAAGGGTCAGCCAAATCTAAAGTCATAGTCGAGGCTTCGGGGGTACACTCGGGGATGAGATGAAGCTTTGGGGCCTTCTGGGGCACGAAGATTTTGATGCAAAGGAATTCCCTCCTGGGGACTTCCAGTCTGAACTCCGCGAGGTGATGTGGGGTGGATACCAAAAAGTTGGTCAAGTAAGCAAATGGTCCTAATTAAGTAAACCACCTTTCAAGTATTAGTCTTAGACTCCAATTGGTCAATTAACTTTGAATTAGTTAGTGTTAGTGATTTAGGATCGACCACATAGCCAGAATCAAGTCCATTTGGATTAATCTATCTCAAACATATGGACATGAATGAACTCAATCAACTACAACTATTATTTTGATTTAGAGCACTCTTGACCTGATCCTAAGCAATTCTTGATTTGGTTTAGTCCATTATGTATTAATTGATAACCCTTTTATAATCTTATTACGGACCGAATTCGATTTATCCTTAACCATTTCATCATGCATAAACATAAAAATTCAGCTCCTAAATTTGAGTTTCAGATCTAAATTATGTATGATTTAGCATGAAAATTTAGATCTAAATAACTTTACACATCTCATATATGAATTTAAATTCAGATTTAAATTTGGTTGAGACCCGACCTTCTCTTCGTTTGTTTCGAGCTTTTTATACGCTCAGAGGCATCCATATGCTGAGGATTGGTGGTATTTAACTGCCCCAAAAGGTGTGAAGCCTTTGATTAAGGATGCTCCATCCACTATTAAGGGTGGAAGGAGTGATTTCTTTCATTTCTTCTTCTGTTGGAGATTGGGTTTGCCGAGCTAGGGTCGGCTGGATGTCTCCATCTTGGAAGATCCTGACTTGAGCACTGAAAAGGAATATTTTAAAGTCCTTAAGGACTTTAAAGTCCCTTGCTTGAAGCAGCTCTTATTTGAAGATGCCCTTTGCAGTATGGGGCTTAGCCATCCTATTAGGGGTGAGTTAGGGTTTTTTGCCTCGCCCTTTATTATTTTGTATGTTTTCCTTTGTCCTGATTGGATGATGCTATTATAGTTTCCCTTACTATTGTGCACAATGATGTACAGTGTGTTCTGATAGACAATAGAAGCTCTGCAGACATCTTGTTTTATGATGCTTTTGTCAGGATGAATTTTTTAAAGAATTGTCTGCAGAAAACAAGTTCTCCATTGATAGGGTTCTCGGGAGATGTCTCTATGGAAGGTACAATTACCCTACCTATGATAGTAGGCCAAGCCCTAAGGTAAGCGACTGTGATGCTGAACTTCTTGGTGGTAAAACTTCCCTCGGCATATAATGTCATCCTGGGTAGAACAGGCTTGAATGCTCTTTGTGCCATGTATCTACCTACCATCTGTTGATGAAATTCTCCATCGATCGAGTGGGTGAAGTTTGAGGTGACCGAGCTATGGCCAGGAAGTGCTATGTGGCCACCTTAAAAGGCAAGAAGCTCCAAGAAGCATTACCATTGACAACATTGATTTTAGAGATGAGTAGGTTGGGCAGCGGGATCTCCCAATGGAAGAGCTTCTCTTGTTCCCTCTGGATGACTGCAATCCAACCCGAAAGGTCCAGATCAGGTCTCAATTGGAAGAGGCCTCGAGTGATGACTCGCCTTCCTAAGAGCCAATGTAGATGTTTTCGTGTGGACCGCCTCCGACATGCTCGGCATTGACCTAGAGGTGATGGTGCACCTGTTGCATGTCGATCCTTTGTACAAGCCGGCGAATGTGGTGCTTGTCAAGAACGCAAGTGGCGAATGGCAGTATATATAGATTTTATTGATTTAAATAAAGTTATCCAAAAGATAGCTTTTCTCTATCGTGATAGATTAGCTGGTCGATTCTACATCGGATATGAGTTGCTCAGCTTTAGTGGATGCTTTCTCTGGATATAATCAAATCTGGATAGCCTTGAAGGATGAGCAAAAGACATCATCATAGACTAAGAGCTTTATTTCTATAAAGTGATGCACTTCAGCTTAAAGAATGTGGGAGCCACCTACCGGCATCTCATCAACAAGGTCTTTAAAGACCAGATTAGCCACTGTTAAGGTATACGTTGACAACATGTTGGCAGGTAGAGCATCATGTGGTGCACCTTCCGAACCTTGAGGAACTACCGAATAAGGCTCAACCCATTCAAGTGTGCTTTTGGCGTATCTTTTAGGAAGTTATTGGGTTTCATGGTCTCCCACTATAGAATTGAAGCCAATCTAGAAAAGCTTCGGGCAGTCTTGGAGATGTTGCCTCACAGGACCTAAAAGGAAGTGCAATGCCTAGAGGGGTGGATAGCCATACTAAGCAAAGACATTTGCTCGATGATCCTTGTTATAGATAGATATTGCAACCTCTGGTCAAAAAATAGAAAGTTCGAAACAATTGGGACTTTTTCGGACATTGGATGCAATCCCTATGATATGGGCTAAAAATCAAAGGATGAACGCTCAAGGTTAAAACAACACCAATTGCCTGCTAGAAGACATTGGCTCCAAAACAAAAGCACGCACATAGTATGGAGCAGGCAAGGGGTTCCTCGTAATCAATGTGAAATGCTAACTTGCAAATGCATTACTGAACAATGCTCCTTTCAACTATGGGGAGATTACCAGGATGTGACACTACTGTAGCCAACTGGGTAGGATAATCGCCATATCAGATCATTGATAGGGGTAGATTGGACTAGACAACTCACTGCTGCTCCACGAATTTTTGAATAAGCCATCTTCCTATCAAGGTTAAGGAGTCAACTGAGCATCTCAGTGATGGGATTGAATACTCGATTGAATCAGAGTTCATGCTGCCTACCTTGGAAAAATAAGGTTCCTAAAGGATACATTTTTGCTCCTAGGATTGAAGAGATTATACGAAAGACTATCAAGGCTTCCTAATTATCTACACTACCTATGCTAAATACTAAAATAGTGTCTACTGACTCTATCCGGAATTAGATTGAATAGAATAGGCTGATGGATGGAAATCAATTTAGAAGTTGTGGAAAGCATGGAAGATACTTTGTATCCAGACTCATGAGAGGCTTTGAGTACTCAACATTCAATCAACATGGTTGGGCGGCTCTTATTTATAGAGTAAAAGGAAAAGTTGAAAAAAAATTCGTGTAGGGGATTGCAAAAAAAGAATGTATGTAAAAAGTGCCTATTCTTCTTTAGAGCCTTAAG
This sequence comes from Areca catechu, assembly GCA_021397845.1. Classification (NCBI taxonomy): domain Eukaryota; kingdom Viridiplantae; phylum Streptophyta; class Magnoliopsida; order Arecales; family Arecaceae; genus Areca; species Areca catechu. The sequence goes on from CM038038.1 coordinate 44,096,146, forward strand.
ATAGATCAAGGTCATTTGCTGGACGAAGGAGTGCTAGATCGCCTTCGAGGAGCTTCGCACATATCTCGCTTCCGCTCTGCTTCTGACCAAGCCGGTGGAAGGAGAAATGTTGCATCTGTATCTGGCCATATCCCTGATTGTAGTAAGCTCGATTCTTATTTGGGAGGAAGAAAATGTGTAGAAGCCAGTGTACTTTACTAGCAGATTGCTGAAGGATGCGGAGATCGCTATCCGAGGGTGGAAAAAGTCACCTACGCTTTCTTAATCTTGTCTAGGTAGCTCTGTCCTTCTAGGCATATTCCCTCATTTTCTTGATTGACCAACCCTTGAGGTTGATCCTCCAAGAGATGGACACTTTTGAGAGGATTGTCAATTGGGCGGTGGAGCTCAAGGAGTTCAACATCCACTATCGCTTGGGACCCTCTGTCAAAGCTCAGGCATTTGCTGACTTTCTTATGGAGTGCTTGCTCCCTGAACAAGTCGAAAGAAAGATGGAAGTAGAAGCAGTAGCTCCCATCCTGGTGCGCGATATTTGGATGCTGCATGTCAACAGGGCGTCCAGTGCAAGAGGCTGAGCAGGGATGATCCTTGCCAGTCCAACTGACATTGTTATTGAGCAAGCCCTCTATTTTGGCTTTAAGACTTCGAACATCGAGGTCGAGTACGAAGCACTTCTGGTGGGCTAAGATTGGCTCGTGGCTTGGGGTACAATACCTCAAAGCCTTTAGTGACTCCTAACTAGTCGTAGGCTAGGTTCGTCGGGGGAGGATGAAGCTAAGGCTTTGACCATGGAAAAGTACCTAGAGAAGGTAAAGAATTAATCCCTCTTTTTTGAAAACGTATAGATATCCAGGACAGAGAACTCTCGAGCTAACCTCTTATCGAGACCGGTGACCTGGAGTATTTAGAGATCCATAAAGGAGCATACATGGAGAATTTGGAGAACCTAGCATCGAGGGCAAGCTAGCCTCCATGATGCAGGTGGACCATGAGCTATGTTGGATGGACCTGTTGATATAGTACCTAAGGGATGAACAACTGTCCAAGGATCAAGCCGAAGCTTTCTGGATCAAGTCACTCGGTCAGTATGTGATGATCGAGGGAAAGCTGTATAGGCGATCGTACTCAATGCCGCTCCTATGCTGCCTTGACCTGTGGAAACTGATTATGCTTTGCACGAGGTTCCTGAAGGTATCTGTGGGGTTACCTTGGAGGATGGGCCCTCGCATACAAGATCCTTCGACAAGGATATTGCTAGCCCAACATCCATGAATACTATCAAGTTCATGCGACACTACGACCGTTGACAATGCCATGCTAACATTTAGCATTAACCGTCGGCACCTCACACCAATCGGCTCTCCCTGGCTCTATGCTTAGTAGGGGATCGACATCCTGGACCCATTCCCATCGGCCTTCGAGCAAAGTTCCTCATCGTGGCCATCGACTATTTTACCAAATGGGTGGAAGCAGAATCCGTGGCCCGGATTATTGAGAAGGCCATAGTTTTATCTAGAAATCCATTGTCTATTGGTTTGGCTTGCCTTGGATAATTATCACTAAGAATGATCAGTAATTTGACAATGCATCCTTCGATAAATTCTATGAGAATCTATAAATCATCCACTGGTATACCTCTGTCGTGCACTCACAAACAAATGGAGAAGCAGAGGTAAAAAATCACACCATCCTGCTCGATTTGAAGACTCACCTCGACAAGGCCAAGGGGCTCTGGGTAAATGAACTACACAGTGTGCTTTGTATTGAATTATGGTTGTACAGTAAAAAATGGGATTTTAAAATTTTTTTAACATTGAAACCTTAGTCAACCAAAATCTTAGATCCAAGAATCCTTAACTATATCAATTAATAAAGACAATACATAAAGGATTTAAAGGAATATCTATAATGCTAGTTCCTATTATTTTCATAGGTACACAGGTACATGCCCTCCATAGATGATCCACATAGGAATCGGATCAAGGAAGCACTCCTTAATTTGCTTGTTTAGTATCTCCTCTTGGCAGCCTTTCTTCTCTTGATAGCCTTTCTCCCTCATTAGGACCTATACCTTATTGAAGGGTACCTTTAGACCTCAGTAAATCCTCTCTTAGAATCCTATTATCCTTCTTAATTTTCTTTCTAAGCCATTGTTTTAAAATGGACTTGTCTTAATCTAGAAGACTTGTCTTGACAAGGGAAGGAAAGGAATTGATTAGACAAATTTGGATGCCTCGGTGTTTATCTCCGATACCTATTTATAGGTAGAGGGGAGGCACCAAATATATCCATTCCCCACCACTTATTTGATATACAACATATCAAATAAGATCCTTCAAGCAGGAGTCTGATGGGAAGGATCTGCGATGAAACACCGTATCGATACGGCATTTCACAATCTTTTGCCCCAAGAGATCTATTTCTCGCATCTCTTGAAATAAACCAGATTATTTGGCACTAAATCAAGAGGCGTTGATCTGGTCAAGAGTCCCAAGAGGTATGTCAGAAGAAAGGCTTATTAGAAAATAGGTGATTTATTATCAGGACTCTTGGTCCCTTGTGTGCCATATTAATTCATGCGACATCCCTTCACACCCACATGGATTAACGCCAACATTTTATCCATTTGACCTGACAATCCTATCCAATTATGGCATGGAATAGAGAGAGGAGGGGCTGAACCTTATCCCAAAAAGGTAATTTATCTGCAGGAGTCTTGGTCCTGCACGCTAATTATGTGCGCCCGCTACTTTGGCGCTACAAGAGTCCCAAGCCCTTGGGACTCTTGCAAAATGGTGTGGATAAGGGCTTTTAGAATCCAATAAAAGCTAAAAACTTTAGGCTTAATCCAATCTAAGTCCTATCTAAATTGGCTAATCCAAATAGCAAGCAAACTAACCCAATCTAGTTAGGTTAGAAGTTAGGCTAGCCACATATGCTAGTATATTAATTAGCTATCCCATTAGGATCCCATGATCTTAATAAAATATAATTGACTTAATCAATTCCTTAGCATGTGTGACCCTTTGGGCTCCACATCTAGTCAATAGTAGGTTTAGGTTTATGTTGATTTAATTCGATTAGAATTTGAATAATCAAATTAGGTCAAAATTTAGCTAACCCTAATTGTCCATTTAGACCATTTTTCAAGTTGACTAATGAATTAATCATTTTAATTCATGAAAACCTACAAGATATGATTGATATCTAGCAACATGTCATGCCTACTCGAAAGATAAGGAATTAGGTTGAAATTATCAAAATACCCTTCAGTGATAAGTTACCATGCAATTCAACTCTTTAATCATCTTTTATCCTGAATAAGTGATGGGTATGGAAATTTGTCAAACACTAACACTTTATTTATTCAAATCTCGATTCAATATGAAGACTTGATCGATGAAAGATTGGAACCCATTTCTAATTTCATCCTGCTTTAATCAAAGACTCGAGTCATCATGTAACGAGATGTATAGGATAAGTTCTTTTCTTACCAAGAGTGATTGATTCCTTGTTGATCCACTCACACTTATATGCAATCCTTCATATCCATGAACATCCCGTACATGACTTGTACAAGGTTCTATGGTGATCTCAGATCTAAGGATCACTTGCATAACTACTTAGAGAATCATCTTTTGACAAATAAGACTCTAAAAGATGTTTTCATGAGGATCAATTCAGTGGACTCATTCCTAGAGGATGTATTAATATCCCTATATAAGTGGTCATTAGACCAGCCACCCTCTCTATTGAGTATACATAGGATGTGCCAATCTTTACCAATACATCGATCCTCGATTCGATGATTCTATGACTGGAAATATTTTAGATTATGATTTATAGAAATTTAGGTCTCACTATTATGAACTACATCATAATCTTAAATCCATTGTCCTAATTTATGGAGTTCATCATTATCTTAAGAAAAATAGTCTAAGATAGTATATAATGAATCAAAAATACTTCTTTATTAATAATTATCATACATGAATTAGAAGATAATTACAGAAAAGCCTCTATCACATAAGATATGTGATTAGCTTGCAAGATATTATTTTTTCAATCTCACTTGCAATAAAGCCAATCATCCTTGTATTTAATTCGTATACAATCTAAATGGCGATCAAATTGCTATTGAGGGCCTTAGTGAATAGGTTTGCTATGTTGTTCTTTATATCTACTCATTTTATGACCATATTTTGTATTTCAATGATTTCACGAACGAGATGGAAGTGTCTTAGAATATGCTTGGACTTTTAATGTGACCTTGATCCTTGGCTTGTGCAACAGCTCTAATGCTATCACAATAAAGTGGCACCGGCTGTATTGTAGGAACTACAATCAATTTCAAGATGAATTTCTTTATACAGACAGCTTTCTTAGTGGCTTCACTAGCAATGTATTCTTAGTGACCGAGTTAGCTACAGTTTGCTGCTTGGTATTTTTCTAACTCACTGCACTACCATATAAAGTAAATATATTTCTTGATATGAATTTACTATTATTTGGATCTGATTTAAAATTAGGGTCAGTATGGCCTTTTAGTTTCAAATCTAATCCTCCATATATAAGAAAAACATCTTTAGTTCTTTTTTAGGTACATAAGTATGTTTTTCATAGCTTTCCAATGAACCTTCCCTGGATGAGTAAGCAACAACAAGCCTGGTACATAACATGACATATGATTCATCCTATAGCTGAAGCATAAGGAATCTTACTCATCTCTCTTTAGGTGTCTTAGGAGATATCCTCTTAAAGAGATATATGCCTTGACTTATGGGCAAGTAACCTCTTTTGCTATTCTCCATGTTGAATCTTTTCAATACTAAGTCAATGTACCTGGATTGGAATAATTCAAGTATCTTTTTAGATCTGTCTCTATAAATCTTTATATCTAGTATATAGGATGCTTCTTCTAAATCCTTCATGGAAACTTTTTAGATAGCAAGTTTTGACTGATTGTAACATTGAGATATCATTCTCAATGATAATTATGTCATCAATATACAAAATTAGAAGACAATAGCACCCCTACTTGTCTTTTTATATACATATGGTTCACCACATTTTTTATAAAACCAAATTTCCTAGTTTCATCAAAGCAATTTTGTGGCTCAAAACTTGTTTTAATCCATAAATGGATTTCTTAAGCTTGCATACTTGGTTTGGTCTCTCACTTGGGACAAACCCTTCTGGCTCTGACATATAGACTTTTTCCTTTAGAAATTTATTGAGGAAGGTAGTCTTTGCATCCATTTGCCAGAATTCATAATCGTAGTATGCAGCTATAGTAAGCAAAATTTTTAAGGACTTGAGCATAGCTACTGGCGAAAATATTTCATCATAGTCAATTTCATGTCTGTCTGAAACCTTTTGCCACTAGCCTAGTCTTGTAAGTTTCTACTTGGCCATCTACTCCAATCTTCTTCTTGAAGATCCATTTGTATCTTATTGGATTTATTCCCTTAGGTGGATCGACAAAGGTCCAAACTTGGTTGGAATACATGGAGTCCATTTCCAATTTCTTGGCTTCAAGCTATTTGTCAAAGTTTACTTTTGATAGCTTCCGTATAGGTCACAGGATCATCCTGAATAATATTAGCTTTATTGTCATTTCTAATAATAAAGCCATATCTGAGAGGTGTACCTTGTTCTCTCTTTTGACCTTTGGAGAGGTGTGTTGTGGTTTACCTGATTAACAGGTACTTGTGGCCGAGGAGTTTCTTATTGAATGTCTATAGGAGTAGGTTGTAGGTTTTGAACTTCGTTAAGTTCAAGTATCCTCCCACTATCTCGGATTAATTCCTTCTCCAAGAGAGTGGCATGCCAACTGACAAAGACCTTTTGTTTAGTAGGATGATAAATGAGATGTCCAATACTTTCTTGAGGATAACCTATGAACCTATATTTATCAATCCTAGCACTTAATTTATGTCCAAAATATTTCTGACATAAGCATGATAATCTCAAATCTTAAAATATTTGAGACTTGGCCTTTTCTTTTCCATAATTTATATGGAGTGCTATTGACTGATTTTGATGGAATCTTGTTAAGGATATAGTAGCAGTCTCTAAGGCATAATCGCAGAAGGAAACAGGAAGATTTATTAAGCTCATCATGGATCCTATCATGTCTAATAAACTACAATTCTTCCTTTTTGCTATACCATTTAATTATGATATATATGGAGGTGTCCATTCTGAGAGAATGTCTTTATATTGAAGATAATTGAGAAATTCATTGGATAAGTATTCTTCTCGACCAGATCGAAGGATTTTAATACTTTTTCTAGTTTGTTTCTTAACCATACTTTGATACGTTTTAAATTTATCAAAAGTTTCTAATTTGTGTTTCATTAAATACACATGTCCAAACCTTGATAAGTTATCAATAAAGGTCCTCTAGCTTGAGTTGATATAGGTCCACATATATATGTATATAAATCTAATAACTTAGCTGCCTATCTCCATATCCAGTGAATGGAGACTTGGTCATTTTTTCTATGAAACAAGATTCAAGTTTCTAATGATACATAATCATAAGGATAAAAAAATTATATTTATATAACTTGTTCATCCTAGACTCACTAATATGATCGATTTGGCAATGTTAGAGAAAAGTGATATTAATACCTTCTATCTTATTTTCAAGAAGTAATATTTCATCATTGACTAAAAGAACTAAAAGATCATTATTAAATTAATCATTTCTAAATGACTCATTAGAATGATAAATGGATCAACCATTGCTCTTTACATTAATTTCAAAACTTTGTTGTAATAACAAGGGTTCAAAATAATATTTCTAATGATATTCGGCATATAGTAACAATTTTAATTCTAAAATCTTGTTTGAAGGTAATAACAATAGATAGGTGCCCATCCACTTTAATGACTTCACTACTCGTGCCACAAAGCTCGAAGTCACCCTTCAAACTCTTGATTCTTTATAGTCCCTACAATGACTTGCATATATGAGACCCATAAGTGGTATCCAATATCCATGAATTAGAAGTTGAAGCACTCAATGATAAGTTTGTATCATATACAAACCTTTTGATGCTCCATCAGCATCAAGCTTCAAACTTGCAAGATAACTCTTGCAATTCTTCTAGTGTCCCTATTTCTTGCAGTGAAAACAAGTTCCATTAGCAAAGGGCTTTTGTCTTCTTCCTCTTCTGGATACTTAGAGTTCCACTTTCTCTTCGAATCCTTTTTCATTGCCATTTTTTTCTTCCGTCAATTAGAAAAAGATGAGCCTTATCTTCCTTAAAATGGCTCTTGACCGTCTTAAGCTTGTTAAGCAGTCAGACAATGAAATGTTCAATTTGTTCATATGATAGTTAATGAAAAACTGAGAGAAGGAATTTGAGTGATTGCAGGACCAAGTCATGACTGAGCTCTCCATCCACATATTTTAATTGACCTAATCAAGTGATTAAGTCAATTATTTTTAACACATGGGCTTGTACGGACAGCCCTCACTCATTTTTGCTTGGAACAACTACTTTGATATTTCGTATCGAGCAGTCCTACTTGGCTCTTCATACAGCTCCTTGAGATTGAGTAGTATGGATTGAGATTCCATATCTTCATATTGCCTCTGCAATTCATTGCTTATGGAGGCCAACATGATGTATTTGATAGTTGGACTCTCATTTTGACATTTTATATGTGACCTTTTCCTCCGTAGCATCCTCTCTAATCGGTTCTGGATCAAGAGAGTCGAGGATATAGGAGACTTTCTCTTGTGTCAAGACAATCCTTAGATTCCTCAACCAATCTATATTATTGAACCGGTCAATTTATTGGCATTTAAAATGTTCTGTAGTGATAAAGTAGAAGCCATTAAATTAAATCTACATAAAAATAAAGAACGTATGAGCATACCACTCAAGATGATATATATATAATTAGATGAGGACTTATAAATCTAATTATCTCCCATTATTTTATCACGAATACTATAGCTCTTACCTATGGTATGCGAGAACCCCTATCGGGATTTTTTTAGTGGGGTTGAGATCCCAATTGCTTACAAATGCCTTGTGTTACATAACAAACATTCATGAGTTCAAGGATAGGAAATACCTTTTCCAATATAATCCATGCAATTCTCAACATAACTACTACCTCTAAGACACCTATAGCCTTATGTTATACAACAAACTATAATGTCTTAGTTTAGTCAAACCATCCATTTCCATATAGTCATGTTTGAATAATGATGCCCTTGTGTTATGCAACAAAGCAACATTATCAACTATGTTATAAAGCATTAAACGCACCAAGATAATTTTTACATCAATCCCTAGAATAGGCAACCTTATTTCAGAATGATGACTAAATAATCTAAATATATCTGTATATCGATTAGGATTTAAGTGAAATATCTAATCAAGGGCATTCAAAAGCAATATATGTTACAACTATCATGCTAGATATTTAGCATGATATATCCAACAATAAATTGACCATTAATTGAATCAATCAAGGTTGCCACTTTGATTATTGGGTACGGTTGCATAGCGAAAGTCAGATTCTAAATTATTTCAACATTGAAATCCTAGTCAACCAAAACCCTAGGTCCAGGAACCCTTGAGTATATTATTAATAAGGGCAATACATAAAGGATTCAGAGGAATACTTATAATATTATATCCTATTATTTCCACAGGCATACAAGTGCATGCCCTCTAAAGGGGGTTCACACAAACTGGATCAAGGAAGCACTTCTTAATATGCTTGCTTAGTATCTCCTCCCGGTAGCCTTTCTTCTCTCGGCAGCCTTTTTCCTCACTAGAACTTATACCCTATTGAGGGGTATCTTTAGACCCCTTTAAATTTTCTCTTAGAATCTATTGTCCTTCCTAATTCTCTTCCTAAGCCCTTGTCTTAAAATGGCGGATTTGTCTTAATCTAGAAAACTTGTCCTAATAAGGGAAGGAATGGAATTGATTAGACAATGTTGGATGCCTCAGTGTTTATCTCCTATACCCATTTTTAGGTAGAGAAGAGGCACCAAATACATCCATTCCCAATCACTTATCTAATATACAACACATATCAGATAAGACCCTTCAAACAGGAGTTTGGTGGGAAGGATCTGCGATGAAACATCATGTCGATATGGCGTTTCACAACCTTTTGTGCTAAGAGATGTATTTCTCACATCTCTTCAAATAGACCATATTATTTTGGCACTAAATCAAGAGGCGTTGATTTGGTCAAGAGTCCCAAGAGGTGTGTCAGAAGAAGGCTTATCAGAAAATAGGTGATTTATTATTAGGACTCTTGGTCCTTGTGCGCCATATTAATTCATGCGACACATCCCTTCATGCCCGCATGGATTAATGCCAACATTTTATCCATTTGACCGGTCAATCCTATCCAATTATGGCATGGAATAGAGAGAGGAGGGGCTGAACCTTATCCCAAAAAGGTGATTTATCTACAGGATTCTTGGTCCTTCTGCATGCTAATTATATGTGCCCACTACTTTGGCACATACAAGAGTCTCAAGCCCTTGGGACTCTTGCAAAATGGCATGGATAAGAGCTTTTAGAGTCCAATAAAAGCTGAAAACTTTAGACTTAATCCAATTTAAGTCCTACATAAATTGGCTAACCCAAATAGCAAGCAAACTAATCCAATCTATTTAGGTTAGGAGTTAAGCTAGCCAACATATGCTAGTATGTTAATTCGCTAGCAAATTAGGATCCTATAATCTTAATAAAAATATAATTGACTTCTTTGACCAATTTCATGCTAAATTCTTCTCTTATTTTGAGAATTCTTTTGACAAGTAAGACTCCATAAGCTAGCCAATAGATGCTAAATTCTTCTCTTTGAGAATTATCTTTTGACAAGACTTCATAAGATATTGTCATGGCGATCAATTCAGTGGATTCATTTCCAGATGAGCACCCACATGCTAAATTCTTCTCTTTGAGAATTATCTTTTGACAAGACTTCATAAGATATTGTCATGGCGATCAATTCAGTGGACCCATTTCCAGATGAGCACCCACATCCTTGTATTAGTGTCCCTACTTAAGTGGTCGTGAGATCAACCACCCTCTTTATCAAGCATACATAGGATGTGCCAGTCTTTACCATAAACATCGATCTCCGACTCGATGATCCTGTGATTGGAAATATTTTAGATTAGAATTTATAGGAATTTAGGTCTCACTGTTATGAACTATATCATAATCATAAATCCATTGCCGTATTCTATGGGGTTCATAATCTTAAGAAAAATAGTTTAAGACAGCATATGTTGAATAAAAATCTCTTTATTAATGTCATACATGAGTTGGAAAATAATTACAGAAAGCCTCTATCACATAACATATGTGATTGGCTTACATGGCACTATTCTTTTACTTTGGACTTATCGGATGACATGCCGACTTTCGATTAGGGAGACTCCATTCAAGCTTGTCTATGGAACCAAAGCAGTCATCCCTCTAGAGTTATGCTTGTCCTTATATAGGTCCAATCCTATGACGAGCACCGAAATACTCAAGATCTCAAAGTGAACCTCAACCTCCTTGAAGAAGTCCAAGAGAAGGCTCAGATCAGAATAGTGACCCACCAATGATGAGCAGCTCGCTACTTTAATTCTAAAGTCAAGGAGTTTCTCTTAGGAGACTTGGTGCTCAGGAATGCCATGGTCAGCCAGCTGACCGAGCAGGGAAAACTCGTCCAATTAGAAAGGACCTTACTGCATTGCCGTTGCTATACATTTCGGCACCTATCGTCTGGAATAGTTAGATGGGATGCCATCCCACGCACCTGGAATTTTGATAATCTTCAACTTTATTATCAATAAAGTTTGTCTTCCAGTTCACGAGTTGTCTCCATCTGTGAAGCCTTTCTTTCACTCTTGTGCAAAGTAGCCACCTAACTCTTGGCTCATGGAAACGAAGGTGCACCCGAAAGTCTTGGGTGAGCTTGGCGCCCCAGGTAGGGCTCAATAGCTCATAAGCCCAGTGATGGACATCATCCATCATAGATCCTAATGCACACCCAGTATTTTCTTGACCAGAATATGCATTTATCGTTTTATTTTATTTTATCTAGGTATATGGGTATTGGGCATATTATTTTATTTTATTATTCTTGTATCCAGTTCATGCACGGGTCTCATAGCATGAACACTGGATTAGTTTGGAGTCTATTTTAGATTAGGTTAATTATTTTAGATTCATTCGAGTCTTAGAATTTTATTTTATTTGGTCTCCAATCTGTTGGAGAGTCATAGAGTTTCGGTCTCCAATTTGTGGACTAAGGCCTATATAAAGAGTTCTATGTATTAGTTAAAGCATCGATAAGAATTGAATAAACAAAATTTTGGTTCCCGGCTCCCTCTCTTCTCCTTTCTCCTCTTACCTCTCTCTCTCTCCTCTTCCCCATCTCTTTTCTGTTAATCTTTTTCTTCCCTCCCACTATTTAAGAATCAAGCTCCCGAACAATCTCGACTGTCGCCAACTCGTTCCACCTATGACCAGGCTCACCCAATCACTGCAGCAAGTTCATTGCTTCCTCTACTCAACTCCCGACCATCGATTGATTCCTCTCCTATCGTTTGAGACATTGACTCTGCCTTCTCCCTCTGATTCGAGGAAAAAAAATCCATGGCAGTCAGGCCCCATCCATCGTCGCCAACCACCGGAACCAAGCCTTTTGCTCCCGTGCCACCGCTTGTCGGCTGTGCCATCCCTTCTTCGGTGATAGTTCCATAATCGTCGATGAAATCCCATCCAATCTTCCCTTCGAAGATCTGCTCCCTTGTTCAGCATGCTCGTCAAAGCACTAAAACCTCCCTTTTCACGGTCATGAAAGTAGGGAGGGATATCGCATGCCTTTCAAAGCAAAGTTGGTTTGCCTTGTTGACTTCAGGCTAAAGCTAGAAAACAAAAGAGAAGGAAAGAAAAGTGAAAAAAATGGGTTTTAAAATTATCATTTTAGTCTTCACTGCCATTGGATTTCTGAGCATCCTGATCATAGTGCATGATCGAAGAGTCCGCACATTTTTCAGAGCAAATCCAAAAACTGCATCGACTTATAATTTTGGATTTATTGGACCAGATCTAAAATTATTCTGATCTGGAAATCCTGACTAAATTATTGTTTTTTAGTATTCCAGGTCCAAGGACTTTACCGGACTTGCCATCTAGCTAGGATAGTAACCCGACTTGGTCAACATCCCCTCTTCAAGTTTTGATTACGATCAAGTTTGTGAGCACCTTTTTCATTTAAATAAATTTAATTGATATTTGTAGAGAGCTTTTCCTTTAATTTTATTAGATTTATATATTAATTGCTTGTGCTTAGTCTAAATTTACAGGTAGTTTCTCAATTATCCATGATCCTATTTTTTAAAGATCTAGGACTTTTATTATTGCTTGTAGTTATTTTTTAAAAAAATATGATTGTAGCTTAATTCCTTTCATATTCATAAAAAATAACTATTTTGATTTATAGTTTCAGTTTGCTGATAACTAAAAAAAATAAATAAAAAATAAAAAAAATATCTACATTAGTCTTATCTTTGCAGCCCTAGATAAAGCCCGTCTTGCATCACCTGGTCGAGTAGTCAAATACTTAGGCTGGGTTCTGACATCCATAATCCCTGGCTAAGTAATTAATCTTCTAGGTACCAAGTCCTAGGTGAGCTTAGCACCCTAGGCTAGGGCTTAATAGTCTCTAAGCCTTAGTCAAGTAGTCAGATGCCCAGGCTGGGTTTCGATATTTGTAACTCCTAGCTAAGCAGTCAGTCTCCTAGGCACCAAGCTCTGGGTTAGCTCAGTGCCCCAGGCAAGGGTTCAATAGTCCTCAAAATCTTGGAAAGTGATCAAGCAATTAGACTCCCAAGCATGACATGCCATCTTAAAGTCCTGGAAAGGGATCAAGTGATCAAACTCCCAGGCACAGTAATTCGCCATCTCAAAGTCCTGGTTAAGCAATCAGGCTTGCAGGTCAGGCTTCCACGCCCATAATCTCTGGTTAAGCGATTAGACTCCTAGAAAAAAATTGGGCGAGCTTTATGCCCCAGGTGAGGTAACCTCTCTGGCATTCTACTAGTTGCCGGGCAAAGGAAAGCCCTTACTCGAGGGACCCTCCTTTCCCATGCATGGTACACCTTGGAATGGTACATGAAGGTCAAAGTGTTATGTTCGGTCCATCTCCAGGGCCCTGCATGCACGTGGTAAGGGGGAATGACCCTCGGCCATCAACCAACCTTGTCCCTTTATTCAAAAGTTCTAGGTGAGCTTTGCATCCTAGGCGGGGTTGATGAACCTTTATTCTTGTCCTGGATGATCTTCACGCCTTAGGTAGGGTTGGCAAACCCTTTATTTTGAAGTTCTAGGTGAACTTTGCGTCCTAGATGGGGTTGATGAACCCTCTATTCTAAAGTCCTAGGTGAGATTCACATCTTAGGCGGGATTGATGGGCTCCTTATTCTGAAGTCCTAGGTGAGCTCGTGCCAAACCTATCTCGAAAAGTCCTAGGTGAACCTTTTTTCTAGGTAAGGTTGTTGCACCCTCTAAGTTATATGAGAGCTGCATACCTATGAGTTTAGAATTATTGGGCACTCTTTTCAAGGCTAATGTCCCCTCGAAAGGCAGCGCATTTATGCTTCCTGCGCCCAGCCAAAGCAATGTTATAAGTACACCTCAGATAGCCGCGCTCGATCAAAGTTTCCTCTAGGGATCGAGCCTACATTAAGTGGTGTGCCATGCCACGTGCCCTGTGATTGGAGGTCAAGCCAGATCTCGCCTCCCTTGGAAGGTGATCAGATGTCGAGAGCCCAGAAGCATCTCAAGATTTGCATAAGGGCATTCTCTAGGCAATAATGCACCAAGTACACAAAGTATGGTAGGAAAACAAACAAAGCATTGTAGAGAGGCAAAACTAAAGGAGAAGCAAAAGATACTTCTTTATTCTTTGGAAGATATATATATAGCCAAAGTTAAGCACTTCCATAAGCCTTTCTCTTCTAGCCCTCATAATTTTCACCATCTTCTCCACAGGAGAGTTTACTGGAGCAAGGGGGCCAATTGCTGGTCCGATCTTTGGATAGCAGGTGCGGGGTATTGTCTCACAACATCCAAAGCCCTAATCGAAGATCTCGACGGACATTGCCATCCCCTGAGGTAATGGATATTGGTAACCCATCTTCGAGCTGATGGAAAAAGACTCGGATCGCCTTTCTGGCATGGCTTCCGAATGGTCAACTTTGTGCAACTGCTCGAATAGCTTTGCTCGTGTTCCAGCCAAACATCACGTAGCCTTGACTCTCTCCAGAAAGATAAAACTCTAGAGAAGGTCTATCTTTAGTAACAGGTTCGTGTGGTCTCGGTTTGACCACCCATTCCTTCGCAAGCCTTCACTTCTCCCAGATGCCTAGCTTGTAACAGGGCAGATTACTTTACCCTCTTCCACATCGGCTTCATCGGCAGCACCGGGCAATGCGCTCTACCCACAGGGCATTCCTCCATCCTTGCCAACTAGGGATGACAACAAAACCTAAACCCATGGAAACCCGACTCGGCCTGGTCAGGAACGGCCAGGCCACCATAGAAGTGATGAAGAAGAACCGTTTTCTAGTGGTACACCTTGGCCGGTTCCTTTGAAAACTGGTACCTCTTTCGTGGGGAGGCATACCACCAGCCATTCGAACAGTACTTCAATTGGAATAAGGCTTTGAAGACCCGTGCATGGAGCATCTCCTCGCATTGCACAATTTGACCAAAGAACCCATGATTAGCCGCTAGGTATTGGGAACTAGCTGTGTGGGGCATACTTGATACTACCTAAGTAATTCGGTAACAACAATAAGAAGTAGAAACCTCAACCCAGCCTTAAGCATATCTTCATGCAATACCACTTGGGTCATTGATTCCATGGTCATCCTTTCAGAAGGGCCCAGCAACTCGAGCCTGACCGACATAGGGATGGTGTACTTATGGATTCTCATCAAGTCCCCATCTAGGATGAGAACTTGATCGCCTCGGGAGTATCTTCCATCACCATTGACTCTGTCGCAGAACCCCTAAAAGCACCAAGGCAAAACAGAAGAACAATAAAGGAAGAGAACCCATCGCTTTCGTTGTAGCACTCCCCGTAGTGGCAGCAAGCCTTCTTGGTGATGAAGACTCTGGACTCTCTCATAGCAGATGGAGATTGGCGAATCTGGAAGGACAACATCCCACTCCAATTTAAGGCTTCCAGTCGGCAATGCTAGTCTAGGCATCATAGAAGCTAGTGACGGTTTGCTGAGAGACATGCCTACACCCAATTGGGCATGCCGTTTCGCTTGAACAACCATTGCTTTGAGCAGAACCATCATCATCGCCCCAAATTGTCGCACATGCCTCATTAAATGTGGTGGATGCGCACGATTTGGTTGGACGCGATGCTTCAAACCTCGCTCGAGTCATGTGCTCCCCACTCCGCCAACATCTGTTGCCTTGCCCGGTATGGTGTGATCTGTGAAGCATCCACTAAATGCTTCATTTGATGGGGCCAGGGGTGAACCATCCAAGTAGCCAAATCTAGCAAGTGAAGATCTAGTGTCGAGCCCTGCAGTCTTCAACTTCTACTTTTGATACTCGAGACAAAGGAGATGCCTTGCCCTAGGAAGTGGGGGGCATCTGATGCATCAAAAAATGGTCATGCCTACGTGGATTTGCATGGCTCACCACCTCACCTACCAGATCTACTTCAAGCCACCTCACTTGCTAGCTCAGATCGAGGCCCTCCCACCTACTGGTTTAGCATAGCAAGCAAACTTCTCGGATCTCGACATGCGGCTCCAATCATCATGAAGGAATCCCGACGTGCCCTCTTCCTGCAGGGGATAGGCGACCTTGCACCATGGCTCCCTAGCACCGGCCACTCATTAATGCAGGCACTCCTATGGAAGCATGCTTGTCATATATACGAGCTCTGCACTATTTTCAGCCACCTTTCCAAGGGCATGCTCTCTACAACAATATGCCAACAACTATTCCCTACATGCGCAACGCTCCCATAGGTGACAGGTACTCTATATACCTCGTCTATAAATTTGTTCCCTGGATCATCTAAGTAAGTTCTTCTCTAGAGGCTTTGCCGAGAAGTCCCTTCTCTACAAGGGCTTTCCTTAGGGTAGTGTCCCTAAGATCCTGAGCCCCCTGGAAGACTCAACAGTTCTCTCAGAGTAATCTAAAAGTTCTATAGTGCTGTTTGGCTGAAGGCTAGGATTACCTTGCCTCGCCTAAGCATCACGTTGCCTTGCTTAAAGCCTCACCTTGCCTCTCCTACTTGATCAGTCTCCTGATCCTCGCTGACACCTACTTATGCCACCTTGCCTACATTCCACCATGATTGTCGCCACCTCTATTGCCTTGCCTATGCCCATCTCCACTACGTTGCCCACTTACACTCCTTGCCACCACTCACTGCTACACCATGCACCCAGAAGCTACAATTCTCTTTTTTTTATTGCTTCCACGAGAGACTTAGGTATCGGAGGGTCCACCATGGGGAACTACCCCTTCGTTACTGGATTTCCATGTGTCTTTCATTTTGTAGGTTTCGGAATGCTCGCGCTTGATAGAGGAAAGCTCAGAGCCGTTTGACTCAGCAATCATCTCCAGCCATGTCAGCAAGTCTCGAGTGGAACTGCAACACTCGGCATCGTTGTTCTTTAACAACCACCTGCACTTTCGCTCATGTTCTCACATTGTAGACTCGAGATATCTATCCAAAGAGACGATCAATGCATCAATCTTGATGGATCAATCACCATCATTATTTTGATCCAACTATCGGAAGCAATTTAGGAATTAAACTATAATGACACGTCTTAAATTCTCAACTCATGTGAATTGTACCATCAATCTCTTGGATGATTCAAGAACACATAATACAAGAATAGAAAAGAATGCCCATTTTATTAATATAAAAATAATTAAGTACAAAAGATGATCTAGAAAAGTATAATATGTCAACCATATTGGTTTTTAAGATATACATCTAACATATATATATGTATATGTATTTGTTTGTACATATATATAATTATTTTTTTTCTTTGACTATTTTTTCACTATGTTTAAAATATGTATGGACAAGATATGTGATAGATGCTATTTGGTGCCAAATGGGGCAATTACGCTTGACCATGTATCCCATGTCAGCCTAAGGAATGAGATAGTGGAGCAGGATTTTTTATGTCCGCTCCATCTCTCCTCAACCATGCTTCTTTTCTCCCTCTCCACCCATCACAATCTCCCTCATTAAGCCGCCAGTGGCCCTACCTCTTTCCTCTTGCTCTCTTCCCTCTTTGCCCCATCATTGCCTCATCATTACCTCCTTCAATGGACCCACCTCTTTCCATGCCTTGCCATGTCAGTTTCTTCCCCATCATCACCATCGGCCATGGTTGTCTATTTCCCATTGTGCGAATCTCATTTTTGATAAAACTCTCTAGGAGCTCAGTTCCATTGCTTCTTGCAATTACACTGAGAAAGCGAACTTTCCCATTGTGAGAAGTATCCTTGAGTTAATGTTGTTACAGGTTAGATGTAAAGAGCAATTTCCTCTAAATTACTGCACATTCTGTTTTCCTGCTAGATTACTCAAAAGTTGTTATGTCTTAAATAGTTTGATGAATGTTTATACCCTGCATCTAAAATTGCCATATTCCTGAGCATAGTGCTAGCAATTGGGTACTTATGTAATATTGCCCGTGGTGTGCATCTCTACAGCAGAAGTGGCTGTGATGGTTATCATGTTTTTCAAAGGCTTATTGAATCCTGGTAGCAGCCTCATCGTATCCCATGCAAGTTTCCTGCATGACTAGTATGTAACCTGATGCAATTTAAACTAAAATCAAAAGTAAAAGTTAAAATATTTTATATTTTTTATATAGTGTATATATAGTATTTTTTATTATTGAATTTGTGTCTATGCTAATATTCATCTTTCTCAATCTCTTCATTTAAACTGAAAATATGAATACTAAAAAATTTATTATAGTACTACTAAATTGAGTAGGTTCCAATAACAAAATATAAATCAAAATAATTAATAATATTTTACTTATAGAGAATATAAAAGAAATTGAAAGATTAATAATTTAGGTATGTGACCATATTGTGTCGACGATTTTTTAGGTGTTTCTTCTAAAAGCTTAGTATAAATCTGTTTTCCGGGAGTTGAAATAATAGATTGTTGTTGTTGAATCCGAGATGAAGTTCGGAACCAAAACTTTTTAGCAAATTATCAAATCAAGATTCATTTTTTAAAAATATGTTGGTGACTTTAAAATTCTATATGCTATTAGTGAAATTTGGTTAACCAAATATAATCTAAAATATGTAAGTGCTATCGAGGATGTTTTTGATAATAACTAGTAGACTAAATTTATCACATTTTGTATCCATTGCAGGATTAAATGTTAGAACACTAATAAGTTACTGAGCTAATTTTTTAAAAATTATAAAAATCACTATATCAGTTTTATATTCAATAGTATTATTTAATTTATACCTCAGCTTTTTAAAAAATATTCCATTTTAGTAAATAAAAGTGTTAAAAATTATATTGTAACTTTATCATGGTATAGGGGCTAATCATTTTATCATATTGATTGCACTAAAAGATATTATCATAAATATTTAGTGTAATCCTGCAACTATAAATGCTATATACTACCGATTGTAGGAAATATTAATTGATTTTAAACGTACCTTACAAGTAAATTTTATAACCTAAACATAATTAAATAATTTAGAATTTTATCCGCACCTAATGAAATATTATTGTGCATCTAAAATATTACCAATCCAATTCTAAAGCAATTTTAGTTGAACCAATAATACAACCAAATCCAATTCGAAAATGTAACAAACTTTATATTTTAATCTAGCCTTGGCCATAGATTTTTCGAGCTCAATGTTTAGTATAACACTAAACCAATTAGGCCCAACATGTCTTGAGTAGACTTAAGTTTGTAAACAAATTATTTATTATAAATATTAAATCCAAAACAATCAGCAAAATAATCTATAATTTTAAATTTATATTCTTAATATCAAATTTCTACCGAATATATATATATATATATATATATATTATATATATATATATATATATATATATATATATATATATACATATTGTAATTTCATACAACCAAAATTATTAACTTCATTTATGTCGATCTTTGGAAATATTTTGGACCATATATAATAAATTTAAACATTCTATACATTTTAATATAAGATCTTAAACTTCGTTTATGCTGATCTATGGATGTTTTTTGAATCACATATAATAAATTTAAATATTTCTACATGTTTCAATATAGGATCCTAAAGTCAATCTTTAAAAAAATATTTTTTTTATAATTAGTATCATCTAATTAATACAATCAACTTTATTTTTTTAATTTTTAATTTTTTTACTTGCATATAATAAGTCCAAATATTTTACATGTTTGGACATAAGTTTTTAAAATCCAATTCAAAAAAATCGTGTTAAAATGCAATGGACTAATCTTGCATCTGATGCCATAATAAGCTTAGGGATGATAGTTGGATTTTTCAGGTATTCGATTCATTGCAAACCTTGATAAGATCTATTTAGCAATATGTTATAGAATTTGGGATAGATTTAGAATTTAAAATTAAAATATACTCATATTTAGAATGGGTTTGAGATTTGCATCACGGGTGCGTATACCCGATTATATATATTTATAAATTTTTATAAATATTTGTTATAATTAGAGGATGAAAAGTTTTGAAGTCCAAATCTTTGGATACCATAATCAATAAAATTATATTTATTTTAAGTTAATTAATAATATATTTATATCCTTTAAACTTTTAAATACCAATACAAAATCCCAACCATTGTTTAAGCTTCCCTATTCGGCCGTTCAAAGCCCCCACCCAATTGTGGCTTCTAAGGATGGAAAAAAGAAAGAAAAATGTGGGAAACAACATTCCCTATTCGACCATTCCAAGCCTGCCCCCCGATGAGACTCTTGAAGACAAAAAATAAAGAAAAAAGTGGGGAAAATATTTCCTATTCGGCTGTTCCAAAGCTTCCCACCTGATCGAGATTCCTGAGGATGGAAAGAACAGAGGAATAACTGGGGAAAACATTGGAAAAATCAATGAAAACAAAGGAAAGATAGAAAAATCGAGAGATAAGACCTTTTTCTGCATAGATTGATCTTTTTTTTTTGTTTCCTTTTCTTTTCTCCTTCTTCCTTTTTGGAGATATATGGAAGGAGAGTGCCTGAGAGGGAGATCGGAGGGGTTACGGGGATATGTGGAAAGGAGAGAATCTCCAAACCGAGCAAATCCTTTTTTTTAAATAGGCACCACGTATGTCACGTAGGAAAAGTATCATCATGCAAGGTCCAGAGCCTGACACATGGCATGTTAGGAGGACTTTGTACGCTCCTTTTCTTGTGTATTGTATAAATGAGGTAAATGTCATGCCGGAAGCTATAGGTAACCATTATTCATTTGTATTTCATGTCCAAATCAACTCAAATATGGGTTAAAGTACTTTGAACATGCACTTCTTTAATTTAGTTCCTTTAAATTATTTGCAAGAAAAAAATTCTGTTTGTGCATATATATATAATATATATATTTATATTGTTCTATCTAATGCACCAACATTTTAGTGCATCACTATTGCTATTTTTTGATTACTTGCTGGATTTCACAGATGTTTGACATTCTGTGTGCAGCTTAATTTGCGAACTCTTGAATGCCATTCTCTTGGTATCTCAACAAATTTGGACAGCTAAGTTGGCATCTATGCTATATTTGAAGCAGCATGGGAGCTAGTTTTCTACGACCCACATTATGGATAACTCGGTCACAGATTTTGAGGGGCATGCTATGATCCTGACATCATTGAAGTCCTTGTGAAAGATTTACCTTGTGTTCAATCTAAACAGAGGAAGTAACAAGGATTGCACTCATTTGCAGACTGTAAAATTTGGTCCGTATCTAATCCAATATATAGTTTACTAGAGCTTCTCTTTGCTCATAGACAAAACCAGTTTTGTTACCAATCTGCGGTAACCCTCCCCTGTCAATGCCTATTAATTTATGCCAGTTGAACCTCGGCTCTCTTTATTTTTTTTTTGGTAGTTGTGTCGAACCTTTCATCTTGTCAACTGTACAATAAGTCCATGGAATCAGTTGACTGTTTGTACTTAAATTCATTAACATCCTTTGGTGTTTCTCCAATATCTGTACTTGGATTGGAACAACATTTGGTAATAACATAGGATTGTGCTACTCGATTTTAATTTGAATGTGGGTTTCTCTTGAGTTGAAATTATTTCTATTGAAGTTTCTATATTTGTCGCAGGATTATTCTTGCAACTTATAAGTCATTAAACTATGATATGTTCATGTTGGCCAAATCCTCATTATTGGTGCAAGTCTCGATGGTTCTGGCTATACATTGTCAAGTGCTGGTTGTCTGGGTTTATCAATACCTCAATGTGTGCAATTTTGTTTCAAGTATATCTGCATTGATGCAATGAAGTTTATTGTTCGTTGCGATGTTTTAGGTATAACTACTAGCTTCTTGGTACGGAATGGATTCATTATGGACATTTGTTATGAACCCCTTTCAGTTGCTAATGAAGGGCCCTTATAGCTTTGGACAAGCTATTTGTGACAACTTCAAGATGTAGGATAAGCGGACGTCGGCCCGGTATGAAGGTCTAGGTTCAAAATTTTATGGAATTTATGGGTTGGGCAAAGACAACCCGTTAAAGTAAAAACCAGATCAGGTCTATAATTCTAAGAACCTAGAAAATCATTTTAGTGGGCCAGTTCAATTCCATAAAGAGAAAAAAAAAAGTCTACTGAGTTTATTTTTTTCTTTATGAGATTTGAGCCGGTCTACTTCAATAGTTCTTTATATTCTTATAATTATAGGTCTAATCGGTCTCGGATGTCTTGGTCCAATCAACGGATTATATAGAATTTTGGGTCTGGACATCTAAATAGACCCTTTAAGATGCTGTTTTGATAGTCCAGGATAGCAAATACAAATATTTCTCAAATCAAAAGAATACGGGTATATTTGAGCTGAGCTTGATGGAGTCCAGGTCACCCGGTGTTGCTCAAGCTTCGCTTGAAATTTTAAGGGGCGGATGCACTGATTTTTTATGGATGAGGTAGAAATTTAAGCAAGGTCTCTAACATCAGCTATTAGGGACTTCACAACGACATTGGCACGTTATAGCTCAGCTTGGAATCCATTTTGAGCTTGAAGCTTGAGATCAAGCTCAATCTATTTGCTTTTTCATCAAGCCTAATTGAGCTTAATTTTGAATGGATTAGAACTTGTGCTTCTTTCAATGTCATGACAATCCTTCATTGAGTCAAAATCAACTCAAGCTAGTATAAATCTTGAATTAAAGCTTAACCTGATCCTAACAATTCAAATAATCCATTGATTAGAGCCTCAAACATGAATGACATTCATACATATATATGCATACACGTGTGTACGTGTACTTATGTTGTGTGATTCTATTGATTATGATCTATGACATTTAAATGGCCTAGAAACTAAAAGTCATAAATTTTCAAGTTCATTTGCTCATAAATTAAATAAAAATTAACATGTTCAACAATATGTTTTAGTTTGATTTATAGGTCATAAACTTTCAAATTACAAAAAATCTCATCGATATATATTTTCAAATATCTAGATCAAGATGGGTCATTTGGAATAGTGAATTATATAAGTTATACTATGTTTATGCTCACTTGCTATTGACACTATTTTCCATCTCATTGTCGGAGTGTGCTAAGGAGTGCTCATGGGCTGTACCTGCAAAAAAGTCCTGGCCGAAGATGGCTCAGCAAAAGCCTTCCGACGATCAAGCCAGTCAATAAGAAATATGAAAGAGAAAGTGGAGTGGAGTAGAGAGAGAGGTCTTATGCCTTGGGAGCTCTCAGGAAGCTCCCTTTTATAGGTGGGTGGTGAGGGCATTTTTGGAATGCAGAAAATCTTAATGGGTTGGTGAGGATTGACTGGACAAAGATCTGGAAAGGAAGCATTCCATTTGTTTGAAATGTTTGCCTTTCATTAATGAAAACTGTCTTATTCACGTTGTCAGCTGCTCTTCTTAATAGTGATGGAACTGTAGTCTGGAACGGGTCACATCCCTCTTAATAAATGGGATTTATTGGAGATTATAGGATATGGTCTCCTGATTATGCTATTATGCTTATGGAAATGAGCATGATTCTCCCTTAGATTGCTGGTAGTATGTTGCTAGGGGGCCTTAGCCTCCTTGGGGTTAAAGGGTCCTGGTTCGGACATGATTCTCTCATTGAAGCCAAGGGTTGAGAGACCGAGGGTCTTGGAGAATGACATGATATATGGGGGACCCAATTGTTGAGGGCAAAGTGAGCCTTCAACGAGGTTGGGGGCTGAATAAACCTTAGGTCTTGGAGACCGAGGGTCAGTCAGGATGAAGATTAGCCTGGCCAAAGGTCGTTAGGCCGAGGGTCTTAATGCACTATCTTAACTCCTTTAAAAGGGATGACCGTGAATGATGAAGAGGTGAAGGTCCCTTATTAGGATTGAAGGAATGCAATGGTATAGCCTCATCTTCAGATGCTGGGTGTAAACCTCAAATGAGACTGCCTAAAGAGTCATCATGCTTAGATGGCATGTAACTGGTATTATTCCAAAAGATCCTCTTACAATCCTTGTCATAGATGTTTAGTTGATGTTCTATTTGAGCAAATGCTTCGCATATGAACAATCCAAGGGTGATCGGTCTAATGTTCATGGAGATCGAAGGGATTCTGAGTGGTATTTGCCTCATCTGGAGGATAGAGGGTGACTGTCGCCTTAGTGTCTGCCTTATGGTCCTCGAGATGCCAAGGGTGGGTTTAGTCCTCATATCATTTACCCCCACTCTTAGGCTAAGTGCAAAGCATCTCGAGCTGAAGAGTGCTTCAACTCGAGGGATCCTGAGTTTAAATAGGAGTTGCCGCACTCTTTATGAGGCACATATTGGAAGCTAGAGGGACACTCCTTGCATATTTATATCGCTCCTCAAAGTATGTGACCTATTAATGGCCATCCTCTTTTTATAAATTGGGAGCCCATGATGTCCCTTTTCTAGTGTTGCTTGGCTTTGTTGGGAGAGACTACACCATTGAAGGGTGATTTTGGCATTGGGGCGATTTTCGATGAGTTTTCGACAAGTTTTTCGGTAGCAAATTTTCACATAGATGGATCTAGTATAACTAAAGAAGGTTTGGACGGCTATAACAAGATTCCAGGAGTTGGGCATCCCATCCAAGGTAATAATTAGCCAATATGCTAGGCCACCTTCGAGGAAGGGAGAGCCGAAGGTGTTTGCCTTAGGACCCCCCATGGGTTCTGTCGAAGGTTCCAAGATTGCCGAAAATTTGGTGCAGTCTTTGTTGCTGCTTGCTGACATTCAGATGATGTAGGACACTGACCAAGTCTTACTAACATGGGGCCTTTAGTTAGTAATTTAGATATGGTGAGAATATTTCTTAAAGTATTTTGTCTTCATCTTTTACTCACAACAAGTCATAGCTGGGGTGACACATATATTTTTTCATGAAATCAGCCAAGGCCACTGAAGCCAAGATTGTGGTAGTGGATGAAAGGGCTACCAATGCTGAGAGGGAGCTTTGTGAGGCGGAGGCATGTGCCTCAAAAGTGGAACAAGAGTTCCAGGAGAAAGGAAAATGTTGCACATTTGGCAAAAGAACTTGGGGAGGTAGGTGAATGGGTGGCTTCAATGCACTGAAAGATAACCGGCGCTTGCAAGGGGGAAGCCCAAGCTATTGCAAATGCCAAGGCCGAAGTTGAAAACTTGAAGAAAAGCTTCCAAGCCAAGATTAAAGACTTAAAGGAGAATGCCAACAACCAAATCTAATGGTTACAAGAGGAGCTTAAATTTGGCTAAAAGTGAAAACAAATGGTTGTGGAGAGAGCTCCGATAGGCTCATAGCCAAATTGAAGGTGAAGGATCTTCAAGCCAGGATTAGGAGAGGATTCAGCAGGCCGAGCAAGCTTGTTGACCAGGTGGCTTTCCAAGAGGGGGTGAATTAGGAATTTAAAAATTTAAGCAATAATGTGCTCTTTAAAATCCCTTATAAGTATTAAGTGCTGTGGTAAGATAATTGAATGCAGAAGCGTAATCAAATAAGAAAGGCACAACACAAACACAAGCAAATTTTAGTGGGTCAGAGCAATCTAGCTCCTACATCCACTATCCAAGATTATCACTTAGGATTTCTACTATATCCCCCACAGGAATACATTCGAATTGTTTTCATAGGCTCACAATCCAAACCTCTACACTTTGATTTTTAAACCGGGCTCACCAAAGAAACCAACTTGGTTTTACCAGGATCACCAAGAACCCTACACTTGGTTTTAACACAGCTAACCAAGAACCTATTTGGTTTTAACCGGCTCACCAATAACCCAATAATTTAATAAGAGAATTGTAAAGAAAAGCAACAAAATGACAGACAGATTTTTGTCAAAAGGTTGTCGATGCAGCTCAAGAGAGGCCTAATTGATTGCACTTCAATGCAATAGGTTGGTTTCTTTTCAATCTTCAATAAATGCTTCAAGCTTTAGTTAATAGTTGGCGAAGGCTTGAAGATTGTCTTGAATGTTCTTGCAGTGCTCTCTTGCTCTTAAGGTAGCTTGGATATTCAATATAGCATTAACTCATCATCTCTCCCTTTAAAGTAGTTCAAATCTCTCAATTATAGTCTTGTACTCTTCTTAGATGATTTTAGTCATTGTAGACCATTGGATTTGACATTGACTGTTGGAGCACTTTTTAATTCAAATTCTAAGTTCTGGAACTAGCCATTATAAGTCTAAAATCGACCTTCGAGTCGGCTCGGATCATCAGAGTTGTTCTGGTTGAGTCGACTCTCTTCAATCTCGTAGGCTCGCTTGCACAGTGTCCTGACTCCTCACTCTATAAGAGTCGGCTCGCCTTGATTCTAGTCAACTCGGATCCTCAGGCCTTCAAAAATGTAGTCTGGAAGAGTCGGCTCTTTCTCTTTAGAGTCGGCTCGATTGGCTATAGTTCTCAGATCTCTTTTTCTGGACTCTAGAGGAGTCGGCTCGAATTACTAAAGAGTCGACTCGAATATCTGACAATATGATAAAGTCGGCTCGGACTCCCTATGGGTTAGCTTGCCTGTCTGATTCAGGAAATGGTACTCTAGACGAGTCACCTTGGTCTCTTATAGTCGGCTCGGATATCTACATGCCAGAATCCTCATGCATGCCATGTGCTAGAGTCGGCTCTTCTCTTCGAGTCAGCTTGAATGAGTTCTTCAGTGAATTTCCAATCCTTCTCTAGAATTCATCCAACAAGATTTCAAGCTTTCGAGATATCTTCAAACTCTTCTTACAACATACTCAAAATAATTTAAAGCTTGAAAAAACCTAGAAGTAACCTATTTGATTGATTTTTACTTAAGTTCTTCTTTGGGTTCTTCTTTACAAGATTCAATTACAATACAACTCAACATAAGAATAGAAATGTAGGAGTTGAAATTAAGCAAAGAGTTCATCCTATAAAAACTTGTAAAACCTTGAAGAGTTATTAGTAAAACAAATGCATGCTCCAATATTTGGTTATCATCAAAATCACTTATGGGTTAACAATCTTCCCCTTTTTGAAGATCACAAAACACTGGACGTAAAAATTCTTTACAATTACATGTATGATTGTATTTAAGAGTAAGCATTTACATGTATCAAAGCTAACTATATTTGCAAGTATATCAGAGCTTTTGTGAACAACTATATAGTATTGGTGTTAGTGCTTTTGTATGTATCAGAGTATTAAAGCTTGTATGTTTCAAGTTATCAAAGCTAGCACAAACACAAAGTATCAGAGCTCAAAATTGTAAGTATTAGAGCTAAATTTTTTTTTAAGCAATAAGAGCAGATTAAATTTTTGAAGCAATAAGAGAAATTAATTTTTGAAGCAATCAGAGCAAATTGCAAGTTTTGAGCTAGAGCCATTCAGTTTCAATAATTTACTCCCCCTTTCTGATGATTTGAAGATTTTGAAATAATTTCATGCTTAGTCAAATATATTCTCCCCCTTTCTGTATATTCTTAGATATTTTTCATGCAATGTCAATGTTCTCCCCCTTTTTGTTAATAATAAAAAGGATATTCAAATAAAGCTCAATTGTTATGATAGAATGAGAAAGTACATAAAATTTGTTTGAGATAATTTCACTTTCTCAAATCAACTTTGATATTCTAATTAAAATCATGAGATTAGCATTGTACAATTGAAGATGTGATTGCAAGATATTGCATAATCCAATTCAAACACAGAAAATATGTCAACAAAAGTACTTTCATTTCATTCAAAGTTTTCAATACAAGTTACAAGAAATTGAAAGCAGTACAATCAATCACTATCTAGCTGTGTAGTATTGGATGGCCTAATGATGAGGAGCTGGCTTCCTAGGATGTGTAGTAGATGTAGGTCCAGGTGTAGGTATAGGTCTAGGTGTAGGAGTGGCAAATGTTGCAATGACTGTTGTTTTCAGCTAATCTAGTTGAAATCGAACCACTTCCATTGCTTCATGAAGCTTTTGATCTCAGTATTTAGAGCAACTAACTAAGCAGCTTGTACATTTGCAAAAGCTTCAGCAGACACTCGCAATCTCCCAAATTCTGATCTTAAGATCTCTATGCCCCTTGTATAATCTTCCTCCATCCTTTTTCCTTGTTCCAATGATCCCATATTGAATCTTATTTCCTTTAGCTCTTTTTTATATTCTTCCAAAGCTTGATCAACAGTTTTCTTAATTAAATCAGAACCAGATGAAATGGTGTCAATGATAAGTTGTAGATCTGGCTGAGGCGTAGATCTGGAGGTCTCAAGTGATTCAACTCTTTCTCTCAATTCCCTGACCTCACTATCAATATGATCAAGTCTACAGTCCATTGATTGGTGAAACTCACTAAGCATGGTAGCCAAAGAAGCAGTCAAAGAATCTGTCGGTGATTTCATCTGCAATGCTATGAAGTCCTGTGTCACTGAAGTAATAGTAGGGTTAGTAAATGGATCCTGAGTTGAACGTGCAGGAGGAACATAAGTGGTATCTGGCACATAGGAAGATGCTGGTAAAGGATGATCAATGTGCTCAGTCTCCAAAGGTGCAAACTCAGGTATAGTAGTCTTAGTTGGCTCAGAAGTGCTAGCAAAGTCAGTGGAGGTGCCAACCGGAACATCAACAATCTACTCAGGTACTGAAGGCCCTGCAGTGGAGATCTCCCTAGGAATTTCTTCACTGTCACTGTCTTCAGTACAACTGCTGCGGCTGCTGGAGGCTACTATAGCCCTTTCTTCAATTCCCTTTTTCTTCCACACCCCTCACTAAGAATATACTCCATTTGGAGCAGAGATTTAGAGGAACAAGTGTCGGTATGATGAAGGGGTTTACCATCTTTTCCTTCCAAACTGATCTTGGAGGCTTGAAATAATAAGGTTAGAACCATTCCATTTGGTAAACAAGCCTTAACTTTTATGACAGTTTCCTTCATTTGCATTAACATGATATAGGATAGATTTAATGCCTCCCCCTGAATTATTTGATCCATAAAGCTGAGGTCACGTTCACTTACCCAATCAAGTCTGCTAGTCCTTGGAAGAAATATTCTATTGACAAAATTGTAGAGGAGTCTCATTTCCAGTGAGAGTGTATTAGCCATTACAGTTCCTACTCCACTAACATTTGTCCTGCCCAGTATTGTTTGAAGGGTTTTCTCTCTGTCCTTCAAGACTAAGTGCTCAGTTTCTTCAGCAGGCATTTCCAACAATGTGCCGAGCCTCTCCTCTGTCACTATAATCCATTTTCTCTTTACAGTGGATTCATTTTGTTGGGGTTCAAGTCTTAGGTTTTCATAAAATGCTCTAACAAGGGTTGGATATGTGGATAAATTTAGAGAATAAAAGGAAGTCCAACCTTGTTTATCAATTAAATCCCTAATTTTCAGTCCAATTTCTTCAAGAAAGTTGAAGAGAATCCTTCTACCACTAGTAATAGGCCGATTAGACATTGACATTACCTGTCTTGGAGAGTGAGTAGAGGCCAACTGTTCTATTTCTTCTTCTTCCCTCTCAACTGCTCGAGTCGGCTCTTCTTGCCGACTATTTGTTCTTCTTTCTACTACCAATGAGGGTGTAGTTCTTTTAGATCTCTTTTCCACTATCGATTTTGGCACCATTGCAACACTTACGGGAAGAAATGTGGAATGGGAGCCTGAGGAAGAAGATTTTCGGGCTTTGCTAGAGGTTTTAAGTGGAGAGTTAGGGTTTGGAATGAGAATAGCGAACAATAAAGTTCAGAAAAAATCACACACTCAATTAAAAAACCCATTGCCCGACATCCGAGTCGGCTCTAACAATCCTAAATTGCCCGAGTCAGCTCGACCAGAGAAAGAACAGAATCAACAGATATTCGAGTTGGCTCGACCAGGACCAAATTTCCTAAGTCGACTCGAACAAAAACTTTCCACAAAAGTTGAAATGATTCAGAAATTAAAATTAATTCGATAAAATCTCAAAGAAAGTTGTTCAAAGAACTTGAATTGATGTAGGACATTTTCTAGTTAACTTTTCCTTAATTTTGAAGGAATTAGGTTAGGCAAATCTAGGAAGGATCACAAAGATCTAATTCTCCTTTAATCATTTCAAATCTATCTAGATGAGTGGCTTAGTGAAAATATCAGCTAGTTGGTTCTCAGTTGGGATAATTCTAGTTCAATGTCACCATTCAAAATGATCTCTAATAAAATGGTGTCTAACTATGTATTTATTCCTTGAATGTTGAATTGGTTTTTTTGTCAATTTATATTACTTGTGTATCACATTTGATTGGTATTTTAGATTGTGTAACACCAAATTCTTCTAGTTGTTATTTAATCTATAATACTTGTACACAACAACTCCATGCAGCAACATACTCTGCCGTAGCATTAGAAAGTGTTATCGAGTTTTGTTTCTTACAGTTCCTTAGATTAACTTCACACCATAGAAATTAGCATGTACCGCTAGTGCTTTTTCTATCATTCTACAACCAGCATAATCAACATCCAAAAATAGTCTAATTAAATTCAATGAAGAATATTTTGAAAATGATAGACCTTGATTACTTGTACCTTTCAAATATCTGATAATTCTTTTAACAGCAAGCATATGTGATTCTTTATGATTAGATTAGAATCTAGCACATACACATACGCTATACAAGATATTAGGTCTACTTGCAATTAAATATAACAAAAATCTGATCATACGTCTATAGAGCTTTTGGTCAATGTTGGATCCAGCTTCATCTTTATCCAATCTACAAGATGGGTCATGGGTGTGTTCATTTGTTTGGTTGACTCCATACCAAACCTTTTGATTATTTCTTTGGTATACTTGGCTTGGTTAATGAAGATTCCTTCCTTTGTTTGTTTTACTTGAAGTCCAAGAAAGTAGTTAAGTTCTCCCATTAGGCTCATTTCAAATTCTTCCTGCATTAACTTAGCAAATTCTCTACAAAGAGTTTCATTAGTTGCACCAAATATAATATCATCAACATAAATCTGAACAACTAATAAATCATTATTTTATTCTTGATGAAAAGAGTTTTATCAACATTTCCTCTTAAAAATTATTTTCAATCAAGAAAGTGCTAAGTCCATCATACCAGGCTCTAAGTGGTTGTTTCAAACTATATAATGCTTTATTCAGTTTAAACACATGATTTAGAAAAACATGATCTTCAAAACCTGGTGGTTGTTCCACAAAAACTTGTTAAAAAATGAAATCATTTAAAATACACTTTTTACATCCATTTGAAAAAGTTTGAAATTCATGTAGCAAGCAAATACAAAAAGTAGTAATCTAATGGCTTCTAGTCTTGCTACAGGTGCATATGTTTCATCAAAATCAATGCCTTCTTCTTGGTTATATCCCTGTTGGCTCTCCTAGTGATTTTGATAAATACCAAAACCTTGAGTATATATCGTATACTAATGTTTACTTTCAGTTATGAGTTTTCAGGAAGCAAGCATCTCAAATTCTCAAAAATTTAAGTGTCATGGCATGCCGTGGCACGGAGCATTTTTCATGATTTAAGACATATTCTTCGTGCAAAAAGGGCTTTTATATATTCAATATTGGTTATTTATGTTCCATTTAAGTTTCAAAATTGATGCTTGTGTTTTGGGCTTTATTTGCACTTGATTATGAATTTTTCAGAACCAAGTGTCGATACCTGGGAAGTCAAATGTCGACACTTCAGCATTTAACACGCAGAAAAATCTTGGCATGCCAAGTGTCGACACCCAGGATTCAAGTGTCGATACCTGAAACTCAAATGTCAACACTTAAGTTTCCAAGTGTCGACTCAAGGCCTGAGACTTTTTGAAAATCCAGAAATTGGCCAATGGAGTATTTTTTGTGTCAAGTGTCGACACCTGTGAATCAAGTGTCGACACTTGAAAGCTCAAGTGTCGACACCTGGAAGTCAGTGTCAACACCTGTCAGAACCCAAGTGTCAACACCAGAAAGCCAAGTGTCGACACTCGGGTTCTGACAGGCCTAACGGATCTATTTTTCTGACTTACAGAAAATCTTTTCAAGCTCCCAATGGCTAGATTCGATGCTCAAATGGTCACAAACCATTTTTTGAAAGTTTTTATCTAAATTTAAGCTTCACCAACTTCATTCTAAAGGCATTGAAGTGTATTGAAGTCCATTGAAAGCCATAAAGTCAAGATTCTCTCAAGAACTTCACTTCAAGAGTCATTTAAAGTTTGATTCCTGAAAAAAGCTTACAAGCCCATCCTTACATTATTCCAAAAGAAGAGTTGAAGGATATTCCAAGGAGGAGACAAGACAAAGCATCAACTTGAGCTTCAAAGCTTCTATTCTACTCTTGAAGAGAGTTTGTCTTATTTTTTAAAATTGTATATGATTTTATCTTGTGATTTGACCTTGCTTTCAAGGGTATTTTAAAAGAAGGTTATTATGGTTTGTTGGTAAGCCAAAGGGATAAAACCAACTAGGGTTGACTTGTGAGCCCGAAGATAAAATAAGTGTAAAGGTTTGTTGGTGAACCTAGGTGATAAAACCAACATAGGTTTTGGCTTGTGAGCCTTTTGAAAAACAAGTCGGTTGTAATCTTGGTTGGATTATAGTGAAACTTCCAAGGGTGGCTTAGGGAGTAGATGTAGGTGCTAGGTTTGCACCGAACCACTATAAACTTTGTGTTTATGTATGATTGCCTTCTCTCTTTCTTTCTCTTTGTTTATTGCAATCCATTTATTGCTTTCTGCTGCATTTAATCTAGTGCATTAAATTTTATAACTCACAAACACAACAAGGCATGCACTTTACTGCTTCAAATATTTAAAAGACCCAATTCACCCCCCTCTTGGACTCCATTTCTGGGCAACAAGTGGTATCAGAGCTCCGGTACTCTCTTGTAGGTCCAAGGATCTTGAGTAAAAGATCATGGCAGCCTCAATAGGAATAGGTGTTGTTGAAGGTCAAGCTTCAAATCGTCCCCCACTCTTCAATGGCACAAACTACACGTATTGGAAAACATGCATGTGCATATTCATTCAAGCTATTGATTATAATATTTGGAGGATAATTGTAAAAGGTCCTCATCAGCCTACTATGTTGGTTAATGGCATTCTCACTTCAAAAATGGAAGATGATTGGGATGAGAATGACATTAAGCAAATAAAGCTTAATGCTAAGGCTATGAATTTGTTATTTTGCTCTCTTGATCCAAGTGAATTCAATAGAATATCTAATTATCTCTCCACTAAGGAGATTTGGGACACACTTGAGGTTATCCATGAGGGTACATACAAAGTGAAAACAACTAAGGTTAACATGCTCATTCATACTTATGAAATGTTTAAAATGGAACCTACTGAGTCTATTAGTGAGATGTATACTAGGTTTACAATTATTGTGAATGGCATGAGAAGCCTAGGAAAAATTATTTCTAATGGTGAACTTGTAAACAAACTTCTCAGGTCTCTACCGACTTCTTGGGATGCAAAGGTGACAGCTATTGAAGAAGCCAAGGATGTCAACACTCTTCCACTTGAGCAATTGTTGGGCTCACTAATGACTTATGAGCTCTTCCTCAAGCAAAAGAATGAGGAAGTTGACAAAAAGAAGAAAGTAATCACTTTCAAATCCACTGCAAGAGAAGAATCAAGCGATGACTCTGAAGAAGATGATGAAGAAGATGAGACGGCTCTATTGGCAAGAAAATTCAGAAGGTTCATGAGGAAGAAGAAGTTCACTTCAAAAAGAAATCCCTGAAATGTGAGCCAAGTAAAGAGAAAGACATTTTGAAAAACAAGAGCCTTTCAGCTTTAAATGAAAATCTTTCAAAACAAAACAAAGAAATTTTGGATGAAACAAAAATATAAAGAAGAAATTGAAAAGTTAAAACCTTTTGTAGATAAATTTACATATATTCTGAAAAGTTAAACATGCTTTTAAATAACCAAAGGGCTATTTTTGATAGAGCAGGTTTAGGATTTAGAACTTAGAAGAAACAAAAATTTTTCAAAAATTTTTTTGTGCTTGCATCTTCATCCGTTACCAGTTATGCATGTGGTACTATAGGGCATAAATCTTATATGTGCAAAAAAAGATATTGAGTAATATTAAGAAAGTTTGGGTTCCAAAGGAACCAATGCCACTAACATAAAAGGATCCAAGATGACTTGGGTACCTAAAGTCTTCACTTGATTTTTATTGTAGGTATGCCTTGCAACCAATAAGAAAAGAATATGGTACCTTGATAGCGGTTGCTCAAGGTATATGACCGGAGATGTGGAGTAATTCTCATCACTCGAATATCAAAATGGTGGCAATGTGACATTTGGTGATAATGGAAAGGACAAAATTGTTGGTATTGGTAAAGTCCATATCATCCCCTTTACTTACATTGATAATGTTTATATGTTGATGGTTTGAAACATAACTTGCTTAGTATTAGTCAATTTTGTGGCAAGGATTTTAAAATTGTTTTTGAATCTTCTATGTGCATTGTTTCTAGTTTAGATGATAATGGCATCAAGTTCATTGGTCATAGGCATGACAATATTTATATGGTTGATCTTGATGATCTTCCTGTTCAAAATGGTCAATGCCTAGTGGCAATGGAAGCCAAGATCAATGAAACTAGTTGGCTTTGATATCGTAGACTAGGGCATGCTAGTATGCATTTAATTTCAAAACTTAGCAAAAAGAATTTGATAAAAGATTTGCCAAAACTCAGTTTTGAAAAAGACAAGATTTGCAGTGCATGTCAGCTTGGAAAACAAACCAAATCTTCTTTCAAACCAAAAGGAGTAATCTCTACATTTAGACCCTTAGAGTTGCTTCACATGGACCTCTTTGGGCCAACTAGAACATCTAGTTTGGGAGGTAAGAAGTACGGTCTAGTTATTGTAGATCATTTCTCATGATTTACATGGATCATGTTTTTAGCATACAAAGATGAAACGTTTTCATAATTCATTAGATTTCATAAACGTGTTTCAAATGAAAAAGGTGTTTCAATCATATCTTTGAGAAGTGATTATGGAACCAAATTTGAAAATATTGATTTTGATAAATTTTGTATTGAAAATGGCATTCATCATAATTTTTCAGCACCTAGGATACCTCAACAAAATGGGATGGTAGAAAGAAAAATAGAACTCTTGAAGAAATGGCACGCACCATGCTTTGTGAAAATGAACTACCTAGATATTTTTGGACGGAAGCCATAAATTCTGCATGCTATGTTTTAAATCGAGTTCTAATCTGACCGATTTAAAAAAAAATACCATTGAGCTTTGGAAGGGTAGAAAATCTTCAATTCATTATTTTCATGTTTTTGGAGCCGTTGTTTCATCTTAAACAATGGTAAACAATTTGAGTAAATTTGATGCCAAGTCAGATAAGGATATTTTTCTAGGCTACTCTACATCTAGCAAGGCATACAGGGTCTTCAACAGAAGAACACTTGTTGTTGAAGAATCCATACATGCAGTATTTGATGAGTCTGACCAGAAATCTTCTAGAAAGAAGATGTACATTCTAATAAACAGGTACTAAAAGAATTGAAGAAGTGAACACAAATGAAGAGCCTGTCAAGGAACAAGAAGATGATCAAAACCCTGAAGGAGATCAAGTACAAGGTGATGAAAACACATCTACTGTTGATCCACTACCAAAAGAATAGAGGTATGCTCATGGATATCCAAAAGAACTAATTATTGGTGATCCATCTAAAGGTGTAAGTACTCGATCATCCCATAGAAATATTTGTGATTATTTAACATTTGTTTCCCAAATTGAACCTAAAACTATTTAGGAAGCTGAAAATGATAGTAATTGGATAAATGCTATGCAAGATAAACTTAACCAATTCAAAAGGAACAATGTTTGGACATTAGTAGATAGGCCTTCAAATACTTCAATTATTAGCATAAAATGGGTTTTCAGAAATAAACTTGATGAAATGATATTGTTATAAGAAATATGGCTAGACTAGTTGTCAAAGGATATAATCAGGAGGAAGGGATCGATTTTGATGAAACCTTTGCTCCCGTGGCTAGACTTAAGGCAATTAGGCTATTGTTGGCTTTTGCTTGCTTTATGAATTTTAAATTATTTTAAATGGATGTTAAAAGTGCCTTTTTAAATGGTTTTATCGAAGAAGAGGTTTATGTTGAACAACCGCCTGGTTTTGAAAATTTTGAATTTCTAAATCATGTTTTCAAACTTCATAAAGATTTGTGTGGTTTGAAACAAGCTCCTAGAGCTTGGTATGATCGTTTAAGTTCTTTCCTGCTCAAAAATGATTTTGCTAGAGGTAATGTAGACAAAACTTTATTTTTGAAGAAAAAAAATGATGATCTCTTAATAGTACAAATCTATGTAGATGATATCATATTTGGTGCTACTAACGAATCTCTTTGTCAAGAATTTGCAAAGTTAATGCAGGGTGAGTTCGAGATGAGCATGATGGGAGAACTGAATTTCTTCCTCGGACTCCAAATAAAGCAAACCCAAGAGGGGATCTTCATCAACCAAGCGAAGTACACAAAAGAAATACTCAAGAAGTTTGAGATGGAGAACACCAAGCCTTTAGGTACCCCTATGAGCTCTTCTTGTAGACTTGACAAGGATGAATCAGGTAAATCTATTGACCAAAAATTATATCATGGTATGATCGGTTCATTGCTATATCTTACTGCCAGTAGGCCAGATATGTTTAGTATATATATGTGTGCTAGATATCAGTCTAATCCTAAAGAGTCTCATCTTTTGGCTGTTAAATGCATACTTAGATATCTATCTGGTTCAATTGAAATTAGTTTGTGGTACTCTAGAGATTCTTCATTTGAGTTAATTACTTATTCTGATGCTAACTTTGCTGGGTGCAAACTTGATTATAAAAGTACGAGTGAAACCTGTCAATTTTTTGGAGTAAATTTGATCTCTTGGAGTAGCAAGAAATAGAATTCAATTGCTCTATCTACAGTGAAAGCCGAATATATAGCAGTTGGAAGCTATTGTGCTTAAATCCTTTGGATCAAATAACAATTCAAAGATTTTGGCATTAAACTAATTAAGACACCCATAAGATGTGACAATACTAGTGCAATCAATCTAACAAAAATCCTGTGCAACATTCAAGAAGTAAACACATTGAAATAAGACATCATTTCATAAGAGATCATATACAAAATTCTAATGTAATACTTGAATTTGTGTGTACTGATGATCAATTAGTCGATGTGTTTACCAAACCATTGAGTGAAGAGAGATTTTGTCTGATTAGAAGAGTTAGGTATCATTAATCCATTCTCCTAGAACTCTCTCAAACTTCATCTTACCCAAGGTATTTTACTCAAAAGTCACTTGCATTTAGACCCAAAAGCATTTAAAAACTTAATTTTTTTTTTGAAATTTTTCAATTTTTTTTCTTTTGGGATTTTTTTGGCCAAGTGTCGACACTTGTGTTTTGAGAATTGTCATGACCAAGTATCGACACTTGACAAATCCCAAGTCAACACTCACGAAATTTTTTTCTATTTTTTAGGGCAAATCGAACAGTTTTTTATCTCATTTTCCCCCGTCTCTCTCAGCTCCAGTGGTCCCCCAACCTCCACAACTTCCGAATCTACTCATTTTCCCTTTTGCCCCACCAAATTCAGGTATTTCCCTTCTCATTTTTACTTTAAACTGTAAAACCCTAGGTTTAGGTTTTTTTCGAACTTTTTAAGTGTTTTAATCAGATTTTCATGAGTTTTGATCGGTTTCTAAGACTCCATTTTTAGGAAATCTTGATTAAAGGTATTTTTCTCGGATTTCCCATGGTTTTTGGCCGATTTCCCACTCTTTCCATCCATTTTTAAGAAAATCACTGTTATATTGATTGTTTGGCCGAAATTCCCTGGGTTTTCATCTAAATTTAGATTTTCTAAACTATTCATAGCATTTTTACAGTTTTGGGAAGAATCTTGGTGTGATGTTTTTGCGACATTTTACCCTCTTTTCTTTTACCTATCTATTTAAACTAAAACCCTAAATTACTTAACCTAAATCCTATCCTCTTTTAAGCCTAGTTTTATGAATATATTTTATATGTAACCTTCAACTTAATTACACTTAAAATCTTTTAACTTAAATATGTTTTGTCACACTTTTCGAACTTATTAAAAGTTTTTTTTAAACCTAAATTCATTTTTTTTTAATCCCAGTTTTTCAAAATGTATGATTAGCATATTTTAAAACTAGTTTAGAAAGCATAAGTTTCCCCGCTGCCTATCTAGTCCTCAGCCTAGTTAAAATTGTCCCCCTAGTTTACACTTCCTCAACCTTTCTTGGTCAGCTTGCTGTGATGGGTCCAAGGAAGAGACTTGCAGTTAGGGAGAGACCTAGCCAGGGTGCAGAGAGGATATCCAAGGCTAGACAGGACACTGGGCAGGCTAGCAGCTTAGCGGCACTAGTTTTTCCCGCTGCAGAGAGGATGGCAGGGAAGGTAGTAGCTTCCGGGAGGAGAGTCAACCTTGCATTTTTTGATCAGCACCACTTTCCCATCCGTTAGGTACTCACATATGCAGGTCTAGTACCCTTATGCACCATGCAGGAGAAGTACTACTCTCATCTTGTGAGGGAGTTTTATGGTGCCATGGATTATCGATGACTTCTTTGGACCACTACAGTTAGAGGTATTAAGATCTCTCTATCAGTGGAGTTGCTGAGCAGGATCTGGGAGATCCCCTATCAGGGAATCAGTGTATTTGCTGTAGAGGACAGGGAGGCTGTATTCAGGTGTATCCTCGAGCGAGAGGATGTTCGCGGTGTGACAGTAGTCATCGTGAACCAGTTATCATTGGAGATGCACCTGTTACACCACATCACCGCACGCATACTTCTACCGAAGTCAGGGAGGTTCGATTTTATTACAAAGAGAGAGTTGATGGTGATGACCAGCCTAATAGAGAGGAGACAGATTGATTTGCCATCCTTGATGCTTGTACAGATGCATGACGCTGCACCCAGAAGCGTCATTGTCTGCCATACTATATGGGGTTGACTCGACTTTTTAGAGCATGTGGAGTATCCTTGGAGGGGGAGATCCCCAAGGAGATCTTGCACACAGATGTGTACGATGAGAGGTCACTTCATCGCATGGGTTACAGACTAGTAGCAGGCCGATGGATCCAGAGAGAGTTTGGCCAAAAGCCAGATGAGGAGGACGAGATACGAGAGGCAGAGGTAGGGCCATCAGGGCCAGTTAGTTCACTTGCTCAGGCTGCTTATGGATCTGAGATAGAGATTATGACACCTACTACCACTCCTTTTGTTGCTCCTCTAGAGTTTGCTGGATTATCTTTCAAGGAGTATTCTCGATAGTAGTTCATGGAGGTTCGAGGTGAGCTCATTGGTCTTGGAGTTCGATCGACTCAGATGCGGATCGAGCTAGAGAGCCTTAGAGCCCACACTACTTCTGAGCTCACTGAGCTTCGTCGATTGGTGGAGACTGGGTTTGCATGCATGGAGGAGCTTTTCAGATCTTTCACAGCCCCCGCAGCTCCACCAGCTGATGATGATGGCGGTGATGATAGACATGATAGTGATGATGGCGGTGATGATGGACATGATGGTGGTGGCGATGGCATGGTGATGGTGGTGACCATACTGAGTCAGGACAGAGCCACTGATATTATTGATAGAGATAGTGATAGTGACAGTGATGATGGCACTGACAGATATGAGGTTGTCAGCCGTGATCCTCCAGCTACCCCTGCAGATCTTCCATTAGCTGACTTGGTTGATTCCACGCTGGACTTTATCACACCTGCTGATCTTCTTTCACCCCCTTCCACTAGATCATCAAGGGTTGTACCTTCTATAGG
The DNA here is from genome assembly GCA_021397845.1 of Areca catechu. Lineage (NCBI taxonomy): Eukaryota > Viridiplantae > Streptophyta > Magnoliopsida > Arecales > Arecaceae > Areca > Areca catechu. The sequence continues at coordinate 44,135,701 of CM038038.1, forward strand.
ACCTTCAAGCCGCACTAGGAGTCGCCAGGCTTTAGTCCAAGGACCTCCTAAGGCTTTAGCTACTAGATCTAGGATTAGTGCCCCTTTGACTCTAGAGATTCCATCTGATGAGGACTAGCCTCATAGATGATTTATGATGTATGTTGTATCTTGACTGTTGATGTATCTTGATATCATTGGATGTTTCAGTATTGTTGTTGAGTCAGCAAATTTTGTAACTGAAAACCTCATATTATATATATATGTGTGACTCTTTGATACTTACATTGTTTTCCAGATTGATATACTTGAATTGACATGATACTCTTATCATTTTGGCTATGATACCTGATAATGTTAACTTTGAAATCTTAACTCTAATGCTCTTGAGCTCTGATAAGTTCAGCTATGATTGAATTTAACTCCGTTACTTTTTGTCTCCATGCTTGTTTTGAGGGAAAGTTTACTCCCTTTTCTAATGATTGACAAAAAGGGGAGTATGGTTTGTTTGATATTAATTGTTTGTGTTTATAATTTTCCAATTTGATCTGATACCTGATTAATTAAGGGGAGATTTATTCTTCCTAACTATGCAAATTGTGACTTATATGAACTTAAAATCATATTCATGAAATATCATATCTGAAATTCAAAATTAATGTTGATTTACTCAAGGTTTTGTCATCATCAAAAAGGGGAGATTGTTGGCTCTCATAGTGATTTTGATAAATACCAAAATCTTGAGTACATATTGTATAATAATATTTACTTTCAGTTATGAGTTTTTAGGAAGCAAGCACCTTAAATTCTCAAAATTTAAGTATCATGGCACGCCGTGGCACGAAGCATTTTTCGTGATGCAAGACATATTCTTCATGCAAAAAGGGCTTTTATATATTCAATTATTGGTTATTTATGTTCCATTTAAGTTTCAAAATTGATGCTTGTGTTTTGGGCTTTATTTGCACTTGATTATGAATTTTTTAGAACCAAGTGTGTCGCACCTAGGATGTCAAGTGTCGACACTTCAGCATTTGGCACGCAGAAAAACTCCTTGGCATGCCAAGTGTCGACACCCAAGATTCAAGTGTCAACACCTGAAACTCAAGTGTCGACACTTAAGTTCCCAAGTGTCGACTCAAGGCCTAAGACTTTTTGAAAATCCAGAACTTGGCCAATAGAGTATTTTTTGTGTCAAGTGTCGATACTTGTGAATCAAGTATCGACACTTGAAAGTTCAAGTGTCGACACCTGGAAGTCAAGTGTCGATACTTGACAGCCAAGTTTCGATACCTGAAAGCCAAGTATCGACACTCGAGTTCTGACAGGCCTAACAGATCTATTTTTCTGACTTGTAGAAACATCTTTTCAAGCTCCCAACAGCTAGATTCGATGCTCAAACGGTCACAAACCATTTTTTGGAAGTTTTTATCTATATTTAAGCTTCACCAACTTCATTCTAAAGGCATTGAAGTGTATGAAGTCCATTGAAAGCCAAAATATCAAGATTCTCTCAAGAACTTCACTTCAAGAGCCATTTAAAGTTTGATTTCCTGAAAAAGCTTACAAGCCCATCCTTACATCATTCAAAAGAAGAGTTTAAAGGATATTCCAAGGAGGAGACAAGACAAAGCATCAACTTGAGCTTCAAAGCTTCTATTCTACTCTTGAAGAGAGTTTGTCTTATTTTTTGAAATTGTATATCTTAATTTATATTGTGATTTGACCTTGCTTTCAAGGGTATCTTGAAAAAGGGTTGTTGTGGTTTGTTGGAAAGCCAAAGGGATAAAACCAACTAGGGTTGACTTGTGAGCCCGAAGACAAAATAAGTGTAAAGGTTTGTTGGTGAACCTAGGTGATAAAACCAACATAGGTTTTGACTTGTAAGCCTTTTGAAAAACAAGTTGGCTGTAATCTTGGTTGGATTATAGTGGAATTTCCAAGGGTGGCTTGGGGAGTGAATGTAGGTGCTAGGTTTGCACCGAACCATTATAAACTTTGTGTTTGTGTGTGATTGCCTTCTCTCTTTCTTGCTCTTTGTTTATTACAATCCATTTATTGCTTTCTGCTGCATTTAATTTAGTGCATTGAATTTCATAACTCACAAATACAACAAGGCTTACACATTATTGCTTCAAATTTTTAAAAGACCCAATTCACCCCCCTCTTGGGCTCCATTTCTGGGCAACAATCTCTCAGCCACTAATCTAGCTTTGTTTCTTACTACATTTCCTTGCTCATCTAACTTGTTTTTATAGACCCATTTGGTTCCTATGATTGGATGGTCTGAAGGTCTTTCAACTAAAGTCGACATGTTATTTCTTTCAAACTGGTTTAGTTCTTCATGCATGGCCATCATCTAATTTGGGTCAGATTCAACTTCTTCTAAGGTATGAGATTTTATTTGTGATACAAAGGCTAGGTAATCATGTGCATCTCTATGTGATGACCTAGTCCTAATGCCCTGTGAAAGATCATCAATAATTAATTCTCTTGGATAAGAAGTTACGTACCTTCATTCCCTTGGTAGATCAGCATGATCCTAACTTATCGTTTCTTCTCCTTCTTCGATTGGTCTTTCTTGTATGCTCATATCTTCCATTTCTTTTTGAATTGTACCTGCATCATTGTCTATACACTCTTCTTTCTTTGAAGGTGAAGGGCTAGTTTCATTAAAAATAACATGCATGGATTCTTCTACAGTAAGAGTTCTTTTGTTAAATACTCTATATACTTTGTTATATAATGATAACCAAGAAAAATTGCTTCATCTGATTTAGCATCAAATTTTCCTATATTATCTTTACCATTGTTAAGCACAAAGTATTTACAACCAAATACATGAAAATAATTAATATTGAGTTTCTTTTCATTCCAAAGCTCATAGGGGGTTTTCTTCAAAATAGGACGGATCAAAACGAGGTTCAAAATGTAACAAGCAGTGTTCACCACTTCTGCCCAAAAGTATCTTGGAAGATTGCCTTCACATAACATTATTCGGGCAATCTCTTCCAAAGTCCTATTTTTCTCTCTACAACACCATTTTGTTGTGGTGTCCTAGGAGCGAAGAAGTTGTGATCAATACCATTTTCTGTGCAATAATCATCGAAAAACTGATTTTCAAATTCGGTGTCCGTAATTACTCATTATTGAAACTATTGAAAGATTTTTCTAATTTGAAACCTTTTTATGAAATTTTGAAATACTTTAAATGTTTCATCTTTGTGAGCAATAAACAAAATCCAAGTAAATCTAAAAAAGTCATCTACTATCACAAGAGCATATTTCATACCTCTTAGGCTTGTGGTCATAGTTGGTCTAAATAATTTCATGTGAAGTAGTTCAAAGGGTCTAGTAGTTGAAATCATAATTTTGGATTTAAAGCTCCCCCTAGTTTGTTTACTCATTTGGAATGCATCATAAACATGATTAAGTACTTTAAATTTAGGCATGCCTCTAACTAGATTTTTGGAAACTAACTTGGCAATAGTATTCATGCTAGCATGACCTAATCGTCTATGCCAAAGTAAGCAAGACTCCTTGGTTTTAGCATTCATTGCAACTAGACTCCAACTTGACATGGCAAGATCATTAAGGTCCACCATATAAATATTTCTAGTCTATGTCCAATGAACTTACTGCTAGAATCAAGAGAGTTTGTTACAATAACATAGATGATTCAAAGATAACCTTGAAGTCTTTATCACATAATTGACTAATGCTTAACAAATTATGCTTCAATTTATCTACTAGCAATAAATTTTCAATAAAAGTACAGGGGTTATCTTGATCTTACCAATTCTGATTATTTTTCCTTGCCATTATCTCCAAAAGTAACCATACCTCATTCTTTCATCTCCAGGGTGATAAATTGATCATTGTCACTTGTCATATGCCTTGAACAGCTACTATCGAGATACCATCTTTTCTTCAATTTTTGGACTACAAGACATTCTAGCAAGACAATCAAGAAGTTCTTTTAGGTACCCAAGCTAGCTTGGGTCCTTATAGGTTAGCAGAGATGGTTCCTTTGGGAACCCAAATCTTCTTTATTTTACTCTTGACATTTCTAAAGATGTTACATTGAAAAGCTTTGTGTCCTAACCCTTTGCATGCATAACATTCAACTCTAGAATTCTGAAAGGATACAGATTTTGAAGTTCTAGATGTTGATGCAATGGATGCAGATATAAAAGATTTTCTATTTGAATTCTTAGGAACATACAATGTAGTTTTAGGAGTAGAAGTATAAACATTTGTTGCAAAAGCTTTTTGAAATATTATTTTGGAACATAAGCTTTTGGTGTCACAAAAATAGTAGCTGAAATTATTTGAAGTTGAAGAATTAAAATTGATTCCAGCTTTATTTCCAGAAATTCTTTGTTATTTTAAAATAAACTTAAGCTTGTTTGAAGATAATGTAAGTTTTTCAAAGAGTGGCTTAAGTTTTTTAACCTCCTTTTTCAAATCATTATTTTCAATAGTTAAAGCTTTGTTCTTGTCAAGACATGCATTATTTTCAGTTTCAAAGTTTTAAACTTTTCAGAAAAGATATGTAAATTCTTTTGCAATATATTATTTTTTTTCTGAAATTTCTTCCTTTTTTTTAGTAAAGAATCATTAATATTCCTTAAGGATCTAATCTTTACTCTAGCCTTTCTAAATTCGGATAATAAATCATGAAAAGTAGAATTTAATTCATCAAATATAAATTCTAATTGAGGTTCGGGGGATGTTACCTCGTCTTCGAGACCCATTTGACAAAGATTAGTAGTTTTCATGGTCTCTTCCTCTTCAGTTGAGGTGGATTCTTCGCTATCGCTCCATGTAGCAACCATTGCCTTCTTTTTCTTTTTCTTGAAAATTTCTTTAACAAAGGACAATCGGGACGAATGTGCCCTGTTTCTTACATTCATAGCATATGGGCACTTGTTCTTTTTCTTTTCTTTATCTTGTCCTTATCCTTTGATGCTCTCATCATTTATGAAATTTTCTATTGTATCCTTTTTTCTTCTTTTCCATAAATTTTCTAAATCTCCTCACGACCATCATGATATCTTCGTCTTCTAGATCATCTTCGGAGGAGGTGCAGTCATCTTCCAATTCCTTATCATGTCTTTTAGAATCAGATGCAGCCTTGAATGCAATAGTTTTCTTTTTCTTTTGATCATCATCAGTTCGGTGTTGAATAGCCAATTCATGAGTGATGAGTGAACCCATTAATTCATCCAGAGATAAGGTGTTTAGATTTTTCGCTTCCTAGATGGCAGTCACTTTGGGGTCCCACTTGTCCAAAAGTGATCTTAGGATCTTTTGTACTAAGTCAGCATTTGAGTAAACCCTGCCAAGACTTTTCAAACCATTAATAATATCTATAATCAAGTAAACATGGCAGAGATAGTTTCAGTAGGTTTCATTTTAAACAATTCATCACTATGTACAAGAAGATTTATTTTCGAAGTCTTTACTTGGAAAGTTCCTTCGTGGGTTACTTCGAGTTTGTCCCAAATTTTCTTTGCTGAAGAGCAAGTGAAAATTTGATTAAACTCGTTAGCATCCAAAGCACAGTATAATAAATTCATTACTTTGGCATTTAATTCCTCCATCTTCATGTCGTGTTCATCCCAGTCCTCTTCATGCTTTGGGACATCCATGCCATTAATTTTAATCATGGAAATTTGTGGCCCTTTTAGAATGACCTTCCATAATTGAAAATCGATAGCTTGTATATAGATTTTCATTCTAGCTTTCCAGTAAGAATAATTAGTGCCAGTGAAGAGTGGAGGTCTATTGGTAGATTGGCCTTCGACCAAGGATATACTCATGGGATGAGCCATCAATCTTTACTCTAAATGTATTCAGAGACACTGCTCTGATATCAGTTGTTGCCCAGGTGGCTTTCCCAAGAGGGGTGAATTAGAAATTTAAAAAATTAAGCAATAATGTGCTCTTTGAAATCCCTTATAAGTGTTAAGTGCTATGGTAGGATAATTGAATGCAGAAGCATAATCAAGTAAGAAAGGCATAACACAAACCAAGCAAATTATAGTGGTTTGGAGCAACCCAGCTCCTACATCCACTACCCAAGATTATCACTTGGAATTTCTACTATATCCCTCATAGGAATACAGTCAGATTATTTTCACAGGCTCACAATCCAAACCTCTACACTTTGGTTTTTAAACCAGGCTCACCAAAGAAACCCAACTTGGTTTTACCAGGATCACCAAGAACCCTACACTTGGTTTTAACACAGGCTAACTAAGAACCTATTTGGTTTTTAAACCGGCTCACCAATAACTCAACAATTCAATAAGAGAATTGTAAAGAAAAGTAACAAAATGATAAACAGATTTTTGTCGAATGGTTGCCGATGCAGCTCAAGAGAAGCACAATTGATTACACTTCAATGCACTTGGTTGGCTTCTTTCAATCTTTAATAAATGCTTCAAGCTTTAGTTGATAGTTGGTGAAGGCTTGAAGACTGTCTTGAATGCTCTTGCAGTGCTCTCTTGCTCTTAAGGTAGTTTAGATATTCAATATAGCATTAACTCATCATCTCTCCCTTTAAAATAGTTCAAATCTCTTAAATATATAGTCTTGTACTCTTCTCAGATGATTTTAGTCATTGTAGACTGTTGGGATGTGACATTTGACCATTGGAGCACTTTTTAGATTCAAATTTCAAGTTCTGGAACTAGCCATTATAAGTCTAAAATCGACCTTCGAGTCAGCTTGGATTACTCGAGTCGGCTTGGATCCTCAGAGTAGTTCTGGTTGAGTTGACTCTCTTCAATCTAGTCAGCTCGCTAGCACAGTATCCTGATTTCTCACTCTATAAGAGTCAGCTCATCTTGATTCTAGTCGACTTCGATCCTTAGGCCTTTAAAAAATGTAGCCTGGAAGAGTCAGCTCTTTCTCTTTAAAGTCGGCTCGATTGGCTGTAGTTCTTAGATCTCTTTTTCTAGACTGTAGAGGAGTCGGCTCGAATTACTGAAGAGCCGACTTGGATGTCTGACAATATGATAGAGTCAGCTCGGACTCCCTTTGGGTTGGCTTGCCTATCTGATTCAAGAAATGATACTCTGGATGAGTCACCTCGGGTCCCTTAGAGTCTGCTCGGATATCTGCATGCTAGAATCCTCATGCATGCCCTGTGCTAGAGTCAGCTCTCTTCTATTCAAGTCGGCTCGGATGAGTTCTTCAGTGAATTTTCAATCCTTTTCCAGAATTCATCCAGCAAAGTTTTAAACTTTCAAGATATCTTCAAACTCTTCTTACAATACACTCAACATAATTTAATGCTTGAAAAACCTAGAAGTAACCCATTTGATTGATTTTTACTTAAGTTCTTTTTGGATTCTTCTTTACAAGATTCAATTACAATACAACTCAACATAAGAAATAGAAATGTAGGAGTTGAAATTGAGCAAAGAGTTCATCTTACAAAAACTTGTAAAATACTTGAAGAGTTGTTAGTAAAACAAATAAATGCTCTAATGTTTAGTTATCATCAAAATCACTTATGGGATTAACAATCTCTCCCTTTTTGATGATGACAAAACACTGGGCATGAAAAATTCTTTACAATTACATGTATGATTGTATTTAAGAGTAAGCATTTGCATGTATCAAAGCTAACTATATTTGAAAGTAAGTATCAGAGCTATTGTGAAAAACTATATAGTATTGGTGGTAGTGCTTTGTATGTATCAGAGTAGTAAAGCTTGTATGTTTCAAGTTATCAAAGATAGCACAAACACAAAGTATCAGAGCTCAAAATTGTAAGTATTAGAGCTAAACAATTTTTAAAGCAATCATAGCAAATTAAATTTTTGAAGAAATCAGAGCAAATTGCAAGTTTTAAGCTAGAGCCATTCAGTTTCAATAATCTACTCCCCCTTTTTGATGATTTGAAGATTTTGAAACAATTTCATGCTTAGTCAAATATATATTCTCCCCCTTTCTGTATATTCTCAGGTATTTTTCATGCAATCTCAATGTTCTCCCCCTTTTTGTCAATAATCAAAATGGATATTCAAATAAAGCTCAATTGTTATGATAGAATGAAAAAGTTCATAAAATTTGTTTGAGATAATTTCACTTTCTCAAATCAACTTTGATATTCTAATTAAAATCATGAGATTAGCATTGTACAATTGAAGATGTGATTGCAAGATATTGCATAATCCAATTCAAACATAAAAAATATGTCAACAAAAGTGCTTTCATTTCATTCAATGTTTTTAATACAAGTTACAAGAAATTGAAAGCAGTACAATCAATCACTATCTAGTTGTGTAGTATTGGATGGCCTAAAGATGAGTAGCTGGCTTCCTAGGATGTGTAGTAGATGTAGGTCAAGGTATAGGTACAGGTCTAGGTGCAGGAGTGGCAAATGCTATAATGACTGTTGTTTTCAGCTGATCTAGTTGAAATTGAACCACTTCTATTGCTTCATGAAGCTTTTTGATCTCAGTATTTAGAGCAACTAACTTAGCAGCTTGTGCATTTGCAAAAGCTTAAGCAGATGGTTGCAATCTCCCAAATTCTGATATTAAGATCCCTATGCCCTTTGTATAATCTTCCTCCATCCTTTTTCCTTGTTCCAATGATACCATATTGAATCTTATTTTCTTTAGCTTTGTTCTGTATTCTTCCAAAGCTTGATCAACAGTTTTCTTAATTGAATCAGAACCATATGAAATGGTGTCAATGATAGGTTGTAGATCAGGCTGAGGTGTAGATATTGAGGTCTCAAGTGATTCAACTCTTTCTTTCAATTCCCTGACCTCATTATCAATATGATCAAGTCTACAGTCCACTGATTGGCGAAACTCACCAAACATAGTAGCCAAAGAAGTAGTCAAAGAATCTGTCGGTGATTTCATTGCAATGCTATGAAGTCCTATGTCACTGAAGTAATAGTAGGATGAGTAAATGGATCCTGAGTTGAACGTGCAGGAGGAACATAAGTGGTATCTGGCATAGGTAGAGATGCTGGTAAAGGATGATCAATGTGCTCAGTCTCCAAAGGTGCAAACTCAGGTATAGTAGTCTTAGTTGGCTCAGAAGTGCTAGCAAAGTCAGTGGAGGTGCCAACTGGAACATCAACAATCTGCTTAAGTACTGATGGCCCTGCAGTGGAGACTCCCTAGGAATTTCTTCACTATCACTATCTTTAGTATTGCTGCTGTTGTTGCTGAAGGCTGATATAGCCATTTCTTCAGTTCCCTTTTTCTTCCACACCCCCTCACTAAGAATATACCCCATTCGGAGCAGAGATTTAAAGGAATAAGTGTCGGTATGATGAAGGGGTTTACCATCTTTTCCTTCCAAACTGATCCTGGAAGCTTGAAACAATAAGGTAAGAACCATTCCATATGGTAAACAAGCCTTAACTTTTCTGACATCTTCCTTCATTTGCATTAACATGATATAGGATAGATTTAGTGCCTCTCCCTGAATGATATGATCCATAAAGCTGAGGTCACGTTCACTTACCCAATCAAATCTGCTAGTCCTTGGAAGAAATATTCTACTGACAAAATTGTGGAGGAGTCTCATTTCTAGCGAGAGTGTATTAGCCATTACAATTCCTACTCCACTAACATCTATCCTGCCTAGTATTGTTTGAAGGATTTTCTCTTTGTCCTTCAAGACTAAGTGCTTAGTTCCTTCAGCAGGCATTTTCAACAATGTGCCGAGCCTCTCCTTTGTCACTATAATCTATTTTCCTTTTACAGTGGATTCAATGTGTTGGGGTTCAAGTCTTAGGTTTTCATAAAATGGTCTAACAAGGGTTGCATATGTGGATAAATTCAGAGAATAAAAGAAAGTCCAACCTTGTTTATCAATTAAATCCCCAATTTTCAATCCAATTTCTTCAAGAAAGTTGAAGAGAATCCTTCTACCACTAGTAACAGGCTGATTAGACATTGACATTACCTATCTTGGAGAGTGAGTAGAGGCCAACTGTTCTATTTCATCTTCTTCCCTCTTAACTACTCGAGTCGGCTCCTCTTGTCGGCTTTTTGTTCTTCTTTCTACATCCACTAAGGGTGCAGTTCTTTTGGATCTCTTTTCCACTACCGATTTTGGCACCATTGCAACACTTACGGGAAGAAATGTGGAATGGGAGCTTGAGGAAGAAGATTTTCGGGCTTTGCTAGAGGTTTTAAGTGGAGAGTTAGGGTTTGGAATGAGAATAGAGAACAATAAAGTTCGGAAAAAATTGCACAGCTCAATTAAAAAACCCATTGCCCGACATCCGAGTCGGCTCTAACAACCCTAAATTACCAGAGTCAGTTCGACCAGAGTAAGAACATAATCAACAGAGATTCGAGTTGGCTCGACCAGGGCCAAATTGCTCGAGTCGACTCGATCAGAAACTTTCCATAAAAGTTGAAATGACTCAAAAATTAAAATTAATTTGATAAAATCTCAAAGAAAGTTGTTCAAAGAACTTGAATTGATGTAGGAGGTTTTCTAGATAACTTTTCCTTAATTTTGAAGGAATTAGGTTAGGAAAATCTAGAAAGGATCACAAAGACCTAATTCTCCTCTAATCATTTCAAATCTATCTAGATTGAGTGGCTTAGTGAAAATATCAGCTAGTTGGCTCTCAGTTGGGATAAATTCTAGTTCAATGTCACCATTCAAAACATGATCTCTAATAAAATAGTGTCTAATTTCTATGTATTTATTCCTTGAGTGCTGAATTGGGTTTTTTGTCAAATTTATATTACTTGTGTTATCACATTTGATTGGTATTTTAGATAGTGTAACACCAAAGTCTTCTAGTTGTTGTTTAATCCATAATACTTGTGCATAACAACTCCCTGCAGCAATATACTCTGTCTCAGCAGTTGAAAGTGCTAACGAGTTTTGTTTCTTATAGTGCCATGAGATTAAATTCAACCCTAAAATTGGCATGTGCCGCTAGTGCTTTTTCTATCAATTCTACAACTAGTATAATCAACATCCGAAAATCTAATTAAATTCAATGAAGAATGTTTTGAAAATCATAGACCTAGATTACTTGTACCTTTCAAATATCTGATAATTCTTTTAATAGCAAGCATATGTGATTCTTTAGGATTAGATTGGAATCTAGCACATACACATACGCTATACAAGATATCAGGTCTACTTGTAGTTAAATATAACAAGGATCCGATCATACCTCTATAGAGCTTTTGGTCAATGTTGGATCCAGCTTCATCTTTATCCAATCTGCAAGATGGTCTTATGGATGTGTTCATTTGTTTGGTTGACTCCATACCAAACTTTTTGATTATTTCTTTAGTGTACTTGGCTTGGTTAATGAAGATTCCTTCCTTTGTTTGTTTTACTTGAAGTCCAAGGAAGTAGTTAAGTTCACCCATTAGGCTCATTTCAAATTCTCCCTATATTAACTTAGCAAATTCTCTATAAAGAGTTTTATTAGTTGCACCAAATATAATATCATCAACATAAATCTGAACAACTAATAAATCATTATTTTTCTTCTTGATGAAAAGAGTTTTATCAACATTTTTCTTGAAAAATTATTTTCAATCAAAAAAGTGCTAAGTCTATCATACCAGTCTCTAGGTGCTTGTTTCAAACTATATAATGCTTTATTCAGTTTAACACATGATTTGGAAAAACATGATCTTCAAAACCTGCTGGTTGTTCTACAAAAACTTGTTCAGAAATAAAATCATTTAAAAATATACTTTTCATATCCCTTTGAAAAAATTGAAATTCATGTAGCAAGTAAATGCAAGAAGTAATCTAATGGCTTCTAGTCTTGCTACAGGTGCATATGTTTCATCAAAATCAATGCCCTCTTCTTGGTTATACCCCTTAGCTACTAATCTAGCTTTGTTTCTTACTATATTTCCTTGCTCATCTAACTTATTTCTATAGACCCATTTGGTTCCTATGAGGATGGTCTGAAGGTCTTTCAACTAAAGTCCATACCTTATTTCTTTCAAACTAGTTTAGTTCTTCATGCATGGCCATCATCCAGTTTGGGTCAGATTCAGCATCTTCTAAGGTATGAGGTTCTATTTGTGATACAAAGGCTAGGTAATCATGTGCATCTCTATGTGATGACCTAGTCCTAGTACCTTGTGAAGGATCATCAATAATTAATTTTCTTGGATGAGAAGTTACGTACCTCCATTCCCTTGGTAGATCAGCATGATCCTTACTGTTTCTTCTCCTTCTTCGATTGGTCTTTCTTGTATGCTCATATCTTCCATTTCTTTTTGAATTGTACTCGCATCATTGTCTATACACTCTTCTTTCTTAGAAGGTGAAGGGTTAGTTTTTCCAAAAATAACATGCATGGATTCTTCTACAGTAAGAGTTCTTTTATTAAATACTATATATGCTTTGCTATGCAATGAATAATCAAGAAAAATTGCTTCATCTGATTTAGCATCAAATTTTCCTAGATTATCTTTACTATTGTTAAGCACAAAGAATTTACAACCAAAAATATGAAAATAATTAATATTGGGTTTCTTTTCATTCTAAAGCTCATAGGTGGTTTTCTTCAAAATAGGATGGATCAAAACATGGTTCAAAATGTAATAAGTAGTGTTCACCACTTCTGCCCAAAAGTATCTTGGAAGATTATCTTCATATAACATTGTTTAGGCCATCTCTTTTGAAGTCCTATTTTTCCTCTCTACAATACCATTTTGTTGTGGTGTCCTAGGAGCGGAGAAATTGTGATCAATGCCATTTTCTATGCAATAATTATCAAAAATTGATTTTCAAATTCGGTGCTATGATCACTCCTTATTGACACTATTGAAAGATTTTTCTGGTTTAAAACCTTTTTATGGAATTTTTGAAATACTTTAAAGGTTTCATCTTTGTGAGTAATAAACAAAACCCAAGTAAATCTAGAAAAGTCATCTTCTATCATAAGAGCATATTTCATACCTTGTAGGCATATGGTCCTAGTTGGTCCAAATAAGTCCATGTAAAGTAGTTCAAGGGGTCTAGTAGTTGAAATCATATTTTTGGATTTAAAGCTCCCCCTAGTTTATTTACCCATTTGGCATGCATCACAAACATGAATAAGATCTACTTTAAATTTAGGCATGCCTCTAACTAGATTTTTGAAAATTAACTTGGCAATAGTATGCATGCTAGCATGTCCTAATTGTCTATGCCAAAGTAAGCAAGACTCCTTGGTCTTAGCATTCATTGCAACTAGACTGAAACTACTTGACATGGCAAGATCATTAAGGTCTACCACATAAATATTTTCAAGTCTGTCTAATGAACTTATTGCTAGAATCAAGAGAGTTTGTTACAATACACATAGATGATTTAAAGATAACCTTAAAGCCTTTATCACATAATTGTCTAATGCTTAACAAATTATGCTTCAATTTATCTACTAGCAATACATTTTCAATAAAAGTACAGGGGGTTATCTTGATCTTATCAATTCTGATTATTTTTCTCTTGTCATTATCTCCAAAAGTAACCATGCCTCCTTCTTTCATCTGTAGGATGATAAATTGATCCTTTTCACCCGTCATATGCCTTGAACAGCCACTATCGAGATACCATCTTTTCTTTAATTTTTGGGCTATAAGATAATCAAGAAGTTCTTTTAGATATCCAAGCTAGCTTGGGTCCTTGCAGGTTAGCAAAGATGGTTCCTTTGGAAACCCTAATCTTTTTTATTTTACTCTTGACATTTCTAAAGATGTTACATTGAAAAGCTTTGTGTCCTAACCCTTTGCATGCATAATATTCAACTCTAGAATTCTGAAAGGATGCAAATTTTGACGTTCTAGATGTTGATGTATGAGATGCAGATATAAAAGATTTTCTATTTGAGTTCTTAAGAACATACAATGTAGCTTTAGGAGTAGAAGCAGAAACATTTATTGCAAAAGCTTTTTGAGATATTAATTTTAGAACATAAGCTTTTGGTGTCACAAAAGTAGTAGCTGAAATTTCATTTGAAGTTGAAGAATTAAAACCGATTCTAGCTTTATTTCTAGAAATTCTTTATTCTTCTAAAATCAACTCAAACTTGTTTGAAGATAATGTAAGTTTGTCAATGAGTGGCTTGAGTTTTTCAATCTCTTTTTTCAAATCATTATTTTCAATAGTTAAAACTTTGTTCTTGTCAAGACATGTATTGTTTTCAGTTTCCAAAGCTTTAAACTTTTCAGAAAAGATTTGTAAATTCTTTTGCAATATATTATTCTTTTTTGAAATTTCTTCCTTTTCCTTTAGTAAAGAATCATTGATATTCAATAAGGATCTAATCTTTAATCTAGCCTTTTTGAATTTAGATAATAAATCATGAAAAGCAGAATTTAATTCATCAAATGTAAATTCTAATAGAGATTTGGGGGATGTTACCTCATCTTCGAGATCCATTAGACAAAGATTAGCTGTTTTCATGGTCTCTTCATCTTCAATTGAGGTGGATTCTTCGCTATCGCTCCATGTAGCAACCATCGCCTTCTTTTTCTTTTTCTTGAAAAATTTCTTTAATAAAGGATAGTCGGGATGAATGTGCCATAGTTTCTTATATTCATAGCATGTGGGCACTTGTTCTTTTTCTTTTTCTTTATCCTTTTCCATGTCCTTGAGTGCTCTCCTCGTTTATGAAATTTTCTATTGTATCTTCCTTTCTTCTTTTCCATAAACCTTCTAAATCTCCTCATGACCATTATGATATCTTCGTCTTCTAGATCATCTTCGGAGGAGATGCAGTCATCTTTCGATTCCTCATCATGTCTTTTAGAATCAGACGCATCCTTGAATGTAATAGTCTTCTTTTTCTTTTGATCATCATCAGTTCGGTGCTGCATAGCCAATTCATGAGTGATGAGTGAACCCATTAATTCATCTAGAGATAAGTTATTTAGATCTTTCGTTTCCTGGATGACAGTCACTTTGAGGTCCCACTTGTTCGAAAGTGATCTTAGGATCTTCTGTATTAAGTCTGCATTTGAGTAAACCCTTCCAAAACTTTTCAAACCATTAATAATATTTGTAAATCAAGTAAACATGGCAGAGATAGTTTTAGTAGGTTCCATTTTAAACAATTCGTAACTATATACGAGAAGATTTATTTTTGAAGTCTTCACTTGGAAAGTTCCTTCGTGGGTCACTTCGAGTTTGTCCCAAATTTTCTTTGCTGAAGAGCAAGTGAAAATTCAATTAAACTTGTTAGCATCCAAAGCACAGTACATCAAATTCATTGCTTTGGTATTTAATTCCTCCATCTTCATGTCATGTTCATCCTAGTCCTCTTCAGGCTTTGGGACATCCATGCCATTAATTTTAATCATGGGAATTTGTGGCCCTTTTAGAATGACCTTCCATAATTCAAAAATCGATAGCTTGTATATAGATTTTCATTCTAGCTTTCCAGTAAGAATAATTAGTGCCAGTGAAGAGTGGAGGTCTATTGGTAGATTGGCCTTCAGCCAAGGATGTACTCATGAGATGAGCCATCAATCTTTACTCTAAATGTATTCAGAGACACTGCTCTGATACCAGATTTTGCCCAGGTGGCTTTTCTAAGAGGGGGGTGAATTAAGAATTTAAAAAATTTAAGCAACAATGTGCTCTTTGAAATCTCTTATAAGTGTTAAGTACTATGGTAGGATAATTGAATGCAGAAGTGTAATCAAATAAGAAAGGCACAGCACAAACATAAGCAAATTATAGTGGTTCAGAGCAACCCAGCTCCTACATCTACTATCCAAGATCACCACTTGGAATTTCCACTATATCTCCCATAGGAATACAGTTGAATTGTTTTCACAGGCTCACAATCCAAACCCTTATATATATTTTTTAAACCGGGCTCACCAAAGAAATCCAACTTGGTTTTACCATGATAACCAAGAACCCTACACTTGGTTTTAACATAGGCTAACTAAGAACCCATTTGGTTTTTAAATCGGGCTCACCAATAACCTAACAATTCAATAAGAGAATTGTAAAGAAAAGGAACAAAATGACAAACAAATTTTTGTCGAATGGTTGTCGATGCAGCTCAAGAGAAGCCCAATTGATTGCACTTCAATGCACTTGGTTGTCTTCTTTTCAATCTTCAATAAATGCTTCAAGCTTTAGTTGATAGTTGGTGAAGGTTTGAAGACTGTCTTGAATGCTCTTGCAGTGCTCTCTGCTCTTAAGGTAGCTTGGATATTCAATATTGCATTAACTCATCATCTCTCCTTTTAAAGTAGTTCAAATCTCTCAAATATATAGTCTTGTACTCTTCTCAGATAATTTGAATCGTTATAGACCGTTGGGATGTGACATTTGACCGTTGGAGCACTTTTTGGATTCAAATTCCAAGTTCTGGAACTAGCCATTATAAGTCTGAAACCGACCTTCGAGTCGGCTCGGATTACTCGAGTCAGCTCAGATCATCAAAGTTGTTCTAGTTGAGTCAGCTCTCTTCAATCTAGTCGGCTCACTTGCACAGTGTCCTAATTCCTCACTCTATAAGAGTCGACTCGCCTTGATTCTAGTCGAATCGGATCCTCAGGCCTTCAAAAAATATAGTCTAGAAGAGTCAACCTTTTCTCTTTAGAGTTGGCTCGATTGGTTGTAGTTCTCAGATCTCTTTTTCTGGACTCTGGAGGAGTCGGCTCGAATTACTGAAGAGTTGACTCAGATGTTTGACAATATGATAGAGTCAGGTCGGACTCCCTTTGGGTCATCTCGCTTGTCTGATTTAAGAAATGATACTCTAGACGAGTCACCTCGGGTCCCTTAGAGTTGGCTCGGATATCTGCGTGCCAGAATCCTTATGCGTTCCATGTGCCAGAGTTGGCTCTCTTCTCTTATAGTTGGCTTGGATGAGTTCTTCAGTGAATTTTCAATCCTTCTCCAGAATTCATCCAGCAAGGTTTCAAGCTTTCAAGATATCTTCAAACTCTTCTTACAACACACTCAAAATAACTTAAAGCTTGAAAAAATGTAGAAGTAACCCATTTGATTGATTTTTACTTAAGTTCTTCTTTGGGTTCTTCTTTACAAGATTCAATTACAATACAACTCAACACAAGAAATAGAAATGTAGGAGTTGAAATTGAGCAAAGAGTTCATCCTACAAAAACTTGTAAAACACTTGAAGAGTTGTTAGTAAAACAAATGCATGCTCCAATGTTTGGTTATCATCAAAATCACTTATGGGGTCAACATAGCTCGAAATGAAGCTTTCACTGAGACTTAGTTCCTTCGATAGGAGCTTGAAGAATAAAGGAGGATCACCGTAGTGAGGTCTTAGGCTTTAAATCTTCATGCTATGAAGAGACACAAGGCCTTAGCCCGAATAGTCAGTTGAGGGTCACAAAAAGGACCGTTGAAGGGCTGAAAAGGGATATTGATGTCAATGGCCATAAAGTGATGATGTTGTGAAGTAAGTTGTCACTGGCTGAAGTATATGTAGGGGTCACCAATACTAGACTTTGCCATGCTAAGGAAAAGGCATATGAAGTCGGGACTTTGATGATGCAGATTCTTCCATCAACCAAGGCACGCCTATGTCAAACCCCTATCATGGCGCAAGCTTTGGTGTCTCTTCAAGTAGGTCGAGGCCAAGGCAAGGGCAATAGGGACATTTATGTATTTGCTAGACAATTCCAACTTCATTTTTATACTTGCCTATCAAATCAATAAAATTTATGCTTTTCTTTTAAGTGTGTGCTTCAGAATTACCTCTCTTTTTTTAAAAACTAAATAATTGAAACTCGGTTGGTACTATCATGCTCCCAAGTTTCTAGTTTCAGCTTGCAGAAGTCCCTTGATTTTTTCACTGGGTTGACCGAAGATTGCCTCAACCAAGGTTCCATTGGATGAAGGTGGCATAATTATTGAGATTTGACACCTGAAAAGATGCTCCATTATGGGTTTCATGAAAAATAGAAAATCTTAAATGTCTTGCATCGCTTTAGGAGGCACGATGCTCGAAGTCGAATGACAATCCATCCTTGTAGGAAATCGAAGTGATGGAATGATTACATTTGGACTTCAGCTAGCCCCATCTATGAGACTTTGGCCTTGCCTACTCTTAGTCTACCATGTGTTGACATCAGGCAAAAGTAATCTTACCATGCTCAGATCTGGTCCATTTTGTGGTTTTATAAATAGTAGGTTTCCTTATCCTATCAAAAATTTTATCTTCTAGTCTACTTCTTCCTTCTTCCCCTTTGTTCTTCTTTCTTTCTTCCAAGAGTTCATCTTCCTGCTGATGACTTCTTCAAGTGGTCATCTCCACTTCTGGCTAAGTGCTTTGCCATCACCTTTTATTTTCCCTTTTCTTCTCTTCTAGGAAGCATTTTCTTGTTTCTTTTCCTTTTTCCATTTTCTGCATTCAAATCTATAAGGAGTTTGTTTACAGAAAGTTCTTTTATTTTACATCAATTTTTACTATTTTTTAAAATTTTACTAAATCTTTAGGATGGAAGAATCTCCAATTTTGGTTGGTTTTTGGCCTTTAAATGAAGGTCTAGTCGAAGCTCTAGCTTTGACTTAGGGACCAGTCCTAGTTGAGGCTTTGGCTGCCCCTCTAGAGCTCGAGGGCTCAAACTTCGGGGAGTTTCCTCCAGGTGACATCCAATCCTAACTTGGGGAATTGAATTTGGTTAAGCTTCGGGATGAGTTCTAGATTCTACTCAAGTTTGAATTGGAAGTCCCATTACCTACCGATCAATTTACTAACCGTCCCCAAGGCCAAATCACACTTTACAAAGAGTGTCTTCAGGCTTGCATTTGGTCTCCCCTTTTTTTACTTTTTTATTGAACTTCTTAGATTTTTTGAAATCTTCCCTTATACGATTCATGCCAAACTCCTGGTGGTTTATCTGCAGGTTTACAGCGAAGTACCTCTTAGCGAGAATTGAGTTGACCCTTAATCTTTTCCAATCTTTCTTTAATTTTTGGAAGCACCCTCGGACTTGTGGGTGGTGGTATATCTACCCTCGAAAGAGATTGGGGGTTAATCCCCTTCTCTGAGGTGCTCATTCCTCTATTCATCATTGGAAGGAGCATTTTTTCATGAAGGAATCGTCACACGATACCATAGGGCAGCATGCATAGTTTTCATTTTTTTTAATAAAATATGGTGGAATAAAAATCCTAATCTAGTATGCATAATCAGAATCATATCATGAACATATATTAGATTTGAAATTTAAACAAAGTAGATAGAATCTACTTACCTGCTATAGTACTCCATCTTTGTCAGATTTGATCTGGTGGATATCCCAGATTTTGTTAGAGCCGCATATGTGCTCGGCCTCTACTGATATCTATACGGAGATATTCTGATCAAAGCACTGAGGCTACTGGAGTGCTAGTCCCTTGTAGGCCCCACTTTGATTGTTGGATCGAGCCCCTTCTTCAAGGAGAAGTCCTAGAAACCCTGCTGCTACACGAACTCTTCAGGCTGAACAAGAAAGGTTGGAAGCCATTAGGGAAGAAACTTTTTCTTCCTATTTTTTCTCTAGTTTTTCTCTTTCTTTTTGATATTTTGGATGTGTGGAATCATTGCAAAAGGAAGAGTAATCATAGAAGTTTTTTCTTGTGCATAGAAAAAAAATCTTTTTTTTCTTAGCACTAACCACCTTACACTTATTTTTGTTGCACAAAAATAAGTCCATGCCTCCACTAAACTCCATGCCAAAAACTCCTCTAGACAAGATCTTATCTTATCCATCAATAATCACATTCAAATAGGAGAGTGGCATTAAGAAATTTATGCACGAGAAACATTTTAGTCTCCTAACTCATTTTTGTCACACAACAAAAATTCCATGCCCAAAGAACTCTAGATAAACTTCTTTGAATCAAGTTCAAAATTAAGATAAAGATGAACTTTATCTAGATAAGAGAGAAATATAGTGGAGAAGGAAAATGCCAAGAAATGATGTCCAAAAATCCTCATGTGCACAAACAAGAGAGCAGTGCTACTTTAGCACCCCCCTTTTCATTTTGGCATTAAAAATATGAGAGAGAGGTGAGAGAGTCTCAGTTTACTGGGACTCTAGCTTTTGGCTTAACTAGACTTTGATTTGAGTCAAATTTGAATATGATTTTAATCCAATCTGCAAGGCTATGAATCCTAACCCAATTAAGATTGCAATTCAAGTCTAACTTGAATTATTAATCCCAATTAGCCTCAAACTAGATCAAGTCTAATTAAATTAAATCTAATTTAATTAATTAGCACTTGGTCCAAAATTTGATTAAGCCAAATTGCATTGCAATATTTGCAATTAATTCTCTTATATTAGCAGGCACTAAAATTAGCAAGTATCAAAATTAGAAACTACTAAGTTTGTAATCCTTACAAATTTAGTAGTTTCTAAATGAAGGATTTCATGGTGCAAGCATGATAAAAATAGAGTTTCTAAAATCCTAGCAGAAGCAATTATAAAATGTTTTCATAAAGGCATGCATAATTAATTTAAAATTAATACCTAAAATCCTATCTAACATGCTGATTAATATATCATCGCATGATATTAGATTTGATAAATAAATAAAATTAGAAAGGGATAGATCAACTTACCTTGATCGCTATCCTTTTCTTCTTGATTCTGGTTGGATCAGTGAATCATCGGGGTTGCGTCGGAGCTATGCAAGCACTTGGCCTTTGCTGGTATCTATATAGGGATGATGCTGATTGACTCTTCGAGGCTCTTGAAGTATTAGCTGCTTGCAGGCCTCTCCTTCAGCTTAGTTCTCAAACTCCTTTTGAGATAATCTCGAAGGAACAAGGCTGCAGCCTTTATAGCCTCATGCAAACTCTTCATGCAATCAATATATTACTTCTCTTCAAACACCAGGGGAGGAAGAATGCTTTCTTCTCCCCTTCTCCTCTCATTTATCTCTTAGATCTAAAGGTTTATGGCATGGATGAAATCAAAAGAAAAGATAAGGGAGCAATAAAAAAATAATGTTGCAACAAGGAGTTTTCCTTATTATGCGCCCGACCACTTTCTCATTCCTTTATTAAGTTTGTCACACAAAATAGGATGCGGGACAATTTATTAAAACTAATTTACTGATTTTAAACTTAATTAGTAGAGAAAAACAAAGATTAAATTTTTTATGATTTTCAATTTTAAAGACTCAAAGTAAGTAATTAAGGTAAACTAGTCAACTAGTTTATGCCTGCACGAGTAGATCTAACAAAGTAATTAGAAAATCAGGATTTGGTGGCTAAGAAACCACCGTAAACTATGGTCTACTTATCAACGAGTCAGAAATCAAAAGTAAGGGAAGTTTTTTTTAATTTTACCAACAAAGATTTTTCCCTCTGAGGTAGATCTAGCAGGACTCTCAAGAATCTCGAGGCAGGGCTTCAAGAGATCTTCGGGCTCCGATCTTCCATGATATTGGTTCCAAAGCAAGAACACCTTGACTTTAATCCTTGAACACCTGCAATCACTCAACAAAGGAAGATCTCTCAGTTAGAAAATAGTAAAGAAGGAATAAGAATGGAAAAAATGAAAGGAAAAGATGGAAGTGGGTGGCTAGGGTTTCTCGATGTCTGGATATGTAGGGCCTCACACCTTGTGATGCTCCGAAGAATAAAGGAAAGGGCCTCACACCCCATGATGCACACAACAAAGAAAAAGAATTGGATAGAATGTTGCTTTATTTCATCAATAAATCATTAATTATACAGGGGGGTTGATGGAGTATTTATAGACCAATAACCAAAGGTGTTAGGGTTACAAAGACTAGTGTTTGTTTTTCTTAGGTAACAACTCCTAGAATCCTTCTCTGGGCATCTTGGACTCTTGTTTTTGGGTTCAACTGGAACTCTCTCCAAGGTGGGCGTCGTCAAGGGATCTCCATCCAAGTTGGGCACCAATGATGAGGATGGGTGAGGTGTCATGATGAAGGGCCAAGATTGCTTCATAGATTGGCCTTGATTGTTGGACTCTAGAGTTTGGATGATGTGGGCTCCTGCAGGATAGTGGACTCTTCAGTCTGGATAGAAGAAGATTCAAGAATTTTTTCTGGATTATTGAGTTTGGAACTTGAGTAGCTTGAACTCTGAAGTAGGAAGTTTCCTTGGTCTTCTCCTTGATTGGTGTCCCCTTGAGACAGAATTATGTTGAGATGGGTAATGAGAAGCTAGGTGGCATCCTCCCTCTTGGAATTGGTGACAACTTGAGAAGAGTGGGTGCTAACTTGGTAGGCTTCCTTCTGCTTCACT
Source organism: Areca catechu (assembly GCA_021397845.1). Lineage (NCBI taxonomy): Eukaryota > Viridiplantae > Streptophyta > Magnoliopsida > Arecales > Arecaceae > Areca > Areca catechu. The sequence goes on from CM038038.1 coordinate 44,157,908, forward strand.
CTTAAAAAAAATAAGTGGTGCTAATTCATGAATGTATGTGGCCGACCAAAGTAGGTGAGGTGGCATGTGGTGTTGTCTCGATGAAGTGGCAAGTGATGTTGTCCCGATGAGGTGGCAGGTGATGTCTAGACATGTCATGTGATGTTGTCCAAATCTTAAAAAGGTGGGACCAAGAAATGATTATCATGTAGCAAGTACTTGGGCTAGCACATGGAGTCACATGGCTTGTCTTGAGCTAGCACATAGGTCACATGGGTCTGGACTTGGGTCCCCCTTGTATTACAGGACTCAACTAATTAATTAATCACATGATTTAACCAACTAAAAATCAACTCTAAGCCCAACTTTATCAAATTGATCAAAAGGTATAGACATGTAAACAAGTGGTTCAACTTAGTAAAAGGGGTTTGGCCCAAAAGACTAAAAATAAAAAAAACTAATTACAGTTTATAAAAAGGATTAAACCCAACTAAGCCTAAATAACATAATTTAAAATAAAATATTTATAGGTAAAAGGGGTTTGGGTTCAGGGCTTTATTCATAGGTGATCCACAGGGATGTGGGGTTGACTTGTCGATCATTTCTGGCTCTGGTGTCCACACCAATTCTTCCCGGGTGGGAGAAACTCCACCCTGCCAAGTATGGGTCAACTCTGCTATGATAAAGCTCTAGTAAGTTGGGTCAACTCTCTGCAAGTCCTCTCGATGATCCAAGAATCATTAGTCTTGGGTCGTCCTTGCCAACGAACCATATATCGCTGATAATCTTTGCCCCGAGTAGCGATAATCTTGTCGTCCAAGATCCGCTCGATCTTGTCTTTCCAGGCTAGTGGTATGGTAGGTGGACACACTTGGGTTGGCTCACTCTCAAAGATTGAATTAGGCCCAAAGGCTCACTAGGAATCAACGTTGGCTCCCTATACTCAATAGATCTGAAACGTTGAAAGTAGGACTAATACCTAGTTCAGGTTGTAACTCGAGCACGAGGCATAAGGCCCAATTTTCCTAATTACTTTGTATGGTCCACTACTATGGGCATGTAACTTTTTTATGATTCCAGGTGGGAACCGTTCAGGTCGTAGTCTAACCATGACAAAGTCTCCTTCATTGTATTCTTTGAGTCATTTTCTTGTGTCAGCCATATGTTTATAAGATTCATTGATTTCATTAATTTTTGTACTTATTTCTTTATGCAACTCTCTAACATGCTCAGCATATGGCTCAGCAGACTCTAAGATGCATTCATGCATGGATAAAGGAATGAGATCTAAAGGTTTTCTAGGTTTGTACCCATGAACATTTTCAAAAGAACATTTTTTCGGTAGACCTATTCACTGAGCATTGTATGCAAATTCAGCCCTAGACAGCAATAGATCCCAGTTGGCAATATGCTCTCCAACTAAACTTCTCAACAAGTTTCCTAGACTATGGTTCACAACCTTAATCTGGCCATCAGTTTGAGGGTGATAAGAGGTAGAAAATTTAAGTTTTGTCCCTAATAAATGCCAGAGTGTTTTCCAGAAACAACTGGTGAATCGTACGTCTTGGTCAGATACTATTATCCTAAGTAAACCATGTAGTCTAACTACTTCATTCAGAAATAACTTGGCTACCTTAGATGCATCATAGGTTTTGAAACAAGGTAGGAAATGTGCCATCTTCGTGAACCTATCAACCATAATAAAAATTGAATCATGTTTCCTCATGGTTTTAGGTAATCCAAGAACAAATTCCATGCTAAGGTCTTGCCATGGATAATCCGGTACAGAAAGTGGAGTGTATAAGCCAGTGTTCTACTTCTGCTGCTTAGCAATAGTACAAGTTCGACATCTAGCTACTATTTGAGTAACATTCCTCTTAAGATTCGGCCAAGAAAATTAGTTTTCTAGAGCTAAAATTGTCTTATTTTTATCAAAGTATCCAGCAAAACCTCCAGCATGTGTTTCCCAAATCAAGAAGTCTCTAAGTGAAGTATTAGGAATACATAGCTTACTTTTCCTAAAAAGATAACCATTTTGTATAGTGTACTTACTGTATGAACTAGACGGTCCTTGTTTAACTACCTTATAGATTTTATCAAAGTCCAAATTATTTTCATATTGATCCTTTAATTTCTCAAATTCGACTACTCTAGTGCTAACACAATTCAGGAGCATAAATCTTCTACTAAGCGCATCAATAACCTTATTATTAGTACTCGATTGATGTCTCAAAACAAAAATATAGGCTTGTTTATATTCAACGCATTTTCCATGCCTAGCATTTAACTTCTTTTGCGAGTTAAGGAATCTAAGAGCTTCATGATCAAAATATAGTACAAACTCTTGCGGTAGCAAATAGTGTCTCCAGTACCTAAGTGCTCGAACCACCGCATATAATTCTTTATCATAAGTAGACTATTTCAATTTAGCATCGTTTAATTTCTTGCTAAAGAATGCAATCGGGTGATTGTCCTGACTTAAGACTCCTCCAATTCCTACCCCTAAGGAACCATAAGCAACCTCAAAGACTTTTGAAAAATCTGGTAGCCTCAGAATTGGGGCTCGGGTCATCTTATCCTTAATGTCATGAAAGGCCCTATCGTCATCTTTAGACCATTCAAAAGCTCCTTTCCTCATATAATCAGTTATTGGTGCAACAATCGTACTAAACCCTCAAATAAATCTCCTATAGAAAGTAGCTAATCCATGAAAACTTTGAACATCATGAACATTCTTAGGGACATGGCACTCAACTATAGATTTTATCTTTTCGGGATTTGCAGATACTCCTTTAGCAGTCACTATAAAACCTAGGAAAATAATCCTCAGAGTCATAAAACTACATTTCTTCAAATTTGCATAAAGATTATTTCCTCTAAGAACTTGACAGACCTGCTGAAGATGGTCTAAGTGATCCTTCTTATTTTTACTATATATGAGGATGTCATCAAAATATACCACTACAAATTTTTCAATAAAAGATTTCAGAACTTGAGTCATTATCCTCATAAAAGTACTAGGTGTATTTGATAAGCCAAAAAGCATCACCAACCATTCATACAAGCCATCCTTGGTCTTAAATGCAGTCTTCCACTCATCCCCGGGCCTTATTCTAACCTGATGATAGCCACTCTTAAGGTCTATCTTTGAAAATATGGTAGCACCGGCCATCATGTCTAGCATGTCATCAAGTTGGGGTATTGGAAACCTATACTTCATTGTAATCTTATTGATAGCTTTACTATCGACACACATTCTTCAAGTGCCATCCTTCTTGGGGGTCAAGAGAGCTAGAACGGCACAAGGACTTAAGCTTTCTTGAATAAATCCTTTCCTAAGAAAATCCTCAACTTGCCTCTGTAATTCTTTATGTTCAGTAGGGTTTATCCTATAATGGGATAGATTCGGCAAGGTAGCTCCTAGGACCAAGTCTATAGCGTATTGAATGTCCCTTAACAGAGGTAAGCAATAAGGGAGGTCTTTTGGGAACACATCCTTAAATTCAAGAAACTCTAAGATCTCCTTAGGGTGTTCCTTTTGTGGTTCATCATAAACTTCTTTAGCAGTCAGCATCTAGACTGTTGAACCTTCAACAATTTCATGCTCTAATTTCTTAGCAGTAATTAGGTTCAATCATGGTTCTTTCTCTCTCAAATGACTAGACCCTCGCTTGGAATTATCTTTGGGTGGGGTCGAGGTCATCACAATTATCTTTTCATGGTGTTTAAAAGAATATGAATTAGATCGGCCAAAGAGGGTTGCATCATGATCATATAACCATGGTCTGCCTAAAATGATACTACTAATCCCCATTGGAATCACATCACACCATACTTTCTCCTGGTAAGATTGAATTTGGACCGGGACTTGGCATTGTAACATAATAGGAATGGATGTCGTGTCAATCCAGGATACTTATATGGGCTAGGAAGTGGTACTGTGGGTAAGCCTAATGATGGAGAACATAGCTCTGATACCAAAGTTGATGCGGGATGGAAGCAAAGACTAATTCTAATAATTAAAATTTAATTCTAATGATCAATGTCAGCAAACTCAAATAAACTATCAAATTAATTTAATGAAAATTAGACTAAGCCTCTACTAACTATCCATAATATAATCAGCATGCAATCACATAAAGAACCCTGGATTTGATGATTGAGAAACCACCAAAACTAGGATGTCCTGACTTCAATCAACCAGATCTAATGAGATTTGGATGGTTACTTACCAATAACACTTTTCCCTCATCCGTTTCAATAGATTTTGATTCAACTCTCAGATCTAGCGGTAGGATTACAAGCTTCAGCTCCTTCATAGTAGATCTTCCTGTTGATGGTTAGATGGCAAGGGAAACCTCCTCTTTTGATTGATGCGGGATGACTCTAAGACTACTAAAAATGCATGAAAAATAGTAAAATAAATTTTTTTATGATTTTTATAATTTTATTTGCAGGATAGATTTCCAAAATAAAGTAAAAACTAGCGGAAAGACTAGCAGTGCAAAGAATCATCGGGTCGCAGGGATACTCATGCAAACCAATGAAATATTCAGGACCCGAGAGTTGAGAAACTCCTAGTTTAGGATAGTTTATCTTCATCTAAATCAGATAATAAGAGCAGAAAAGGTTTCTTACCAGTCAGAGATTGAAATTCAATTGTAGAAGAGATCACTCACAACTCTGATCGGAGCCTGGAAGAAGAAGCCTTGTTTCCCTTAAATCTGATGGCTGATTTGGGCGGTCACAGGAAGCAAAGAAGGCTTCCTCAGGAGAGGGGAAGCACCTCAAGGATCCTACAAGAATCAGGGTTAATCAAAACAGCAATTAAAAATTATGAAAAGGAACTAGGTTTGAAGGGATTCAGGATTAGGGCTAAAAGCTGGCAGTCGGGGAAGAAGGAGCTCTTGGGCTTGGATGGTAGCAAGGACTCCTGTTCCTTGGGTGTGGCTGATCTCCAGGGATGCCAAGGGATGCTAGGGCAGTGGGGTTTCAATCCGGAAACACAAGGAGAGCACTTAAAGAGAGAACCAAAATTCAAACTCAAGACAATTTCATAAAATTTTAGCAAGGTTTATTCATAAGAAAAAGATGCTTACAAGAGGGGGAGGGGTGGGGTATTTATAGAGTTCCCATACCCTCACTAACCATGGTTATACTTGGGTTACAAGTCCTCTTCCAAATTGGAATACAAGTCCTTTCCTAGCTAGGTTAAAATTACAAAGTTTAAAAGGATTAGAAATCTCAACTAGGTTAGGAATAAACTTGGTCTTCTCTTTCTTCTCTTCAACTTGGACTTGGTCAAACCTCTTTAGACGTGGTCAACACTTCAAGGATGTCTAGTGGGGCATGTTGGGCCTTTAGGAGCAGCAAGGGACCGGCCCAAAGGGGCTTGGGTGCATGGGTTTGGGCCTCTGGAAGCTGGGGTGCCCTAGTAGCCTAGTAGCAGGAATATTCCTTGGAATCTTGCTTCTTAAGGGCTTGGGCTTGGCACCTGAGCTTGATTTCTTTGGGCTTGGATGTAGGTGGACCTATGGATTCATGGGTTCCCTATTCTGGGAATATGCTCTGGCATCTGGAAGGGAATCTGGGCATCTGGAGGGCATTTGGAAGGAATCAGGGTTTCCGGAAGCATCTTGGATCCTAGGTTGTCACACAAAATCCAATGGACTGATGTAGTGGCCTCTGACTCCTGGATGTGACCTGATGGAACTCTAAAATAGGGTAACCTCCTCTCTTGTATAAAAATTGGGCTTATACTAGACTCATAGCTGATGTACATGACTTAAAACTGGACTAAGGTTGAGGGTTGAGACAAATCAACTAACCTCAACTTATTACATGAATCAATTCTAGTTGATTACAAAATTTGATACATGACTAGGTAAACCAAATAGGGTCAAGTAATCTGTGTCTGATCCTGGTGCCCCTACCAATATGCATAGCATGTTAAGGAATTGCATAAAGAGATAAGTAAGAAAATTATTGAAAGTAATGAATCTTATGAGCATATGGCTAACTCATATAAACATTTCAAAGAATTTAATGAGGAAGACTCTGTCATGATCAGGCTTCGTCCTGAATGGTTCCCACCTAGAACCATGAAAAAACTATATGCCCATAGTGTAGGACCATACAAGATCATAAAGAAAATTTGGTCTAATGCCTATGTGATAGATTTACCACCTGAATTAGGAATTAGTCCAACCTTCAATGTATCAGATCTTGTTAAGTATAAGGAGCCAATAACGATACCTAGTGAGCCATTTGGGTTTGATTCTATTTTTGAGAGTGACCCTATCCCTGAGTGTCCACCAGCCAAATTACCAGAATAGAGAGATAAGATCGAACGAATTTTGGATGACAAAACTATCACTATTTTAAGTAAGGATTATCAGTGTTACTTGGTTCGATGGCAAGGTAGACCAAAATTTGATGATTCATGGATCACTCAAGAGGATCTACAAAGAATTTACCCAGACTTAATAGAACATTACTAGAGCAGAGTCAACCCATACTTGACAGGGTCGAGTTCCTCCCACTCTGGGAGAATTGGTGAGGACACTAGAGCTAGGAAAAGATGTCAAAACCCTCCAAGCTCATTGTGGATCACCAATGAGTAGTTATTTTATCATAATTTCAGCTTGAGTCTTGTAAATAATATTAGTTTGCTTTGTTTTGTGTATTGGTCAAGTTAAGTCTTGTAATTAGTGTTTGAAATAGTAAAGGGGGGATCAAGTCTAATTGCTAGCCAAGGTTAGGCCCAATTGTTGAAGCCATGTCACCATGCCATGCTATCATGCCATGTCACCTTGTCATGGGGCCTTGTTAACTGCCACTTGGAGTAGTGTGCCATGCCACATCATCTTGGTGGATCAATTCCATGTCAAAAGATGGTTGTCCAAAATTTTCACCAGACATCCAGACCTCCAGACATCTAGACATTGAGACATCCGGACATCCAGATATCGAGACATCTGGACATCCAGACATCGAGACATTGGGATATTGGGACATCGAGACATTGCGACAATTTTTGGAATTCAAATTTAAAGAGAGAGGTGCCAAGAAATCTTATCTCATCGCCCATTTTAAATCCAAGGAAGATGCCATTTAAGAGAAATAAAGCAGAAGGATTCTACTTCTCATCTAGCACCTCTTTTCATCCTCAAATTGTCGCCCACTCCAAGGTTGGTCGGCCATTCAAGCATTTATTCAAATTCAAAGATTCCAAGATCTAATGGAAGGTTCATCTAAAAATCAAACTCAAATAGTTCTCATCTTATCCAAGTCAAGTCCCAAGATAAATGGAGATTTATCTTATTTCAAATGGAAGATTATCTTATCATCTTTCAAATTTAAGAGGATTTAAGATAAATGGAGTTTTATCTTATTTCAAATGCAAGGAGATCAAGTTGACATCCAAGCAAGATTAATGCCAAGATGGAGGAAAAAATGAGATGACAAATATTCATGAATTGTCGCCCATTAAATGCCATTCAAATTTTAAGAGTAAAGTAGGACTCCACATCCCACATTTCTCATTTTGTCGCCCAACATTATTTCACTGCCCATTCCATGGAGAAGTCCAAGTGCAAGGGAGTCTACTTCATTTGAATTCAAAGATTTCATCCAATTTAAAAAGGAGATAGGAGTCTAATATTATCTTCTCAAGGGGCAATATCTTTATCTATCTTGTATTTAAATGAGTTTGTTCTTATCATGCTACTACATAAGGGATCAATAAATACCACCACATTTCCCTCTTATAAACCATCTTTTGATTGATTAATGAAACTCTATCAATTTTTTCTCCAATTATTGGGTAAGCGTTGAGAGTGCAATTGTTGGTTAAGCAATTAAAGTATGTGAGTGCTCTGTTGGTTAAGCATTGCATTAGTGTGTGTAGAGTACTGAAGTTCAAGTTATCTCATGAGTCCCAGATCCAGAAGTCAGGCACCACCATCTTCAGCATCCAATCCAAATCCAGAACCAAGCCGTCCACCATTCTTTCTCACTCCCTTTCCAGATTTCCACTCCATTTCCACCATTCTAATCAAGTTCTCTTACAGGATCTCTAGAGTACTCGATCAGTGGTGGGTGCATCAGGATCAGACACAGATTGCTGGGCCCTATTTGGTTTACCTAGCCATGTGTCAAATTTTGTAATCAACTAGAATTGAGTCTTGTAATAAGTTGAGATTAGTTGATTTGTCTCAACCCTTAACCTTAGTCCAGTTTTGAGTCCGTACATCAGCTATGAGTCTAGTATGAGCCCAATTTTTGTACAAGAGAAGAGGTTACCCTATTTTGGAGTTCCACCAGGTCACATCCAGGAGTCAGAGGCCACTACATCAGCCCATTGGATTTTGTGTGATAATCTGGATCCAAGATGCTTCTGGAAACCCTGATTAATTCCAAATGCCCTCCAGATGCCCAGATTCCCTTCCAGATGTCGGAGCATATTCTCAGAATAGGGCACCCATGAATCCAGAGGTTCACCTGCATCCAAGCATAAAGAAATCAAGCCCAGGTGCCAAGCCCAATCCCCTAAGAAGCAAGATTCCAGGAAATATTCCTGCTACCAGGCTACCAGGCCACCCCAGCTTCCAGAGGCCCAAACCCACGCACCCAAGCCCCTTCTCCTAGAAGCCCAACATGCCCCCGCAGGGATCCTTGAAGTGTTGACCACATCCAAAGAGGTTTGACCAAGTCCAAGTTGAAGAGAAGAAGGAGAAGACCAAGTTTATTCGTAACCTAGTTGGGATTTCTAATCCTTTTAAACTTTGTAATTCTAACCTAGCTAGGAAAGGACTTGTATTCCAATTTGGAAGAGGACTTGTAACCCAAGTGTAACCATGGTTAGTGAGGGTATGGGAACTCTATAAATACCCCACCCCTCCCCCTCTTGTAAGCATCTTTTTCTTATGAATAAACCTTGCTAAAATTTTATGAAATTATCTTGAGTTTAAGTTTTGGTTCTCTCTTTGAGTGCTCTCCTTGTGTTCCCGGATTGAGACCCCACTGCCCTAGCATCCCTTGGCATCCCTGGAGATCAGCCATGCCCAAGGAATAGGAGTCCTTGCTGCCATCCAAGCCTAAGAGCTCCTTCTTCCCCGACTGCCATCTTTTAGCCCTAATCCTGAATCCCTTCAAACCTAGTTCCTTTTGTTAATTTTTAATTGCTGTTTTGATTAACCCTGATGCTTGTAGGATCCCCGAGGTGCTTCCCCTCACCTGAGGAAGCCATCTTTGTTGCCTGGGACCGCCCAGATCTGGTGTGGGCACCAGAAACAGGAAGAGACTCTAACCAATTCAAGTCAAATCCGAGTCCTTATAGTTGGATGAGTAAAAGAAAATCCTGTAATTTTTTCTTTCTTTAATTTTGAGTCCAAATAATTATGTAATTCGAGTCCATTTCAATTTTATGTTGGGACTAGTCCAGCCTGAATAACCTTGTATTTGAGAGTTGGGTCCAAATAAGTCAAGTCCAATCCATGAAGAATCAAACCAAACCACATTTGAAGACTAAAGAAGACTCAAGACTTATACTCCAAAGCAAGACCAAAGCCACCTCAAGTGGGGACCACATGCCACATGACACATGCCACCTCATCATCCAAGGTTGCTGCCACATCACACATGCCACCTCACCATCCAAGATTGCCGCCACATCACACATGCCACCTCATTATCCAAGGTTGGCACCCAAGAGAAGAAAAGGGAAATTTGAAATTGAATTGGCTACAACCTCCTCCACAACATCCTCCACAACATCCTCCACTCTTCATGGGACGCCCCATATTTTTCTCCACAATTTTTTCTCCATGATATTTGGTGTAGTTTGAATTCAAAATGGCTTAATAGTCTATAAAAGACTCTTAGTCTTCTTGTAAAAAGAATGATGGAAAAGAAAAATTAAAAATTTTCTTCTATGTGAGTTCTATGTGCCTAAGTGGTAGTTTTAAAGTCTTCTCCCTATCCCACGCCAACCCTATTTCTCCTCCTCCATCTCCAACGCCAAAAACACTCTCCTTCTTGTCCAATCTCAAGCTAGCTCTTCAATGTTCAAGGTTGATCAAGAAGACCATCACAAGGAGGCCGGCCTAATTCATTTCAAGTGATCTACCATGGCGCCAAGATTATTCTTCAACAATGCTTCCTCGACTCTTCTTTAGTTTCTCCATTTCATGACTAACGTATTTTTACCAAGTACTTAATCTTGAGATTTCTTTGTGTAGGGTTCTCCGGGATTCCGAACTCAAGAGGAAGGAATTACTTGCCACAATCCAGAAAACAAGAAGCGCCCTCAATTTGTAGTATGGTCTTGTCATTTGGGAGGTCTCTTCATGAGTGAACTTGATCTACTTGAAAGATTAATGCCAGGTATGTTCTAGTGTCGATTAGGTCTGAAATATTAAATTTGCCTAGCTTAACTTGTGTGGTTCGAATCTTATTCCTATTTCTTTGTTATTTTGATAGTCTCATTAATTAGGTTTACGTTTGATCGTTCGAGTTCTCTTCATTAGACCTCCTTTGATATTATATGCTGAACTAATCATATGCAAATAAGAAAATTGCTAAGTTAATCTATGCTAATCTCCTTTAGGGTTGCATCGTTGCATTCTCAACTTGCATGTTTCCCATCATTCTTGGTATCAGAGCATGGTAGAATAAGTTCCTGATTGCATAGCATTAAGTCCTTGAAGTACTTGGATCGGGGGCGTTACCAGGCCGTCCGGTCTTAGGAGAAAGTAGGGTTTAAACACCCTCTCTTCCCATTCCACGGGGATCTCCTAAGGCGTGTCGGGGTGCTATTGTGATTGACCTATGAAAAAGAAAGCCAAAGGACTTCTTAGATTTCATTTGTGAATTTTGCATTGGGCACGTTCTGTTTTTCTGCTTGCTGTATTTTCTGTAGGCTGACTGTAATCCGCCTGCAACTCCAAAGGCAAGTATCACATTCCTCATTGGAATATTTTTTTTCCTATTCCATTTTAAGTTGTTTATCACTATTTTAAATTTCAATCTGAGAAAAAATTTACAAAAAAAATGAAAATTCCTGCAGTCCATTAGTGTTATTAGGATTTCTGTTCTGTTCTGTTCCTTTTCATTATCTTCATTTCAGAATCTTCCTAGGATAGTACAGATTTTATTTTGAATTTTCGTTTCATCTGTTATGTCATCTAGAAGTTAGGAGTTTTCTGTGATTTTTTTATATTTTTCTGACATTTTTTTCTGCACTTATCAATACCACTTTTAAACTGCAACACACTACTTCTGCACCTGAAATTTGAAATTTGCATGCATCTCATGACAAATCAAATTAAGGGCATGAAATTGACATAGGGTCAGGATTTCATCACCTGTCCCTAGCCCAAAAATCACCAAATTGCATATCGACCCAATCCCTAACTAAAACTGATTAGACATTAATTTCCCTAGTAGGTTAGGAACATCAATTTGGTCGAGTCCGGGTTATTGTCAACTCATTGTGTCAGCTAGTCTTGTGTGTGCCCTATTACTTGGTGTCTAGAATTGGGACTAAGGGCTTGGGTGCTGATCCGTCTATCGGGCCAATTCCACCGGGCCTAGGTAGGCCAGAGATAGGATCTCACACTCCCCTTGTTCTAAAACCTGGCCAAGTATAGAGTTACTACAATCTAGCTTGCCACCTTGATTAGGCAACTAGCTTGGAACTCTAGGTCCAGTTCAATTCAATTGGGAAAGCTTGTGCAACCCATTTCTTCATCTATTATTGGAAGCTGGTGTCAAGGATAGAGGTTAAGTGGCTCAAGCCTAAGCGGTTCTTGTGGTTTTTAATTAGGACCCAGTGAAAGCTAGGGGAACCTCCCACAGACCCACCTCCTGACTGGCCAGTGGAAGAGAGTGGCTGTTGATTTGATTGTACCTAGTCAACTCAGTTTATTTGGACTAACTGGTTTAGAAAACTCGTAGTTCGGGTCTGAGTCTAATTGTTTGCATGACAACTAGGTCAGGCACACCTTACCACCCTTCACAAGCCCAACCAAGTTCATCCATGGACACTAGTATGGAAACCCTTATGAGATCTATGATTGAGCGACTTGAACGTTTGGATGCTAGGTTTGACCAGTTCGAGGAAAGGATAGGAACCCTAGAGGAATCTAGGTTGACCCCAACTGAACCACCTTCACCCAGATTACCTTCAGTTCGCCCTAGAGCCCAACGACAGGAACATATACCTGATCCAATTCATAGAAGGTCACATCAGGATTATACTGCTCACACTCCGGAGCCAAATCCTAGAAGACCTCGCCATGATACTTTTGATCAGGATGATCGGGCCTTAAGGAATATACGTCTAGATGCACCAACCTTTGAGGGAAGCCTGGATCCTAAGGTGTACATAGACTGGGAGGCTGACATGGACCAATATTTTGACTGGTATGATATGTCTGAAGAGAGAAGATTCAAGTTTCCAAAATCAGACTAGTCCGTCAGGCTAGGTTGTATTGGGGAAATGTCGAACGCATAGCTAGGCAGAGGGGAGACTTACCTATAGTGACATGGAGAGACATGAAGAGAAAGCTTAGAGAGAAATATTTGCCTATGTCTTATCAGCAAAGGTTGTTAGATCAGTGGCAACGATTGACACAAGGAAATAAGACTGTTTCTGAGTACGTTGCTAAATTTGATGAGTTTGTAATGCGATGCAACATAGTCGAGTCGAGGAAGCATTAGAAGCTTATCAAGCCAACCCTCACTCGATAGGGTCAAGTTCCTTCCACCCCGGGAGAATTGGTGTGGGCACCAGAATCAGGAAGAGACTCCAACCAATTCAAGTCAAATCCGAGTCCTTATGGTTGGATGAGTGAAAGAAAATCCTGTAATTTTTTCTTTCTTTAATTTTGAGTCCAAATAATTATGTAATTCGAGTCCATTTCAATTTTATGTTGGGACTAGTCTAGCCTGAATAACCTTGTATTTGAGAGTTGGGTCCAAATAAGTCAAGTCCAATCCATGAAGAATCAAACCAAACCACATTTGAAGACTAAAGAAGACTCAAGACTTATACTCCAAAGCAAGACCAAAGCCACCTCAAGTGGGGACCACATGCCACATGACACATGCCACCTCATCATCCAAGGTTGCTGCCACATCACACATGCCACCTCACCATCCAAGATTGCTGCCACATCACACATGCCATCTCATTATCCAAGGTTTGCACCCAAGAGAAGAAAAGGGGAATTTGAAATTGAATTGGCTACAACCTCCTCCACAACATCCTCCACTCTTCATGGGACGCCCCATATTTTTCTCCACAATTTTTTCTCCATGATATTTGGTGTAGTTTGAATTCAAAATGGCTTAATAGTCTATAAAAGACTCTTAGTCTTCTTGTAAAAGGATGATGGAAAAGAAAAATTAAAAATTTTCTTCTATGTGAGTTCTATGTGCCTAAGTGGTAGTTTTAAAGTCTTCTCCCTATCCCACGCCAACCCTATTTCTCCTCCTCCATCTCCAACGCCAAAGACACTCTCTTTCTTCTCCAATCTCAAGCTAGCTCTTCAATGTTCAAGGTTGATCAAGAAGACCATCACAAGGAGGCCGGCCTAATTCATTTCAAGTGATCTACCATGGTGCCAAGATTATTCTTCAACAATGCTTCCTTGACTCTTCTTTAGTTTCTCCATTTCATGACTAACGTATTTTTACCAAGTACTTAATCTTGAGGTTTCTTTGTGTAGGGTTCTCCAGGATTCCGAATTCAAGAGGAAGGAATTACTTGCCACAATCCAGAAAATAAGAAGCGCCCTCAATTTGTAGTATGGTCTTGTCATTTGGGAGGTCTCTTCATGAGTGAACTTGATCTACTTGAAAGATTAATGCCAGGTATGTTCTAGTGTCGATTAGGTCTGAAATATTAAATTTGCCTTAACTTGTGTGGTTCCTATTCTTTGTTATTTTGATAGTCTCATTAATTAGGTTTACGTTTGATCGTTCGAGTTCTCTTCATTAGACCTCCTTTGATATTATATGCTGAACTAATCATATGCAAATAAGAAAATTGCTAAGTTAATCTATGCTAATCTCCTTTAGGGTTGCATCGTTGCATTCTCAACTTGCATGTTTCCCATCATTCTTGGTATCAGAGCATGGTAGAATAAGTTCCTGATTGCATAGCATTAAGTCCTTGAAGTACTTGGATCGGGGGCGTTACCAGGCCGTCCGGTCTTAGGAGAAAGTAGGGTTTAAACACCCTCTCTTCCCATTCCACGGGGATCTCCTAAGGCGTGTCGGGGTGCTATTGTGATTGACCCATGAAAAAGAAAGCCAAAGGACTTCTTAGATTTCATTTGTGAATTTTGCATTGGGCACGTTCTGTTTTTCTGCTTGCTGTATTTTCTGTAGGCTGACTGTAATCCGCCTGCCACTCCAAAGGCAAGTATCACATTCCTCATTGGAATATTTTTTTTCCTATTCCATTTTAAGTTTCTTATCACTATTTTAAATTTCAATCTGAGAAAAAATTTACAAAAAAAATGAAAATTCCTTCAGTCCATTAGTGTTATTAGGATTTCTGTTCTATTCTGTTCCTTTTCATTATCTTCATTTCAGAATCTTCCTTGGATAGTACATATTTTATTTTGAATTTTCGTTTCATCTGTTATGTCATCTAGAAGTTAGGAGTTTTCTGTGATTTTTTTATATTTTTCTGACATTTTTTCCTGTACTTATCAACACCACTTTTAAACTGCAACACACTACTTCTGCACCTGAAATTTGAAATTTGCATGCATCTCATGACAAATCAAATTAAGGGCATGAAATTGACATAGGGTCAGGATTTCATCACCTGTCCCTAGCCCAAAAATCACCAAATTGCATATCGACCCAATCCCTAACTAAAACTGATTAGACATTAATTTCCCTAGTAGGTTAGGAACATCAATTTGGTCGAGTCCGGGTTATTGTCAACTCATTGTGTCAGCTAGTCTTGTGTGTGCCCTATTACTTGGTGTCTAGAATTGGGACTAAGGGCTTGGGTGCTGATCCGTCTATCAGGCCAATTCCACCGGGCCTAGGTAGGCCAGAGATAGGATCTCACACTCCCCTTGTTCTAAAACCTGGCCAAGTATAGAGTTACTACAATCTAGCTTGCCACCTTGATTAGGCAACTAGCTTGGAACTCTAGGTCCAGTTCAATTCAATTGGGAAAGCTTGTGCAACCCATTTCTTCATCTATTATTGGAAGCTGGTGTCAAGGATAGAGGTTAAGTGGCTCAAGCCTAAGCGGTTCTTGTGGTTTTTAATTAGGACCCAGTGAAAGCTAGGGGAACCTCCCACAGACCCACCTCCTAACTGGCCAGTGGAAGAGAGTGGCTGTTGATTTGATTGTACCTAGTCAACTCAGTTTATTTGGACTAACCGGTTTAGAAAACTCGTAGTTCGGGTCTGAGTCTAATTGTTTGCATGACAACTAGGTCAGGCACACCTTACCACCCTTCACAAGCCCAACCAAGTTCATCCATGGACACTAGTATGGAAACCCTTATGAGATCTATGATTGAGCGACTTGAACGTTTGGATGCTAGGTTTGACCAGTTCGAGGAAAGGATAGGAACCCTAGAGGAATCTAGGTTGACCCCAACTGAACCACCTTCACCCAGATTACCTTCAGTTCGCCCTAGAGCCCAACGACAGGAACATACACCTGATCTAATTCATAGATGGTCACATCAGGATTGTACTGCTCACACTCCGGAGCCAAATCCTAGAAGACCTCGCCATGATACTTTTGATCAGGATGATCGGGCCTTAAGGAATATACGTCTAGATGCACCAACCTTTGAGGGAAGCCTAGATCCTAAGGTGTACATAGACTGGGAGGCTGACATGGACCAATATTTTGATTGGTATGATATGTCTGAAGAGAGAAGATTCAAGTTTGCCAAAATCAAACTCGTCCGTCAGGCTAGGTTGTATTGGGGAAATGTCGAACGCATAGCTAGGCAGAGGGAAGACTTACCTATAGTGACTTGGAGAGACATGAAGAGAAAGCTTAGAGAGAAATATTTGCCTATGTCTTATCAGCAAAGGTTGTTAGATCAGTGGCAATGATTGACACAAGGAAATAAGACTGTTTCTGAGTACGTTGCTAAATTTGATGAGTTTGTAATGCGATGCAACGTAGTCGAGTCGAGGAAGCATTAGAAGCTTATCAAGCCAACCCTCACTTGATAGGGTCGAGTTCCTTCCACCCCGGGAGAATTGGTGTGGGCACCAGAATCAGGAAGAGACTCTAACCAATTCAAGTCAAATCCGAGTCCTTATGGTTGGATGAGTAAAAGAAAATCCTGTAATTTTTTCTTTCTTTAATTTTGAGTCCAAATAATTATGTAATTCGAGTCCATTTCAATTTTATGTTGGGACTAGTCCAGCCTGAATAACCTTGTATTTGAGAGTTGGGTCCAAATAAGTCAAGTCCAATCCATGAAGAATCAAACCAAACCACATTTGAAGACTAAAGAAGACTCAAGACTTATACTCCAAAGCAAGACCAAAGCCACCTCAAGTGGGGACCACATGCCACATGACACATGCCACCTCATCATCCAAGGTTGCTGCCACATTACACATGCCACCTCACCATCCAAGATTGCTGCCACATCACACATGCCACCTCATTATCCAAGGTTGGCGCCCAAGAGAAGAAAAGGGGAATTTGAAATTGAATTGGCTACAACCTCCTCCACAACATCCTCCACTCTTCATGGGACGCCCCATATTTTTCTCCACAATTTTTTCTCCATGATATTTGGTGTAGTTTGAATTCAAAATGGCTTAATAGTCTATAAAGACTCTTAGTCTTCTTGTAAAAGGATGATGGAAAAGAAAAATTAAAAATTTTCTTCTATGTGAGTTCTATGTGCCTAAGTGGTAGTTTTAAAGTCTTCTCCCTATCCCACGCCAACCCTATTTCTCCTCCTCCATCTCCAACACCAAAGACACTCTCCTTCTTCTCCAATCTCAAGCTAGCTCTTCAATGTTCAAGGTTGATCAAGAAGACCATCACAAGGAGGCCGGCCTAATCCATTTCAAGTGATCTACCATGGTGCCAAGATTATTCTTCAACAATGCTTCCTCGACTCTTCTTTAGTTTCTCCATTTCATGACTAACATATTTTACCAAGTACTTAATCTTGAGGTTTCTTTGTGTAGGGTTCTCCGAGATTCCGAATTCAAGAGGAAGGAATTACTTGCCACAATCCAGAAAACAAGAAGCGCCCTCAATTTGTAGTATGGTCTTGTCATTTGGGAGGTCTCTTCATGAGTGAACTTGATCTACTTGAAAGATTAATGCCAGGTATGTTCTAGTGTCGATAGGTCTGAAATATTAAATTTGCCTAGCGTAACTTGTGTGGTTCGAATCTTATTCCTATTTCTTTGTTATTTTGATAGTCTCATTAATTAGGTTTACGTTTGATCGTTCGAGTTCTCTTCATTAGACCTCCTTTGATATTATATGCTGAACTAATCATATGCAAATAAGAAAATTGCTAAGTTAATCTATGCTAATCTCCTTTAGGGTTGCATCGTTGCATTCTCAACTTGTATGTTTCCCATCATTCTTGGTATCAGAGCATGGTAGAATAAGTTCCTGATTGCATAGCATTAAGTCCTTGAAGTACTTGGATCGGGGGCGTTACCAGGCCGTCCGGTCTTAGGAGAAAGTAGGGTTTAAACACCCTCTCTTCCCATTCCATGGGGATCTCCTAAGGCGTGTCGGGGTGCTATTGTGATTGACCCATGAAAAAGAAAGCCAAAGGACTTCTTAGATTTCATTTGTGAATTTTGCATTGGGCACGTTCTGTTTTTCTGCTTGCTGTATTTTCTGTAGGCTGACTGTAATCCGCCTGCAACTCCAAAGGCAAGTATCACATTCCTCATTGGAATATTTTTTTTCCTGTTCCATTTTAAGTTTCTTATCACTATTTTAAATTTCAATCTGATAAAAAATTTACAAAAAAAATGAAAATTCTTTCAGTCCATTTGTGTTATTAGGATTTCTGTTCTGTTCTGTTCCTTTTCATTATCTTCATTTCAGAATCTTCCTAGGATAGTACAGATTTTATTTTGAATTTTTGTTTCATCTGGTATGTCATCTAGAAGTTAGGAGTTTTCTGTGATTTTTTTTATATTTTTCTGACATTTTTTTCTGCACTTATCAACACCACTTTTAAACTGCAACACACTACTTCTGTACCTGAAATTTGAAATTTGCATGCATCTCATGACAAATCAAATTAAGGGCATGAAATTGACATAGGGTCAGGATTTCATCACCTGTCCCTAGCCCAAAAATCACCAAATTGCATATCGACCCAATCCCTAACTAAAATTGATTAGACATTAATTTCCCTAGTAGGTTAGGAACATCAATTTGGTCGAGTCCGGGTTATTGTCAACTCATTGTGTCAGCTAGTCTTGTGTGTGCCCTATTACTTGGTGTCTAGAATTGGGACTAAGGGCTTGGGTGCTGATCCGTCTATCGGGCCAATTCCACCGGGCCTAGGTAGGCCAGAGATAGGATCTCACACTCCCCTTGTTCTAAAACCTGGCCAAGTATAGAGTTACTACAATCTAGCTTGCCACCTTGATTAGGCAACTAGCTTGGAACTCTAGGTCCAGTTCAATTCAATTGGGAAAGCTTGTGCAACCCATTTCTTCATCTATTATTGGAAGCTGGTGTCAAGGATAGAGATTAAGTGGCTCAAGCCTAAGCTATTCTTGTGGTTTTTAATTAGGACCCAGTGAAAGCTAGGGGAACCTCCCACAGACCCACCTCCTGACTGGCCAGTGGAAGAGAGTGGCTGTTGATTTGATTGTACCTAGTCAACTCAGTTTATTTGGACTAACCGGTTTAGAAAACTCGTAGTTCGGGTCTGAGTCTAATTGTTTGCATGACAACTAGGTCAGGCACACCTTACCACCCTTCACAAGCCCAACCAAGTTCATCCATGGACACTAGTATGGAAACCCTTATGAGATCTATGATTGAGCGACTTGAACGTTTGGATGCTAGGTTTGACCAGTTCGAGGAAAGGATAGGAACCCTAGAGGAATCTAGGTTGACCCCAACTGAACCACCTTCACCCAGATTACCTTCAGTTCGCCCTAGAGCCCAACGACAGGAACATACACCTGATCCAATTCATAGAAGGTCACATCAGGATTATACTGCTCACACTCAGGATTATACTTCGCCCAGATTACCTTCAGTTTATTTTATTTTTCTGTGAATCTTTTACTGAATGTCCTATATTCTATCCTAGTAATTATCAAAATTTTTAATTATTTTTACTGAAACACTAAATCTCTTAAATTTGGTATAATAAGAACCATAACAGAATTCTGATAATTTCTGTAGCAGTCCAGAAAACCCTTGGTTTTCATCATCATATGATTTTTTTTCTTCATGAAATTTGGTAGGAATTATCCACACTATCCATCCTCTGTTATAGATTTCTTTTGAATTTTCTTTGCATCAAGATCTGTGTCAAACTCTGCAACCATTGAAATCCTAATTCACTGATTTCTGCTACATTTTGCATCTTGACTAAACCTAACCTAATCAACTACCAAACCTCCAATCCCAAGCCAAACTTTATTTGATAACTCCAGTTAACTTAAACCTAACTTGACACATCATAAATCATTAAAAAAATATTTTACTTCCTGATTGTTTTAGATTGCATTAGGGCTATTGATTGCCATCATTTTAACCTAATCTTAAGGGCAACTCAAAATCTCAGATCGGGGCAGGATTTCATCACCTGTCCTGGACCCAAAACCATCATAATCATACTAACCCAAGACTAATTAAAATCAATTAGACATAATTTGCCCTAGTGGGCTAGGAGTCATCTACAGGTCAGGTCCGAGCTGTGTGGGCCAACTAGTGCATTTAACCTCTTAGCTATTACTGGAAGCTGGTGTCTAAGGCTGGGGTCCTGATGGGGGACTAATATGCATGCAATTCTTTTTGTATGTTTTACATGTTGAGTTAGGTGATTAATTCTGGAATTTCAGATCAAAATTATTTGTAGGAAATTTTGTATGAATTTTTGAAGATCAGCATGCAGATTAGGACCTAGAAAAGTAGCAAAGAAGGACCGCCGGGGTTGAGAAGCCTCGGTTAGGGCAAGTTCTCCTACAATAAAACTACTGGAGGTAAAGGGGTGTACCTGACAACATCTGTTAAGATCGCAGCAAAGGGGTCTCTCGTTCCTCGATGGATGCGGCCTGGAAAATCGAGCCAATGACCCACGGATACCCGGCTTTCTGCTCGGTGGTCCGATTGAGGCTTGGCTAGAGTCGTTGGATTCGTAGGAACTCAGGGACCTGCAAACGACCTGTCAGGGGTTAGAAAATTCACAAAGGAACAAGAAAATAAAGGAAAAATAGCAAGGGAAGGCTTCTTTTGGAGTGGGCATCCAGGGATCTGGAGGGTTTGTTGGCAGCAGGAAGATGATTGCAAACACCGGGAAGAAGAACTCTCACAAATCCCTTTATGCACACAGCAGGGTATCACACAACTCAATAGAAGAACTCAAGGTTTTAATTCATATCAAAAGTTAGGTTTCATACAAGAGACTAGGGTCCCTTAAATAGACCCTTAACCTTGGGCTCCAAGTAAGGGCACATAAGTCTTTACATAAGAATCCTTTTCCCTCTCAAACCCTAGCTAGAAAATAAAGAAATATTAGGTAGAAAAAATCCCTAAAAATTCTCTTGACTTGGCCAACACTCCAAGGATGCCTAGGGGGGCGTGTTGGGCTTCTAGGAGCAGCAAAAGGCCCAAAGGGGCTCGAGTGCATGGGTTTGGGCCTCTAGAAGCTGGGGTGGCTTGGTAGCCAGGTAGCAGGAATATTCCCTGGTATCTTGCTTCTTAGGGGCTTGGGCTTGGCACCTGGGCTTGATTTCTTTGGGCTAGGATGCAGATGGACCTCTGGAATCATGGATGCCCTTATCTATGAATATACTTTGGCATCTGGAAGGGAATCTGGGCATCTGGAGGGCATCTACAAGAAATCAGGGTTTTCTGATTTTTCCTCCTGGGGTCTTCAAATCTTCAAGCTGGGTTGGACTTGGGCTATACTTCCATGTCTTCAATCTAGTTGGACTTGGTCTTCACTTGTATGATATAGTCTTGAGTCTTCAGTATGCTTGGATAAGACTCAAAAAAATAAAATTAGCTCAACATGAGCTTACTAGCATTGGACTGAACTAGCTCAACATAAGCTGACTAGTACAGAACTGAAATAACAACTCAAAAGACTCAAACAATAACTAAAAAAGGACTCAGATGGGCTAAGCTCTTATTACAGATGGACTCATAAATTATTGATCAATTCACAGAGGGTTGAAAAGCCTCTGTCTTATTCTGGTGCCTCCGGTGTCCCCACCAATTCTCCCGGGATGGGAGGAACTCGACCCTGTCGAGTGAAGGTCATACTGGCTTACATATCTCTCGAGAAGGTCTGAGTTGAGGCATTGCAAGTCCTCTCGAGAAATCCATGAATCGTCCGACTCTGGCCGGCCTTGCCATCGGACCAGGAAGCATTGATAGTCATGGCCCTGGGTCATGATGGCTTGATCGTCCAGGATACGCTCGATCCGTTCTCCTCTCTCAGACCAAATTTGTTTGTGGACACTCTAGGTTAGGGTCACTCACAATGAAAAGGAATAGGTCCAAAGGCCTCACTAGGTATCGCTGCAGGTTCCCTATACTCAACCAGGTCAGTAATATTGAAGGTAGAACTAATGCCCAAATCCAAAGGCAAGTCTAACACCTAGGCATTTGATCCAACCTTCTTTAACACTTTAAAAGGTCCGGCTCTGCGAGCATGAAGCTTCTTTTAGGCCTAAGCCTAACCAAGATAGAATCCACTACATCAAATTCTTTGACCTTCTTCGGGAATTAGCCAGTTGTTTTAAGATTAGTGCGGGTGGTGAACATGCTAGGCACATGCAGATTCCTAACAAGATGATGCAAAGGACTCAAACTAACACCTAATAGACTCGACTTTGCATTCCTATCGAAGGAAATTTATTAGACTTTTATGGGCCTAAACCTAAGAGACTATAGACTCTCTAGGTCTGACCCTAGTGTGGTGTGCACAAGAGTATTTACAATGGACTCCAAGCAAATGCCAAAGGGTATGCCAGAAGTATAATGCAAACCTAACATGCATAATAAATGCATGCAGTACGCTAATCTCAACTAAATGCAATCTAATGATCCTAGAAATGTTGGAGATGTCTGGAAAGGATAGAAAATAGGAAGTGGGTTCAGAATTAGTTTGGTAGGGTAGAGAAAAAGGTTCCAAGTTAGTTGGATACAGTAGGATAAAAGACGGGGTGTCAGGAACTAATCCTATACTAATGAGGTTAACCTTACGAGGTTGAACTATATCTACAGGGTTTGCATAATGGAAGGATGGGTCGCCAATTTCGGGGAAGAGGTCCTTAATGGGAACTAAAGGAGGGGACTCATCTTGAAGGTATTGATTCAAAGAGATCAGGTCCTTAATAAATTCTTCTGGTTCTTGTATTTTTGGACTAGACTCTATAATTTGGCTCTCCTCTATGGTTTCCTCAGGTAAGGCTCTAGCAGCATTACCTAGGTTCTCTTCCTCTATTTGTTCTTCCACTATAGCTTTAGGTTGGATGTGGTCAAGGTCAACTAGCTCTGGGTTGGTTTCTACCTGGGTATCTACTGGGTCAGCTAATTCTAGGTCTACTAAAGGTGTCTCCTCTTCTCCTTCATACTCATCCACGAGGCTCGCATCAGGTTCATACACTTCTGCGTTAATGTAAGCCTTGTCAATCTCAAGAATGGTTGGAGAAGGTCGGCTAGGGGAAAATTGGCTAGGTCCTGGTTTCTGATTATGGACACTAATCCTAGTAGGTTCAGGTTGTATAAGGGGTAGTGGCTCACTACTGGGCTCATATTTAGGGGTGCTAATCCTATGGGGTTCAAGTTGACTAAGGGAAACCTGACTAGTACTAGATTGATACCTAGGGGTTATGAGCTCCCTAGGCTTATAGGACAAGGGTGCAGATCTATGGGTCAGGGGATTATAGGATCTGGGGTCATAGGATTTTGGGTCAGCTTTATGGTCAGGTTCTAAGGATGGATCATGGTATGGAGTCCTCCTAAGGTTGGGCTCCCTATATAGGTCAGTATATTGGGTTCTCCTAGGGTTGGACTCCCTATATGGGTCAGAATATTGGGTTCTCCTAGGGTTGGATTCCCTATATGGGTCAGAATATTGGGTTCTCCTAGGGTTGCACTCCCTATATGGGTCAGAATATTGGGTGTTGGGTTCAGTATCATAATAAGGGTCATGGTAAGGGGTTCTTCAAGGTTCAGTATCATAATAAGGGTCATGGTAAGGGGTTCTTCTAGGTTCAGTATTATTGTATGGGTCAGGCTGAGGGGCTCTCCTAGGTTCAACCTCTCGGTATGGATCAGGGTTTGGGGTCCTCCTAGGTTGAGGATTGTAGTACGGGTCAGGATGAGGGGACTCAGGATCTGGATCAGACTGTGACCCATGGGTTCTTTCTATGGTCCCTACATGGCCTTCTAACTGGCCAAACCTATCGACAAGATGGTCAATTCTATTGTTGGTTTGGGTACTAGACTGAGTTAACTGGGTAGTCAATTGGGCCATGGATTGGGTTAGATGCTCAGTGAGTGCTTTTATTTGGGCTTGCAAATTTTCCATGGATTCAGACATTTTTGAAGGAGGTGGGTGATATGAAACCCCTGATCTAGTGCTCATGCAAGACTTGATCAGACCGACTACAGCTGACTAGACCTAGAGTCTAAACTAGATGCTCAATCATGGTGGCAAACACCCCTGATCTAGTGCTCATGCAAGACTTGATTAGACCGACTACAGCTGACTAGACCTAGAGTCTAAACTAGATGCTCAATCAGGGTGGCAAACTAGCCTATAGTAACCCTGTACTCAGCCAGGCAGGTGTAAGGGGAGTGTTAGGTCCCTGATTGCCAATCCTAGACACCAATCAGAGATTGGCCAGGTAGGCGGACCAGCACACAAGCCCTTCGGGATTGAATCCCTAAACCACCGTTCTAGACACTGAGCACAAGGCACACACAGGTTAACTTGACACAGTGATCTAACACTAGCCCAGACCCGACCAGTTGGTGTCCCTAGCCCACTAGGGCAAATTAAGTCTAGTTAATTTTTAGGTTAAGGCTTGGGACCGAATGCAAGGGATGTGGTTTTGGGCTAAGGAGAGGTTATCAACTCCTCCCCTTATCTGATATAGCAAGAGTGCCCTTAAAAGTAAATTATGCAATGATGGCAGGCAGATGAGGATGCAAATTAGGGTTTAGATGTTTTTGGTATTTTTGGAGAATATGTAATTTTTTTTTTTGGTATTTTCTTAAATAGAAGAAAACTTTCAAATCATGGCCTAATATGCTGGAAATATACTAAAATTAAAACATATGCAAAAGATGCTAAACAAAACCCTAAAACTTCCAAACTTGTCTTGCTGAAAAAATAGAGCCGAAAGTTTGCAGGCTGTGTTTCGGCTTGCAGAAAATTGACAGGCCATAATAAAATCTTCAAAAATTCATAAAATTACTTTGAATTATAATGAATCTATAAAAGTAAATTTCAGAATTTTTAGAGTTTTTATTAGAGAAAATAATTAAAATAACAGAGCATATATGGACTAAAAAACTACAGAAAACAAGCCCTAATCTAAGCTCTGATACCAAATGATGGGGGACTAATATGCATCCAATTCTTTTTTTATGTTTTACATGTTGAGTTAGGTGATTAATTTCCAAATTTTAGATCAAAATTATTTGTAGAGAATTTTGTATGAATTCTTGAAGATCAGCATGCAGATTAGGACCTAGAAAAGTAGCAAAGAAGGACCGCCGGGGCTGAGAAGCCTCGGTTAGGGCAAGTTCTCCTACAATAAAACTACTGGAGGTAGAGGGGTGTACCTGACAACGTCTGTGAAGATCACAGTGAAGGGGTCTCACGTTCCTTGATAGATGCGGCCTGGAAAACTGAGCTAGTGACTCGCGGATACCCGGCTTTCTGCTCGGTGGTCCGATTGAGGCTTGGCTGGAGTCGTTGGATTCGTAGGAACTCAGGGACCTGCAAACGACCTGTCAGGGGTTAGAAAACTCACAAAGGAACAAGAAAACAAAGGAAAAACAGAAAGGGAATGCTTGTTTTGGAGTGGGCGTCCAGGGATCTGGAGGGTTTGTTGGCAGCAGGAAGATGATTGCAAACACCGGGAAGAAGAACTCTCACAAACCCCTTTATGCACACAGCAGGGTATCACACAACTCAATAGAAGAACTCAAGGTTTTAATTCATATCAAAAGTTAGGTTTCATACAAGAGGCTAGGGTCCCTTAAATAGACCCTTAACCTTGGGCTCCAAGTAAGGGCACATAAGTCTTTACATAAGAATCATTTTCCCTCTCAAACCCTAGCTAGAAAATAAGGAAACATTAGGTAGAAAAAATTCCTAAAAATTCTCTTGACTTGGCCAACACTCCAAGGATGCCTAGGGGGATTGTTGAGCTTCTAGGAGCAGCAAAAGGCCGGCCCAAAGGGGCTCGGGTGCATGGGTTTGGGCCTCTGGAAGCTGGGGTGGCCTGGTAGCCAGGTAGCAGGAATATTCCCTGGCATCTTGCTTCTTAGGGGCTTGGGCTTGGCACCTGGGCTTGATTTCTTTGGGCTAGGATGTAGATGGACCTCTGGAATCATGGATGCCCTTATCTATGAATATACTTTGGCATTTCAGAACCGGGAAATCTGAAATTTATTCTTCTTCCTCTCCTAAAGACTCTTTCTCCCTTTTCTTGTTTTTGCATTGTTTCCTTTACAGAGTACACCTCTGTCAAAACTCTACTACTAAACAAGAACAAGAGCGAAAGTCTCTGACGGTAAAGGAAAGAAAGAGTTCTGATTTTATTCTTTCCTTTCTTTCTTACATTAAGACATTCTTGTCTTAATTTCTCCTCCAATTTAAGACAAGCCTAAATCCTCTTAGGACAAGGTCTTATCTTCAAGACAAGGGTGTCTTAGAGGGTCAAGGTCTTAGTGGAAGGAGGAGAAGAGATCAAAGAAAGGAAGGCAACCTCTTGTGTGGAAAAATTCCAGCCATAATCCGAAGAATTGAGTTCTAGGAAGAAGAACTCAATAGGAGGAACCATTGGACAGGAAGATAGTGTTCTTGATCATTGCTCTGTGTGGATCACCATCGGAGGGCGGACACCTGGACGCCTGGTGAATTCAGTTAGCCCCTTCAACTTCAAGTTTGTTGGAATAAGCGATTACAGGTTGGTACCCTAATCCTAATTTGCATAGATATGCTTGTCATATGTTCTAGTCTTATTTAAGGAGTTCCTGGTTTAAGGTTTTTGGTATGAATTTAGTTTCAATTTTGAAATTACCCTTCCGCTGCGTTGCACCGGAACCCTACAATTTCTTATATCAAAATCTCCCATCATACAAGAGGCTAGGGTCCTTTAAATAGATCCTTAACCTTGGGCTCCAAGTAAGGGCACATAAGTCTTTACATAAGAATCCTTTTCCCTTTCAAATCCTAGCTAGAAAATAAGGAAACATTAGGTAGAAAAAATCCCTAAAAATTCTCTTGACTTGGCCAACACTTCAAGGATGCCTAGGGGGGCGTGTTGGGCTTCTAGGAGCAGCAAGAGGCTGGCCCAAAGGGGCTTGGGCGCATGGGTTTGGGCCTCTGGAAGCTGGGGTGGCCTGGTAGCCAGGTAGCAGGAATATTCCCTAGTATCTTGCTTCTTAGGGGCTTGGGCTTGGCTCCTGGGCTTGATTTCTTTGGGCTAGGATGCAGATGGACCTCTGGAATCATGGATGCCCTTATCTATGAATATACTTTGGCATCTGGAAGGGAATCTGGGCATCTGGAGGGCATCTGCAAGAAATCAGGGTTTTCTGAATTTTCCTCCTGGGGTCTTCAAATCTTCAAGCTAGGTTGGACTTGGGCTATACTTCCATGTCTTCAATCTAGTTGGTCTTGGTCTTCACTTGTATGATATAGTCTTGAGTCTTCAGTATGCTTGGACAGGACTCAAAAAAAAAAATTAGCTCAACATGAGCTGACTAGCATTGGACTGAACTAGCTCAACATAAGCTGACTAGTACAGAATTGAAATAACAACTCAAAAGACTCAAACAACAACTAAAAAAGAACTCAGATGGGCTAAGCCCTTATTACAAATGGACTCATAAATTATTGATCAATTCACATAGGGTTGAAAAGCCTCTATCTTATTCTGGTGCCTCCGGTGTCCCCACCAGGTCCCAGAGTCAAACGACCTAAGTGGTGCTGTGGTTTTTAATTATGTCCCTATGAAAGCACGGGGGGCCTCCCACACTCCCACCCCTACCTGGTCAATGGAAGGATTAGCTATTTAGTTAGGTGTAAGTTGAGCTGACCCACCTAGTTTCTGGCTCTAGGTCTAGGAAACCCTAGATTATACTAGCCTTTTCTTTCTCTTTTGCATGCTTGGCTATATCATTTCATTTTGATTGTTTGATTTGTTGCATGACCACTAGATTATAAACCCAATATCAAAAGTCTAAACCCCAACCAGACCCAACCATGGATCCCAATTTTGAGGCTTTCATAAAAGCCATGAATGACCAGATGGTTACCCAATTAACTGCCCAAATGAATCGTAGGTTTGACTAATCTGATGTCCAAATTAATACTAAGCTTGACCAACTGATCCAATCAAGTAATCAAGCAATCCATAGTTTTGATCCATTAGATAACCAAGTAGGAACCCTAGACAAGATCCATAGAGCTGAACCCCAAGAACCCATAGTCCCTAGACATGAATCCAGTAATCGACCTGAACCCTATAAGATTGATACCCCTAGATTTGAACCCCTAACCTTTGAACCCATAGTCTATAAACCCATAACCTTTGAACCTATGACCTTTAAACCCATAACCTATGAACCCATAACCCTTAGTTTACCCACCTCTGTTCCCCCGACTTTAGTAAATTTCTTATTAGCCAAACCCCTCTTACCACCCTATTGGTTCACCAAGTTACTTAGAAGAAGAATATATGAGGCTGACCCAAGTCTGGTAGAGGAGTATGAAGATATTGAAGATCTAGAAGAGTACCCTATAGAAGACTTAGGATTAGTTGATCCAGTAGAAACCCAAGTAGAAACCAATCTAATATTAGTTGAACCTGACCATACCCAAGTAGGAGCAGACCTAGATTTAGCTAACCCTAACCGTACCCAGACAGTAACAGACATAGAGTTAACTGACCATCTAGTGGAAGAACCCTTAAAAGGAAGAAGACCATGAGGAATCCAATCCAACTATTAGAGTTTTACCTGAGGAGACACTAAAAGAAAGCCCAACTATAGAGCCTAGTCCTTTGATTCAAGAGCCAGAAGAATTTATTAAGGACTTGATCTATTTGAATCAATACCCTCAGGATGAAATCATTCCATTGACTCCCATTAATCTCTTTCCTAAAATTAATGACCCTTTCTTCCACTATGCAGACCCTTTAGATAGGCATCAATCCCATAAGGTCAACCTCATTAGTATAGGCCTCATCCCTGAAATCCCTTCTTATCTCCTATTCTACCCGATCAACCCAGAACCTTCTTCTTACTTTCTACCCTATCAGACTAACCCGAATCCACCTCGTATTTTTTGCTTTTTCTTGAGTTTTCTTATATTCTTTAACCATTCACCTGCATCACGTAGAGTGTTTGCATGTTGCATTCATTTATTGCCCATGTTAGGTTGCATATTACTTTTGGTATACTTTGTGGCATTGCTAGGAGTAATAGTAATCTTCATGTGCATGCCATGATAGGATCAAACCTAAAGAGTTTATAGTCTATTAGGTTTTTTTTCCTTAGAGTCCAAAAAATGTCCTTTGATAGGGATGTCTAGTCGAGTCTATTAGGTATTAGTTGAGTCTAATAAATGCATAGCCTGAATTACATGTCTGCACCTGCACTACCCTCTGCACCGCATAGCATATGGAAATTAGTCAAAAGCTGAACATAACTAATGAACAAACTAACAACACTGGCTAATTCCCAAAAGAGAGATAAAAAATTTTGCAGGGGATTTTGTAGTTGTAAAGAATTTTCTACTCGCGAAGCTAGCCATCCAAGATAGTGAATATCGGTGGACCCAATGCTTATGGCGTGAGATCTACCTGATTAGGTATTAGTTCCACCTCATCATCTAAGATCTTATAGAGTCTAGGGAGCCAGCAGCGATACCTAGCGAGCATCTTGAGCCTATCCCTCCCTTTGAGAGAGAACCCACCAACCAATTCGCCAAATAGTGAGGAAAAGATTGAGAGAATCCTGGACGATCAAGCCATATGTACCCGGAATCATGACTATCAGAGGTATTTGGTCCGATGTTAAGGTCGGCCAGAATATGAGGACTCGTGGATCACCCGTAAGGATCTGCAGCGCCTTAACCTAGACCTACTCAAAAAAAATGAGAGCCAAGTTATCCCACACTCGACGGAGTCGAGTTCCTCCTACCCCGGGAGAATTGGTGGGGGCACCAGGATCATACACAGATTACTGGGCCTATTTTGTTTACTAGCCATGTATCAAATTTTGTAATAAACTAGAATTGAGTCCTGTAATAAGTTGAGGTTAGTTGATTTGTCTCAACCTCAACTTAGTCTAGTTTGAGTCCTGTACATTAGCTATGAGTCTAGTATAAGCCCAGTTTTATACAAGAGAGGAGGTTACCCTATTTTGGAGTTCCACCAGGTCACATCCAGGAGTCAGAGGCCACTACATCAGCCCATTGGATTTTGTGTGACAACCCATGATCCAAGATGGTTTCGAAAACCCTGATTCCTTCCAATTGGCCTCCAGATGCCCAGATTCCCTTTCAGATGCCAGAGCATATTCTCAGAATAGGGCACCCATGAATCCAGAGGTCCACCTGCATCCAAGCCCAAAGAAATCAAGTCCAAGTACCAGCCAAGCCTTAAGAAGCAAGATTCAAGGAAATATTCCTGCTACCAGGCTACCAGGCCACCCTAGCTTCCAGAGGCCAAACCCATGCACCCAAGCCCCTTTGGGCTGGCCCCTTGCTACTCCTAGAGGCCCAACACACCCCCTAGGCATCCTTGAAGTGTTGACTACATCCAAAGAGGTTTGACAAGTCCAAGTTGAAGAGAAGAAGGAGAAGACCAAGTTTATTCCTAACCTAGATAGGATTTCTAATCCTTTTAAACTTTGTATTCTAACCTAGCTAGAAAGGACTTGTATTCCAATTTAGAAGAGGACTGTAATCCAAGTGTAACCATGGTTAGTGAAGGTATGGGAACTCTATAATACCCCTCCCCTCCCCCTCTTGTAAGCATCTTTTTCTTATGAATAAACCTTGCTGAAATTTTATGAAATTATCTTGAGTTTGAGTTTTGGTTCTCTCTTTGAGTGCCCTCCTTGTGTCTCGGATTGAAACCCTGCTACCCTAGTATCCCTTGGCATCCCTGGAGATCAGCCACATCCAAGGAATAGGAGTCCTTGCTGCCATCAAGCCCAAGAGCTAATTCTTCCTCGACTGCCAGCTTTCAGCCCTAATCCTGAATCCCTTCAAACCTAGTTCCTTATCTTAATTTTTAATTGCTGTTTTGATTAACCCTGATGCTTGTAGGATCCCTGAGGTGCTTTCCCTCCCTTGAGGAAGCCTTCTTTGTTGCCTGGATCGCTCAGGTCAGCCATCAGATTCAAGGGAAACAAGGCTTCTTCTTTTAGGCTCCGATTAGAGTTGTGAGTGATCTCTTCTGCAATTGAATTTCAATCTCTGACTGGTAAGAAACCTTCCTTCTCTTATTATCTAATTTTGATGAAGATAAACTACCCTAAACTGGGAGTTTCTTAACTCTTGGGTCCTGGATATTTCATTGGTTTGCATGAGTATGCCCACGACCCGATGATTCTTTGCACTGCTAGTCTTTCTGCTAAATTTTACTTTATTTTGGAAATCTAGCCTGCAAATAAAACTATAAAATCATAAAAAAACTGTTTTACTATTTTTCATGCATGTTTAGTAGTCTTAGAGTCATCCCGCATCACATATGACTCACATCAATACCTAACGGACTCAACTATGCATTCCTATCAAATGAAATTATTAGGTCTACAACTATAACTTTGGACTTGATCCCTAGTTGTTGGATGATATGCAAATGAAAATTTGATGTGGACTCCTAATAAGTTGCATAAGGTCTCCAGAAGTAGGTAGCAAATGAATGGGC
Organism: Areca catechu; assembly: GCA_021397845.1. NCBI lineage: Eukaryota > Viridiplantae > Streptophyta > Magnoliopsida > Arecales > Arecaceae > Areca > Areca catechu. The sequence goes on from CM038038.1 coordinate 44,189,258, forward strand.
TCAAAGAATTGATAAAACATGCTAACCTTAACAAAATGCAACTGGGTGGTTCTAAAAATATTGGAAGCCTCAAGGAAGGGTTGGAAATATGAGGTGGGTTTAACAACTGGGTCTAGATTCATGGGGGTGACCTTAAAGAATGGACATGGATCTACAGGTAGCAAAAAGTTCACTTTATCGAAGAACGGGTCGGTAAATTCAGGGAGGTGATCATTAATTGGAATCAAAGGGGTGACTTCATCCTGAGGGTACCGAATTAAAGAGATCATGTCTTTGATAAATTCTTTTGGTTCAAGAATTTTATGACTATGCTCTCTTATTTGGGTCTCTTCTAGGGTTTCTCAAGTAAAATCTCAGTAGTAGGATTAGGTTCCTCATGGTTCTCTTCTTGCAATACAGCTTCAGTCTGGGTAGGGTCCGGGTCAACTAACTTTGGGCTACCTCCTGTATATCCTCATCTTCAAATTCTTCTACCAAGTTTTCCTCAGCTTCATATAATTTCTCTTCAATGGCATCTTGGTGGACCAATGGAATAGTAAGAGTGGGTTGGCTAAGGAAAAATTGGCTAGTATATGGGGTAGCAGGGATGGGTCGGTTTAGGTTATGGTTGGGTCGGCTCTGTTGAAGAATGGGTCGACTCAGGTGGACTTGGCTAGATCCTGGGTTTTGATAAGGGGCACTAATCTTGGTGGGTTCAGGCCGATGGGTTTTGGGTCCAAGGGGAGCTGGTTTAGGTGAGCCAGGGTTAGTACGGGTCCTACGGGTTCTCTCTAAGGTTCCTAACTATTCATCTAGTCGATCAAACCTATACTTCATTTGGGCACATTGTTCAACCATGGATCTCAAAAAGGTTTCAAGGTTGTACTCCATGGTCAGAGCATGGTTAGGACTTAGTTTCTCTTTAAGTACTCGGATCGGGTGCTTCACCATAGCCATCTAGTCATAGGAAAAAGTTGGGCTGCAAGACCTCACATCCATTCAAAGGGGATTTCCTATGGCATGTAGGGGTGTCGCTATGATTGACCCTTGAAGAAGAAAACAAAGAGATAGCATCTTTAGGGTTAATTTTCTGTATTATGTCAGGTAGGGTTTCAAGATCTTGATCCCAGGCTCCGATCTTTTGTGCGATGTTGATTTTGAGGCAAGAACACCTGTCTTTGATTCTAGATCACCTGCAAACACTCATCAATGAAAACTTAAGTTAAGAAGCAGCAACTCTGATACCAAAAACTAATGGGGAACATAGCTCTGATACCAAAGTTGATGCAGGATGGAAGCAAAGACTAATTCTAATAATTAAAATTTAATTCTGATTAGCAATGACAGCAAACTTAAATAAACTATCAAATTAATTTAATGAAAATTAGACTAAGCCTCTACTAACTACCTGCAATATAATCAGCATGTAATCACATAAAGAATCCTGGATCCGATGATTGAGAAATCACTGAAACTAGGATGTCCTGACTTCAATCAACTAGATCTAATGAGATTTTGATGGTTACTTACCAATAATGCTTTTCCCTCCTCCGTTTCAACAGATCTAGATTTAACTCTCATGATCTAGCGGTAGGATAGCAAACTTCAGCTCCGTCGAAGCAAATCTTCTCGTTGATGGTTGGATGGCAAGGAAAACCTCCTTTTCTGATCGAGTACTTTAGAGATCCTATAAGAGAACTTGATTAGAATGGTAGAAATGGAGTGGAAATATGAAAAGAGAGCGAGAAAGAATGATGGATGGCTTGGTTCTGGATCTGGATTGGATGCTGAAGATGGTGGTGCCTGGCTTCTGGATCTTGGACTCAGGAGATAACTTGGACTTCAGTACTCCATACATACTAATGCAATGCTTAACCAGCAGAGCACTCACACACTATAATTGCTTTACCAGCAATTGCACTCTCAATGCTTACCCAGCAATTAGAGAAAAAACTGATAGAGTTTCATTAATCAATCAAAAGTGGCTTACAAGAGGGGAATGGGGTGGATTTATAGACCCTTACATAGTAGCATGATAAGAACAAACTCATTTAAATACAAGATAGATAAAGATAAGGCCCCTTGAGAGGATAATATTGGACTCCTATCTCCTTTTGAAATTGGATGAAATCTTTGAATTCAAATGGAGTAGACACCCTTGCACTTGGACTTCTCCATGGAATGGGTGGTGAAATAATGTTGGGTGAAAAAATGAGAATGTGGGATGAGGAATCCTACTTTACTCCTCTTAAATTTGAATGGCATTTAATGGGTGACAATTCATGAATATTTGGCATCTCATTTTTTCCTCCATCTTGGCATTAATCTTGCTTAGATGTAAACTTGATCTCCTTGCATTTGAAATAAGATAAACCTCCATTTATCTTGGATCCTCTTAAGTTTGAAAGAGGATAAGATAATCTTCCATTTGAAATAAGATAAATCTCCATTTATCTTGGAACTTGACTTGGATAAGATGAGAACTATTTGAGTTTGATTTTTAGATGAACCTTCCATTTGATCTTGGAATCTTTGAATTTGAATAAATGCTTGAATGGATGACCAACCTTGGAGTGGGCGACAATTTGAGGATGAAAAGAGGCGCTAGATGAGAAGTAGAATCCTTCTACTTTACTTCTCTTAAATGGCATCTTCCTTGGATTAAAATGGGCGATGAGATGAGATTTGTTGGCACCTCTCTCTTTAAATTTGAATTCCAGAAATTGTCCCAATGTCTTGATGTCCCAATATCCCAATGTCTCGATGTCTAGATGTCCTAATGTCTGGATGTTTGGATGTCTGGATGTCTGATGTCTGGATGTCGGGATATCTCGATGTCTGGAGTCTGGATGTCCGGATGTCGGTGAAAATTTTGGACAACCTTCTTTTATCATGGATTGATCCACCAAGGTGATGCGGCATGGCACACTACTCAAAGTGGCAGTTAACAAGGCCCCATGACATGGTGATGTGTCAAGATGACATGGCATGGTGACATGGCTTCAATAACTGGGCCTGACCTTGGCTAACAATTAGACTTGACCCCCCTTGACTATTTCAAACACTAATTACAAGACTCAACTTGACCAATTCACAAAACAAAGCAAACTAATGTATTTATAGGACTCAAGCTGAAATTAAGATAAAATAACTACTCATTGGTGATCCACAACGAGCTTGGAGGGTTCTGACATCTTTTCCTAGCTCTAGTGTCCTCACCACCTAAACTCTTAACAACATTAGTAGATATGGTGTTCACACAACTTTTACTATCTATAATAGTCTTGCACACTTTATCTCCTAGCTTAATAAATGCCTGTAAGATATTCGTCCGATGCCAGTCCTCGTTCTTCTTGGTCTGAGCTAGAATACACCTAACTACACCTTATAGATCAGATGACTCTATAGGCTCTTCATCACCTTCATACTCTTCTACAAAATTGATGCGGGATAGTATGATGCGGTGTAGGATGATTTAACTTTAGCCTAGATGATTTAGAGAGCAATGATCATAGTAAAGCAATTAACATAATAGATTGAAGAGAGTAAAGAAGGCAATTAACCACTTACCCGCAATCTGCTCCGCAAGCTATGAAGAATAAGGACCCGACAGCTAGGAAACCATCTAAGATCAGGCTATTCTATGCTTCAATTACCAAATCTAACAAGAAAAGGATTGGTTACTTATCCCAATGGAGATTCACTTTGAATCGAGATGGATCTGCTGCTTGGTCGCTCAGATTTCACAGTAGGATGAAGATCAAGACTCCAGATTTTAGATCCACCATCAGATCTTGGTTCGGAAGCAAAGGATCCATCCTTTAAGGTCCTTGAACACCTGGGATCTTCAAAGAAGGTAGCAAACAAAACTTAAGATTGATGTAATTCAGATTCGAAATGGAAAAACGAAAGGTTGGATGCGAAGAGCTAGAAGAAGATCAGTAGCAATTATCGAATCTGGCAGAACCTCCACTCAAGGACCTTCCCACCTTGAGCTCCTAAGGACCTCCCTGCCCTTAGAGAAAATCACTAAGCCTACCTAGCTTTGTGGAAAAAGACAGCATTTCATTTCATAAATCAATAATCAATAATTACAAAGGGTATGGGGTCCTATTTATAGAGTTCTTCACACATGAAGATATCATAGGACTCTTTTAAATTTAAATTACATTTAAATTCAAACACTCCTTGAATTGAAATTTGAATTTACTTGGGTGACAACTTGAGAAAATGTGCAAAAAAATGGCACGCTAATCCTTCCTTGATGCTAATCCTCTTCATTTGGTGCTAATTTTCTTCTTATTCTCAATTGACATCTCATCTCCTTGATTGGCAACATGGGATAAGAAACATTTGAATTTGAACCCTCCACTTGAATTTGAAAAAGGTTTGCTTAATCCTCCCATGATACTTAGATAATACTCCATTTGAAATTTAGATGTAGTAGATAACTCCACTTATCTTGGACTTCATTTGAAATTTAGATGTAGTAGATAACTTCACTTACCTTGGTCTCTTCTTCCATTTAATTTTATATAGATCATAGGTGGACGTCATCTAGAGTGGGCGACAAAATGAGGAGGGGGCGCCAGATAAGAAGCAGAGTCCTTCTGCTTTACTCCTCTCAATTTAGCACCTCCTTGAAATCTCAAATGGGCGATGAAAAATGGGATGGGGCGCCTCTTTTTGATAAAGATGGATTTTGAATGTTGTCCCAATGTATGGATGTCTAGATGTCCGGATGTCTGAGTATCTAGATGTTTGAGTGTCTGAATGTCTGAATGTTTGAATGAAAATTTGGACAATCCTTTTTACCTATAATTGATCTACCAAGGTAATGACGACTTGGGTCTTGGGTACCTATAACATCCCTTAACTTATTCAAACACTAATTACAGGACTCAAACTAGATAATTCATCAAACAAAACAAATTAATACTATTTACAAGACTCTTAAACCAATTGATGGATGCAATGAACTCAATTGGTAACCCAATAACCCTAATTGACCAATTACACTCAATTTGATAAAATTACAACTCAATTTGACCTAATTACAACTCAAAATAACTAGGACTCGAGTGTTCTTTATGAAGAAACACATGGACTTACTCATTGGTGATCGAAATTGAATTGGAAAAGGTTTGCTTCCTCTTCCTGGCTCTTCTGTCCTCACCAATTCTCCCGGGGTGGGAGGAACTCGACCCCATCGAGTATGGATCAATTCGGTTCTGGTAATGTTCTAGCAAGTAAGGGTTCAGCTTTTGAAGATCCTCTCTAGTGATCCAAGAATCCTCAGACTCGGGTCTCCCTTGCTAATGAACCAGATATCTTCGGTAGTTCTTATTTCTAGTAGTTATGATCTTATCATCCATGATCTGATCAATCTTTTCTCTCCTCTCTGGTAATTTGGTTGGTGGACATTCTGAGAAAGGTCACTCTTAAAGGTGGGATCAGGCTCAAATGGCTTACTAGGTATCACCATTGGTTCCTTAAACTCGACTAGATCAGATATATTGAAGGTCAGACTATTACCTAACTCAGATGGTAATTCTAGCATATAAGCATTATGTCCAATCTTCTTTATAATCCTATACGGTCCAGCACTACGGGCATGTAGTTTCTTCATGGTTCCAACTGGAAACTGCTCAGGTCGTAACCTGATCATGACGAAGTCTCCTTCGTTAAACTCTTTAAATCTCTTATATAAGTTAGCCTCATGCTCATATGATTCATTGCTCTTTTTAATTTTGTTACTAATTTCTTTATGCAATGCTTTGACATGTTGTGCAAATGACTCGACTGATTCAGAAATGCATGCATGGGTAATGGAATCAAATCTAAAGGCTTTCATGGCTTGTACCCATGTACAATTTTAAAAGGACTCTTACCAGTAGACCTATTGACTGAACTGTTATAAGCAAACTCAGCTCTAGACAGTAATAGGTCCCAATTGCTAGTATTCTCCCCTACCAGACATCTTAACAAGTTTCCTAGACTTTGGTTCACTACCTCGGTCTGGCCATCAGTTTGAGGGTGATAAGTAGTAGAAAACTTCATCTTAGTCCCTAACATATGCCAGAGGGTTTCCAGAAATAACTTGTGAACCGTACATCCCTATCAGACACAATTGTCTTGGGTAAACCATGTAATCGACCACCTCATCTAGGAAAAGTTTGGCGACTCTAGAGGCATCGAATGTTTGTGAACAAGGAATGAAATGTGCTATTTTGGAAAATCTGTCTAACATGACATAGATGGAATCGTGTCGCCTCATGGTTTTTGGTAAACCTAGAACAAAGTCTATACTTAGATCTTGCCAAGGACAGTCGGGCACAGGAAAAGGGGTATAGAGGCCAGTGTTCTGTCTTTGCTGCTTCGCAATAGCACAAGTTCTACACCTAGCCACTATTTGTGCTACATTTCTCTTAAGACTTGGCCAGAAGAATTGGTCCTCCATTTCCAGAATAGTCTTATTTCTTCCAAAATGTCCTGCTAAGCCTCCAGTATGGATCTCCCAAATCAGAAATTCCCTAAGGGATGTTCTAGGTATGCAAAACTTATTTTTCTTAAAAAGATAACCATCTCACAAAGTATAATCACTATCCAAACTAGATGGTCCTTGCTTGATTTTCTCATAGATTTTTCCAAAATCTGGACAAGACTCATACTGGTCCTTGAGCTTGTCAAATCCAACAACCTCAGTATTGACACAATTCAACAACATTGATCGGCGACTAAGGGCATCTGCAACCTTATTTTCTAAACCAGCTCAATGCTTCAACACGAAAGTATAAAACTGGAGATACTCTACCCACTTAGCATGTCTTGGATTTAATTTCTTCTGAGAGTTTAGAAACCTAAGTGCCTCATGGTCAGAGTACAAAATAAATCCTGTGGTAGTAAATAATGTCTCCAATATTTCAATGCTTGTACTACCACATAAAACTCTTTATCATAGGTTGAGTATTTGGATTTAGCCTCATTTAATTTTTCACTAAAAAAGGCTACAGGATGACTCTCTTGACTAAGTACGCCTACTATGCCAACACCCGAAGCATCACAAGCAACTTCAAATACTTTAAAAAAATCAGGAAGTCTCAAGATTGGGGCTTGTGTCATCTTCTCTTTTATCTCTAAGAAGGCTCTATCAGCATTCTTGGTCCACTTAAAGGCTCCCTTCCTAATGCAATCTATAATCGGTGCCACAATGGTGCTAAATCCTTTGATAATGTTCTATAGAAGGTGGCTAATCCATGAAAACTACGGACATCATGGATATTCCTAGGTATGGGCCACTCAACTATTAATTTAATCTTCTCAGGATCAGCTGACACTCTCTCTGGGGTCACTACAAAACCTAGAAAGAATATCCTAGTGGTCATGAAGCTACACTTCTTAAGATTGGCATACATGTTTTCTTTCCTAAGGGTCTGACACACTAGATAAAGATGGTCTAAGTGATCCTTCCTTGTTTTACTGTATATGAGGATATCATCAAAGTATACAACCACACATTTTCCTATAAAGGCTCTTAATACTTGGGTCATTATCCTCATAAAAGTGCTAGGAGCATTGACAAACCAAAAGGCATTACCAACCATTCGTACAAACCATCCTTAGTCTTAAAGGCTATTTTTCGTTCATCCCCAATTCTGATCCTAACTTGATGATAGCCACTTTTAAGGTCAATCTTCAAGAAAATGGTTGATCCGGCCATCATATCTAATATATCATCCAAATGGAGAATTGGAAACCTATATTTAACAGTGATTTTGTTGATGGCTCTACTGTCGACACACATCCTCCAAGTGCCATCTTTCTTGGGGGTTAACAAGGCTGGAACTGCATAAGGACTAAGACTCTCCCTAATGAATCCTTTCTGAAAAAGCTCCCATACTTGTCTTTGCATCTCTAAGTGTTCTGTAGGGTTCATCCTATAATGTGGGAGGTTTGGCAATGTAGCTCCTGGGACTAAATCTATGGCATGTTGGATGTCCCTTAATGGTGGCAGTTCATTTGGGGAAGTCTTCAGGAAAGACATCCTGAAAGTCTTTCAAAAGCTCTACAACTTTCTTAGGGTGTTCAGGTTTAGGTTGTTCATGAATCTCTTTAACCACTAAAACTCCAATGGGTGCACCTCCCATGATTTCTCTTTCCATTTCTTTAGTAGTAATTAAGTTCAATCCTGGCTTCTCTTCTTTCAGATTACTGAGCCCCTCTTAATGTGATCCTTGGGTGGGGTTGAATTTATGACTATCCTCTTACCCTGATAATAAAAAACAAGAATTTGATCTTCCAAATAGGGTAACATCATGGTCATATAACTAGGGTCTTCCCAAAATTATACTACTGACTCCCATTGGTAACACATCACACTAGACCTTCTCTTGGTATGACTGGAAATAGATTGTGACCTGACAAATCGACTTAATGGGAATTGAGGTAACATCAATCCATGAAACCTTATAGGGGTTGGGAGGGTGCTGTAGGTAAACTTAGACTTTTGACTACATTAGTAGAAAAGCATTGATACAACTTCCACTGTCTACAATGATCTTACACACTTTGTCCCCTAATTTGATGAGGTTTGCAGGATGTTGGTCCTACCCAGTCCTCGTTCTTCTTGGTTTGAGCTAGAATACACCTAACAACTCTTACAAGGTCAGGTGACTCTATTTCCTCCTCATTACCTTCATAATCCTTTGCTAAATCAAGCTCAGCTTCATATACTTCCTCTCCACACTCTTCAACTGCTTCAGGTTCCTCTTCTTCTCCTATCTCTCCTATGTGTAGGTTCTGTATAGGGTATTTGTTAGCTAAATGGCCAACCTGATGACACCTAAAACACTCTACATTCTGACTTCCTCCTCCATGTACTATAGATGCTCTTCCTTTTCATTCATACGACCTATTGGTGCCTTTCCTCGATCATCCACTCGTCCAATTGGTGCCTTTCCTCGATCATCCATTCATCCAATTGGTGCCTTTCCTCGATCATCTATTCGACCTACTAGTGTGGATTGACTAGGCCGACTAACAAGAACTTGGCTTGACCTATTTCTAGGATTACTAAACCTATTGAGTTCAGGTCGGTAGATAGGTTGTCTTCTTTGAAATTGTTCACAGTCTCTAGCAACCTGGTAAGCATGTTCCAAATCATGTACTTCCCTTGGAAATAGTTCCCTTCTAATCTCCTCATTCAAGCCTTTTCTAAACCTATATAGTGTCAGATTCTGACTCGACTACTCCACACGCATAATAAACTCATCGAACTTGGCAATGTATTCGATCACGGTCTTACTACCTTGGGTCAAGTCCTGCCATTGATCCAATAGCCTTTGTTGATATGTTAATGGCACATACTTCTCTCTCAACTTGTCCTTCATATCCCTCCATGTAACTATGGGCATGTGTCCTCTCTGAAGGGTCAATCTCTCAGTATTACCCCAATACAATCGTGCTTGTCGGACTAACTTGAACTTTGCAAATTTCACCTTTCCTCCTCCGACATTTCATACCATTCGAAATATTGATCCATGTCACTCTCCCAATCCGTATAGACCTTAGGATCTAAGTTCCAAACGAATGTGGGTGCATCAAATTTGACACTCCTAAAGGCTCTATGTTCTTCAATTTCATCCTGAATTGGGCGCCTAGGATTTGGATTAGGAATAGGATCAGGATGTTGGACTCTAGGAATATGAATTGGAGTGGGTCTAGGAGTTATAATGTCTAGTGGAGACACATGAGATTCCTCAAGGTTTCCCATTCTATGCTCAATTGGTCTAGCCTACCATTCAACTGCCTAAACTATTCAGTCAAAGTATGCCTAAACTGTTCAGTCAAAGTATGCATCAGGCTTTCTGGACTGAAATCCATAGATGCAGATGTACTGGCTTGAGTCTGTTGATCTTGGTATGGGGTACCTACCCTAGTGGTCATGCAGTGCAAACAATACAAATCAACCTAAGTCTAGGGTTCCTAGACCTAAGGGCCAATATAGTGCTTAGTCAAGGTAATAACCAAGACTGTAGTAACTCCTTGATTGGCCAGGTAAGAGGTGGGGTGGTGGGAGGCTTCCCTCACTTTCATGAGGTTCTAATTAAAAATCCACCAGTCCGGTTAGGACGTTTGCTTTGGACCTCTAGCCTTAGACACCAATTCTCAGAAGCACACATAGAAGTGACTACTACAATGGGGTAACACGTATATAAAACCGACCTATTGCTATCCCTAGCTTTATGTGCTACTTGATTTTAATTAAAGCTTAGGACTATGCAAATGGGGTGGGTTGTTTTGGGCTAAGGAAAGGGTCTTAATCCTTCCTTTACATTATATTGCTTGCCCTTAGAATTGGTTTAAAATATGAATGCATAATCAATTCTAGTTGCCAAGATAAGATAAGATAACACTAGCAACTCAAAATTTAAACTTTAAATTTCAAATTTTAAATTTAGATTTCAAATTCAAATTTTAAATTTAAATTTTAGATTTTACATTTAAATTACAGGAATTAAATTTTAGTGGAATCTAAATAGATCGAATGTGCCAAAGAAACTCTAATTTGTGCTTAAGAAATTAACCAAGCAATCTTAAACACACAAACCACAAAAATTCCAGCAAGCAAGCATACATTTAAGCACAAAACAAACTTCAGTCTTGGGTTATCATGTCCAGCCACAGCTCATTACTCCCATGGGTCAAAAATATACTTTCGTATATTCGCTCAGGAGGGTGATTTCCTTTCACCAAAGTACTCTAAAATAATTAAAAAAATATTTATTATTATTTTTTTTAAAACTATCAGATCTGAAATCTATGAGGAAGATTTAGATCTGAGTTTTTTTTGACTTAGATTAATAAAAAAATATCAATGAACTAAGTTTCGGATAGCTATGATGAAAGCTATCGAAACTAGGTCAAAAAATTGTAGCAAACCTAAACTATGCAGTAGAGATTAAAAAAAAATACAAAATAATATTTTTTTATTTTTTAAAAATAAAATTTGAGATGATAATTACTGACTTACTAGGGATTAACAAAAAATTAGATTCAGATGAAAATAACTAATCTAATATGGTGTTCTATGCAGATCAAGTTCAGGTATGTACAGAATTCAGCAAGCATGAAATCCTAATCTAACCTAAGGCTCTAATACCAATAAGATGATGCGGGATAGTTACTATGTGGTGTAGGATGATTTAACTTTATCCTAGATGATTTAGAGAGCAATGATCATAGTAAAGCAACTAACATAATAGATTGAAGAGAGTAAAGAAGGCAATTAACCACTACTCGCAATCCGCTCTGCAAGCTATGAAGAATAAGGACTTGACGGCTCGAAAACCATCTAAGATCGGGCTATTCCATGCTTCAATTACCAAATCTAATGAGAAAATGATTGGTTACTTACCCCAATGGAGATTCACTTTGAATCGATATGGATATGTTGCTCGGTCGCTCAGATTTCGCAGTAGGATGAAGATCAGGACTCCAGATTTTAGATCCACCGTTAGATCTTGACTCGGAAGCAAAGGATCCATCCTTTAAGGTCCTTGAACACCTGGGATCTTTAAAGAAGGTAGCAAACAAAACTTAAGATTGACGTAATTCAGATTTGAAATGGAAAAATGAAAGGTTGGATGCGAAGAGCTAGAAGAAGATCAATAGCAATTGTCGAATTCGGCAGAACCTCCACTCAAGGACCTCACCGCCTTGAGCTCTCAAGGACCTTCCCGTCTTGAGCTCTTAAGGACCTCCCCGTCCTTAGAGAAAATCACTAAGCCTACCTAGCTTTGTGGAAAAAGACAGCATTTCATTTCATAAATCAATAATCAATAATTACAAAGGGTATGGGATCCTATTTATTGAGTTCTTCATACATGAAGATATCATAGGACTCTTTTAAATTTAAATTACATTTAAATTCAAACACTCCTTGAATTTGAAATTTGAATTAACTTGGGCGTCAACTTGAGAAATATGCAAAAAAATGGCATGCTAATCCTTCTTGATGCTAATCCTTCTTCATTTTGTGCTAATTTTCTCTTATTCTAATTGGCGTCTCATCTCCTTGATCGACAACATGGGATAAGAAACATTTGAATTTGAACCCTCCACTTGAATTTGAAAAAGGTTTGCTTAATCCTTCCTTGATACTTGGATAAGACTCCATTTGAAATTTAGATGTAGTAGATAACTCCACTTATCTTGGACTTCATTTGAAATTTAGATGTAGTAGATAACTTCACTTATCTTGGACTCTTCCTTCCATTTAATTTTTGAATAGATCATAGGTGGACGTCATCTGGAGTGGGTGACAAAATGGGGGGGGGGTGCCAGATAAGATGCAGAGTCCTTCTGCTTTACTCCTCTCAATTTAGCGCCTCCTTGAAATCTCAAATGGGTGATGAAAAATGGGATGAGGCACCTCTTTTGGATAAAGATAGATTTTAAATGTTGTCCCAATGTCTGGATGTCTGGATGTCTAAATGTCTGAATGTCTGAATGAAAATTTGGACAACCTTTTTTTTTCCTAGAATTAATCTACCAAGGTAATGATGACTTGTGTCTTGGGTACCTATGACACCCCTTAACTTATTCAAACACTAATTATAGGACTCAAACTAGATAATTCATCAAACAAAATAAATTAATGCTATTTACAAGACTCTTAAACCAATTGATGGACTCAATGGACTCAATTGGTATCCCAACAACCCTAATTAACCAAATTACACTCAATTTGATAAAATTACAACTCAATTTAACCTAATTATAACTCAAAATAACTAGGACTCAAGTGTTCTTTATGAAGAACACATGGACTTACTCAATGGTGATCGAAATTGAATTGGAAAAGGTTTGCTTCCTCTTCCTGGCTCTTGTGTCCTCACCACAAATCTTCCTCAGCTTCATAAATTTTCTTCCTCAAAATTCAACATTTTCCTGATTCTCTTCTTCACACTCACCTATATGTAAGGTCCTTACTCGACATTTAGCAGCAAAATGGCCTGTTTTACGACACCTAAAACATAATGTGTTCTGGTTCCTATCTCTTTGGACTATAGGTGCCTTTCCTTTATCTTTCCTACGAGCTGGTTGGGAGGTAGGATTGGGTTGGCTAGGTGGAAATTGGCTAGGGCTAGGTCTACTCCCAGGGGTATTGAACCTATTTGACTTAGGTCGATAGATAACAGGTTTCCTCTGAAATCATTCGCAATCCCTAGCAATCTGGTAAACCTAATCTAAGTCACTAACCTCTCTCAAGAATAGCTCCCTCTGGATATCTTCATGTAAGCTAGCTTTAAACCTTGATAAGGTAACAGCTTCTGATTCGACTACACTACACATCATAATGAACACGTCAAATTTGGCTATATAGTTAGCCACAGATTTATTTCCTTGAGTCAATTTTTGCCACTGATCTAACAATTTTTGTTCATATGAGAATGGTAGGTATTTCTCCCTAAGCTCTACCTTCATTGATCGCCATGTGTCTAAAGGTAGATCACCTCTTTATCGGTTCAGTCACTCCACATTTTTCAGTATAGTCTAGCCTGTTGGACTAGCCTAAGCTTAGCAAATTTAAATTTTTTCTCCTTCAACATTTAGTACCATTCAAAGTACTGGTCCATATCACTCTCCCAATCTGTATAGACCTTAGGATCTAAACTACCCTTAAATGTAGGTGCATCTAATCGAATGCTCCTAAGAATCCTTTCTTCCTAGTCATTCACATAAGGGGTATGTGCCTAGGAATTGGGTTAGGAGTAATTTTCCTATGTTGGGCTCTTGGACTTGGGGGAGTAGGTTCTCTATATTGACCTCTTGGATCTGGGGGAGTGAGTAAGGCTCGTGGAATTGGGGGAATGGGTCTAGGTGTCTCAGAGCTTTGACCTAGGGGAGTGGGTCTAGGTATTTCAGGGTTTGAACGAGTCGCATGGGATTCCTCAATATTAGCTATTCTCTCATCCATCTGGTTTAGCCTAGTAGTAAGTCACCTAAATTGCTCAGTGAACCAAGCCTCCATGTTAGGGTCCATGGATGAATTGGGTTGGGTTTGAGTAGGCTGATAGGGTGTACTTGATCTAGTGGTCATGTAATGCACACATAAGACTCGGGCTAGGGTTTCCTAGACCTAGAGCTTAAGTAATGGGTCAGCTCAAATTATAGCCAATTCAGTAATTACCCTATCCACTGGCCAGGTAAGAGGTGGGATCATGGGAGGCTCCCCCTGCTCTTGCAGGGTCCTAATTAAAAACCATGAACTGCTTAAGGCATTTGCCTCTGGATCTCTAGCCTTAGACACCATATTTAAGTGATAATCAAAGGATTGGGTGCACTAGCTTTCACACAATACTTGGAACCCGACCTGTGGTGTCCCTAGCTCACTAGAGCAAATTAAGTCTAATTGATTTTAATTAAAATGGGCTTGGATGCAAAAAAGGTTGTTGTGGACCTAGGACAGGTGATGAAATCCTGCCCTGATCAAAGATGCTTAAGTGCCCTTAAGATTAGGTTACCGAATGATGCAGTCACATAAATATGAAACCCTAGATGCACTGAAATTAAAGTAATTAAAAATAACAAAAATATAAAATAATTAATTTTTTTAATTATCTGCAAAATTAATTTCAGATCTGATTAATTTTAGATTTTTCAATCTTGAGATATCACGTCCGGCCGTAGCTCATTACTCCTATGGGTTGTGACAGTATACTTGCATATACCCGCTCAGGAGGCATAATTTCCTTCCATCAGAAAATAGAAAAAAAAAAAAAATTATCTGATTTTTTTTGAGATTAATATAGGATTATCAAAAAATTATTTACTATTTCTTTTGAATTTTTTTAGATAGGTTTTAAGCATTTTTAATTTCAACCTAGTTCTAGGTTTACAGAAATTTTAGAACTAGCAGTTAAACCCTAGTTTAACTTCGCTCTAATACCAAAATGATGTAAGATAATTTATGAAAACTAATTTAATGATTTTAAACTTAATTAGTAAAGAAAAATATAGAGATTAAATTTTTTATGATTTTTAGTTTTAAAGACTCAAAGTAAGTAATTAAGGTAAACTAGTCAACTAGTTTATGCCCGCACGAGTAGATCTAACAAAGTAACTAGAAAATCAGGATTGGTGGCTAAGAAACCACCGTAAACTAGGGTCTACTTATCAACAAGTCAGAATCAAGAATAGGGAAAGTTTTTTTTTAATTTTACCAACAAAGATTTTTTCCTCTAAGGTAGATCTGGCAGGACTCTCAAGAATATCACGGCAGGGCTTCAAGATCTTGATCTTCGGGCTCTGATCTTCCACGATATTGGTTCCAAGGCAAGAACACTTTGACTTTAATCCTTGATCAACAAAGGAAGATCTCTTAGTTAGAAATAGTAAAGAAGGAATGAGAATGGAAAAAATGAAAGAAAAAGATGGAATTGGGTGGCTAGGGTTTCTTGGTGTTTGGATATGTATAGCCTCACACCCCGCATTGCTCTGAAGAACAAAGGAAAAGGCCTCACACCCCATGATGCACACATCAAAGGAAAAGAATTGGACAGAATGTCACTTTATTTCATCAATAAATCATTAATAATACAGGGGGTTTGATGGAGTATTTATAGACCAACAACTAGAGGTGTAAGGGTTACAAAGACTAGTATTTGTTTCCCTTAGGCAACAACTCCTAGAATCCTGCTCTAGGCATCTTGGACTCTTGCTTTTGGGCTGAACTGGAACTCTCTCCAAGGTGGGTGACATCAAGGGATCTCCATCCAAGTTGGGTGCCAATGATGAGGATGGGTGAGGTGTCATGATGAAGGGCCAAGATTACTTCATGGATTGGCCTTGATTGTTGGACTTTGGAGTCTGGATGATGTGGGCTCCTACAGGATAGTGGACTCTTCAGTCTAGATAGAAGAAGACTCAAGAGTTTTTTCTGGATCTTGAGTTTGGAACTTGAGTAGCTTGAACTTTGAAGTAGGAAGTTTCCTTGGTCTTCTCCTTGATTGGTGTCCCCTTGAGATAGAATTACATTGAGATGGGCAATGAGAAGCTAGGTGGCATCCTCCCTCTTGGAATTGGTGACAACTTGAGAAGAGTGGGTGCTAACTTGGTACGCTTCCTTCTACTTTATTCCTCTTTAAAAAAATAAGTGGTGCTAATTCATGAATGTATGTGGCCGACCAAAGTAGGTGAGCTGGCTGTGGTGTTGTCTCGATGAAGTGGCAAGTGATGTTGTCCCATGAGGTGGCAGGTGATGTCTAGACATGTCATGTGATGTTGTCCAAATCTTAAAAAGGTGGTGCCAAGAAATGGTTGTCATGTAGCAAGTAACTGGGCTAGCACATGGAGTTACGTGGCTTGTCTTGAGCTAGCACATGGGTCACATGGATCTGGACTTGGGTCACCCTTGTATTACAGGACTCAATTAACTAACTAATCACATGATTTGACCAACTAAAAATCAACTCTAAGCCCAACTTGATCAAAAGGTATAGACATGTAAACAATGGTTCAACTTGGTAAAAGAGGTTTGGCCCAAAAGGCTAAAAATAAAAAAAATTGTATAGAAAGTAGCAAGTCAGGTCGAATCCATAGAGAAGACAATGCTTGAGATAATTAAAAATCTTTGATTAAAAAAAAAATATATTTTTGAAGTCAAGAGAATAGAAATTAACGTTGAAAAAAAATAAAGTCTGGTATGTTCGATCTACTAATCAGATCTTAGCATCTACTTGTAATAAAATAAATAATAATAATTTAAAATATAAAAATTAATATTACATTAATTAAAAGAAGAATTCAATTATAAAAATTAAAAATAATAATTAAATAAACTATAAAAAGTGGTAACAAAGTATTCAAAGTTGATTAGTGAAGTCTCATCGGGAAGTTGGTTGATGTCACATCCCCTTCTTCCATCATACTCCATGGAGTGAATTGAGCTTTCTCTTCTTCTTCCTCTTTGGATCTTGATTTTGGAGATGGAATAGGCTTAAAGATGGTGTAGGGATAGAACTCTCTTCTAAGAACCTCACTCTTAGAGGCCAACTCGTAACCTAAGCTATACCCTCTATCCTATATCGTACTTTCTTTTCAGGATTCTTTCTTTTTAGCCTAGGGGTCCTTTAAATAGAGCTGGTCTAGGGCTTCCTCCTGATCAAATTCAGAGTCAATCAGGATCAAGATTAGCCAGATATCATGCAGGGAATTCTCAGCCATCCGATGTAAATCTTGATAGGATGATCACGCTTCCTTCCTTCTTGGCAAATAGAGTCCAATCTGGACTCCTACTGCATCCCTAAATCTTTCTCCTCCCAATCGAACTTGGAAAGCTTGCCTCTCCCTAACACAACGGATGATCGGCAGCATGAGGTGGCAGACGGCGGTGATGCAGGGAAGAGCGGTAGTGTACGGATGAAAACAGTGGTTTGGGTGGTCGATCAAAAGGGAAAGGTGGATGCTAGTGTCTTGAGAACTTTTTTGGCAACCTCTCTAGTGATGGACGATGACGAGGGGTGGCAGATGATAGCAGGAGGTGGTGAACGATGATGGGAGAGAAGAAAATTGATGATCGAATGGTGGGTGGTTTTCCTGGCCATAGGGGAGCTCTCGACAGTGAGGGGACAATCTCCTATGGTGTGATAGTGGCAGGAGGTGGCGGGAGGAAGTTCTAGTGGTCAATGGCTTAAAACAAGGGGGTTGGTCCACATATAGGGTCCTTGGACTAGTAGCAATGGCTGCTTGTGAGCTGGCTCATGTTTTGTAGACCTAGTGGGTCAAATCCATGGAGAAGGTAGTGCTTAGATAGTTTGAAATCTTTGATTTTTTAAAATAAAAAAATAATTTGAATTCAAGAAGATGGAAATTAAAAGTATAAAAGAAAATGAAAACTTGGTATGTTTGATCTTGTTAGTTAGATCTTAGCATCTACTTGTAATAAAAATAAATAACAAGAATTTAAAGTGCACAAAAATAAGTATTATATTAATTAAAAGAAGAATCCAATTATAATAAATCAAAAATAATAATTAAATAAAATACTAAAAGTAGTAACAAAGTATTTGAAGTTGATTGTCATAGCCTCAAAGTTGGTTGATGTTACTTCACCTTCTTCCGTCGTACTCCATGAAGCGAACTGGACTTCCTTTTCTTCTTTCTCTTTAGATCTTGATCTTGGAGATGGAATAGGCTTGAAGATGGTGTAGGGGCAGGACTCTCCTATAAGAAATCTTACTCTTAGAGGTCAACCTTCAATCCAAAGCTAAGCCCTCTATCCTATACCGTACCCTCTCTCCAGGATGCTTTTTTCTATAGCCCAGGGTCCTTAAAATAAAGCTTGGAGAAGGCTGAACTAGTGTAGGACTAGGAGTTAGACTTATAGTAGAACTCTTAAAATTATTCTACGCTGCTAGATTATGATCAAATCATCACAATCAAATCATGATAGCTTGGGCAGTCAGCTTGCTTTAGATCAGGCATTATCCAAATCACACAACCAGTAGGCTCAAATGGGTGAGTCAGTGTCAATTGTAGGATCGATTCACTGGCAACATCTAGACCATAAGATTACTGCTTTGTTCAACCAAAATCATGTAGGATCTCAACACCCACCTCCATCTAGCCTATGCATTACGATGCATGATTTTTTTGCATGGTGGCAATTGCGGATGAGATGGTGGCTCGGTGAGGGGAAGACAACGGCATCGAGATGATGGAGAGTTGGGCTAAGCATCTCGATGGCTGGTGATTAGTGGTGGGGAAGAGGATGTCGGTGTCAGGTAGAGGAGAATAGAGAGGAGTTGTAGCGACCATGACTCAGGGAAGATGACTGAACGGTGGCTATGGTAGAGGAGAATGAAGCCAGGTGGCATCTTGGCAGTGGCCAGAAGTAGGCAGGGGCTTGGTGTGGAGGGAGTGTGTAGTGACCAATCAATGGTGTTAGGCTATTAAACAAGATGGTGAGTGGTAAGGATGGCCAGCAATAGGTGGAAGATCGTGGAACGATCATGATAGGGGCCGTTACCATAGCTCGGTGGCTTCTTCAATGGCAAGGGATGCTCGGTAATCTCTCCGATCAAGGAGAAGTCATTGGCAGTCAACAGGGAAGAGGACATGATGAAGACAGTGGCCGGGAGCTTTGGAGGTGAGGGGTGGTCGCTGGAGTCTACGAGATGGTCATCAAATACTGCGGGATAGTCGCCAGAAGCCGTGAGATGGTCGTTGCCATCCTCTTGGCCAGCAGGGCATCAAACCACCTATGGTCCACGAAGCCCAGTCATGGACCATGGTTAATGGTAGATGTAGACTGATTGGCATCATATGGGCTAAGCGGCCGGTCCATGGTGGACTGACTACTTCAAATGTCATGCAATTCCTTAATCCATTTTAAACTTTAATTTTGGTTCATTTGAACTTTGATTTGAGTGCTATTTGTGCCATTGGACTCCAAAAATCAAGTTCTTTTAATCTATGAGCTTTTTTCTATAAAACATTAATAAATAAATTAATTCTTAATAAATTTTAATTAATTAGTATTATTTAATTATTAAATTGGGATAATTGATAGACTTATCACTTCGATAAGATATTCTCATGATGGATCAATTTAGTAAACTCATACCCTGATGAGCACCCACATCTTGTATTAGTGTTCCTATACAAGTGTTCATGAGACCAACCACTCTCTCCATCGAGTATACATAGGTTTGCCAGTATCTACGAAAATATCGATCCCTGACCCGATGATCCTTTGATAGGCCATGATGTTGTTGTTAAGACACCGTGGCTATCAATTTAATTAACTAACTTTTAAATATAATTAAAAATATATATAAAGGATGATTTAGGTTGAATTCATGGAGAAGGCAGTGCTTAAGATGATTAGAAATCTTTGATTTAAAAAATAGAAAAGAAGAATAGTTTGAAGTCAGAAAAAAAATTAAAAGTGCGAAAGAAAAATAAAGCTGGGGTATGTGTAAGGGTTTTGGTGACCAGGCCGAAGCGTGGATTTCAAAAATTTATTATGAAAACACTACCAAACCCTTAATCCAAGACCTCCTTACTAGGAATTAAAACATACAAATATGCATATACAATATAAACTAGAGTTTAGGCACCAACCTGAACCGCTAGTATCCAATCCGATGAAGAAAACCCAGATTCATCCTTCTTCTCCACTAGGCGCCCAAACGTTCGCCCTCCAACAGTGATCCACATGAAACTCGGACCAAGGAAGAACTCCTTCTTCAAGTTGCTTGGAGAAGTGAAACTCTTTCGGCAGCCTTTGGTCTATTGACCACTATAGGACACCCTGTCCTATTGTAGGGCACTAAAGATACTCTCCTAAACCACTCTTGGTTTTAGAACAACCCTCCTCTAGGACCCCTTAGGCTTATATCCTAAAACAAAGCCTTGTCCTAGTAGAAAAGACCTTGTCTTAACAAGACAAGTCTTGTCTTAAAGAAAGAAAGAGGGAGAGAGAGACACTCAGAATAGTGCTTTGGTGGAATTCTTAATTTTTTTTTTTTTCAGACTCATTTCACCACCCTCTATTTATAGATACAAGAGGGGTGTGATATGTCCTCCCATCAACTTATCAGATATGATTTTTCAAGACTGAAGAGAAGTTATCTAGCTTGAAAAATCATATCTAATAAGCCCATTCATGCACCGAAGGCCTTATTCACATCCCTTCTTTTATCTGGATGAATTCTCACTTGCCACATGTCAATTACCGGTCCCTTGGAATCCAAGAGGTGCCTCTTTAATCTCTAAACATCGAAGATTATGAAGAGTCCTGATAGCAGAAGGACTCTCCATCAAAACCGCGCGCTACATGAAGAGTTGCGACTCTTCATGCACCGCACGCGCCATCCTTCTTCCATGCAAATTTCAAAGAATGTTAACCAGTCAAAATATAGGCAATATGGGTGTCATTGGAAAGAGCATAAAATTTCCTTTCTGACTATATAAATTATATTCAAATCAGAGATCTATAGCTCATTCTATGCCCTTTTGAAGTTAAGGTATCATTTAGGTACCAAGAGTCCCATAATTAGGTTTGCCCAATTAGCAAGCAACCGGATCAAATCCAATTGGGTTAGGAATTTGGTTAGCCTACATATGCTAGTATGTAATCTGGCTAACCAATTAGGATCCTATGACCCTAATTAAATCATGAATATCTTCCTTGTCCAAGTCTCTATTGTGTGTGACCCATTGGTTTCACATCTAGCCAGCAATAGGTTTAGGTTTGAGCCTATTCGATCCGATCAAACCCGTTTGACCTAATTAGGTCAAATTGGCTCACCTAATTATCCAATTTGAATCACACATCGAATTGACTCATGAAACCAAATCAATTGGTTCATGAAGACCTACAAGACAAGATTGACGTCTAGCAACGTGTCATGCCTACCCGGAAGATGAGGAATTTTGGTGGATTTACCAAAATACCCTTCAGTGGTGAGTTACCGGGCAATTCAGTCCTTCGATTTACTTGTACCCTGAATATGACTATGGATATGGATACTTGTCAAATCCAATTTCATATTCATTCCTTGCTCAATATGATAATGATGATTTATTAATGAACCATTAGAAACTATTTCTATTGTTCATACTTTGATCAAAGATTTTCTGAATCTTCATTTGATTGTAATCATCTGGATGCGCTTCCCTCTTACTAGGGTTGATCGATTCCTGTTTGACCTACTCACAACCTCCATATGCAATCCACCATACCCAGTATCACCCCATGCATGACTCAGTGTCATGATTGAGTGTGAACCAAAGTATGGATTCATGCATAAAAGGTACCATGGCAGTCTCAGGTCAAAGGACCACATGCACTACTCCCACTATGAGAACTATCTATTGACAAACAGATAAGGTTCCATTAGATGTTCTCAAGCTGGATCCATTTAGTGAACTCGTTCTCTAATGAGCACCCACATCCTAGTATTAGTGTCAAACACAAGTGACTGTGAGATCAGTCACCCTCTTCACCAAGCATACATAGGATGTGCTGGTCTTATCGGAAACATTAATCCCCTACTCAATATCCCATCGACCAGGAATATTCTAGATTAGGGTTTTAAGGCTTTAGGTCTCACTGGTATGATCTCATCATAACCCTAGAATCATAGCCCTAATCTATGGGGTTCATCATATCTTAATAAAATTAATAAGACATCGTATGATGAAAATAAAATGCCTTTATTAATTGATAATGTCAATACACTAGTTTGGAATACAAAAGAAAATCCCATCGAAATACAACATTTCGATTGGCCTTTAGGACATAATCCTTTCAATCTCCCACTTGCACTAAAGCCAATCGCCTTTAAATTTTAACCACATATAATCGAGGTGGCAATCAAACTCCCGCTGTGGTAGAGCCTTAGTGAATGGGTTTGCTATGTTGTTCTTCATTTCTACTCTTTTAATACAAACTTCTTGTCTTTCAACAATCTCTCAAACGAGATGGAAGCGTCTTAGAATGTGCTTTGATTTGTGATGAGCTCTAGGTTCCTTAGCTTGAGCGATGGCTCCAGTATTATCACAGTAAAGTGGTATTGGACCTTCAATATCCGAAACAACGCTCAACTCTGAGATGAACTTCTTCATCCAAATAACTTCCTTGGCAGCTTTACTAACAGCAATGTATTCTACCTTAGGTGTTGAGTCAGCTACAGTTTGCTGTTTAGAACTCTTCCAGCTTACAGCTCCTCCATTTAGGATAAAAACATACCCTGAAATAGATTTACTATCATCTGGATCCGATTGAAAACTAGAATCTGAATAATCTTCTAGTTTAAGATCAGATCCTTCGTATATCAGAAAAATATCCTTAGTCCTTCTTAAGTACTTAAGAATATTTTTCACAGTCTTCCAGTGATCCTCTTCTGGATCAGCTTGAAATCTGCTGGCTATACCTAAGGCATATACCACATCAGGCCTGGTACATAACATAGCATACATTATAGATCCTACAGCCGAAGCATAAGGTATAGAACTCATTCTATTTCTTTCTTCAGGTGTCTTAGGAGACATCTTCTTAGAAAGATATATGCCATGACCAATGGGCAAGTAACCTCTTTTACTTCCCTCCATGCTAAATCTCTTTAGCACTTGGTCAATGTACCTAGACTGGGATAAGCCTAGCATCCTCCTAGATCTATCTTTATAGATCTTGATACCCAGTATATAGGATGCTTCTCCCAAGTCTTTCATGGAAAACTGTTTAGATAACCATACCTTGACTGATTGTAACATTGGGATATCATTCCCAATGAGGAGTATGTCATTGACATATAGAACCAAGAAAACTATGGCACTCCCACTAGTCTTCTTGTACACACAAGGTTCATCCTCATTTTGATAAAGTCAAACTCTTTGACCGTCTTATCAAATCGGATGTTCCAACTCCTGGATGCTTGCTTTAATCCATAAATGGATTTTTTCAACCTACATACCTGATTAGGTTTAGTCTCTAAGACAAAACCTTCTGGCTGTGACATATAGACCTCTTCCTCAAGGAAACCATTAAGGAATGCGGTTTTCACATCCATCTGCCAGATTTCATAATCATGATATGCTGCTATAGCAAGCATGATCCGAATAGATTTGAGCATGGCAACAGGAGAAAATATTTCATCACAATCTATTCCCTGTTTTTGTCTGAAACCCTTAGCCACTAATCTGGCTTTATAAGTTTCGACTTGGCCATCTGCCCCAATCTTTTTCTTATAGACCCATTTGCATCCAATAGGGTTAACACCCTCTGGTGCATCAACCAAAGTCCACACTTGGTTGACATACATGGAGTCCATTTTGGATCTCATGGCTTTCAGCCATCTGTCTGAGTCCCTACTCATGACAGCATCCGTATAGGTTAGAGGCTCATCATTTTTAATGATCCGGGCTTCATTATTTTCAATAATGAACCCATACCTCTCAGGTGCATGACACACCCTATCAGACCTACGAATAGGAGTGGTGTGTTCTGGTTCTATACTAACTATATTATCATTTGGTTGAGATGTATCTATTTGTTGAACTTCTTCAAGTTCAATATTTCTCCCACTGCCCTTTTGTAGGATGAACTCTTTCTCCAGAAAAGTGGCATGCCTACTGACAAAAACTTTTTGTTTAGTAGGGTGGTAGAACAGATATCCTATACTATCTTTAGGATATCCTACAAATAGATACTTATTTGCTCTAGCATCCAGCTTATGTCCAAAATTTCTTTTGACATAGACTGGACATCCCCATATCTTAAGATACTTAAGATTGGGTTTCTTACCCCTCCATATCTCATATGGAGTGCTAGAGACAGATTTAGATGGTACTCTATTTAAGATATTAGCCACGGTTTCCAAGGCATATCCCTAGAAGGAAACAGGTAACTCTGTGAAGCACATCATGGACCGTACCATATCTAATAAGGTACGGTTCCTCCTTTCAGTAACACCATTTAATTGTGGTGTGTAAGGAGGGGTCCATTCAGAGATAATCCCCTTTTCATTAAGGTGATCGAGAAACTCGGTGGATATGTATTCACCTCCTCGATCTGATTGAAGGATTTTAATACTTTTCCGCGTTTATTTCTCTACCATACTTTGATACTCTAAAAATTTATCAAAGGCTTCGGACTTATGTTTCATAAGATACACAAATCTGTACCTTGAAAAATTATCAGTAAATGTGATGAAATAAGAGTAAGCACTCTTGGCCTGAGTTGTCATAGGCCCACAAACATCTGTATGTATGAGTCCAAATAACTCAGTTGTCCTTTCTCTATGTCCACTAATCTTGGCCATTTTACCCATGAGACATGATTCACAAGTTCCTAATGATTCATAATCATAAGGATTAAGGAAATTTTTCTTGTATAACTTGCTAATCCTAGTCTCACTAATATGTCTAAGCCGACAGTGCCAGAGTAAAGTATTGTTTACATCATCTCTCTTTCGTTTGTTACTTACATGAAGTATATTGTCATTGGTGGATAGAGTTAAAAGATCATTGCAAAATATGCCACAACATATAATTTCATTAGAAAAGCTAATTGAGCAACCATTGCTCATCACATTCATAGTATAACCTTGTCTAAGTAATAAGGGTACAGATATGATATTTCTATTGACCTTAGGCATATAGTAACAATCTCTCAGCTCTAAAATCTTTCCCGAAGGTAACTTCAAGATATAAGTCCCTACGGCCTCTACTTGGATGGACTCTCCTCCAGCACTGTAGAGCTCAAAGTCTCCTTCCTTCAATACTCTAAGCCTCTGCAGCCCCTGCAATAATTTGCATATATTATGACCACAGGCGGTATCCAATACCTAAGTATTTGAAATGGAAGAATCCAATGACAAAATAGTATGAACTTCTTTCATACCTTTTGGTGCATCCGATGCACCAGGCTTCACACCTGCAAGGTAAGCCTTGCAGTTCCTCTTCCAATGACTCGGCTTGCCATAGTGAAAGTAGGTCATCTGTCCGGAGGCCTTCTTTCCTTTCTTCTTCTTGATGCCCCTTTTTGGGTTCAATCTCCTCTTGGAACCCTTTCTGCCTGACTTCTTCTTGTTCATCCCATCCACAAGAAGAAGTGGAGCCTTATTTTTCTTTAAATGGCTCTCTGCTATTTTTAACATGTTTAATAGCTCAGGCAAGGAAGTGTTAAGTTTGTTCATATGATAATTAAGAACAAACTCTGAAAATGACTCTGGGAGTGACTGCAGGATCAAATCCTGATTCAACTCCCCATCCATAACAAAATCCAATTGACCTAATCGAGTGATCAGGTCAATAACCATCAGTACGTGATCTTGTATGGATGTACCTTCTGTCATTCTCGCACGGAACAACTGCTTAGATATCTCATATCTAGCAGTTCGACTATGTCCTCCATATAGCTCTTTTAGATTGAGCAGTATGAAGTTAGTGTCCATGCTATCATGTTGCCTCTGCAACTCATTGGTCATAGAGGCAAGCATGATACATTTGACAGTGAGTGAGTCATTTTGCCACATCTTGTATGTGGTCTTTTCCTCTTGCGAGGCATCTTTCCCTAAAGGTTCCAAGGTAGGGGTATCAAGAATGTAAGAAAGTTTTTCCTGGCTGAGTACTATCTTTAGATTTCTCAACCAGTCAACATAGTTCGGTCCAGTCAATTTATTGGCATCAAGTATACTTCGGAGTGAGAGTGAAGAGGCCATTTAATCTACATTAACAAAGAACATAACATAAGCAAACAACCAATGTTGACAAAACATAATTAAATTAGGACTTTAACTTAATTATGTCTTCCACTATTTTATCAAGCATCATAACCCTCTATATGATGATTGAGAAACCCTAATTGATTTTCTTAGTGGGGTTGAGATCCTAATTCCTTATAAAAGACCTTGTATGTACACAACAAATCTTTTATAAGTTCAAAGGTAGGAAAACTCTTTCCAATTGTATCTCATACAATTCTCAACAAAACCTGGCCTCTAAAATATTAATAGCCTTGTGTGTGCACAACAAACTATAATATTTATAGTTAAGTAAGACCCTTCATTCCTTTATAGTCATGATTGTAATAATAATACCCTTGTGTGTTCACAATAAAGTATTATATTAAATCATGCCATAAGCATTAAATGCACCAGGCCAAAATTGTGTTAGTTACCATAATAGGCCTTGGTGTACACAACAAACCTAATACGGATCATAACATAATAATGACCTAGCATGAAGGAAGGCCTAATGTAGTGAATATTACACTAAGCATATCAATCAAGAATTAAGTTAATCTTATCGGCCAGGTAAGTGGGAGAGTAGTGGGAGTCCCCCCGTTGCTTTCCTAGATATCAATAAAAATTGGCCAGGTCAGTCAACGGAACTAATTAAAAATCACGTCCTCTTTACCGATCATGAACCACTTTTCCTAGACACCGAATAATCAACTAATCATCTTGATTACTTTGCTTTTGGTATATGACACTACAACTTAATATAGTTTTAATAGAGGGCTTTATTATTAAAATAAGCATATTCTACATATAACCATTCAATCAACCATGCATCATATATTATTTTATAATGTGCCAAGTGTGTCATCATACTAGGACAACCATCTACCACATAATGGACCCACCATTATGCCAGGGCAACCTTATTTCAGTATGATGACTAGAAAGCTAAACATATCTCTATATCAGTTAAGTTTTAAGTGAAAACCCTAACCAGTGACATATATATATGCATAAACTTATCAATCATATGTAACTTTAAACTTTTGTAGAGTCCTATAAAATTGAGCAACTTCAAATTTTGTAGAGTTCTACAAAAATGGGCAACCTCAAGAGTCCTAAAAAATTAGGCAACTTTAAATTTTGTAGAGTCCTACCAAAATGGGCAACCTCAAGAGTCCTACAAAATTAGGCAACTTCAAATTTTGTAAGATTTAGCCCTAATAAGGTGGCTCTGATACCACTGTAAGGGTTTTGGTGACCAGAGTGGAAGCGTGGACTTCAAAAATTTATTATGAAACCACTACCAAACCCTTAACCCAAGACCTCCTTACTAGGAATTAAAACATACAAACATGCATATATAATATAAACTAGAGTTTAGGCACCAACCTGAACCGCTAGTATCCAATCCGATGAAGAAAATCCTGATTCAGCCTTCCTCTCCACCAGGCGCCCAAACGTTCACCCTGCAACGGTGATCCAGACGAAACTCGGACCAAGAAAGAACTCCTTCTTCAAGATGCTTGGAGAAGTGGAACTCTTTCGGTAGCCTTTGGTCTATTGACCACTATAGGACACCCTGTCCTACTGTAGGGCACTAAAGACACTCTCCTAAACCACTCTTGGTTTAGGACAACCCTCCTCTAGGACCTCTTAGGCTTATGTCCTAAAACAAAGTCTTGTCCTAGTAGAAAAGACCTTGTCTTAACAAGACAAGTCTTGTCTTAAAGAAAGAAAGAGGGAGAGAGAGATACTCAGAATAGTGCTTCGGTGGAATTCTTAATTTTTTTTTTTCAAACTCATTTCACCCTCCCCTATTTATAGATACAAGAGGGGCGTGTGATATGTCCTCCCATCAACTTATCAGATATGATTTTTCAAGACCGAAGAGAAGTTATCTGGCTTGAAAAATCATATCTAATAAGCCCATTCATGCACCGAAGGCCTTATTCACATCCCTTCTTTTATCTGGACGAATTCTCACTTGCCACATATCAATTACCGGTCCCTAGGAAGCCAAGAGGCGCCTCTTCAATCTCCAAATATCAGAGATTATGAAGAGTCCTGATAGCAGAAGGACTCTCCATCAGAACCACGTGCTACATGAAGAGTTGCGACTCTTCATGCACCATGCATGCCATCCTTCTTCCATGCAAATTTTAAAGAATGTTTACCAGTCAAAACATAGGCAATATGGATGTCATTGGAAAGAGCATAAAATTTCCTTTCTGACCATATAAATTATATTCAAATCAGAGATCTATAGCTTATTCTGTGCCCTTTTGAAGTTAAGGTATCATTTAAATCGGACATCCCTATTAGATACAATGGTTTTTGGTAGGCCATGTAACCTAACCACTTCATCTAAGAAAAGTTTGGCTACCTTGGAGGCATCAAAGGTTTGGGAACAGGATATGAAATGAGCCATCTTGGAAAATCTATTGACCACAACATAGATTGAATCAAGTCTCCTCTAGGTCTTAGGCAATCCTAATACAAAATCCATACTAAGGTCTTGCCAAGGACAATCGAGCATAGGTAACTGGGTGTAAAGGCCAGTATTTTGCTTTTGCTATTTGGTAACAGCACAAGTTTGACATCTAGCCACAATCTGGGCGATGTTCCTTTTAAGACTTAGCCAATAAAACTAGTCTTCAACTGTCAGAATGGTCTTCTTCCTTCCGAAATGACCAGCTAGACCTCCTGCATGGGTTTTCCAAAATAGAAATTCTTTAAGGGAAGTCTTGGGAATACATAACTTATTGTCCTTAAAGAGGTAGCCATCTTGAAGGGTATACTCACTATGCAAACTAGACGGTCCTTGTTTTATAGATTGATAGATCTCACTAAAGTCGGGACAGGTCTCATATTCCTCTTTCAGTTTGTCAAATGTTATGACTTCAGTTCTAACAGGATTTAAGAGCATGGATCGATGGCTAAGGGCATCAGCGACCTTATTTTCAGTACCAACATGGTGTTTCGAAATAAAAGTGTAAGCTTGAATGTATTCTACCCACTTACTATGCCTAGGGTTCAGTTTCTTCTAGGAATTAGATAATCGGAGTGCCTCATGATTAGAGTATAAAACAAACTCCTATGGTAGTAGGTAATGTCTCCAATATCTTAGGACTTGAACTACCGCGTAAAATTCCTGATCATAAGTCGAGTACCTAAGCTTAGCCTCATTCAATTTCTCATTAAAGAAGGCTATGTGATGATTTTCTTGACTCAGGACTCCTCCTATACCAACTTTAGAAGCATCACAAACAATCTCAAAAACCTTTGAAAAATCGGGTAACCTCAAAATGGGTGCTTGGGTCATCTTTTCCTTAATATCTAGGAAGGTTTTATCTGCAGCTTTAGTCCACTCAAAGGTTCCCTTTCAAATGCAGTCAGTGATGGGTGTAGCTATAGAGCTAAATCCCCAAATAAATTGTCTATAGAATGTAGCAAGGCATGAAAGCTACGCACGTCATGTACACTAGTAGGTACTGGCCACTTAACTATGGACTTAATTTTTTTTGGATCAGTTGATACTCCTTCGGGGGTCATTACAAATCCTAGGAAGATGACTTTATGGGTCAAGAACTCGCATTTATTCAAATTAGCATAGAGGCTATCTTTCCTAAGGGCTTGACAGACTTGTCAGATATGGCTTAGGTAGTCTTCTTTAGTCCAACTGTAGATCAAAATATTATCAAAATAAACCATAATAAATTTTTCAATGAACACTCTTAGAACTTGGAACATGATCCTCATGAAAGTTCTAGGAGCATTGGACAATCCAAAAGGCATCACTATGTTGAGATCTGGATCAGCATCTACACCATGGAAGCAAGAGGGAGAGTGAGACGTGAATCGGCCTTCTTGATTGTAAGAAATTAGTAAACAAGAAATCTAGTCACTGCAACCTTTTCTTGGATTCTAATTAGCAAAGAGAGGTAGGAGAATAGATGGAAGAGAAATTAGATCAAGAACAATGGGAGAAAAGAGAGATCTTTATTCCTTGGAGAAAAACCCTTGCCGCTCTTACAAAATAGCACCTCCTCCCAAGAACCAAGAAAGCACGCACACCAAAATCATCGACCCCCCTCTTTCTTTTATATGGGGCGGGCATTTTTAATGTTCTTGCACGGTTAGGATCCTTGGATGGTTAGGCTTCTTGGGCACTAACCATCTAATTAACTATTCCCCTTTCATACCTAAGGGGGCAGCCGGCTACACCTGGACCCTATCCCATAACCCAAATGGGTTATAATACAATTTCTCAAAAAAACTCTCCCCAACAAGTCAATGAAAAAATACTCAAACCCGAGCCCATGTACGCCCATGTCTTACATGTTTTCTTAACCTTGGATCAAGCCCTGACCCAATATGACTCAGGGCCTTGGGAACTTATAAACCTCAAGCTCCCAAACCTGTGTGGCTTCCCAGGGCTTTGGGTGCGCCACAATGAGCCTACAATCTCCATCTTGGCACTCCAAAGCTCCAGTAAGCTCCACCTGGTCTATCTATCCCATCAGTGCTCCACATCTGAAGAAGCTATCCCTTGGAAGAACTTTGGTAAGTGCATCAACCATGTTTTCCTTGGTAGACACCTTGGCGAGCTCCACCTCATCATCTTCCACCAGCTCCTGAATCTTGTGGTACTTGACATCAATATGCTTGGTCCTAGCATGATATACCGGATTCTGGACCAAACACAATGCACTATAGCTATCAGAATAAATCCTAACTACCCCCTGTGCAATGCCCATCTCCAATGCAAGTCCCTTCAACCACATGGCTTCCTTGGTAGCCTCAAAAATGCTAATGTACTCTGACTCTGTAGTAGACAATGCTGTTATTGCTTGTAGATTCGATCTCCATGAAATTAGACCACCATTCATCACAAACACATAAAATGTTGTTGAATGCCTCGTGTCCAAATCACCACCATAATCACCATCCACGAACCAAACAACTGGCCTTGAGCCTCCATGGACACCCCAGAGCCACCCTTCATGCTACCATGCCTGTAGCATATGCCAACTCCAACTGTGCCCACCAAGTACCTGAAGATACTTTTCAGTGCTCTCCAATGCTCTTTGCCTGGATTGGCCATAAACCTGCTGACTTAGCTAACTGCATGTCCAAGATCTTGCCTACAACACACCATTGCATACATAAGACTCCCAACTCTTGAAGTATATGGAACCCTCATCATCTCCTTGGCCTCCCCTTAGTCCTGGGCGACATCGTCTTCGAGAGTTTAATATGAAAGGCAAGAGGCAATACCACCGGTTTTGCTCCATCTATACTGTATCTCTCTAAGACCCTCATGATGTAATTCCCTTGAGATAAATAAATCATCCTCCTGTCTCTATCCCTGAAGATCTCCATCCCTAGAATCCTTGTAGTAGGACCCAAATCCTTCATTTCAAACTCCTGTGACAATGCTGCCTTCAAGTCCTCCACAACATCTCTACTTTTGCATGCAATCAATATATCATCGACATACAAAACCAGATATAATCTAGAGCTATCTTGAAGTGATCTAACATAAACACAAGGGTCATACTCACATCTGGTCATGCCAATGCTTCTCACGTATGCATCGAACCACAGGTACCACTATCTTGGTGACTGCTTCATTCCATACAGTGATCTCTGCAAAAGACAGACCTTTCCTTCAGCCCTTGGCTCTCTGAACCCCTTTGGCTACTCCATGTATATCTCCTCCTCCAAATACCCATGAAGGAAGGCTGTTCTGACATCCATCTGTTCCAACTCCATATCCTGCAATGCTACAATGCTCAACAAAACCCTGATGGATGTATGTCGAACCACCGGTGAGAATGATGGGGACATCAGGAGTAGACAAGAATTTCAAGAATTCAATTTTGATCTCTAAGTCATATGTTGGGAGAGTCAGTCAATTTTTTTTTTAATAAGTATTTTGAGTCCTAAAATAACTTGAGACAAGAAAGTCCAGTTGAGCCCAGTGAGTCCCTTGTCTCAATCCCTTTGAGTCCTGTATTTACTTTCATTTAAGTCATGTTCAAGAGGAGCCATTGGACCACCACTCAAGTCATGTTCTAGAGGTCCAGTGACAAACACCCAAAGCAAACTGGTGGTTAATTAATTAGCACCTTGTGATAAGCAGGGGGAGTGGTGGGGACACCGGAGGCACCAGAATAAGATAGAGGCTTTTCAACCCTCTAGGAATTGATCAATAATTTATGAGTCCATCTGTAATAAGGGCTTAGCCCATCTGAGTCCATTTTAGTTGTTATTTGAGTCTTTTGAGTTTCAGTTCTGTACTAGTCAGCTCATGTTGAGCTAGTTCAGTCCAGTGTTAGTCAGCTCATGTCGAGCTAATTTTATTTTTTTGAGTCCTATTCAACCATATTGAAGACTCAAGACCACTTCATACAAGTGAAGACCAAGTCCAACTAGAATGAAGACATGGAAGTATAGCCCAAGTCCAACCCAGCTTGAAGATTTGAAGACCCCAAGAGAAAAATTCAGAAAACCCTGATTTCTTGCAGATGCCCAAATTCCCTTCCAGATGCCAAAGTATATTCATAGATAAGGGCATCCATGATTCCAGAGGTCCATCTGCATCCTAGCCCAAAGAAATCAAGCCCAGGAGCCAAGCCCAAGCCCCTAAGAAGCAAGATACCAGGGAATATTCCTGCTACCTGGCTACCAGGCCACCCCAGCTTCCAGAGGCCCAAACCCATGCGCCCAAGCCCCTTTGGGCCAGCCTCTTGCTGCTCCTAGAAGCCCAACACGCCCCCCTAGGCATCCTTGAAGTGTTGGCCAAGTCAAGAGAATTTTTAGGGATTTTTTCTACCTAATGTTTCCTTATTTTCTAGCTAGGGTTTGAGAGGGAAAAGGATTCTTATGTAAAGACTTATGTGCCCTTACTTGGAGCCCAAGGTTAAGGGTCTATTTAAAGGATCCTAGCCTCTTGTATGAAGGGAGATTTTGATATAAGAAATTGTAGGGTTCCGGTGCAACGCAGCGGAAGGGTAATTTCAAAATTGAAACTAAATTCACACCAAAAATCTTAAACCAGGAACTCCTTAAATAAGACTAGAACATATGACAAGCATATCTATGCAAATTAGGATTAGGGTACCAACCTGTAATCGCTTATTCCAACAAACTTGAAGTTGAAGGGGCTAACTGAATTCACCAGGCGTCCAGGTGTCCGCCCTCCGATGGTGATCCACATAGAGTAATGATCAAGAACACTATCTTCCTGTCCAATGGTTCCTCCTATTGAGTTCTTCTTCCTAGAACTCAATTCTTCGGATTATGGCTGGAATTCTTCCATACAAGAGGTTGCCTTCCTTTCTTTGATCTCTTCTCCTCCTTCCACTAAGACCTTGACCCTCTAAGACACCCTTGTCTTGAAGATAAGACCTTGTCCTAAGAGGATTTAGGCTTGTCTTAAATTGGAGGAGAAATTAAGACAAGAATGTCTTAATGTAAGAAAGAAAGGAAAGAATAAAATCAGAACTCTTTCTTTCCTTTACCGTCGGAGACTTTCTCTCTTGTTCTTGTTCAGTAGTAGAGTTTCGACAGAGGTGTACTCTGTAAAGGAAACAATGCAAAAACAAGAAAAGGGAGAAAGAGTCTTTAGGAGAGGAAGAAGAATAAATTTCAGATTTCCCGGTTCTGATTTTTCCTGACCCCTTAAATATATTTCAGAGAGTCGCCCACACAACTCTTCATGAAAAACTTCTCACGCCCTTTCTTATTTTCTCACGCCTCATCCTTCCTTCTCATGGTCTTCCAGATAAATCCCACGGCCTTTCAGAAAGAAAAAATTGTGATGTTTTAAAAAGAAAGGAGTTGCGACTTTTAATCTCCGAAGAGATGTTATTTCGCGCGACCAGCAAGAAACAGCGCTTTCTTTCTTTCTTAAAACCCCACCACCCGTTAGATTTCCATCCAAGGGAGGACAAGTGAGGTGCTAAGGTGCGAAAGAAAGGCCGCCCCATCTTAATTCATCAGAGAATTAAGTGGGCGCGCCAAGAGTCCATGCACCCATGGACTCCTCCAAATGGCGCACCAAGAGTCCATAAGCGCATGGACTCTTGGCATTTTGGCATGAAAATGCAAAGGGGCAGGTGGGGGGCTAGCCTAGATACATGGTTAGCCAATAGGGTTAGACATAATCCTTATAACCTCAATTAGGATCTAATTAGATCCAATTAGAACCCAAATTGAACCAATCCGGAACCCTAATTCGAATCTAATTCGAATAGACGCTCGGATTTGCAACACCTGCTAGAGTGTCATCATGCAAAATGATTTAATTACAAAATTAAACCCTTGATCAATTCTCTTAAGTGTGTGACCCATTGGGTTCCACATCTAGCCAGCAGTGGGTTTGAATACAAGTTGACCTAATTTGATTAGAACTCTTTTTAATCGATTTAGGTCAAACCGGGCTTACCCGATTATGATCAATTAGGACTCTTCCTAATAAGTGATCATTCAATTTAATTAACCCACAAGACAAGATTGACGTCTAGCAACGTGTCATGTCTACCCGGAAGATATGAAAATTCTGGTGAAATACCAAAAATATCCTTCAGTAGAAAGTTACCGTATAATTAAATCCTTCGATCAGCCTGCACCCAGAATATAATTATGGATATGGATATATGTCTACTCCAATATTATATTCGTTTCTAGCTCAATCTTATATTGATGATTCAATTATCTTGATATTAGAAATCATCTCTAATATCTTTACTTTGATCAAAGATTCCCTGAATCATCATCCGATTGATAACTAGCTGGATGCAATCTCCTCTTACTAAGAGTGATCGATTACTTGTTGACCTACTCATTACCTTCATATCCAATTCACCATTCCCAGTATCAATCCTGTGCATGACTCAGTGTCATGATTAGAATTGAACTAAAGCATGGTTTCATGTACATAAGGTACTTATGGCAGTCTTAGGTCAAAGGTTAACTTGTACCACTCCCACTATGAGAACCTTCTATTGACATGTAGCTAAGACTCCATTAGATGTTCTCAAGTTGGATCATATCAGTGAACTCATTCTCTAATGAGCACCCACATCCTAGTATTAGTGTCATACACAAGTGACTGTGAGAGCAGTCACCCTATTCAGTATACATAGGATGTGCTAGTCTTACCGGAAAAACCCTGATCCCCTACTCAAGGCTCCTTTGACTAGGAATATTTTAGATTAAGGTTTTAAGACTTTAGGTCCCACTGGTATGATCTCATCATAACCCTAAAAATCATAGCCTTAATCTATGGGGTTCATCATATAATAATAAACACAGCATATGATGAAAAATAATGCCTTTATTAGAATATTGTCAATTATAATGGTTTGGGAGATACAACATAGCTTGGCTTGTAGGGCATATCCCTATCAATCTCCCACTTGCACTAAAGCCAATCGCCTTTGAATCTTAGTCCCATACACTCGAGGTGGCGATCAAACTCTCACTGTGGTAGAGCCTTAGTGAACGGGTATGCTATATTGTTCTTTGTATCAACTCTATTTATGTAGACATCTTGTCTCTCTACTATTTCTCAGACAAGATGGAAGCGTCTCAGAATGTGCTTGGACTTATGATGAGCTCTTGGTTCCTTAGCTTGAGAAACAGCTCCAATGTTGTCACAGTAAAGTGGCACTGGGTTTTCAATCTTTGGAACAACACCCAACTCTGTGATGAACTTCTTCATCCAGACTGCTTCCTTGGCAGCTTCACTGATAGCTATGTATTCTGCCTCTGTGGTTGAGTCAGCTACAGTCTGCTGCTTGGTACTCTTCCAACTCACTGCTCCACCATTTAGGGTAAAAACATATCCCGAAATGGATTTGCTATCATTAGGGTCTGATTGAAAACTAGAATCAGAATAAGCTCTAGTTTAAGATCAGAACCACCATAAACCAGAAAAATATCCTTAGTCCTTCTCAGGTACTTAAGAATATTTTTAACTGCTTTCCAATGATCCTCTCCTGGATCAGCCTGAAACCTACTGACAATGCCTAAAGCATATGCCACATCAGGTCTGGTACATAACATGACATACATTATGGACCCTATTGCCGAAGCATAAGGTATAGAATTCATTCTATTTCTTTCTTCAGGTGTCTTATGAGATATCCTTTTAGAAAGATGTATGCCTTGACTCATAGGAAGATAACCTCTTTTACTTCCATCCATGCTAAATCTTTTCAGCACTAAGTCAATGTACCTAGATTGGGATAAACCTAGCATCCTCGTAGATCTATCTCTATAGATCTTAATACCTAGTATATAGGATGCTTCTCCCAAATCTTTCATTGAAAACTGGTTTGATAGCCAAACCTTGACTGATTGCAACATTGGGATATCATTCCCAATGA
Source organism: Areca catechu (assembly GCA_021397845.1). Taxonomy (NCBI): domain Eukaryota; kingdom Viridiplantae; phylum Streptophyta; class Magnoliopsida; order Arecales; family Arecaceae; genus Areca; species Areca catechu. Next base: position 44,225,892 of record CM038038.1, read on the forward strand.
GGAGTATGTCATCTACATACAGAACCAAGAAGACTATGGCACTCCCACTAGTCTTCTTATAAACACAGGGTTCATCCACATTTTTGATAAAACCAAACCTTTTAATAGTTTCATCAAAGCGGATGTTCCAACTCCTTGAAGCTTTCTTTAATCCATAAATGGATTTCTTTAGCTTGCATACTTGATTAGGTTTATTCTTTGAAATAAAACCTTCTGGCTATGACATGTAGACTTCTTCCTCAAGGAAACCATTGAGGAATGCAGTCTTCACATCCATCTGCCAGATCTCATAATCATGGTATGCTGCTATAGAAAGTAAAATCCGAATTGATTTGAGCATGGCAACAGGTGAGAATGTTTCATCATAATCAATTTCCTGTTTTTGTCTAAAACCTTTTGCCACTAATCTGGCTTTATAGGTTTCAACTTGGCCATCAGCCCCAATCTTTTTCTTATAGAGACATTTGCACCCAATAGGATTAACACCCTCTGGTGCATCGACCAAAGACCATACTTGGTTTACATACATAGAGTCTATCTCGGATTCCATGGCTTCTTGCCATCTATTTGAATCAGTACTCAAGATAGCTTCCGTATAGGTCAGAGGTTCATCATTTTGAATGACTTGGGCTTCATTATTTTCAATAATAAACCCATACCTCTCAGGTGCCCGTGGCACTCTATCAGACCTACGGGGAGGAGTTTTGTGTTCTGGTTCTGTCCTAACTATATGTTCTAATGGTTGAGAACTGTCTATCTGTATTTCTTGTACTTCTCCAAGTTCAACAGTTCTACCGTTGCCCTTTTCTAAAATGAACTCTTTTTCTAGAAAAGTGGCATGCCTGCTGACAAAAATCTTTTGTTCAGTAGGATGGTAAAACAGATATCCTCTACCCTCTCTAGGATATCCTACAAATAGACATTTATCCGCTCTAGGTTCCAACTTATGTCTAAAATTTCTTTTAACATAAGATGGACATCCCCATACCTTAAAATATTTAAGATACGGTTTCTTTCCACTCCAAATTTCATATGGAGTACTAACAACGGATTTAGAAGGTACCTTGTTCAGAATGTAAACAGCAGTTTCTAGTGCATGACCCCAGAAGGAAATGGGTAAATTTATGAAGCACATCATGGATCGTACCATATCTAATAAGGTACAATTCCTCCTTTCAGCTTTTCCATTTAGCTGTGGTGTATAAGGAGGGGTCCATTCAGAAAGAATTCCATTAACTTTAAGATAGTCTAAAAACTCCGTGGATAAGTATTCTCCTCCTCGATCAGAATGAAGAACTTTAATACTTTTCCCGGTTTGTTTTTCGACCATACTTTGATACTCCTTAAATTTATCAAAGTCTTTAGATTTATGTTTCATAAGATACACATATCCGAACCTAGATAAATCATCTGTAAAAGTGATAAAATATGAGTATCCACCTCTGGCCTGAGTTGTCATTGGACCACATACATCAGTATGTATAAGTCCTAATAACTCAGTTGACCTTTCTCCATGTCCAATAAATGGAGTCTTGGTCATCTTACCCATGAGACATGATTCGCAAGTTCCTAATGATTCATACTCATAAGGATCAAGAAATTTTTCCTTGTATAACTTGCTTATCCTAGACTCATTAACATGACCAAGTCGATGATGCCAAAGTAAAGTATCATTAAAGTCTTCTCTTTTTCTTTTATTATTGACATGAAAAACACTATCATTGGAAGAAAGAGTTAAGAGCCCATTGCTAAATATGCCAGAACAAATAATTTTATTAGACAACATTATCGAGCAACCAGTGCTCGTTACATCCATTACATATCCTTGTTTTAATAACAAAGGAATAGATATAATGTTCCTAATAATCTTAGGCATATAATAACAATTTTCTAACTCCAATATCTTCCCTAAAGGCAACTTCAGAATATAGGTCCCTACAGCTTCTGCTTGGATGATATCACCACTAGCACCGTAGAGATTGAAGTCACCTTCCTTCAATACTTTAAGCTTGTGGAGGTCCTGCAAAGATTTGCATATATGGTAACCACAAGCGATATCCAATACCCAAGTATTTGATATAGATGAATTTAATGTCAATATAGCATGTATCTCATACATACCTTTTGGCACATCTGATGCATCAGGCTTCACAGTTGCAAGGTAAGCCTTGCAATTTCTTTTCCAATGTCCCACTTTGCCGCAAAAGAAACAGGTCGACTGTTTGGAGGCCTTCTTTCCTTTCTTATTCTTATTGATGCCACTCTTAGGGTTTAGCCTCCTATTAAAACCCTTTTTGCCTGATTTCTTCTTATTGGTCTTATCAACAAGAAGAAGTGGAGCCTTTTCTTTCTTAACGTGGCTCTTTGGCTCAACAGGGTCGAGTTCCTCCCACCCCAGGAGAATTGGTGGGGACACCGGAGGCACCAGAATAAGACAGAGGCTTTACAACCCTCTAGAAATTGATCAATAATTTATGAGTCCATCTGTAATAAGGGCTTAGCCCATCTGAGTCCATTTTAGTTGTTATTTGAGTCTTTTGAGTTTCAGTTATGTACTAGTCAGCTCATGTTGAGCTAGTTCAGTCCAGTGTTAGTCAGCTCATGTCGAGCTAATTTTATTTTTTTGAGTCCTATTCAACCATATTGAAGACTCAAGACCACATCATACAAGTGAAGACCAAGTCCAACTAGATTGAAGACATGGAAGTCTTGCCCAAGTCCAACCCAGCTTGAAGATTTGAAGACCCCAAGAGGAAAATTCAGAAAATCCTGATTTCTTGCAGATGCCCTCCAGATGCCCAGATTCCCTTCCAGATGCCAAAGTATATTCATAGATAAGGGCATCCATGATTCCAGAGGTCCATCTGCATCCTAGCCCAAAGAAATCAAGCCCAGGCGCCAAGCCTAAGCCCCTAAGAAGCAAGATACCAGGGAATATTCCTGCTACCTAGCTACCAGGCCACCCCATCTTCCAAAGGCCCAAACCCATGCGCCCAAGCCCCTTTGGGCCGGCCTCTTGCTGCTCCTAGAAGCCCAACATGCCCCCCTAGGCATCCTTGAAGTGTTGGCCAAGTCAATAGAATTTTTAGGAATTTTTTCTACCTAATGTTTCCTTATTTTCTAGCTAGGGTTTGAGAGGGAAAAGGATTCTTATATAAAGACTTATGTGCCCTTACTTGGAGCCCAAGGTTAAGGGTCTATTTAAAGGACCCTAGCCTCTTGTATGAAGGGAGATTTTGATATATGAAATAAATCTTGAGTTCTTCAATTGCTTTGTGTGATTACCCTGCTGTGTCCATAAAGGGGTTTGAGAGTTCTTCTTCCCGGTGTTTGCAACCATCTTCCTGCCGCCAACCATCCTTCCAGCCCCCTCCAAAACTTTCTTTCCTTTGCTATTTTCCTTTGTTTTCTTGATTTCCTTTGAGTTTTCTAACCCCTAACAGGTTGTTTGCAGGTCCCCGAGTTCCTATGAATCCAACGACTCTAGCCAAGCCTCAATCGGACCACCGAGCAGAAAGCCGGGTATCCGCGGGTCTTTGGCTCGGTTTTCCAGGCCGCATCCATCGAGGAACGAGAGATCCCTTCTCTGCGATCTTCACTGGGCACTTCAGACATTGTCAGGTACACCCCCTCTACCTCCAGTCTTATTATTGTAGAAGAACTTGCCCTAACCGAGGCTTCTCAGCCCCGGCGATCCTTCTTTAGTACTTTTCTAGGTTCTAATCTGCATGCTTGGCTTCAAAAATTCATACAAAATTCCCTACAACTAATTTTGATCTGAAATTCAGGAATTAATCACCTAACCCCACATATAAAACATATAAAAAGAATTGCATGCATATTAGTCCCCCATCAGGGAGCCTCCCACCACCCCACCTCTTACCTGGCCAGTGGAAGGATTAGTTGCTAAGTTGGGTGTAAGTTGAGTTGACCCACTCTAGTTGGACTCTATGTCTAGCAAACCATAGTCGATTTGTGTCTAACCCCATCAGTCTCACCCTAACCTAGTCTAAACATGGAGTCGATGTGTGTGCTTGTTTGCCTGACCATTAGATTAGGAGTCTAACCCAATACCAATAGTCTCACCTCAAACCTAGTTTAACCATGGAACCCACCCTTGAGACCTTCCTTAGAACCATGAATGATCAGTTTGCCTAACTGAATGCCTAAATGGACCAAAGGTGCAATAAGCTTGACTAGATAGAAGACCATTTAGGAAACCTAGAGAGGACCTGAAAGACTCGTGCTAAGCCCAACCCTAGGAGAGCCCCATACCTTGAACCATACTCGGAGCCCAACCCAAGGAGTGCCCCATACCCTGACCCATACTCGGAGCCCAATCCTAGGAGAGCCCCATACCTTGACCCATCCTTGGAGCCCCACCCTAGGAGAACTCGAACACCCTAACCCAATATGAGATCTTAGTGCGAGGAGACCCAATCATGATTTCTTTGACCAGGATGAGAGAGCCATTAGGAACATCAGGCTAGAAGCACCCACATTTGATGGCACTCTTGATCCTAAGGCTTACATAGACTAGGAAAGAGACACAGACCACTATTTCAAATGGTATGAGATGAGTGAGGAGAGAAAGTGCAAATTTGTCAAACTCAGGTTAGTCCGCCAGGCTAGGTTACACTGGAAGAATGTTGAGCGCATAATCAGACAAAGAGAAGAACTTTCCATAGTCACCTGGAAAACCATGAAGCTAAAACTTAGGGATAAGTACCTTCCTAAATCCTACCATCAGAGACTCGTAGACCAATGGTAGAGGTTAAGTCAAGGAAATAAGACTGTGTCAGAATACATAGCCAAGTTTGATGAGCTTGCCATAAGGTGTTGCATAGACGAGTCTGAATCAGTGATCTTATCTAGGTTTAGGGCTGGACTTCGTGATAACATACAAAGAGAGATGTATTTGAGGGAGGTCAATAATCTTGAGCAAGCCTACCAGATAGCCAGATCCTATGAATTCAGATCCTATGCACCCAGATCCTATGAACCTAGCTCCTACGCACCCAGATCCTCTGAACCTAGATCCTATGTACCCATGTCCTGTGAGCCTAAGGAACCCATAACTCATAGGTCTGAACCCATATCCTATGAGCCCAAGGGACCCATAACCCTTGGTCGACCTGAATCCCATAGGACTAGTACCCCTAGATATCAGCATAGTGGCAGTCAAGTTCCGTTTAGTCGACCCGAATCCAATAAGAATAGTACCTCTAGATTTGAGCCCAGTGTTAGTCTACTTCTCCTTAGTCAACCCACTTCTACTATCCTAGATCCTAGTCATTTTTTTCTTAGCTAACCCCCTCCTACCACCCCATTGGTTCACAAACATTGAAATGGAAGTGTATGAAGCTGAGGTGAACTTAGTGGATGAATATGAGGGAGAAGAGGAGATACCTGAGCCAACCCAGAATTAGTTGACCCTGACCATACCCAGACTGAAGCCAACCTAGAATTAGTTGACCCGGACCATACCCAGATTGAAGCCAACCTAGAGTTAGTTGACCCTGACCACACCCAGACTGAAGCTATAGTGGAAGACCAATTAGAGGAAGAGAACCATGATCTTGCGACTGCAACTCTACATGAAGAAACCCTAGAAGAAGACCAAATGGTAGAGCCTAGTCCTAAAATTCAAGAACCAAAGAAAATTAGTGAGGACTTGGCTTATTTAATTCAGTACCCTTAGGGAGAGTTCCCTTCCCCAATCCCAGTTAAGGATCTTTTCCCTGAAATCAATGACATATTCTTCCATAAGGCAAACCCTATAGATGTACCTCAAACCCATAAAGTCAACCTCATTAGTCTAGGACTAGTCTTTGAAACCTCTTCTTATATCCTACTTTGTCCGATCGACCTCGAACCATCTTCTTATTTCTTATCCTACCAGGCTAATCCTGAATCCACCTCTTATTTCCTGAAGCTTCCAGTATTTCTAGGACCATTAGATTGCATTTTGTAAAGGTTATCATATTGCATATATTCATTATGCATGTTAGGTTTGCATCTTACTTTTGGAAAACCATATGGCATTTAGTAGGGGTCCATGCACCATTTTATCTACATGTCACCCACCTGACCAAGGGTCAAACCTAGTTGTAGTTTAGGGTTTAGTCAAGTCCGTAGTCCACTAAGTATTGGTATGAGTCACTTCCCTGCATGTTGGTATGAGTCATTTGCTTGCATGAGGTGTTAGTCTGCATCAGTTGCACTGCATGATTAGATATCTGCATGAGGAATCAATTAAAAGATTAATGTGAGCAATTATCTATTATAAGAACATGGTTAATTCCTGAAAAGAGTCAAAGAGTTTGCTAGAGTAATTATGTAATAATTAGGTTCCATACCCGTGGAGTTGGACCCTTCAAAGTGATAAAGAAAGTTAGACCTAGTACTTAAGTTACCACCTAACTTGGCATTAAGCTCAACCTTTAATATCTCAGACTTAGTTGAGCATAGGGAGCCAGCAATGATACCTAGTGAGTCTATTAAGCCTTACCCTTTCTCTGAGAGTGAACCCAACCTTGAGTGTCCACCATCAAATTAGCCTATGAGAAGAAATGATTGAGCGTATCCTGGATGACCAAGCCATCAGTACCTAGATTAAAGGCTACCATGTCACTTGGTTTGTTGGCAATGTCAACCAAGATTTGAGGTTTCGTGGATCACTCGAGAGGATCTGCAACACCTCAACCCAGACCCATTGGAGCAGTACCAAAATCGATCGATCTTAATTTGACAGGATCGAGTTCCTCCCATCCCAGGAGAATTGATGGGGATATTAGGAGCAGACAAGAATTTCAAGGTTTCAATTTTTAATCTCTAAGTCAAATGTTGGGAGAGTCAGTCAATTTTTTTTCAATGAGTACTTTGAGTCCTATAATAACTTGAGACAAGAAAGTTCAGTTGAGTCCAGTGAGTCCCTGTCTCAATCCCTTTGAGTCCTGTATTTACTTTCATTCAAGTCATGTTTAAGAGGAGCCATTAGACCACCACTCAAGTCACTCATCCAGACATCTGGACTCCACTTCATGCCGCCCAAGCCCTGAAAGAGTGGCATCCCAGGCCTCCAAGAGGAGGCATCCTAGGTCCACAAGATTCCAGTGCCCCCCAGGCCCGTAGCACCCCAGGCCCATGGCACCCTAACCTTGGCACCCTAGGCCTTGGTGCCCAGACCCTGGCACCCCAGCACTTGGCCCATCTGCATTAGCACCCTCCCATGCCTCTTCATGATCCGGTGGCCCTAGCCCAAGACCCATCCCGAGTTGGCACCCCATCTTGCCCAAGCCCAAGATAAGTCATGCAGTCCAACAAGGAGTTAGCCAGCACACTTCTACAAGGAGACCAGTCTTCCAGTTTGATTTAATTTTGTATTCCACTTTGATAAAGACTTGTACTCCTACTTTGACAGGGAGAGGGCTAAGTAAGTCTATAAATATCCCTCCCCTCGCCCCTCTTGTAAGCTGATTTTGAATGAATGAAAATTAAAGTTTCTTGTCCAATTTTCCATGCCTTTGTGTATTGTCTTCCATGAGGGAGTGGGTGTGAGACTCGAGTTTTTTCTTTTTTCTTTCATACCCTAGCCCTAGCCACCGGTGTGAGACTCGCATTTTTTCTTTTTTTCTTTCAAACCCTAGCCCTAGCTGCCCTTCCCATCTCTCCACTCCATGCTGCTCCTCTCCAAGCCCCAACACCCCTCAAGCCTCCAGGCCTCTAGATCCAATGCCAGGCACCCTCTTCCAGCAAGCTTTCTGCCATCTCCAATGATTTTTCTCACCTTCAATCTTCTTCCTACTTCCAGTTTAGTATTTTTCCCATCTTCTATGTATCTAACCCTTGACATTTGCAGGATCCCTTTGGTGCCATGTCCTCTGGATGAAGTCTTCCTTGCCCTTGAACCAAATTGAAAAAAAGTTGACGGATCCATGGGAAAGTGACCATGACATCTAGGCACTGATCTGAGTGGAGTGATCTCATCTACAGCAATAAGACATCATTGCCTGGTATGTTAAACCCGATTTCCTTTTCTCCTTGTCTGATTTTTGAAGGAGAACGTGTACCTAATAGGTGTTTCTTAACCCTAGGATCCTTAATTTTTTTTATCTCTTCAAAAGTTTCTAACTTGTGGGTAGGATTCTAACTGTTGCATGATATCCTAACCTAGTCTTAGCTATTTTTGGAAACTTAACTAAAATAACATCAGAAATCATTGCTTTTTTAATCTGATTTTTCTTTATGTTCCTCTCTTTCATGTCATCATGCATCATGTTAGAGATTGTTCCTCATCATTTTTGGTATCAGAGCAGGATTAGGGCATGTTCTTGCATCATAATTTAGATTTCTGCATCCTGAAATCTGTGTAACTAGTCAAAATATAGGACTATTTTCCCCATCAAACGTTGCTGTTTTCCTTTTATTTTCATACCCAATAACCTCTGTTTAGTTTTCTATTTTTCTGTGATTTCTATTGAATTTTTCAAATCCAAAAAAAAACAAAAAAAATCAGTAAAAGAAAAACCCAGTAAAAGAAAAACCCTACAAAAAATTGCATGTTGATTTCTGCATTAAGAGTCAAAACCTAGGTCTAGTTTTCCATCATAACCTCACTGTTCTTTTGTGATTTTTGCTTCGATTATTCTTTGATTAGTCCTTTATTTTTCTATGATTTTAGTTTGATTTTTCTGATATGAAAACCTAGGAAAATCTGCATGAGAACTGCAAGTATACATTGCTGAAATTTTCTGCATGCTTAGATTAGGGCTAACTTAACTTACAACCAAACCCCCAAGCCCAAGCCACATTTGTTTGCTCAATTAACCAACTGAAAATTAAGTCTACCACCTCATAAAACACAAAAAAGACTTTTCTCTGATTTTTTAGATTTTTTTTCTGATTTTAGATTGCATTAGGGTTTCATCGCATGTGCACCATATTGCATTAACCTAATCTAAGGGCAATTTTGCTATGTCAGATGGGAGCAGGATTTCATCACCTGTCCTTATCCCAAAACAACCACCTTGCATTCGAACCTAAGCCTAACTACAATTAACTAGAAACCTAATTGATTAAGGGATACCAAAAGGTTGGGTCTGAGTCTTGTGAGAAAACTAGTGCATTTAATTCTCCAACTATTATTGGAAGTTGGTGTCTAGCTAAAGGTCCAGTGGAAAATGCCCTAATCAGATTGGTGGCTACTTAATTAGGATCCTGTGACAAGCAAGGGAAGCCTCCTACCAGCCCACCTATTACAAGGCCAGTGGAAGAATTAATTGCTGAGTTGGGTGTAAGTTGAGTTGACCCACTCTACTTGGACTCTAGCTCAAGCAAACTGTAGTCAATTTGTGTCTAACCCCATCAATCTCACCCGAACCCAGTCTAAACATGGAGTCGATGTGTGTGTTTGTTTGCATGACCATTAGATTAGGAGTCTAACCCAATACTAGTAGTCTCACCTCAAACCTAATTTGACCATGGAACCCATCCTTGAGACCTTCCTTAGGACCATGAATGATCAGTTTGCCCAATTGAATGCCAAAATGGACCAAAGGTACAATAAGCTTGACCAGATAGAAGATCATTTAGGAAACCTAGAGAGGACTTGAAAGACCCATGCTGAGCCCAACCCTAGGAGAGCCCCATACCCTGACCCATACTCGGAGCCCAACCCAAGGAGAGCCCCATACCCTGACCCATACTTGGAGCCCAACCCTAGGAGAGCCCCATACCCTGACCCATCCTTGGAGCCCCACCCTAGGAGAACCCGATACCCTGACCCAATCTGGGATCTTAGTGCGAGGAGACCTAATCATGATTTCTTTGATCAAGATGAGAGAGCTATTAGGAACATTGGGCTAGAAGCATGCACATTTGATGGCACTCTTGATCCTAAGGCTTACATAGATTAGGAATGAGACATGGACCACTATTTCAAATGGCATGAGATAAGTGAGGAGAGGAAGTGCAAATTTGCCAAACTCAGGTTAGTCCGCCAGGCTAGGTTATACTGGAAGAATGTTGAGTGCATATCAGACAATGAGAAGAACTTTTCATAGTCACTTGGAAAACCATGAAGTTGAAACTTAGGGATAAGTACCTTCCTAAATCCTACCATCAAAGACTCGTAGACCAATAGCAGAGGTTAAGTCAAGGAAATAGGACTGTGTCAGAATACATAGCCAAGTTGGATGAGTTTGCCATAAGGTGTTGCATAGACAAGTCTGAATTAGTGATCCTATCTAGGTTTAGTACTGGACTTCGTGATGACATCTAGAGAGAGCTATTTTTGAGGGAGGTCAATAATCTTGAGCAAGCCTACCAGATAGCCAGATCCTATGAATCTGGATCCTATGCACCCAGATCCTATTAACCTAGCTCCTATGCACCTAGATCCTCTAAACCTATATCTTATGTACCCATGTCCTATGAGCCTGATTTTTAAACCTAATTAACAGAGAAAAAATAAAGATTAAATTTTTTAGATTTTTAGAATTTTAAAGACTCAAACCATTTAATAAAGAAAGACTAGTCTACTAGCTATTACCTGCAAAGTAAATCTAACAATGTAAACTAGAAAAAATAGGACTTGGTGATCGAGAAATCACTGTAAACCAGGGTTTATCTATTGAACGAGTCAGAAATTATGAGGAGGGAAAATGCTTAGATTTTACAACGAAGATACGCTCCTCTGAATTGGATATGACAGAACTCTTAAGATCTTTTTGGCAGGGTTTCAAGAACTCATCCCGGGCTTCGTCTTCTGTGCGAAGCTGGTTCTGAGGAAGAACACCTGATCTTGATTCTTATTCACCTGTAACACTCAACAAAGAAAGATTCACGAATTAAAAAATAGCAATGGAAAGGAAAGAATGAAAGAAAGGAAGGTTTATAAATGGTGGATTTGGATTTCTTGATGGCTGGATAAGTAGGATAACTAGGGCCTCGCACCCCGCGATGTTTTGAAGAATAAAGGAAAAAGGGCCTCACATCCCGCGATGCACACAGCAAAGGAAGACAAAGTCGACAGAATTTCTTTATTGATGAATGAAGAATTATTACAAAGGGGGGGTTGATGGGGTATTTATAGACCCATAACCAATGTTGTAAGGGACACAAAGACCAGACTAATGCTCCCTTGGAATACAACTCCTAGTGTCCTACTTTTGGGCATCTTGGACTCTTGCTTGTTGGGCTAATCTAGATTTCTGTATGTGAGTGGACTCTTTAGTTTGAATTGAAGAAGACTCAAGAGTTTTGGTTAGACTCTTGAGTCCTAGGAACTTAAGCAGCTTCCAACCTATTTTATCAAAACTCTTGAAGTAAGAAAACCTTCCAACCTTCTCCACTTGGATGAGCAAATATTTTGAAACTGCTTGGTCGACTTCTATGTTTTTGGCATGAAATACTTGAGATGGAAGGTGTCAGTTAAGAGGAGTCCTTAATACTTACTCATCTTAAAAAGGAGGCACCAAATATTTCTCATGTTGGCGCTAAATCCTTCTCACATGGGTTGACCAAAGAAGTGTGATATGGAGTGTGTTCTTGTCCTAAAATGAAGTGGCATGCCATGTCCAAACATGACATGTACTGATGTCCCCTGGTGATGTGGCAGTGATGTCCAAAAATCTAGCAAAGAAGGTGCCAAAAATAAATTGACTTGGCCTAGTACATGGCTTGTCTTGGACTAGCACATGGGTCTTCAATTGGATGCACATGGGTCTTCAATTGGATGCACATGGGTTGTCAAATGGGTCCCCTTTGTAATATAGGACTCAATAACTAATTTTTACAGGACTCAAACCAAATAACTAAAGCCCAATTGATCAATTGATCAAAATGATTAACCTTATGTAACAAAAAGAATATATTGGTAACTAGGGTTTGGCCCAACAGGGTTTGACACAACTTATAAATTAGGTTTTGAACAATGTGGTAAAAAGGGTTTAGCCCAAAAGGCTAAATAACAAAATCCTAATTACAGTTGGTAAAAAGGGCTAATTAAATTGGACCACTAAGATCCCAATTGGGTAAATACGGTTTGACTCAATTGGAGTTTCGACTCAACTTGGTAAAAAGGGTTTTATCCCAAAATAAACAAAACCCTAATTATAGTTGGTAAAAAGGGTTTACCCTAACTAAACCAAAATAATAGAATTTAAAATAAAATATTTTCATGGTAAATAGGGTTGGGTTCAGGGTTTTACTCAGGTGATCCATAGGGATGTGGGTTCAACCTGTCGACTTCTTTTGGCCCTAGTGCCGCACCACCTAAGGAACCCATAACCCATAGGTCTAAACCAATATCCTATAAGCCCAAGGGACCCATAAATCTTAGTCGACCTGAACCCCATAGGACTAGTACCCCTAGATATTAGCCTAGTGCTAGTCAAGTTCTCCTTAGTCGACCCGAATCCAATAGGAATAGTACCTCTAGATTTGAGCCCAATGTTAGTCCACTTCTCCTTAGTTAACCCACCCCTACTATCCCAGATCCTAGTTAATTTTTCCTTAGCCAACCCCCTCCTACCATCCCATTGGTTCACAAGGATGACATTAAAGTGGAAGTGTATGAAGCTAAGGAGAACTTAGTGGATGAGTATGAGGGAGAAGAAAAGATACCTAAAGCCAACCCAGAATTAGTTGACCCTAACCATACCCAGACTGAAGCCAACCCAGAATTAAAGTGAAAGTGTATGAAGCTAAGGCGAACTTAGTGGATGAGTATGAGGGAGAAGAAAAGATACCTGAAGCCAACCCAGAATTAGTTGACCCTGACCATACCCAGACTGAAGCCAACCTAGACTTATTTGACCCTGACCATACCTAGACTGAAGCCAACCTAGAATTAGTTGACCCAGACCATACCCAGACTGAAGCCAATCTAGAGTTACTTGACCCTGACCACACCTAGACTGAAGTTGCAGTGAAAGACCAGCTAGAGGAGAGAACCGTGATCCTATGACTGCAACTCTGCATGAGGAAACCCTAGAAGAAGACCAAACGGTAGAGCCTAGTCCTAAAATGCAAGAACCAAAGGAAATTAGTGAGGACTTGGCTTATTTAATTCAGTACCCTCAGGAAGAGTTTCCTTCCCCAATCCCAGTTAAGGATCTTTTTCCTGAAATCAATGACCCATTCTTCCATAAGGCAGACCCTGTAGATGTACCTCAAACCCATAAGGTCAACTTCATTAGTCTAGGACTAATCCCTGAAACCTCTTCTTATATCCTACTCTATTCGATCAACCTCGAACGCTCTTCTTATTTCTTACCCTACCAGGCTAACCCTGAATCTACCTCTTATTTCCTGCCCTTTCCTGAAGCTTCTAGTATTTCTAGGACCATTAGATTGCATTTTGTAGAGGTTATCATATTGCATACATTCATTGCGCATGTTAGGTTTGCATCTTATTTCTGAAAAACTCTATTGCATTTAGTAGGAGTCCATGCACCATTTTCATCTACTTGTCACCCACCTGACCAAGGGCCAAACCCAGTTATAGTTTAGGGTTTAGTCGAGTCCGTAGTCCACTAGGTATTGGTATGAGTCACTTGCCTGCATGTTGGTATAAGTCATTTACTTGCATGAGGTGTTATTCTACGTCATTTGCACTACATGATTAGAGATCTACATGAGGAATTAATTATTAGATTAATGTGAGCAATGATCTTTTATATGAACATGGTTAAATCCTAAAAAGAGTCAAAGAGTTCACTAGGGTAATTATGTAATAATTAGCTTCCATACCCATGGAGCTGGACCCTTCAAAGTGATAAAAAAAGTTGGACCTAGTGCTTAAGTTACCAACTAACTTGGCATTAAGCTCAACCTTCAATATCTTAGAATTAGTTGAGTATAGGGAGCTAGCAATGATACCCAGTAAGTCTATTAAGCCTAACCCTTTCTCTGAGAGCGAACCCAACCGTGAGTGTCCACCATCAAATTAGCCTGTGAGAAGAAATGATTGAGCATATCCTGGATGACCAAGCCATCAGTACCAGATCAAAGGCTACCATGTCACTTTATTTGTTGGCAAGGTTGACTGCGATCTGAGGTTTCATGGATCACTTAAGAGGATCCGCAACACCTCAACCCAGACCCATTGGAGCAGTCCCAAAATCGATTGATCTTAACTTGACAGGGTCGAGTTCCTCCCACCTCGGGAGAATTGATGGGGACATCAGGAGTAGACAAGCATTTCAAGGTTTCAATTTTGATCTCTAAGTCATATGTTGGGAGAGTCAGACAATTTTTTTTCAGTGAGTACTTTGAGTCCTGTAATCTTGAGATAAGAAAGTCCAGTTGAGTCCAGTGAGTCCCTTGTCTCAATCCCTTTAAGTCCTGTATTTACTTTCATTCAAGTCATGTTTAAGAGGAGCCATTAGACCACCACTCAAGTCACCTAACCAGACATCTAGACTCCACTTCATGCCTCCCAAGCCCTGAAAAAGTGGCACCCCAAGTCCACAAGATTCCAGTGCCCCCCAGGCCCATAGCACCCTAGGCCTGTGGCACCCCAGCCTCAGCACCCTAGGCCTTGGCACCTAGACCTTGGCACCCCAGCACTTGGCCTATCTGCATTGGCACCCTCCTAGGCCTTTTCATGATTTGGAGCCCCTAGCCCATGCCCCATCCAGAGTTGGTTCTCCATCTAGCCCAAGCCCAAGAGAAGTCATGCAGTCCAACAAGGAGTCAGCACACTTCTATAAGGAGACCAGTCTTCCAGTTTGATTTAATTTTATATTCCACTTTGATAAAGACTTGTACTCCTACTTTGACAGGGAGAGGGCTAAGCAAGTCTAAAATACCCCTTCCCTCCCCCCTCTTGTAAGCTGATTTTGAATGAGTGAAAATTAAAGTTTCTTGTCCAATCTTCCGTGCCTTTGTGCATTATCCTCCGTGAGGGAGTGGGTGTGAGACCTGAGTTTTTTATTTTTTTCTTTCAAACCCTAGCCTTAGCCACCCCTCCCATCTCTCCACTCCAGGCCACCCCTCTCCAAGCCCCAGCACCCATCAAGCCTCCAGGCCTTTAGATCCAAAGCTAGGCGCCCTCTTCCAGCAAGCTTTTCGCCATCTCTAGCAATTTTTTGACCTTAAATCTTCTTCCTACTTCCAGTTTCCATCTTCTACATATCTAACGCTTGATGTTTGCAAGACCCCTCCGGTGCCTTGCCCTCTGGATGAAGTCTTCCTTGCCCTCTGATGCAGAACGAGTGCTCTGATACCAAAATGATGCAAAACGAAAGAAGAGATGCAATGCGGAAGTAAAATTAGACTAATTCTTTTTTTTTATATATATATATATATTTTTAGAAGTCGGCTTTGACTCAAAGGAAAGTTGAACTAAATTGAAAGAAACTATGTAATAATTGAAAGCACAATTTAAAGGAACTAGATTATCAGAGTAGTTCAGAAGTAAAGGATCGCTGGGGGTTGAGAAACTCCCAGACCTAGGGTTTCGCTCTGAACTTTCAACAGGACAGAAGTAAAGAGAAGAGAAGGATTACAGACCAGGCAATGATCTTTACAGAATTTAGTGGAAGGACTCTCTTGAGCAGATTGTTGGATCCCCGGATTCGGATACCTTCGTAATGGATCCTCCAATACTGGTCCTTTGACAGAGTTGGCTTCTTCTGAACTCAAGATCTGGGCAAGAAGAAGAACAATTTATGGAACCAGATACTCAAGGAAGGATTTACCAGATAGAAGAACTTGATGTTGCTGAAAGCCTGATTCTCTTGGATGCTGATCTGGCTTCCTCTGGGATTTGCTCTGTCTTCGAAGCAGCCGAACTGGACCTGGATGCTGGTGGTCAGCCTCTACTTGGAGAGAGGGGCCATGAGAGATGGGGTAGGCTAGGGTTTGGTGGAGTGAAGAGGATGATGGGCGGCTAGGGTTTGGAAGTGAAGTGGCTAACCTAGGGTTTTGGGGTTGGAGATCTCACACCTCCTCAAGGTTCTTGGGGAACCCGGATTTACTCCCTCATGGAGCTCAACACCTCGATGCAAGTGCGGAAGAGAGAAACACAAAGTTTGCTCATACATAAATTGGATTCATTCATCATATGTTTTCAAAACTTACAAGAGGGGTTTATTTTATAGGACTTTACAAGAGGTCAGGGTTTTACATCTTCCCATGTGGGACTAATAGGATGGATCTTCAAATTAGGTTTGTAGAATCAATTCCTCCCCATATGGCCGGCCAAGAGGTTCCATAAATGTTGATTGAAAGCTTCAAATGGTAAGTAGGTGGTGCCTCCTAGCTTTGCTCTTCAAGAAATATTTTTTTCCTTCCATGGCTCAACTCTTTTGGACACCTCCTTTTCTTTCTCCCCAAGTCATGGCTCTTCCCAACTTTGCTTTGGGCTTTTTTGGCATGGATTGGGAGCCTCCTTGAAGTGCTCCCCAAGCTTCTTTCCTCCTTTAGCTTGGCCTTTTAAGGTACATATAGGGTGCCTCCTTAATTTTGGCTTCAAGAAAATTTCTTGCTCCCTTGGGTGTGGGGATCAAGACACTGGGATGGATTTGTGGTGCCTTCTGGACTCTGGCGTGTGGCTAGGAGTGTGGCGCCCACTTGCTTGGGCTTCGGAGAAAATGTGGCACCCTGGAGAAGACCTAGACCACTACGAGGACTTGAACTGAGTCAACATGACTCAACAAAATTTAAATTGCAAGGAAATACAGACTCAACTAAAATTGAGTTAACCAAGTCAACCCTTATTACAAAACCAGAAAACCCTAATTCTTCGGGCAAGATCAATCAGAGATCCAGATGGTGCCCTGAAGTCTTCTTTTGAGTCTGGTGCCCGCACCAATTCTCCCGGGGTGGGAGGAACTCGACCCTGTCGAGTATGGATCAAGCTGGCTCTGGTATCTCTCCAAGATGTCTGGGTCCAATTCTTGTAATTCTTCTCAGGAGATCCAAGAGTTATCAGAATCCGGCCTTCCTTGCCAGCGGACCAGGTATCTTTGGTATCCTCGATTACGAGTAGAGATAACCTGATCATCCAGGATCTTTTCAATCTACTCTTTCCTCACAGGCCAGTTTGTTGGTGGACACACAGGGTTTGGTTCACTCTCAAGAGCAGGATTAGGCTCAAAAAGGCTCACTGGGAATCACAGTTGGCTCTCTATACTCTACTAGGTCTGTAATGTTGAAAGTGGAGCTAACGCCTAGTTCTGAAGGCAACTCGAGCACATAGGCATTGGACCCTACTCTCTTCACCACTCTAAATGGTCCAGGTCCTCTAGCATGTAACTTTCTAACAATTCCAGGAGGAAACCGTTCAGGCCTTAACCTAATCATTACATAGTCTCTCTCAACAAAAGTTTTGACTCATCTTTGAGAATCAGCCAACTTCTTATAAGTTTCATTACTTAAAGTTATTTTGGCATGAATTTCTTTATGCAAGTCCTTTACATGCTATGCAAGTGCATCAAGAGACTTGTGTGTGTGGGCTAATAGTGAAATCAGATCAAGTGGTGTGTGAGGCTTGTAACCATGAACAATTTCAAAGGGACTCTAGCCTATAAACCTACTGATCGAAACATTGAATGCAATTTCAGCCCTGGACAAAATACAAATCCCAATTCCTGGTGCTCTCAATCAAACCAAAATCTGAGTCAAAGCCTAGTAAAGGGTCAAGAAAAAAAACTAAACTAGACTGATAATGCATTCCTAAAGAATGGACTTTATTCCAAAGGAACCCTAGGTCTAAACCTAACAAACTATGGCTCTCTAGGTTTGACCTTGGGTCGGAGGATGGCATGCAGAGCATGAAAACTTATCATGGGTGCCTAGTAGGTGCCATAAGGTCTTCCAGAAGTAGGTGGAAAACCTAATAGGTTCTGACACGTGGTTCACTCTAAAGACTTCGACAAAGTATACTTGGATGGTGTAAGAAGCATTAGAAGTCCTAGAGAAAGGGAGGAAATATGAGGTGGAGTCTCGAATTACCTGTTGACTAAAGGTGGTGACCTGAAGGTTTGAATGGTGATCTATGAGTGTCAACTGATCATCCTTACGAAAGGAAAAGTTTGCTACTCCCAGGAATGGATCAAGAGATGGTTTGGGAAGTAGCCTAGGACATGTGATTGCAACAGTTAAAGTTTGTTCTCTAAGCAAATAATGATCCATTTTCTCAAGAACTGGATTGAAGAATAAGTCATGGAAGGGCCTATGGATGATGACCTCAAGACTTGAAACTTGACATATGGGTGCGAAAAGGTATACTCTATAGAAGGGAAGGTCAGTCATGCGAAGGAAGGGGTCTGGGGTCATAAGGAGGACTTCTACAGGACTGGGTAAATCAGTCCGCTCAAGACAAGGATGTTCAACTGAGATTACGGGAGAGACCTTAGTGGCTGGGCATGGGACAAGGTCCAATTGTAAGAGGCTTGATTCAGTCATCATAAGGAGAGGATCTACCATAGGGTGGGCAAACTTAAACAGTTCAGTGTAAAGATCTTCAATTGGTACTTGGGAAATGACTGTTGTTGCCGCTCCCGTCGTCGCGCCCGTGCCACGGATCCGTCGATCCCTCCTGACCGCCTGGCGAAGGAGCCTCCCTGGCTACGGCTAACCTGCAAAAAAGGGGTTAGAAGACCCTGGCCGGGGATCCCGGCGAGGGAGCTCCGACGGTCAAGTCAGTAGACGACGAGAAGGAACAGACTCTCCAGACGGACCCCCAGAAGGGTTCCAGACTTAGAGAGTTTACTAGTGAGAGAGACGCTCTGGGGACTGGAATCTCGGCTGGGCCTCCTTGCCGAGCTCACGCCCAGTGATTCCCTCTCGGGATCTCTGGTTTTCACTCTCCGGAGCGAGGCCTTTTGCCGTTGCTTCTCCTTTGTCCCCAGGCTTGTTCGCTTACCTCCGTTGTCCCCAGATTCCTCCCTCTTTATCTCCTTTCGTCGTGCGCTTGTCTTTTCCTCCTGGGAGACTCCCCTCCCCTGTCTCCTTCTCTTTTCCCTTTTTGGTGAAGGGGGGCCAGGCGGCTTTCCGACCTCGTCCATCGAGCCCAGCAGGGAAAAGGCAAAGACAGAAGAGAAAAAGGGAGGGCGACGCTGACAAGGCGGCCGGTCAGGCCTCGGGTCCAGCGAGAGCGCTCTCTCTCCCAAGCGTGGGCGCCATCCATCTATAGGGCCTGTTCTGTCAGAATCGTGCCCCTCGGCTGTGGAGCTTGTCGGGCCGATGCAAGTGATGTTCCGCGTGCCGCCGCCCTCCGTACGGGGCACCGTCTGGGATTCATACGGCCCGAGGGATGGCCTCGGGGCCCGCGACTCTTTCTTGAGATCTTCTTCGTACGGGCGGCCTGACCTCGGTCGAGGTGGACCCGTCTCCGGGGGCCACCTGGCGAAGAGCGAAGGACCAGCCGACCTCGCCCTAGGTGGACCCCTCCCGGGTGGACACCTGGCGAGGTGGCAGGAGATCGCCTGGTCTCGGTCGAGGTGGACCCGTCTCCGGGAGGCCACCTGGCAAAGGGGTGAAGGACCAGCCGACCTCGGCCTAGGTGGACACCTCCTGGGTGGACACCTGGCGAGGTGGCAGGAGGTCGCCTGGTCTCGGCCGAGGTGGACCCGTCTCCGGGAGGCCACCTGGCAAAGGGGCGAAGGACCAGCCGACCTCGGCCTAGGTGGACACCTCCTGGGTGGACACCTGGCGAGGTGGCAGGAGGTCGCCTGGTCTCGGCCGAGGTGGACCCGTCTCCGGGAGGCCACCTGGCGAAGGGCGAAGGGTCGGCCGACCTCGGCCCGAGCGGACTCCTCCTGGATGGACACCTGGCGAGGTGGCAGGAGGCCGCCTGGTCTCGGCCGAGGTGGACCCATCTCCGAGAGGCCACTTGGCGAAGGGCGAAGGGTCGACCGACCTCGGCCCGAGCGGACTCCTCCGGGCTTGGGCACCATCGAGTTGGTAGAGGAGCTCCGATCCGAGCTCGACCCCGGCGGGGGCAGTTTGCCTTAGAGAATTGTCGGGCGCTATAGTCTTGTCGAACCTGGTCTTGAAGACGCGGCGCTGACTCGGCCGAAGAAGCCTCCACGTGGCCCGAGCGCATTCGGTGGTACCTGAGCCTGGCCACGTCACTGTCATGGCTGTAACAGTTGCCCCCCAGCCCGCCGTTCCATCGGGGTGTCGTAGAACGGAACGTCGGGATTAAATGCGGACATGACATGGGGAGGTGAAGATCTTGCATCATAATTGCCACGATCCTCGTCGCCGTGGCTCGATGCGACTGAAAACCTATGGGGAGCCGCCACGCATCACCCACTTGCCCGCAATAAATGCGTCTCTTCGAGACAGAGGCCGTTGCTCTGCTAACGAGGCATCGATGTCGGGCGTGCGCCCACGTGGCGATCGTCCAGTGGCCCGAGGCGGAATGACGGGTACGGCCGCTGTCCGCTGAGTTTGAAAGGGAGGGGACTTTCCAGAACGAGATCTTTTCCCCTTGCTTCGTGGGCGGTTTGCTGCAGGCTAACTCCTGTTGCCCTGCGCTCGTCTGGCGTATTTTCGGTGAGTGCCCTCATCTTCTCCGGCTCCCCTCCTTCCCTTTCTTTTCCTTTTCTCTTTGATCCTCCGTTCTTCTCTTTTCCATGGTGCGCCGTCGCCATGTCTCTTCCAACCTGGACGAGGCCGGTCCATCACGGCCGAGGACTCCATCTTCTTCCTCCTCAGATGAGGAGATGATCCCGGAGGAGGTCTGCCGGCGTCTGCAACCCGGGGGTGTCACCATTGGCATCCCTAGGGGGATCCGGCCTCCTCCGGTTGCTCCTACCGTGCCCCTTCGCTCTCTTCCGGCTCTTCCTTCTCTTCCTGCTCCTCCTTCTCTTCCTGCTGGTCCCTCCGGTCATGCCTCCACCATGATCGAAGGCGATCTTTCTTTGCTCCGAGATGCTTACGGCATCCCGGGGTCTATTCGCTTGTTTGTTCCGTGGGCCGGGGAGCGCGTCACCATGAGTGGCCCCGGCCGCATAGCCTTCTACGAAGACTTCCTCCTTGGGGGTCTTCGGTTTCCTCTGCACCCCTTCTTTCTTTCTTTCCTCAGCCATTTTCGGCTTGTCCCGGCCCAGCTGGCTCCCAACGCCATCCGGGTCATCTTTTCTTTCATTGTCTTCTGTCACTTCCACGGGTTCGTTGCCCGTTTCTCCCTCTTCAGGGCCTTGGTCACCCTGAAGAAGTGCTCCACCGATGACGGCTGGTGGTATATTTCGCCCCGACCCAGGTGTCTCCGGTTCGACATCCCTTCCTCGGTGAAGGGCTGGAAGAGCCGGTTTTTCTTCGCCTCAGTCGAAGATGTCGACTGGGCCTGGAGTGAACCGGACCGGACTCCGAACCGAAATTCTCGGGTCGAGTCGACGGACCAGGAGTCCTACTCCCAGTTCCTGAGCGACGTGGTCCTGGCACTCGATGTTCTGCTTTCGGAGCAGAATCTTTTTGAGGCCGGGATCAGTCCCATCTGCGAGACTGGTGAGATTCGGCCCCACTTTGACTTCTGCCACCTTTTTCTTCATGACCGAGCCGGCTGACTTTCTGTTTCTTTGTGTTGCAGGGATGAAGTTTTCGCTGGAGAACCTGCTGGAGGGTGCAGCCCAGCGAGATGTTGTCGAGGTGGACGAGCCCGCGGCGAAGAGGGCTCGTACTGAGGCAAGCCGGGAGGTCGTGGCTGCGACCGCACCCAGCCCGATTGCCGTCGCTCCCCCGCCCAGGCTGCCCCAGGGCGGGGTCGCTGATGCCTCGGCCGCGCGACCTGGTGGCACCGCTGCTGAGAGGGCTCCACCGCCTGTAGCTCCGTCCGGCACCGGACCCGTCGTCGCCGCTGCCTCGATAGTGCAGCCGGTGGCCACCGCCGGCCCGTCGATCGTGGAATCAACTGAGGGGGCGGCCAGCACAGGAGCCGGCCTGACACCTCCGGCACCGGTGATCACCCACCAGGACTCAGTCATCCGCGACAAAGGGCTCACGGAGAAGATCATGGAGTATGCCTCCACCGCCCGGGACCGCCGAGCTCGGGGCGGCCGGGACTACGCAGATGCCCTGCTCGGGATCCTCCCGCAGCTTTTCACGGTAAGTCCGAGCTCCTTCCTTCCTTTTCTTTCAAGACCTAACTCCTTTTATCCTGACCTGGTTTGCTCTTGTTGGCACAGATCGGGAACGACATTCTCTTACTGAGGAACTTCCTCGTAGGGAACGCACAGAGGGACGCCAAGAAGGAGAAGAAGCTCGGCAAGCTCACGGCCGACGTCAAAGACCTCATGGAGAAGGGGGTCGAGCTGCGAGCCAACAACCAGGCCCTCCAGTCTGACCTGGCGCATTCCGAGGGGCGGAACAAGGAGCTGGAGGCTTCCTTGTCGGAGGAGCGGACCTCCCATCAACGCCGCACGGAGGAGGACGTGGCGGAGAGGGCTCGCCTGCAGGCCCACTCCCAGTGGCTGGAGCGCCAGTTGGAGGAGGCCCGACGAGACGCGAGCATGGTGAGGGACCAGAGTGCGTACATCAACGGACTCCTGGAGGTCGCAAAGCAGGAGGCGCAGGAGGCCGTCCCAAAATTCCGGGCTTCCGACGAGTACACGTCGGAGGTCCGGGAGGCCACCGTGGACTCCTTCCTGAAGGGGTTCCGGATGTGCCGGGAGAAGGTGGGGGCCCTCTTCCCCGAGCTCGACCTCAGCGAGGTGGTGATCGGAGGCAGAAGGCAGGGAGTCGAGAGCAGGGCCTCCGGTGCGGCCGATGCAACTCCTGCGGCGCCATCGACTAGCGGAACTGCGGCTCCGGAGCAGCCTCAAGAGCCGGCCGTCGTAGAAGTTGAGGATGCAGCGCTTGCGCCCCCGGTAGAGGGCTCCGAGCCTGCACCCCACTGAGCCCGGCGCCTTCTCCCTGCTTTGTTGTAGTGTCTTTTCTTTTTCTTCTTCTGTATTTTCTTCTTTTGGGGACTCCCGGCCTGTCGGGACTCCCGGCTTGTACTGATCCTTCGCATCAATGAAAATTTTGGTTTGATAAAATTTCGAGTTCATCTCATCTCACCTTTCTTTTTCCTTCTTTCTGAGATGTTGGCATGGAATGCTTGAAGCGGTTGTAGGCCTGGCCCTTTCATTGCTCAAATCGAAGGTTGGGGCCTCCCGGATCGTGTGGCAGCAAAGTAGACCTTAAGCGGATCCATCTTTGGGATCGCCCTCATACTTGCGCAGGCGACATGGTTTCTGCACCGCCTTCCAGGCCGAAGCCCAGGATCTCCGGACTGAGCTCGATGCCGCAGGCTTTCTCAAGCCTTACGCGGCTTGCTGAGTTGTTCTCCGGGCTTTCATGGGCGAACTGGGTTCTGTGCCACCTTCCAGGTCGAAGCCCAGGATCTCCGGACTGAGCTCGATGCCGCAGGCTTTCTCAAGCCTTGCGCGGCTCGCCGAGCTGTTCTCCGGGCTTGTGTGGGCGAACTGGGTTCTGTGCCACCTTCCAGGCCGAAGCCCAGGATATCCGGACTGAGCTCGATGCCGCAGGCTTTCTCAAGCCTTGCGTGGCTTGCCGAGCTATTCTCCAGGCTTGTGTGGACGAACTGGGTTCTGCGCCACCTTCCTGGCCGAAGCCCAGGATCTCCGGACTGAGCTCGATGCCGCAGGCTTTCTCAAGCCTTGCGCGGCTTGCCGAGCTATTCTCCGGGCTTGCGTGGGCGAACTGGGTTTCGTGCCACCTTCCAGGCCGAAGCCCAGGATCTCCGGACTGAGCTCGATGCCGCAGGCTTTCTCAAGCCTTGCGCGGTTTGCCGAGCTGTTCTCCGGGCTTTCTTGTCAAAGTGAGAAGGGAGTGTTTGAAGCGGGGGAACTTTATTACAGGAGCAGGGAACCTTACATTACTGATAGTACATCCTCAGGTTCGAGGCGTTCCACGTCCGAGGGAACCTGGCACCTCCCAATTCTTCCAAGTAGTAGGCGCCATGAGGGAGGGCCTCTGCCACCTGATATGGGCCTTCCTAGTTGGGCGAGAGCTTGCCGCATTCCCGTGGCTGGGAAGCTTCAGCGCGCTGGAGGACCAAGTCTCCGGGACGGAAAACCTTCGGCCGCACCCGGGAGTTGTAATACCTGGCCACGCGTTGCCTGTACGCTGCCATTCGAATTCGGGCTTTGTCCCTCGTTTCCTCGAGAAGGTCAAGGTTGAGCATCATCCTGGCTGGGTTTTCTGTCTCGTCGTATTGCTCCACACGCAGTGTGGGTAGGCTGAGCTCGATCGGGATGACTGCCTCGGCTTCGAAGACGAGGTTGAACGGGGTTTCGTCGGTAGCCATCCTCGGGGTGGTGTGGTATGCCCAGAGGACGCTGGGGAGCTCGTCGGCCCACCTGCCCTTGGCCTGGTCCAGCCGCGTGCAGAGGCCCTGAAGGATGGTCCTGTTTGTGACTTCGGCTTCCCCATTGGTCTGGGGGTGCGCCACCGAGGTGAAGCGATGCTTGATGCCGAGGTCGCTGTAGAATTCTTCGAACTCCCGGCAGTCGAACTGGTTCCCGTTGTCAGTGACCACGGTGTGGGGGAGGCCGAAGCGGCAGACGATGGACTTCCAGAAGAACTTGGCGACGTTTGCTTCGGTGATCCTCGCCAAAGGTTCGGCCTCGACCCACTTCGTGAAGTAGTCGATGGCCACTATCAAGAACTTCTGCTGGCCAGACGCCGGCGGGAATGGGCCCAGGAGGTCCATCCCCCACTGGGCGAACGGCCAGGGGGCTGAGAGCTGGGAGATTGGGTTGGAGGGCTGACGTTGCACCGTGGCGTGACGCTGGCACCGGTCGCATTACTTCACGAAGTCGGCGGTGTCTTCCTTCATCGTCTCCCAGAAGTAGCCCTGACGGAGGGCCTTGTATGCCAATGACCTGCCCCCCACGTGGTTCCCGCAGATGCCTTCGTGAATCTCCTGGAGCACAAGCTTGGCTTCCGTGGGTCCTACGCACTTGAGGAGGGGGTAGGAGTAGGATCTTCGATACAACTGCCCATCCATCAGGACGAACCGCACGGCCTTCTTCCTGATGAGGCGAGCCATCTCGCGGTCCTCCGGCAGGGTGCCATCGGTGATGTAAGCGGCGTACTTGTCTATCCAGCTGGGTTCATGGCCGACCTGGTGGACCTCCACCGGTGCTTCGAGGCTTGGGACCTCAAGGCGCTCCACATGGGTGCATCCCAGCATCGTGTCCGGCAGGGTCGCCAGTCGAGAAAGAGCATCCGCGCGGGCGTTCTCCCCATGGGGGATATGGAAGATGTTGAAGCATCGAAATCTGGACGCGCCCTCCTTGACGAGCTCCAAGTATTTTGCCATTTGGGGGTCGTGTGCGACGTACTCCCCGGACACCTGCCCTGCCACGAGCTGGGAATCAGTGAAAGCCTTGAGATTGGTTACGCCCAGCTCGCGGGAGACTCTCAGTCCGGCAAGAAGTGCCTCGTACTCCGCCTGGTTATTTGTCGTGGGGAATTGGAAATGGAGTGCGCATTCGGCGACGACTCTGTTGCTGTTGGCAAGGATGAGCCCAGCCCCGCTCCCACCGGAGTTCGAGGCTCCGTCTACAAGGAGGATCCAGGTGTCTTCTCCGGGCTCACCGGTGCCTATCTCCATCGACCGGCCTGAGGGGCATTCCTCGGGCTCCTTGCCCAAGCCTGCACACTCGACCAAGAAGTCGGCTAGCACCTGTGCCTTCATGGCCGACCTCGGCCTGTACGTAATGTCGAACTCGCTGAGTTTCAGTGCCCACTTTGCCAATCATCCCGAGGTATCGGGTCGGCTGAGCACTACTTTCAGCGGTTGATCCGTCAGGACAGCGATGGAGTGCGCTTGGAAATAAGGCCTGAGACGCTGGGCAGACACTATTAGTGCAAAAACGAGTTTCTCGGGCTGAGAATACCTGAGCTCCGCGTCACGGAGAAGTTTGCTGGTATAGTACACCGGCCGCTGGGCCCCCTGGCCGTCGGTTCAAACCAAGACTGAGCTGACGGCTTCCGGGGTAACCGCTAGATAGAGGATAAGCTCCTCTCCCTCCTCGGGCCTGGACAGCAATGGTGGCGATGCAAGGGTCTTCTTCAGCTCCTCGAAGGCCTGCTGGCATTCCTCGGTCCAAGCAAAGTCATTCATCTTCCTCAGTACCTTGAAGAAGGGGCGGCAGCGGTCCACCGACCTGGAGATAAAATGGCTGAGGGCCGCAACTCGGCCGGTTAGTTGTTGCATTTGCTTCTTGGAGGCAGGCTGCTCCATATCCAGGATGGCCTGGACCTTCTCCGGGTTGGCCTTGATTCCTCTTTGGGTCACCATAAATTTTAGGAATTTCCCGGCGGAAATGCCAAAGGCGCACTTCGCCGGGTTCAGCTTCATCTGATGGCGTCGGAGGTTGCCGAAGGTCTCCGCCAAGTCAGCCATGTGATCCGACTCGGGTTTGCTCATTACCAGCATGTTGTCCACGTATACCTGCATGTTGCGGCCGATATGGTCTTTGAAGATTCTATTGACCAGGCGCTGGTACGTTGCCCCCGCGTTCTTGAGGCCAAATGGCATCATCCTGTAGCAAAAAGTTTCGCGGTCAGTTATGAAGGCGGTGTGCTCTTCATCCTCCGGACTCATTCGGATCTGGTTATATCTGGAGAAGGCGCCCATGAACGATAGGAGGCGATGTCCTGAGGTGGTGTCGACCAGCTGGTCGATCTTTGGAAGAGGGAAGCTGTCCTTTGGGCAAGCTCAGTTGAGGTCGGTGTAATCCACACAGATCCTCCACTTACCACTACTCTTTCTTACCATGACCACGTTTGCCAGCCAGCTGGGGTACTGGACCTCTCGGACAAATCCGGCGGCGAGGAGCTTCTCCACTTCCTCGTTGATCACCTTCTGCCTCTCCATGGTGAAGCTTCTCTTCTTCTGGCGGACCGGGCGGCAATTTGGGTCCACGTTTAGCCTGTGCACGATGACCTCGGGCGGGATGCCCGGCATGTCAACTGCTGACCAGGCGAACACGTCAGCGTTGGAACGGAGGAACTCCAGCAGGCGGGTTCGTTCTTCCTCAGGGAGCTGGGCCCCGACTTGCACCGTCTTTAGGGGATCCGAACCGAGGGGAAAAGTCAGCAGGCGCTCTACGGGCCCTCCCCTGGGTTCCTTCTCTCTCAGATCGAGGTCGTCGATATCATGGGCGAGCTCCGCGCCCCTGGTGCCCGGGACCGTCTGAAGGCAGAGCGGGACTGGCTGGGTCGTCCCCTTCATCCCCCCGAGCCCGGAAGGCGTGGGGAACTGTACCAACAGCCTTCTCATGGAGATGGTGGCGTCCAGCTGGTTGAGCCCGGGACGCCCGAGGATGGCATTGTAAGGCGAGGGGAGCCTGATGACGGTAAATGTTATTAGGACGGTCGACTGCCGGGGTGGGGATCCGGCGGTGACCGGGAGAGTGATCTCCCCCTCGACCCCCACGGAGTCCCCTGTGAAACCTACCAGGGGGGTGTGCACCAGTTTCAGCTGATCGTGGGACAAGTTCATGCGGGAGAAAGCGTCATAAAAAAGTACGTCAGTCGAGCTTCCACTATCAACCATGATTCGATGTACAGGATGCTTCGCGATGGTCATCTCGACCACCACGGCATCGTTGTTTACATTGTCATTTCCCTCCCCCCCCGGGGAGGGATTACATCCTCCGGGTTCCTGACTTCCCGGGTTCTCTTCGTCGCTCGACCGGACCCGCATGAGATCATGCCCACGGGCTTCCCGTTGGGCGGTTGTCGATCGTAGGGACGGGCCGCAAGGCTGTGAGCGGCTGTCCTTCAGAGGGGGCCTCGTTCTTGACGAACTTCCTGAGGTAACCCCTCCTAATCAGCTCCTCGATTTCCCGCTTCAGGTGGCGACACTCCTCTGTGTCGTGCCCGTGCTCGCGGTGGAACTGGCAATACTTCGATTTGTCTCGGACGGCTCTCGGGTTCTGAGGAGGAGGTCGGCAGAGGTAG
Source organism: Areca catechu (assembly GCA_021397845.1). NCBI lineage: Eukaryota > Viridiplantae > Streptophyta > Magnoliopsida > Arecales > Arecaceae > Areca > Areca catechu. The sequence continues at coordinate 44,253,831 of CM038038.1, forward strand.
CGCTCGCCCTCGATTTCCATGAGGATCTTCGTCCGAGGTGCGAGGAGAGGGGTGTACCTCCGCTCGGGAGTGGCCTCGCCCCTCAGCCTTGGATTCGGACGAGGGTCGGCAGACGGCCCGGGCCTCCGAGCTCCCGGGGCGTCCCTCGGGAGTGGCTTCTTTGGAGTCTTCCCGTCTAACTCTCGACGGGTGCGGTCAGCCTCCTCCGCTCGGATGTATTTGTGGACGCGGAGGAGGAGCTCGGAGTACGTCCTGGGCGGCTTCTTGTCCAGGGAGTAGGTCAGGCGGGACGTCTTGAGCCCGTGCTTCAAGGCCAGCATGGCGACGGGCTCGTCCAAGCTGTAGATCTCCAGGGCCGCGGTCTTGAACCAGGTGATGTAGTCCCGGAGCAGCTCTTGGTCTTGTTGGCGGATGGAGAAGAGGCTGTCCACCTCTCTCGGCACCTTTCGACAAGCATCGAAGTGTGCCACGAACCTTCCTTCCAGCTGATGGAAGGAGCAAATGGATCCGGGCTCGAGGTGGGTGAACCAGACTCGAGCGGCCTTCCGGAGGGTCGCCGGGAAGGCGATGCACAGGAGAGCGTCAGTGGCCCCCTGGACTCTCATGAGGGCTTTGTAGCTCTCCAGATGGTCCAGAGGGTCGGTGGTCCCGTCGTAGGGATCCACCTGCGGCATGCGGAACCGTTTCGGGATCGGTTCCGCCTGGATTTCTTCAGAGAAAGGGGGGCAGGAGTCGTAGCTCGCCGGGTCTGCCGATGAGTTTTGCAGGTCGGCGAATCGGTGGGCGAACTCCGCCAGCTTGCGCTCATGCTCCTCCAGGCGCCTCTCGGCCTGGCACCTGATGGCTTCGTCGGTGGAGTCTTCCACCGAGACTGCAGGTGAAGGGGGCACCGATCGGTCTCGGTGCGAGGTCTGGCCTCGGCGTCGCTTGTGCGATGCGCTGTTTCGGCCCCGTCGGCCGGGGATCGGCTCTCGTGATCCTCCGAACCGGAGTAGTTCCTCTTTTCGGGAGCTTGGTGGCTCCCCCGGGGGTTGGAGGCGGCCCTCGGATGGGATGGCCTGCCCTGGATTGAGCGCAGGCTCCCACGCTGCCCCGCGGCTCGGGCCGCGGGGGTCCCTGGCTGCGGCTGGGTGGCCAGGGATCGTTGCTGATGCTGAAGCTGCCAGACCGCTGAGGTCAAGGTCTGTAGCTGCTGGATGACGGCCGTAAGGGGTCCGTCCGCCGGGGTAGGCTGCTGTGCAAGAGGAGGGGGAGCCGGAAGCTCCCTCTCCGGGCTGAGGGCCCCTGGGGGGGAGTGAACCTCCCCTACGCGACTGGTGGACGCCTCGCAGCCACGAGTGACCACCATCGTCAGAGAGCGCGACACCTGCAGAAAGCTGGCCCCCGCTCGAGTTGGGTGTCCTGCCCCCCTACCTGGTGTGCCAATCTGTTGCCGCTCCCGTCGTCGCGCTCGTGCCACGGATCCGCCGATCCCTCCTGACCGCCTGGCGAAGGAGCCTCCCTGGCTGCGGCTAACCTGCAAAAAAGGGGTTAGAAGACCCTGGCCGGGGATCCCGGCGAGGGAGCTCCGACGGTCAAGTCAGTAGACGACGAGAAGGAACTGACTCTCCAGACGGACCCCCGGAAGGGTTCCAGACTTAGAGAGTTTACTAGTGAGAGAGATGCTCTGGGGACCGGAATCTTGGCTGGGCCTCCTTGCCGAGCTCACGCCCAGTGATTCCCTCTCGGGATCTCTGGTTTTCACTCTCCGGAGCGAGGCCTTTTGCCGTTGCTTCTCCTTTGTCCCCAGGCTTGTTCGCTTACCTCCGTTGTCCCCAGATTCCTCCATCTTTATCTCCTTTCGTCGTGCGCTTGTCTTTTCCTCTTGGGAGACTCCCCTCCCCTGTCTCCTTCTCTTTTCCCTTTTCGGTGAAGGGGGGCCAGGCGGCTTTCCGACCTCGTCCGCCGAGCCCAGCAGGGAAAAGGCAAAGACAGAAGAGAAAAAGGGAGGGCGGCGCTGACAAGGCGGCCGGTCAAGCCTCGGGTCCAGCGAGAGCGCTCTCTCTCCCAAGCGTGGGCGCCATCCATCTATAGGGCCTGTTCTGTCAGAATCGTGCCCCTCGGCTGTGGAGCTTGTCGGGCCGATGCAAGTGATGTTCCGCGTGCCGTCGCCCTCCGTACGGGGCGCCGTCTGGGATTCATACGGCCCGAGGGATGGCCTCGGGGCCCGTGACTCTTCCTTGAGATCTTCTTCGTACGGGCGGCCTGACCTCGGCCGAGGTGGACCTGTCTCCGGGGGCCACCTGGCGAAGAGCGAAGCACCAGCCAACCTCGTCCTAGGTGGACCCCTCCCGGGTGGATACCTAGCGAGGTGGCAGGAGATCGCCTGGTCTCGGCCGAGGTGGACCCATCTCCGGGAGGCCACCTGGCAAAAGGGCGAAGGACCAGCCGACCTCGGCCTAGGTGGACACCTCCTGGGTGGACACCTAGCGAGGTGGCAGGAGGTCGCCTGGTCTCGGCTGAGGTGGACCCATCTCCGGGAGGCCACCTGGCAAAGGGGAGAAGGACCAGCCGACCTCGGCCTAGGTGGACACCTCCTGGGTGGACACCTGGCGAGGTGGCAGGAGGTCGCCTGGTCTCGACCGAGGTTGACCCGTCTCCGGGAGGCCACCTGGCGAAGGGCGAAGGGTCGGCCGACCTCGGCCCGAGTGGACTCCTCCTGGATGGACACCTGGCGAGGTGGCAGGAGGTCGCCTGGTCTCGGCCGAGGTGGACCCGTCTCTGGGAGGCCACCTGGCGAAGGGCGAAGGGTCGGCCGACCTCGGCCCGAGCGGACTCCTCCGGGCTTGGGTGCCATCGAGTTGGTAGAGGAGCTCCGATCCGAGGTCGACCCCGGCGGGGGCAGTTTGTCTTAGAGAATTGTCGGGCGCTATAGTCTTGTCGAACCTGGTCTTGAAGCCGCGGCGCTGACTCGGCCGAAGAAGCCTCCACGTGGCCCGAGCGCATTTGGTGGTACCTGAACCTGGCCACGTCACTGTCACGGCTGTAACAACTGTCATTAGAGGGTACGAACTGATAGCTTGGGCTAACACTATGAGTTCTTCCTGGGGGTATTTGACTAAAGGAACCTGATTCTCACAAATCTCTTGAATTTCTGAACTAGGTCCTACCACTTGGTTGCTCTCCAAGGTCTCCTCAGGTAAGGAACCAATAGTATCGATGTCACATTCTTCAAGTTCTTCCCCCTCATATTTATCAACTAGACTCAAGCCAGCATCATATACTTCCTCGATGCCATCTTTAATGGGTTTCGGGTCAGTGGTAATCGGGTCAACTGATTCTGGGCTTGTCATACCTAACCTTTCTTCCTCATTGGTAGGCTTGGGTTCTCCCTCATTAATGTCATCCTTAGGATTCTTACCACTTAGCTGTGCACAAGCCAGTCCTATGCATGGGCACTGACTAGATTTATGGCCTCTTTCTCCACAAAACCAACATTCTTGCGATATAGGAACCTGGGTCACACTGGGTTTCAAGCTAGTAGAGACCTTACTTGGGCATGGGTGTGGATTTAAATGGTTTGATCTAGAAGACTTGGGTTGTTGAGTGACTGGTCTAGAATATTGTAAGGACCTCTCATAGACACGATCCACACTATAGATATCATGGTTAGGCTTCCTAAGGTTATGCTCGGGATCACGGTATAAGGTCCTCCTAGGCTCCTGGCATGGATGAGGTTGGGGCCTATTAAATTTTGGATCAGGGGTCCAATTTTGATGTCTACGTTTCTCAAGTACTTGGACTCGATCTCTAAACTAGGCAAAACCCTCATTCATATCCTGACTAAATTTGGTCATACTTTCGGTAAGAGTTCTAATCATGGCCTCTAAATCAGGTTGGGTTTGACCAGGTTGGGAGGGTACTCCTTTCCGGGTGGACATGATGATGCAAGCAAGTACACAGAATGTGACTAGACTAAAGCGACTACTGGCTCACTAGACCTAGAGTCCAAACTAGATGCCCAATCAGAGTGGCAAGCTAGCCTGTATTAACTCGGGACTCAGCCAGGCAGGTGTAAGGGGAGTGTTAGGTCCCTAACTGCCAATCCTAGACACCAATCAGAGATTGGCCAGGTAGGCGGACCAGCACACAAGCCCTTCGGGATAGAATCCCTGAACCACCATTCTAGACACTGAGTACAAAGCACACATAGAGTAACTAGACAAACTGACTCAACACTAGCTAGACCCGACTTGTTGGTGTCCCTAGCCCACTAGGGCAAATTAAGTCTAATAAATTTTAAAATTAGGCTTAGGATCGAATGAATGGGTGGTGGTTTTGGGCTAAGAAGAGGTTATCAACTCTTCCCTTTATCTTAGATGCTCAATTGCCCTTAAGATGAATTAGGAGATGATCACTCAAAAAAATTGAAATGCAGAAACACAGAAATAGAGTTGCTGTAATTTAACTCTTAGAGATTTCACAGAAACCAATAAATCACAGTAAAATTATGTAAAATAGTCTCAATTATACTGGTTCCATCAAAATAAAAATCATGCAATTTAGAGTTACCTGCAATGAGAAACAATTCCTGCAACAGGATAGTTACAGACTGAAAACAGCATGCTTCCCCCGTTTACAATTCCTGCTACGAAGTTGTAACCCAGCGGATCCCCTACACGCCCTAGGAACACCCCGTGGAATGGGAAGAGGAGGTTTGCACCTCGCTTCGTTCCTAGGACCGGACATCCTGGGGAGTCTACTTCGAGCAGATAAAGTAAAAAAGAGAGACACTCAAAACATGCAAGCTAGTCAGAAACCCTAGACGGGGCTCTGATACCAAAATGATGCAGAATGAGTGCTCTGATACCAAAATGATGCAGAACGAGTGCTCTGATACCAAAATGATGCAAAACGAAAGAAGAGATGCAATACGGAAGTAAAATTAGACTAATTCTTTTTTTTTTAAATATATATATATTTTTAGAAGTCGGCTTTGACTCAAAGGAAAGTTGAACTAAATTGAAAGAAACTATGTAATAATTGAAAGCACAATTTAAAGGAACTAGATTATCAGAGTAGTTCAGAAGTAAAGGATCGCTGGGGGTTGAGAAACTCCCAGACCTAGGGTTTCGCTCTGAACTTTCAACAGGACAGAAGTAAAGAGAAGAGAAGGATTACAGACCAGGCAGTGATCTTCACAGAATTTAGTGGAAGGACTCTCTTGAGCAGATTGTTGGATCCCCGGATTCGGATACCTTCGTAATGGATCCTCCAATACTGGTCCTTTGATAGAGTTGGCTTCTTCTGAACTCAAGATCTGGGCAAGAAGAAGAACAATTTATGGAACCAGATACTCAAGGAAGGATTTACCAGATAGAAGAACTTGATGTTGCTGAAAGCCTGATTCTCCTGGATGCTGATCTGGCTTCCTCTGGGATTTGCTCTGTCTTCAAAGCAGCCGAACTGGACCTGGATGCTGGTGGTCGGCCTCTACTTGGAGAGAGGGGCCGTGAGAGATGGGGTGGGCTAGGGTTTGGTTGAGTAAAGAGGATGATGGGCGGCTAGGGTTTGGAAGTGAAGTGGCTAACCTAGGGTTTTGGGGTTGGAGATCTCACACCTCCTCAAGGTTCCTGGGGAACCCAGATTTACTCCCTCACGGAGCTCAACACCTGGATGCAAGTGCAGAAGAGAGAAACACAAAGTTTGCTCACACATAAATTGGATTCATTCATCAGATGTTTTCAAAACTTACGAGAGGGGTTTATTTTATAGGACTTTACAAGAGGTCAGGGTTTTATATCTTCCCATGTGGGACTAATAGGATGGATCTTCAAATTAGGTTTGTAGAATCAATTCCTCCCCATATGGCCGGCCAAGAGGTTCCATAAATGTTGATTGAAAGCTTCAAATGGTAAGTAGGTGGCGCCTCCTAGCTTTGCTCTTCAAGAAATATTTTTTTCCTTCCATGGCTCAACTCTTTTGGACACCTCCTTTTCTTTCTCCCCAAGTCATGGCTCTTCCCAACTTTGCTTTGGGCTTTTTTGGCATGGATTGGGCGCCCCCTTGAAGTACTCCCCAAGAAATCCTTCTTTCCTTTTTTAGCTTGGCCTTTTAAGGTACATATGGGGTGCCTCCTTGATTTTGGCTTCAAGAAAATTTCTTGCTCCCTTGGGTGTGGGGACCAAGACACTGGGATGGATTTGTGGCACCTCCTGGACTCTGGCGTGTGGCTAGGAGTGTGGCGCCCACTTGCTTGGGCTTGGGAGAAAATGTGGCACCCTGGAGAAGACCTAGACCACTACTAGGACTTGAACTGAGTCAACATGACTCAACAAAATTTAAATTGCAGGGAAATACAGACTCAACTAAAATTGAGTTGACCAAGTCAACCCTTATTACAAAACCAGAAAATCCTAATTCTTTGGGCTAGGTCAATCAGAGATCTAGATGGAGCCCTGAAGTCTTCTTCTGAGTCTGGTGCCCGCACCACGCTCGAACCAAGCTGATAAAAAATCGATGGATCCACGGGAAAGTGATTGGGACATCCAAGCACCGATCTGAGTGGAGTGATCTTATCTACATCAACAAGACATCATTGCCTGGTATGTTAAACCCAATTCCCTCCTCTTTTTGTCTGATTTTTGAAGGAGAACATGTACCTAATAGGTGTTTCTTAACCCTAGGATCCTTAAATTTTTTTATCTCTTTGAAAGTTTCTAGCATGTGGTAGGATTCTAACAGTTGCATGAAACTCTAACCGAGTCTTAGCTATTTTCGGGAACTAAACCATAATAACATCAGAAATCATTGCTCATTTACTTTGATTTTTCTTTATGTTCCTCTCTTTCATGTCATCATGCATCATGTTAGAGTTCATTCCTCATCAAAGAAAACCTCGTTGTAGTCGATGCCTTCCATTTGGGAGTTGCCTTTGGCCACCAACTTGGCCTTGTACCTAGTGCCTTCTTTCTTTGAGACTCCTTCCTTGCATTGAAACACCCATTTGTATCCAATGGGTCTCTTTCTGCTTGGTAGTGTTACCAACTGCCAAGTCTAATTTTTGTATAGAGACTGCATCTCCTCTGCCATAGCTTGGATCCACCTGTCACGATCCTGGCTTGCCACTACCTCCTCGTAGGTCTCTGGGTCCCCATTGGCAGCCACCAAAGCATATGACATGGTTTCGCCAAAACCATATCTCACTGGCTGCCTCACAATTTGCCTAGGCTCGTGCAGTGAGACTTCGATGCTTGGACTAAGATGTGGCTCCTCCCCCTGCTCATCTCGGCCCTAAGAATGCATCTTGCTAATGTCCACATGTGAAGGCACCTCTGAAGAGTGCTCCATCTGAATCTTAAGTCCTTCTGGTGCTCCTGCAAAAGGTAAAATTCTATAAGAGCTTAGTTGTTGCTCAGCTACACCTTGCTAAGTTGCTTGCTACCCAATCGTGTTCGATTAGACCTCCTACTGAACCTCCACCTCCTTTTGCCTCCTAAGGACTGAATCTTCATCAAAGACCACATCTCAGTTGATTGTGGCCTTCTGCTCCAAAGGATCCCATAGTCGATATCCTTTAACTCCATGTAGATATCCTATGAACATCATCTTCCGAGCCTTGGCATCCAACTTGCTCCACTGATTGGGATCAATGTGCATAAATGCTGTGCACCCAAACACACTGAGATGACCAAGCTCCATCTTCCTTCCAAACCATAACTCCTCTGGAACCCTCCCATCAAGCTTTGTATGAGGAGACCGATTCACCAAGTAGGCCACTGTGTCAACAGTATCCACCCAAAACACCTTGGGCAACCCTACTTGCAACCTCATACACCTTGCCTTTTCCATGAGAGTCTGTTTTGCCCAGTAAGCAACCCAAGAGGGGGTGATGAGGTACAGGATTCTAACATAATGTAGGTAGATGAATGACATGAGAAGGATAAATATAAAAAAAAAATAGATTAAAGTAAACAATTATTTTCAGATTTTTAAATGATTGATTTCTGAAAAAAAGACTATACTAGGTTAGGGTGTCGTGTAATGGTTAGAATCCTATCCACATGCTAGAAACAATCAAAGAGAAAAAGAAAACTAGGATCCTAAGACTAAGAAGTCATATTAGGTACATGTTCTCCTTCAAAATAATCTGACAAAGAGAGGAGGGAATTAGGTTTAACATACTAGGCAATGATGTCTTGTTACTGTAGATGAGATCGCTCTACTCAGATCAGTGCTTGGATGTCGCGATCACTTTCTCGCGGATATGTCAGCTTTTTATTAGTTTGATTCAAGGGCAAGGAAAACGTCATCTAGAGGGCGTGGCACTAGAGGAATCCTGCAAATATCAAGGGTTAGATACATAAAAGATGGAAAAAATACTAAACTGGAAGTAGGAAGAAGATTGAAGGCCAGAAAAATCGCTGGAGATGGCGGAAAGCTTGCTGGAAGAGGGCGCTTGGCTTTGGATCTGGAGGCCTGGAGGCTTGAGGGGTGTTGGGACTTGGAGAGGGGTGTCCTGGAGTGGAGAGATGGGATGGGCAGCTAGGGCTAGGGTTTGAAAGAAAAAAAAAAAGAAAAAACTCGGGTCTCACACCCACTCCCTCATAGAGGATAATGCACAAAGGCACAAAAGATTAGACAAGAAACTTTAATTTTCATTCATTCAAAATCAGCTTAAAAGAGGGGGGAGGGGAGGGGTATTTATAGACTCACTCAGCCCTCTCCCTGTCAAAGTAGGAGTACAAGTCTTTGTCAAAGTAGAATACAAAATTAAATCAAACTGGAAGACTGGTCTCCTTATAGAAGTGTGCTGGCTAACTCCTTATTGGACTTGGAAGCTTTGACTTTTCTTCATGGGCTTGGACTGGCATGAAGTTCTCTTGGAATTGGACTGGTTGACTCCTTGCTAAGCTGGGATGGCAACCACTTGGATTGGGTCAAAGCCTTAGGTGCCAACCTTCTTAGACTGGTCAAAGCTTGTGGGCTTGGACTGGGATGGGCGCCACTCATAGTGGGCTTGGAGGGGCACCTACTTCATGTGGGCCTGGCGTGCCAATTGCTTAGAGGCCTGGGGCACCAATAACTTGGAGACCTGGGGCGGCATGAAAGGGGCCCAGGTGTATGGATCTTGGGGCTTGAGTGAAGGTTCAGTAGCTCTCCTCTTAGTCTTGATTTGAATAACAAAATTCACACTACAAGACTCAAACTTGACTGGACTAAAACAATTTGACTCAACTAACACTTGACTGAACTGAAACAAGTAGACTCAAGTGACAGTACTCAATTGAAAAATTACAGACTTCCTAACACATGAATTAGAGAACAAAATTGGAACCTTGAAATTCTGGTCTGCTCCTGATATCCTCATCAATTCTCCCGGGGTGGGAGGAACTCGACCCTATCGAGTAAAGGTCAATCTGGCTCTGGATATTGCTCAATAGGTCTGGGGTGAGGCATTGCGGATCCTATTGAGTGATCCATGAATCCTTGGATCTCAGTCGACCTTGCCAATGAACCAAGTGACATGGAAGCCTTTGATCCGTGTACTAGTGGCTTGGTTGTCCAGGAGATGCTCAATCTTTTCCTCTCACAGGCTAATTTGATGATGGACACTTAGGGTTGGGTTCGCTCTCAAAGAAAGGGTTAGGCTCAATAGACTCACTGGGTGTCATTGCTAGCTCCCTATACTCAACTAAGTCTGAGATATTGAGGGTTAAGCTTAATGCCTAATTGGTGATAACTCAGGCACTAGGTCTATCTTTCTTTATCACTTTGATGGATCCAGCTTCATAGGTATAAAGCCTAATCATTACACAATTTTCCTAGCAAATTCTTTGACTCTTTTAAGAAATTGACCATGTTTTTATAAAAATCATTGCTTACATTAATCTTATGGCCAATTCTTTATGCAAATCTCTAATCATGCAGTGCAAAGACTCATACCAGTACCTACTGATAGGCAAATGACTCATAATGACACAGACTCAACTAAATCCTAAACTACAACTGGGTTTGACCCTTGGTCAGGTGGGTGACATGCAGATAAGAATGGTACATGGACTCCTACAAAATGCCATAGGGTTTTCTAGAAGTAAGTGGCAAACCTAATATGCTCAATGAATGAATGCAACATGCTAACCTCTACACAATACAATCTAATGGTTAGAAAAACATATGAAGCTTTATGAAAGGGAAGAAAATAAGAGTTGGATTCAGGGTTAGCCAGGTAGGGTAGGAAAAAGGGTTCGGGGTTGGTCGGATAGGATAGGATATAAGAAGGGGTGTTAGGGATTAGTCATAGACTAATGAGGTGACCTTACGGGGTTGAGGTATATTTACGGGTTCTGCCTTATGGAAGAATGGGTCACTAATTTCAGAGAAGAGATCTTCAATGGGAATTATAGGAGGGGATTCATCTTGAGGGTACTGGATTAAATAAGCCAAGTCCTCACTGATTTCCTTAGGTTCTTGAATTTCAGGATTAGGCTCTACAATTGGGTTATCTTCTAGGGTTTCCTTAGGTAAGGCTTTAGTAGCACTATCTGGGTTCTCTTCCTTTAACTGTTCTTCCACTATAGCTTCAGTTTGGGTGTAGTCTGGGTCAACTAACTCTAGGTTGGCTTCAGTTTGGGTAGGGTCAGGGTCAACTAATTCTAGGTTGGCTTCGGTCTGGGTATGGTCAGGGTTAGCTAATTCTGGGTCAGCCATATGTAACTCCTCTTCTTCTCCCTCATACTCATCCACTAAGTTCACATCAGCATCATACACTTTCACTTCAAGGTCATCCTTGTGAACTAATGGGGTGGTAGGAGAGGGTCGACTAAGGAAAAACTGTCTAGTGCTGGGGTAGTAGGGGAGGGTCGACTAAGGAAAAGTGGACTAATACTAGGCTCATATCTAGGGGTACCAATCCTATTGGGTTTGGGTTGGCTAAGGGTTATGGGTCCCTTGGGCTCATAGGATATGGGTTCAGACCTATGGGTTATGGGTTCTTTGGGCTTATAGGACATGGGCTTAGACCTATGGGTTATGGATTCCTTAGGCTCATAGGACATGGGTACATGGATCTGGGTTCAGAGGATCGGGATGCACAGGAGCTAGGTTCATAGGATATGGGTTCATGGGATCTGGGTTCATAGGATCTAAATTCATAGGATCTGGTTATCTGGTAGGCTTGATCAAGATTATTGACCTCCCTTAAAAATAGCTCCCTCTGGATGTCATCACGAAGTCCATCCCTAAACCTAGATAGGGTCACTAATTCAAGCTCGTCTATGCTACACCTTATGGCACACTCATCAAACTTGGCTATGTATTCTGATACAGTCCTATTTCCTTGACTTAACCTCTGCCATTGGTCTAGGAGTCTCTAATGGTAGGACACAAGAAGGTATTTTTCTCTAAGTTTCAGTTTCATGGCTCTCCAGGTGACTATAGGAAGTTCTTCTCGTTGTCTAATGATGTGCTCAACATTCTCCCAGTATAGCCTAGCCTGGCGGACTAACCTTAGCTTGGCAAATTTGCACTTCCTCTCCACACTCATCTTATACCATTCAAAACTTTGTTCCATGTCTCCTTCCCAATCTATATAGGTCTTAGGATCTAGGCTACCATCGAACATGGATGCTTCTGGCCTGAAGTTCCTAGTGGCTCTCTCATCTTGGTCTATGAACTCATAATTGGGTCTCCTATGATTGGACTCCTAGATTGGGTCATGGTGTGGGGGTCTCCTAGGATTTGGTTCCCATATTGGGTCATGGTGTGGGGTTCTCCTAGGATTGGGTTCCCAGATTGGGTCATGGTGTGAGGGTCTCCTAGGGTTGGGCTCCAAGAATGGGTCAGGGTGTGGGGTTCTCCTAGGATTGGGCTCAGCATGGGTCCTATGGGTTTTCTCTAGGGTTCCTAATCGATCTCTCACTCGGTCAAACCTATTGCCCATTTGGTCATACTTATGGCCCATTTGGTCAAGCCTATTGTTCATTTGGGCTAGTTGTTCAGTAATGGTCCTTAGGAAGGTTCCTACGTCGGATTCCATGGTCAGGTTAGGTTGGGTTGAGACTACTGGCACTGGGTCCCTAATCTAATGGCCATGCAAACAAGCTCACACATCAACTCCATAGTCAGATTGGGTTGTGGTTGAGACTGATGGGGTTAGACTCCTAATCTAGTGATCAAGCACACAAATCGATTACGGTTTGCTAGACCAAGAGCCCGAGTAGGGTGAGTCAACTCAACTTACACCCAACTCAACAACTAATCCTTCCACTGGCCAGGTAAGAGGTGGGATGGTGGGAGGCTCTCCCTGCTTATCACAGGATCCTAATTAGAAACCACCAGTCCACTTAGGGTGTTTGCCTCTAGACCTCTAGCCTTAGACACTAGCTTCCAGTAATAGTTGGAGGGTTGAGTGCACTAGTTTTCTCATTAGACTCGGACCCGACTTGTTGGTGTCCCTAAATCAATTAGGTGTCTAATTAATTTTAGTTAGGCTTGGGTGTGAATGAGGGTGGTTGTTTTGGATTCAGGATAGGTGATGAAATCCTGCCTTGATTTGACAAAGTAGAAGTGCCCATAAGATTAGGTTAATGCAAAATGATGCACACACTTATGAAACCCTAATGCAATCTAAAATCAAAAAAATCAGAAAATATATATTTTTTTGTGTTTTATGAGGTGGCAAACTTAATATTCAGTTGGTAAATTGAGCAAACAAATGTGGCTTGGGTTTCGGGGTTTGGTTGTAAGTTAATTTAGCCCTAATCTAAGCATGTAGAAAATTTCGGCAATGTATACTTGCAGTTCTCATGCAGATTTTCCTAGGTTTTCATATCATAAAAATTAAACTAAAATTACAGAAAAATATAGGACTAATCATAGAATAATCAATGCAAAAATCAGAAAAGAATAGTAAGGTTATGATGGAAAATTAGACCTATGTTTTGACTCCTAACACAGAAATCAGCATGCAGTTTTTTTGTTAGGGTTTTTCTTTTACTATTTTTTTATTTGTTTTTGGATCTGAAAAATTTGAAAAAAATCACAAAAAAACATAGGATTAAACAGAGAATAATTAACATGAAAATCAGGGAAAAACAAAAATGCTTTGATTGGTAAACAGCCCTATATTTATACTACTATTGTAGATTTTAAGATGCAGAAATTTTACCTACTATGCAAGAACATGCCCTATCCTAGGCTTTGATACCAAAAATTGATGAGGTACGGGATTCTAACATGATGCAGGTAGATGAATGACATGAGAAGGATGAATACAAAAAACTCAGATTAAAGTAAACAATTATTTTTAGATTTCTAAATGATTGATTGCCGAAAAAGAGACTAGACTAGGTTAGGGTTTTGTGTAATGGTTAGAATACTATTCACATGCTAAAAACAATCAAAGAGAAAAAGAAAACTAGGATCCTAGAACTAAGAAGTCCTATTAGGTACATGTTCTCCTTAAAAAAAATTAGATAAAGAGAGGAGGAAATCAGGTTTAACATGCCAGGCAATGATGTCTTGTTGCTGTAGATGAGATCGCTCCGCTCAGATCGGTGCCTGGATGTCCCAGTCACTTTCCCGCTGATCCATCGATTTTTTATCAGTTTGATTTGAGGGTAGGGAAAACTTCATCTAGAGGGCATGGCACCAGAGGAATCCTGCAAACATCAAGGGTTAGATATGTAGAAGATGAAAAAAATACTAAACTGGAAGTAGGAAGAAGATTGGAGGCCAGAAAAATCGATGGAGATGGCAAAAAGCTTGCTGGTGAGGGCGCCTGGCTTTGGATATGGAGGCTTGGAGGCTTGAGGGGCGCTGGGGCCTGGAGAGGGGCAGCTTGGAGTGGAGAGATGGGAGGGGTGGCTAGGGCTAGGGTTTGAAAGAAAAAAAAGGAGAAAAAACTCGGGTCTCACACCCACTCCCTCACGGAGGACAATACATAAAGGCACAAAAGATTGGACAAGAAACTTTAATTTTCATTCATTCAAAATCAGCTTACAAGAGGGGGGAGGGGAGGGGTATTTATAGACTCACTCAGCCCTCTCCCTGTCAAAATAGGAGTACAAGTCTTTATCAAAGTGGAATATAAAATTAAATCAAATTGGAAGACTGGTCTCCTTTTAGAAGTATACTGGCTGACTCCTTATTGGACTTGGAAGCTTTGACTTTTCTCATGGGCTTGGACTGGCATGAAGTTCTCTTGGGCTTGGACTGCTTGATTCCTTGCTGGGATGGGATGGCAACCACTTGGACTGGGTCAAAGCCTTGGGTGCCAACCTTCTTGGACTGGGTCAAAGCTTGTGGACTTGGACTGGGATGGGTGCCACTCATAGTGGGCTTCGAGGGGCACCTACTTCATGTGGACCTGGGGTGCCAATTGCTTGGAGGCCTGGGGCACCAATAACTTGGAGACCTGGGGCGACATGAAAGGGGCCTAGGTGTATAGATCTTGGGGCTTGAGTGAAGGTCTAGTAGCTCTCCTCTAGGTCTTGGTTTGAATGAAAAAAGTTACACTACAGGACTCAAACTTGACTGGACTAAAACAATTTGCCTTAACTGGCACTTGACTGAACTGAAATAAGTAGACTCAAGTGACAGGATTGAAATAAGTAGACTCAAGTGACAGGACTCAATTGAAAAATTACAAACTTCCCACCACATGAATTAGAGAACAAAATTGGAATCTTGAAATTCTGGTCAGCTCTTGATGTCCTCATTAAGTAAAGGCCAATAAGAAGAAGGAAGCAATACAAACACACAAAATTTTATAGTGGTTCAGTGTACACCAAAGCGCCTATATCCACTCCCCAAGGTCTACTTAGGATTTCCACTACAATCTTTCTTGATTACAGCCGATTAGTTTTCCGAGCTCACTAATCAAAACCCAACTTGTTTTTACCAGGAACACAAGTCAAAACCCCTTTGGTTTTGCGGGATAACCAAAAACCTAGTTGGTTTTGTAAGTTAGGCTCACCAACAACCTCCTTGGTTTTGTGACTTAGGCTAACCAAAAACCTTCATTAATTTTAACACAAAGGCTCACCAACAAACCTCCACTTCTAGTCCAATCCCTTTGAAACTATTAACAAAAGAAAGGATTTAATAATATTATTAAGAATACAAAAAGCTTTCAATAAAAGCAAGTATTTCTTTGAAGCTCTTTTAGAGTTGTTGTAGATGCTTGTCCTCAAGTTGTTGAAGCCTTGAATGTAGCTTGAATGGTTGAACTTGAATGCTCTTGAATGCTTTGAAAGCTTGAAGGCTTAACTTGACTTGAAAGTAGATGAACTCTTGATGAATATTCAATGTAAACTTATTCCTCTCGTCCCTCTTCAATTAAAATCACCTTAAATACCTTTTCAAACCCCAAATGATAGTTTATGACCGTTAGAGAGGTGAACTAGCCATTGAAGGGCGAAAAGGACAAGTTCTGTGTTTGAAAAAAATAGCCATTACTGTTCATCGAGACTTTAAGTGTCGACACTTGTCTTCCATGAGTCAACACTTAGTTCAAAAAAATATTCTTTGAAGCTCTCTGGAAATCTCAGGTGAGTCGACACTTGGCTTCCATGAGTCGACACATGAGGAAAGTTTTGAAATTCAGCTTGTTCTGTATAAATTTTGTCTCAGGCTTTGAGTTGATCCATGAGTCAACAGATGAGTCGACACTTCATCTGCATGAGTCGACACTTCAAGCATGCCATTTGAAACTTCTTCTATGTATCAGCTTGAGTGGACACTTCACTTTCATGAGTCGACATTTGCATTGTGAGTTGATACTTTGAGTCGACACTTGCTGAAACTTTCTGAAATTAAATCGAAACTCTGTTGAATCTTCTTTAAACTTGACTCTTAAGTCCTTTCAAGCCATCCTTATATACTTAAGTCCATTAATCTTGAATGTTTCAACCATAAAGAGGGCTTCTCCAACTATTTGTCAAGCAATCCTGTTGACCCCTGGAATGATTTTGATGATAACAAAATATTGGAGCATGCATGTGATTACTAACCATTCTCAAGTGTTTTACAAGTTTTTATAGGATGATTTTAATGTATAAGTACTCTACCTACAATTTTGGCATCAGCTTTGAGGACGAGCCCTTCCGCATGCTACTTCAAACTGATGTGTATGACATCAGGTCATTACATAGGATGGGTTATCATCTATTCCAAGGCCAGTGGAGATGGAGAGTATCTGGTCAGGCCGAGGATAGAGCTGATGATGATGATGCTGCAGAGGAGGAGCGCATCCTCTCTGACGAGGCAGGACGTACTGAAAGTCAGCCTGAGATAGCAGCACAGCCAGAGCTGCATCTCAGTCTGAGCCTACTACTTCAGCACAGCCTCAGCCAGTTCAGACGGAGACTCAGGGTGTTTTAGATAGTTTATTGGATAGAGTCAGATGCATTGAGATAGATCTTTTGATCGTTAGACAGCATCTTGACTGCTTCATAGCTAAGACCAGAGAGAGCCATAATGGACTGAGTGATGGCATCTCAGCTATACTGACCGCTCTGTCCAGACCTTCAGTGAGCACTCCAGCTTCTAATATAGTTCCACCTGCTCCTGCACCTGTTGTTGATGGAGATGATGTTGATGGTGATGATGATGGAGATGATGAGGAGACTGACTCTGATGGATTCGATTTTCTTGATCTGATTTCAGAGCCAGTGGTGGATGTGATGGCAGACATGCCTAGGAGTCCTACTCATGACCTCTTTAGTTCACCTACCCAGACTCCAGTCCTATCTTCTCCTCCTTCTAGATCAGTTGATCATATTCCGATTCCTATACTTTCACTAGTTATTCTCCTGTTGTTCATTCATCAGTTATTGATTCATCCATTGTTGATACATCCATGATTGACACTCCTATCTTGATTCGCCGATTACAGACTTACCCATTCATCTTTCAGCCGATATATCTACCTTTGATACACCTATCATATCATCAACTGATATGCCTGTTTTTGATACACCATCTATGAAAGTAAACAATACAGGTGGTTTGACAAGATCCTACACTAGGCATGCAAACATCTACGGGAGCAGAATGGATTTTAAAACATTTTTTAAAATTCATGCAACGAAAATCTGCTTCGTGAGGAACTAATCTAAATCTAGTTGCATTTAGGCATGTATGGTCATATAAAATATTTGTAAAATATTAAACAATTAAGTCTATCCATGCATGATTAAAAAACTAATTTTTCATACCTTTATTCCTCCTAGAATAACTATGGAATAAACCTGGAATAGACTGGAATAACTGGAATAAAGTTATTCCAGTCGTCTTCCTCCTTGGAACTCTATTTTTGGCTTGCAAAATATCGTCGGAACACCTCCTTTCGGACCTCCATTTGCTCCAAAATTTGAGCAGCATCAACTTGGACAAGTTTATTTTGATTTGCCATAGATAACTGCAACCAAATATAAGCCAAAAAATTATAATAAATCACCAAAGTCTGCTGCCAGATTTCTACAACAAAACTGGGCAGCAGACTTTGGCTTTCGTTTTGGAGTAGCTGGGGTGATCCCGGTCTGCGTAGCTTGCTCCTAGGAGTAGAAGGATACTCTCTCTAGAGGGGAGACACACCCGGGGCTCTCGGATCCACCTCCACACACGGTGCTAGCCGCTGGAAGAGGGCTTCACGGTCAAAGGAATTCTGCAACAGGGCAGAACTTGAGCACTTGAAACAATGGGATTTAAAGCCTTGTTTCTCTCCCTCACAAGCTCCTAAACCCAGTCCCAAAGCTATCCACTTAAGCCTCTCAAAGAAGAAGATTGCCCAAAGAGTTTTATTGATTTCCCTTGGATCTCTCATGGTGGATCAAAACTTCTCATGCTGAAAACTAACTCTCTTTGAATAGGGATGGCTGGTGTATATATAGGCTGCAGGGAGAAGTGGAAAATGGAGAGGGGGGGAGGCCAAAAGGCATCGACGACAAATCTCCCAATTAACAGCCATTAATCCAGGATTAAACATGGATTGAATGCCAAACGGTGGAGGGAGAAGAAGAGATACGCGGCGGGTTTGGCCTTCCATCGCTTGGACTTCCTTTCCATTCAAATGACCGTGTAAAATGGTCCAAGAAGTAAAAAAAACACCGGTCCAACCACTTAAACCGGTCCATCGGTTCAAATAATCGGTCCAAGCAAAAATTATGGTTCAAATCGTTGGTTCAATCTAATTGAACCGGTCCGAGCCCAATAAAATTGGTTCAATTGGTTCACAATCAATTGAAGGCCGAAACGAACTCCGAATCAGTTCAAAACTGATTCAAAAAAAACCTGGCGCAGTGCTGGTCAGCCCGGAATAATTTCTGGTTGACACAGACAAGGGCAAGATGGGAAAAATAGTGCTCAAAAATACTGTGACCATAAAACCGAGATGATTCTCAATTATAATCGGTATCCGAATCAGAGAGTTATCCTCTGTAGCATGTGACCTCATAGGTTCGAACCTAAATGGTAGCATTAGAACAATTTTAGTACCAGCGCAGGAAACCATCTAGCAATGGGTCCCGGCGTCCAGATAGGTCGAAGATACGAGAGCAAACTATCGAACCTCTGGCATATGGTTACCGTATAATTCATCCCTTTGACCTCTAATGCTCATAATGGCTGAGATTGGGCTGTCAACCCAGACTGAGTCAGTTGACTACGTGTCTCAACCTCGCAAGCCCAGTGACTCTTTACTAGGACTACCCCGGTCGAGGATTTGCTAAATTGAGATACTGCGAGACATTCAATCCAAACTGTTTGGACAGGTCAATTCCATCTTGGTCCATCACTGCTCCACAAGTACTTGCCTAAACCCAAAAACCTTCCATCACCGGATTAAAAATTCGGGTAGTCCGGCACCAAAGCACAGGGAGTTGCTTGCAAGCTACCGTGATGACCTCAGGTCAGAGGGACACATATACCCATATCCAATCATGAGTATCCCTTTGACAGAAAGGGGCCTCATGTAGTCACATTCAATAAGATATCACATATCCCACTTGTAGATCACATCAGTGTCACCTCACTCATTTGGTCAAGAGGACAACCAAACGATGTGAACTACAACAACCTATAGTTGATATATTGTCATCCAGTACAATATATCCTTTGGTTGTGAACAGGGCTTAAGGACCACTCGATACATCCTCTCTGTATCGAAGTCAATGTAGTCCTAAGGACTTCATCACATGGAAAGAGTTCATTTCAGGAAAATTTAATATGTGATGAGCTGCCAAAAAATATTTTATTAATTCATAAAAAAAAATACAATACTGAGCATAACCACCTACAACCCAGGCGATTGGCTTTGGGACACAATTCCCAACAACTCCCACTTGTACTAAAGCCAATCAGAAGAGTATCTAATACCCATTTCCCATTTACAATAGTTGAACTCTTTTATTCCGAGGGCTTTAGTGAAGGGGTCGGCCAAATTTTCTTTTCCATCAATCTTCAGAAGATTGATGTCGCCTCGTTCTACGATTTCTCGTACGAGGTTGTAGCGCCGCAGAATATGCTTGGTGCGGTGATGAGCTTTAGGCTCCTTAGCTTGAGCAATGGCTCCAGTGCTATCACAGTACACTGGAACAGGACCATCTAGGGAAGGTAACACCCCTAGCTCTCCAAGGAACTTCTGCAACCACATGGCTTCCTTTGCCGCATCTGATGCTGCAATGTATTCTGCTTCGCATACCGAGTCTGCAACAGTTGCCTGCTTAGAACTTTTCTAGCAGATCGCTCCACCATTCAGGATAAATACAAATCCTGACACACTCTTGCTATCATCTCTATCTGACTGGAAACTGGAGTCAGAGTACCCCACAAGTTTCAAGTCAGGTTCTCCATAAATCAGCCATTGATCTTTAGTATTTCTTAAATACTTAAGGATGGACTTAACCACCTTCCAATGCGCCTCACCTGGGTCAGACTGGTATCTGCTCACTACTCCTAGTGAGTATGCCACGTCTGGTCTAGTACAAGTCATAGCATACATGATAGAGCCTACTGCAGAAGCATAAGGTACTCTACTCATGCGCTCTCTTTCCTCAGGAGTTGTCGCACAATCCTTCTTGGAAATAGTAATTCCAGAACCTATCGGGAGATAGCCTACCTTGGAATTTTTCATGATGAACCGTTTCAACACAATGTCAATGTACGTAGACTGGGACAGTCCCAAAAGCTTCTTAGATCTATCTCTATGAATTTTCATACCTAGTATGTAAGAAGCTTCACCCAAGTCCTTCATGGAGAACTAAGATGATAACCAGACCTTTATTCCTTGTAATGCTGCGACATCGTTCCCGATTAAGAGAATGTCATCAACATACAGTACTAGGAATACAATCACAGAACCATTAACCTATTTATAGATGCACGGTTCTTCTCCGTTCCTAACGAAGCCATACGATTTGATACACCTATCAAACCATAAGTTCCAACTTCGAGACGCTTGCTTGAGTCCATAAATGGACCTCTGCAACTTGCATACTTTTGATTCATCTGTGGATGTGAACCCTTCAGGCTGTATCATATACACTTCTTCTTCCAGCTCTCCATTTAGGAAAGCAGTTCGAACATCCATCTGCCAGATCTCGTAATCAAAATATGCTGCCAAAGCAAGCATGATCCGAATGGACTTGAGCATTGCCACAGGGGAGAAAGTCTCATCATAATCGATACCATATCGCTGACGATACCCCTTGGCAACCAGACGGGCTTTATAGGTCTCTACCTTTCCATCTGCGTCCCTTTTCCTCTTGAAGATCCATTTACACCCGATGGGTTTTATTCCTTCAGGCAGATCAACCAATGTCCAAACATTGTTGATTTCCATGGACTCCATTTCAGATCGCATGGCTCCAAGCCATGCCTCAGAGTCAGATCTCTGAAGTGCATCCATATAGGTGATCGGATCCTCATTGTTCTCATCGAGCTCAATGGGATCGCCGTCCCAGACCAAGAAATCGTGGTATCTGTCCGGCTGACTCGGTATTCTACCGGATCTCCTAATGGATTCTGGGTGTGATTCAATCACAGCCGGTTCTATGATGTCCTTAGAGTGTGTAGGTTCTTCTATTGGCTGAACTTCATCAAGTTCAATCTTAGAAGCTATAGTTCCTTCTCCAAGGAACTCCTTTTCTAAAAAGATAGCTCTAAGAGCAACGAACACCATTTGTTCATTTTCCAAGTAGAAGAAATACCCTTTGGTTTCCTTAGGATAACCAATGAATAAACACCAGTCAGACCTAGGACCTAGTTTGTTTAAGTCTAAATGCTTTACGTAAGCCGGACAACCCCAGACCCGAAGGTGTGAGATTGAGGGTTTACATCCATTCCACATCTCATACGGAGTGGAGACAACAGACTTACTTGGAACATTATTTAATAAGTAACAGGCTGTCTGAAGTGCATATCCCCAAAAGGATAGCGACAGATTTGCAAAACCCATCATGGATCGAACCATGTCCAATAAGGTTCGATTCCTCCTTTTAGACACACCATTTAACTGTGGTGTTCCTGGAGGAGTCCACTGAGAGAGAATTCCATTCTCCTCAAGATATGTCAAAAAAGCACCAGATAAGTATTCACCACCTCGATCAGATCGAAGGGTTTTAATACTTTTTCCAGTTTGCTTTTCTAGTTCATTACGGTATCGTTTGAACATTTCAAATGATTCAGACTTATGTCTCATTAAAAAGACAAAACCGAATCATGAAAAGTCGTCTGTAAAAGTAATGAAATATTTGTATCCTTCTCTGGCACTAACTGACATCGGTCCACATACATCAGTATGTATTAGACTTAGAAGTTCTGTAGCTCGTTCACCCTTTCCAGTAAAATGTGACTTGGTCTTTTTACCAAGTAAACAGGATTCACAAGTGAGCAGAGATTCAGAATCACTGATCTCGAGGAGTCCATCTCCTCGCATCTTGTTTATCCTATTTTGGTTAATAGGCCTAGCCTATAGTGCCAAAGATACAAATCATTGACATTATCTAACCTTGGGCATTTGCTAGAAGTGTACATTACACTAACAGGCCTTGATAGTACGTATATGCCATTATTTAATCTAACTTTCATTATAACAGAGTTATTCAAAATAACATTACAAAAATCTCCTTTTTTGATAGTTCAAAACCATAATTGGCCAAAAGGCCTACAGAGATTATGCTCATAATGAAACTAGGATAATAGTGACAGTCGACTAGTTCGACAGTACAAGACTCAAAGACAAGACGCAGGACTCCGACTGCCAGTACTGGAACACGATTTCCATTCCCGATGCTCAGAAATTGTTCTCCATCTTCAAATCTTCTGCTAACTTGAAGTCCCTATAACGAATTACAAACATGAATTGGACTACCAGTATCCAATACCCAGTTAGTAGTATCAACAATTGAGTAATTACAAGGTTTTATCACATAAATACCTTGTTCAGCAGACTTCTTCTTCCTCGGCCTGTTCGGATCAAGGGACGCAATATAAAGAGGACAGTTCCTCTTCTAGTATCCCTTCTTCTTGCAGTAGAAACATTATGTAGAAGATTGATCAGCCTTATACTTCCTGGTCTGATTAGGGCCAGGAACATTCTGCACCTTCTTTCCCTTCTTATTTGTTTTCTTTTTCCCTTTCTTAAAGGGACGACGACCTCTACTTCCTCCCACTAAATTCACCACCCCCTTATTCAGTTGGTGGTCTTTCTCGAAAGTCTGTAGTAACCCCAAAAGACCATGGTAGTTGACTGCAGGCTTGTTCATTCTATAATGATCAAGAAAACCAAGATAGGAAGAGGGAAGAGAATTCAGGATCGCATCCTTGCCGAGCTGCTCGTGCAAGGGGCATCTGAGTTTGCCCAACTTTTCAATCAGCTCGATCATGTACAATACATGATCAGTGACTGAACCGCCATTCGGTATCTTGGAGTTGTATATGGCACAAGACACTTTGTACAGTTCTACATCATCCGGGGTGCCAAAGGATTCCTTTAACTTTTGAAGGATTTCATCAGGTTGGGCCTCCTCGAATTTGCGACTTAACTCGTCGTTCATCGCCGCTAACATAATGCATCGGACAGTAGTCCGATCAGAGACCCACTTCAGATAAGCATCTCTGACCGCACTCCATGCATTAGCAGGAGGGATTTCAGGTGCTGGATCCGCTATTACATAGAGGATCCGTTCATGCTCCAGAATGATTCTCAATCTTTGATACCAACTATCAAAGTTGTGACCCTTTAACTTCTCATTATCGAGAAGTGATCGGAGCGATAAATTTGAAGACATCTAAAAAGAAAATAAGACCAAATTAGTTTATGAATTAAT
This sequence comes from Areca catechu, assembly GCA_021397845.1. Classification (NCBI taxonomy): domain Eukaryota; kingdom Viridiplantae; phylum Streptophyta; class Magnoliopsida; order Arecales; family Arecaceae; genus Areca; species Areca catechu. The sequence continues at coordinate 44,277,140 of CM038038.1, forward strand.
AACTTAACCAAAAGACTTGGACTTCGGTCTAAAGGTTTCTCCCACTAATTTTTCAGATTGGTAGCCTCTAACTCCAATCCGTGAAAATACTTTTTCAAGTGGGTACTGAAATCCAATAGGCCTCGCATGAGCCCGACTATGGCCAGCTCACCCATACAAGCCTAAAGGTAGGTTCGTAAACCAATTGTTTTCCTAAACAATTTTCAGTATTTTATTTTGCCCCAAAGAGCACCCCAATCGGCCTAGGGGCCTCCTATTGCGGGTCTCTGGTTAGGTCCAACCATTAAAATGACAAATCCAATGCTTCCAGCTAACTAAAGACCAAGCCCGACTATGGCCGGCCCACCTGGTCCCGTTAAGGAGGTTGCACCGAACCATCATCGATCAGATAGAAATTCCAGTCGCCGGATGTACACCCGTTCTATGGAACTGCCGATGCACACCAAGCTAGTGGACACATTTCTATCCAACTTAATGGGAGGCTAAGACACTATCAACTCCTTGACTTAGTCTTTTTAAGGACCTAATAATTTTAGAGGATTTTTTATAGTTGTGACAGAAGAAAAAGATATGGACATGGATCATCCTCCCACTGAATCAATCAGATTCCAGGAGGGTTGAAATAAATCAACAAATGATCCATGGGCACCTATAGATCAGTCAGACTGATCAACCTGGGTGACATGGGTTAACTCGAGTCATTGAGCTTTTCCAATCAGTTATGGTCGACTCGACTAGCCAGGTTGGTGAGATCATGGGTGAGTATCCGCCATTAACCATCTTTCCTATACACCAACCAAGTTGGCTAGGAAAGAGGTAGCCTCATACAGCCATGATCACAATGCCAAACCTACCTCGACACTAGTCGGTTTACCAGACTCGATCAGACTAGCCTAAAGACTCGGGCGTCCACTGAGCCACTAATTGGATCCATTTTAGATGAATGTATCAACTAATCTAACTATTAGATAGTTCTAAAGAAGGACCTTAAACAACTTTTGTTTAATCTTCTTATTATCCGGTTCAACTAAATTTAGGTCTAACCCAGTTATGGACCCAACTAGTCAGCTAACCCAATTAACCCAAAATGGCTTATGCAAATTTGATTAGATTTCATAAACCTAAAAAAAAAAAAATTTAATAAGCCAAACACTTAATTAAAATATTTTTTTAATTAAGTCTTTATGTAAAACATTTTTACATAACAAATCATGCATCAAAATATTTTACAAATATTTTATAAAACATTCCTAAAACATGTATCTGCAAATTAAAATAATTTTTTAATTTTTAATATTCTTTAAGGATCCTTCTGAAAAGGCCAACACAGACGATCCGCATCATGTCAAAGACACATGGTCATGGTGAAGGTCTCAACTAGGTTCCAAAAAAAATCTGGATACATATTAAGATTAAACAATTTTTATTCTATAACCATGCATACTAGATTAGATTACAAATTCAACCTGGCTCTGATACCACTGAAAGTAAATAATGCAGGTGGTTTGACAAGATCCTACACTAGGCATGCAAACATCTGTGGGAGTAGAATGGATTTTAAAACATTTTTTTAAAATTCGTGCAGCGGAAATCTGCTTCGCCAGGAACTAATCTAAATCTAGTTGCATTTAGGCATGTATGGTCATATAAAATATTTGTAAAATATTAAACAATTAAGTCTATCCATGCATGATTAAAAAATTAATTTTCCATACCTTTATTCCACTTGGAATAACTCTGGAATAAACCTGGAATAGACTGGAATAAAGTTATTCCAGTCGTCTTCCTCCTTGGAACTCTGTTTTTGGCTTCCAAAATGTCATCGGAATACCTCCTTCCGGATCTCCATTTGCTCCCAAATTTGAGCAGCAGCAACTTGGACAAGTTTACTTTGATTTTCCACCGATAACTGCAACCAAATGTAAGCCAAAAAATTATAATAAATCACCAAAGTCTGCTGCCAGATTTCTGCAGCAGAACTGGGCAGCAGACTTTGGCTTTCATTTTGGAGTAGCTGGGGTGATCCCGTTCCACATAGCTTGCTCCTAGGAGTAGAAGGATACTCCCTCTAGAAAGGAGACACACCCAGGGCTCTCGGATCTTCCTCCACGCACGGTGCTAGCCGCTGGAAGAGAGCTTTACGGTCACAGGAATTCTGTAACAGGGCAGAACTTGAGCACTTGAAACAATGGGATTTAAAGCCTTGTTTCTCTCCCTCACAAGCTCCTAAACCCAGTCCCAAAGCTCTCCACTTAAGCCTCTCAAAGAAGAAGATTGCCCAAAGAGTTTTATTGATTTCCCTTGGATCTCTCATGGTGGATCAAAACTTCTCACGCTGAAAACTAACTCTCTTTGAATAGGGATGGCTGGTGTTTATATAGGCTACAGGGAGAAGTGGAAAACGGAGAGGGGGGGAGGCCAAAAGGCATCGGCTGCAAATCTCCCAATTAATAGCCATTAATCCAGGATTAAACATGGATTGAATGCCAAACGGTGGAGGGAGAAGAAGAGACGTGCGGCGGGTCTGGCCTTCCATCGCTTGGACTTCCTTTCCATTCAAATGACCGTGTAAAACGGTCCAAGGAGTAAAAAAAACACCGGTCCAACCACTTAAACCGGTCCATCGGTTCAAATAACCGGTCCAAGCAAAAATTATGGTTCAAACCGTTGGTTCAATCCAATTGAACCGGTCCGAGCCTAATAAAATTGGTTCAATTGGTTCACAACCAATTGAAGGCCGAAACAAACTCCGAATCAGTTCAAAACTGATTCAGAAAAAAGCCTGGCACAGTGCTGGTTAGCCCGGAATAATTTCCGGTTGACACAGACAAGGGCAAGACAGGGAAAAGAGTGCTCAAAAATACTGTGATCATAAAATCGAGACGATTCCCAATCATAATCGGTATCCAGATCAGAGAGTTATCCTCTGTGGCGTGTGACCTCATAGGTTCAAACCTAAACGGTAGCACTAGAACAATTTTAGTACCAGCACAGGAAACCATCTAGCAATGGGTCCCAGCGTCCGTATAGGTCAAAGATGCGAGAGCAAACTATCGAACCTCTGGCATATGGTTACCGTATAATTCATCCCTTTGACCTCTAATGCTCATAACGACTGAGATTGGGTTGCCAACCCAGACTGAGTCAGTCGACTACGTGTCTCAACCTCGCAAGCCCAGTGACTCTTCACTAGGACTACCCCGACCGAGGATTTGCTAAATTGAGATACTGCGAGACATTCAATCCAAACTGTTTGGACAGGTCAATTCCATCTTGGTCCATCACTGCTCCACAAGTACTTGCCTGTACCCAGAAACCTTCCATCACCGGATTAAAAATTTGGATAGTCCGGCACCAAAGCACAGGGAGTTGCTTGCAAGCTATCGTGATGACCTCAGGTCAGAGGGACACATATACCCATATCCAATCGTGAGTATCCCTTTGGCAGAAAGGGGCTGCACGGAGTCACGTTCAATAAGATATCACATTTCCCACTTGCAGATCACATCAGTGTCACCACACTCATTTGGTCAAGAGGACAACCAAACGATGTGAATTACAACAACCTATACTTGATATATTATCGTCCAGTACAATATATCCTTTGGTTGTGAACAGGGTTTGAGGACCACTCGATACATCCTCTCTGTATCGAAGTCAGTGTAGTCCTAAGGACTTCATCATATGGAAAGAGTTCATTTCAGGGAAATTTAATATGTGATGAGCTGCCAAAAAATATTTTATTAATTCATAAAAAAAAATACAATACTGAGCACAATCGCCTACAACCCAGGCGATTGGCTTTGGGACACAATTCCTAACAATCTATTGATACTCCTACCGTTCATACATCCTTACTTATTCGAGAGCTTGGTTTTTACACACCTGGCTTTCAGTATCTTAACTCTGGTCCTTCCTTTGATCGTACGCCACTTCCGGCAGTCGTAGAGACTGTCGACCTGATCTGTTCTGTTCCTACAGAGGACATTGCTTCCACCTCTACTGCTCTATCCAGAGGTCAGACGTATGCTCGATGCAGAGGACGTGGTCGTCGTACCCCTCCACAACCGACCAAGACCCAACTCTGAGATCTCAGATCGATGTGGTCTCGAGCTTGATCTTTTACTGATACAGGACCGATTGAGATCGGATCATCTTCTGATGATGATGATGTGGATGAAGATTAGGATATCTATGTATTTCTTAGATAGTTTGCTTCTGTGCATCTTTTATATGTTTCTTTGTTGTACAAATTCTGACTTGAAATGAAATATCATGTTGTACTTCATGTTTGTGATCTTAAATGAATGAAGTGGTTCAAATTTTCTTGGTATTTCATTATCTTTATGAATGAATGAAGATTTTACATTGTACTTCAATGCTGTATCTTAAATCTATTGCCTTCCTACCTTTTTAATGATAACAAAAAGGGGGAGTAATAAGATTAAAGTATAAATGCAAAGTATGTTTATGATGTGCAAGGGGTAAATAAGAGCATTTGCAAAATTTGAAAATTATTTTGAAAACTTGATATGAAATTGTTTACAAATTCTTTAAGAAAGGGGGAGCTATACCTTGTTTTCATTGAAAATCCATTTTAATGTGAATTTCATCTTAAAATCCCTCTTTAAGTGTTTGAAAAGATATTTACAAACTCTATTATGGATCATCAATTCAGGGGGAGTCTTGTGTATTGCTGAATTATTGTCTCTCCTAAACATATTTTCTTGTAGAGTATCATGATACGTGTGCTTATGTCTCATATATATCCCAAAGCTCTGATACTCTTAAATTATTATATCGCTCTTATTCTGATACATCTTGTCAATATTGAAAATTACCTTGATACACCTGTTGCATTTAGTTCCATGCACCTTGATGAATTCTTTTAAAAGCTTTTCATGTAATTTATACTTAAGGGTTTTGTCATCATCAAAAAAGGGGAGAATGTTGACTCCGTTATTGATTTTGATGATAAGCAAAATGGTTAAGTATAAGTTGAATACTAATGATTTCCTTGAGATGGGTTTTTATAGAAAAATATGCTCACAAATTTGAAGAAGTTTATTTGATTGAACAAGCCAAGTTTAGATGAAAAGATCTGCTCAAAGAGGACTTGGACAGTCAAAGTTTGCTTGAATGGTTAAAAGAGTGAAGTATAAATTTGATTCAGCATAAGTTCAGTCATTTCTGTAAAGATTTCAGTGAGGTGTCGACTCAAAGTGTCAACACATGACACCAAGTGTCCATACATGGAAGTGAAGTGTCGACTCAAGCCGGTACACAAAGAATGTTTCAAATGGTATGGCTGAAGTGTCAACACATGGACCTGAAATGTTGACTCAAAGTGTCGACACATGGATCAGCTCATCGCTTGAGATTTTCAAGCCACAAAACTTGCTGAAATTGAAGAACTGCAGAAGTGTCGACACATGGAAGCAATGTGTCGACTCAAAGTATCGACTCACCTGAGAAAGTGTCAACACATATGAGATTTTCAAAGAACTAGATTGAGGATTTTTGAACTGGGTGTCGACTCAAGAAGTTCAAGTGTCGACCTAAAGTGTCGATTCACAGCCTGAAGTGTCGATACATAAAAATCTGGGAACAGTAACGGCTAGTTTTTCAAATACAGGACTTGATCCTTTTGCCCTCCAACGGTTAGATTTTAATGTCTAATGGCTAGAAACCGAATTTGAGGCCTTGGGAAGGTATTTATATGCTCCAAATCAAATCAAAAGGGAAGTAGTTGATGAGAATGAAATATAAGCATTCAAGAGAGAAGAAAAGAGAGCTTTAACTCCTATCCATTAAAGATTCAACCACTCTCAAGCAAAAGCAAGCCTACAAGCATTCAAGAGCTTTCAAGAGCATTGAAGATCATCCATTCTTGAGCAATCAAAGAGGCTTCAATAAGTTCAAAACACCACTACATCGAGCTTCAAAGAGAAACTCGCTTTTTATTAGAAAGCTTATATTGTTTCTCTACTTCAAACCTTATTTATTGTAAGGGTTCTTGGTTAGCCTATTGGAAAACCAAGGGAGGTTATTGGTGAGCCTTTGAAAACCAATTAGGTTCTTGGTTAGCCCAAAAAATCAAGGGAGGTTGTGGTTAGCCTGTAAAACCATTTAGGTTCTTGGTTAGCCCGTAAAACCAAGTGAGGTTTTGACTTGTTGGCCTTATGAAACAAGTTGAGTTTTTGATTAGTGAGCCCAGAAAACTAATCAACTGTAATCGGTGAGATTATAGTGAATTTTCAAGGGGATCTTGGGGAGTGGATGTAGGTGCATTGGATAGCACCGAACCACTATATTTCTTGATCATTGTGGTTGATTGCTCTCTCTACTTGCTTTTCATTCATTGCTCTTTATTTTCGCTGTGCTTTTACTTAAGAGCATTACATTTGAATTTTTAGTACCTTGTTTAATTGTTGGATTGGATTGGATTGAATAGTATTGTATTGTATCAAGTAATAATTTTTTAGAGACCCAATTCACCCCCCTCTTGGGTTGCTTACTGGGCAACAAACTACCTTGTGAAAAATGGAGTATTCCCTTACTTCAATTCCTACAAATCTCCATTCCAAGGATTTTCTGTGCTAGACCAAAATCTTTCATCTTAAATTCTATAGATAATGCTCTCTTCAACTCTTTTATGGCCTTCATACTTCTGCTAACTAACAGCATATCATCCACATACATAAGTAGATATCGAGCATCGTCATTATCCACATCCTTCACATACACACAGCAATCATGTTCACACTTGACAAATCCAATGCTTAAAACAAAAGTATCAAATCTACGATACCACTGTCGAGGTGACTGCTTCAGACCATACAGTGACCTCTGAAGTAGACTTACCTTGTCCTCCTGTCCAATCTCTATGAAGCCATCAGGTTGCTTCATGTAGATCTTCTCTTCTAGGCTTCCATGTAAAAAGGCTGTTTTTACATCCATCTGCTCCAATTCCATACATGTTCTACCACCAAAGACAACAACACCTGAATTGAAGTATGGCGTACAATAGGAGAGAACACCTCTGTGTAGTCAACTCATACCCTCTGTGAGCATCCTTTTGCTACCAGCCTTGCTTTATATCTTACTCTACCTTGCTTTGAAGGTATTATCTTCTTTGTGAACACCCACTTTGAGCCAATTGCCCGAGCATCAATAGGTAGATGAACCAGCTACCATGTCTTATTCCTCCTGAGAAATTCCATCTCTTCCATCATACCCTGCATCCATGATTCTTTATAGGACTTTTCATGGCCTCCTTGAATGTTTCTGGATCTCCATTGATAGAGATGAGAGCATAAGACATAGTCTCATCCATTCCATATCGCACCGGCTTCCAGATCGTGCATTGAGGCTTATATAGCATAACTCCCCTTGAATTATCCTGTAGGTTTGTCAAGTGTGGCTCTTCTTGTACCTCTATCTATATGGCTGGCTCTCCTTGCTAATCCTTCACTACTGGAGAATATCTCAAACCTAACTCCACCTCAACTAAAATACCCCTGTTAGTAGAAGTTGAAGGCCTATCTCCCACCTGTAAAGGATGATCACTGCAGTTCACCTTTATAGCTGCACCTCCGTCCGTACTCTCCGATCTCTCCAGGATGCTCCTCTTATCAAAAATGACATCTTTACTGATTACTGTCCTTTGAGACTGAGGATCCCATAGTAAATAACCTTTGACTCCTCGTGGATACCCGATGAAAATCATCTTCTTTGATTTTGGGTCCAACTTACTTCTCTCGGTTGCCTCCACATGTGCATAGGCCGAGCAACCAAAAACTTTGAGGTGGCCAAGCTCCACCTTCTTCCCACTCCAAACCTCTTCTAAGAATCCTCCATTCAGTTTGTAGTTTAGGGGACCTATTAACAAGAAAACATGAAATGGTTATAGCATCACCCTAAAAGGTTACCAGGAGTGATGTTTGCAGCCTCAAACTTTAGCCTTCTCTAATAGTGTCCGGTTCATCCTCTCCGCAACACCATTCTGCTGAGGGGTCATGCTTACCATGTAATGATGTTTGATCCCATTTTCCTCACAGTAACTCCTGAACTCCTTACTAGAGTACTCCACATCATTATCAGATCGAAGGCACTTCATACATCTTCCTGTCTCCTTTTCTATCTCAGCTCTCCAGGCTTTGAACCGGGCAAACACTTTTGATTTTTCTCTTATCAGATAAATCCACACCTTCCTTGAGTAGTCATCAATGAAGGTGACAAAGTATCTTGCCCCACCTCTAGATGATACAAGGGCTGGTCCCTATACATTAGAATGCTCTAAATCCAACACTCCATCACTTGGTTTAGTGCTAATAACAAATTTTACCTTATGTTGTTTACCAAAAATACATGGCTCATACAGGTCATCTCCATCCTTTTTCAAAACTGGAATGTTTCCTCTTCTGCTTAATTTTGTGAGCCCTTGTCACTCAGGTGACCCATCCGATAGTGCCATAATTTATATGCTAACTGCTCCTCCTGTGCCGCTATATGCACCTCTGCACTATCATTGACCACTGAGCCTTCGATCTTGTAAATATTATTGCTCAATCTTCTTCTCATCACCACCAAAGCTCACTTCGTAATTCTCAAACATCCACTACCAGACTAGCAACTAAAAGCATAACCCTACTTCTCCAAGTAGTCCAAAGAAACCAAGTACTTCTTCAATTCTGGTACATATTTAATATTTGATAGAGTCCTTATCACACCATCTTACATCCTCACCCTGATAGTGCCAACTCCAACTACCGAACACGGGTGATCATCACCAAGGCTTACACTACCTCCATCTGACCTATCGTAGGTGTCAAACCACTCCCGATGTGAGGTATTGTGAGAAGAACATGTTGAATCCAATGTCCAAGTATTATCCCAATCTATAGAACCATCTGAAGCTACCAGTATATCTTTACCACTACCTTCAGATGCTTTGGCACCACTTATGCTGGCTTTCCCTTTCTCTGATTTCCAAAGAGGATAATTTCTCTTCAGATAACCTGGCTGGTGACACTTATAACACTTTCAGCCCTTTTGACTGCTTCAAGACTGAGATCTACCCTTTGACTTTCCCCTAACTCTTTGCTTCGGTCTGCCTTGCCTTTCATTCACAGCAAGTATCTCTGAGTTAGGATTTCCTTTGCAGATCTTTTCCCTTTGCTTATTTGACTTGAGCACTCCAACAACCTCTTCAAAGTTCAGGGTTTCCTTCCCATACACCAACGTTGTTATAAGGCCATCATATGATCCTGGGAGCGAACATAACAACAACAATGCCTAATCCTCCTCATCAATCTTCACATCCAGACTCATAACCTCAACATACCTGATTGAATCTCTGAATGTGAGCAACGATGTCTCCTCCTTCAAGCATCCTCAGACTGTATAGCTACTTCTTCAACAATAGCTTGTTCATCATGTTCTTCCCCATGTATGTGTTCTCCAGTCTCAGCCAAAGGCCCTTTTTCATGGTCTCTATACATACCTCAGGCAAAACCTGATCCGCCAGACACATCCTGATGGTGCTGAAAGAAATCTCTTCTAACTCTTCCTAATCTTCAACACTGACTGATCTTTTCGGGCTCTCTTTAACCAAGATCTTGTAGATCCTCTGTTGAACCAGCAAATCTTTAACCCTTTACTGCCATAGAGTGAAGTTTTCCTTGCCATCATACTTCTTAAAATCCACCTTAAAACCACTTGATACCATCACACACAATCAAGCAAATCACCATTCAAATAATTTCTATAAACCAAAACCAGGAAAACCTTCTTTCCAATCCTTTCCTTTCACCCCTTCCATAAAAGAGATACCCTCCACCTAACTCTGGAGATTATTGTAGAAGAAAAATAGGACAAAGATTGAATGAAACCTGTTATTGCAAAAATCTGAAGTGCATAAATCTTCCTTCTTCCTCCATGCCAAAATCCTTGCTCTGATACCAAATTATCATGGCAAAAGCTCTCGGATACCAATTATCCAAGAGATCCCTCTTACCCTTGAGAATGCCCAGGGGTGTGTTTAACCCTCTACCAGTGATCCTCTATGGATGCAGTAGGATACAGGTTTCTTGAAGGTAGATGGATTTTGGTTGATAGCAAAGAGAAGATGAGAAGACAGTAGAAGTAAAAATTCTTAGGAGAAAATAGGATTCCAATACTTGTATTAAGCCATCAAGGAGTCCTTCAAAAATGCCCACACATATACATATATATACCTAGGTCATATAAGACCTAGCCCCAAAAAAAACTCTCCAAGTTAGCATTGTCTCTGAAATCCCGACATCCGAGTCAGCTCGCATCCTGCGAGTCGACTCAAAATTGGTAGACATCCTCTAGACGAGTCGACTCTCAGGCTACGAGTCGGCTCATCTAGAACATTGTGCTATAGTCAGCAGACACTGAGAGAGCCGACTCATCCAGACCACCACAAAATAGCTCCCTACAGTGCCAACCACCAAGTCGACTCGAGTACCAGACGAGTCGACTCTAATGTTCAGACTGACAAAAAAACATAGCCTAACACCTAGGACTTGTCCCAGTCTCTCTTTTAGCCCTAGACACATCATGTAGAAACATGACTAATAGACCAAAACCTAAACCTTGGCCCCCCCTTTGAGCCTTAGACGCACCACCAGAGACTCAACAATCTCTACCTTGGTGCTCCAAGGCTTCAAACAACTACACCAGATTCCTCAAACCCATCAACCACATACATGAATGAAAACATTCTCTTGGTAGAGCCTTTGTGAGTACATCAGCTTGGTTCTCCTTTGTATGAACCTTCAGCAATGCCACTTCTCCTTCCTCCACCAGCTCCTTGTTTCTTTGGTACCTCACATCTATATGCTTTGTAGGTGCAAGATAGACTGGGTTTTGAGTCAAATGTATGGCACTCTAGCTATCACTGTGTAGGAGCACCTTACACTATTTCACCCCCATTTTAGCTATTAGCCTCCTAAGCCATAGTACTTATTTTATAGCCTCTGTAATACCTATGTACTCAGCTTCTGTTGTAGAGAGAACAGTGATAGGTTGAAGGTTAGATCTCCAAGAAACCAGTCCACCATACATGTAGAAGAGATAACCTATAGTAGGCCTTCTTGTATCAAGATCACTTGCATAACTTGCATCCACATACCCTTCCAAAGGACCCGAATCTCCATATATCTCCCTACGACTCATCTCTTGTCCTCCTTGCTACCCACCAAATACCAGTTCATGTTTTGGAGTTCCTTGTAGATATCTTAAGATCCACTTTAATGCCTTCCAGTGTTCCTTCCTAGGATTAGACATGTACTTGCTCACCTGGCTTGCAGCATATGCTATGTCTGGCCTGCAACATACCATAGCATACATAACACTGCCCACTGCATTTGCATATGAAACCCTCTCCATGTACTCTCTCTCCTCATCTATCTAGGGGCTTTGATATTTAGAGAGAGAAATATGCCTTGGTAAAGGTGTCTCTGCTAGTTTGGCCTTCTCCATCTCAAACCTCTCAAGTATCTTCTTGATATAACCACCTTGTGATAAATGGAGTATTCTCTTACTTCTATTCCTGCAAATCTCCATTCCAAGAATTTTCTATGCTAGACCCAAATCTTTCATCTCAGATTCTATAGATAATGCTCTCTTTAATTTTTTATGGCCTTCATACTTCTGCTAGCTAATAGCATATTGATGGGGACATTAGGTCAACCCTGGTTTACTATGGGTCCTTGAGTTTTGAATCCTTTAGCCATGATTTCAATTTTGTCTTTGAATCTAATAATTTGGCTGTGTTGGCCATTTGAGTCCTGTATTTGGGCCATGAGTTTTGTTATATATGCTTTGTTATCCTTGAGTCTGTACCTTGGTCTTTAAATCTTATTTTGGGCCTTTTTATATTTGAGTCCTGTAATTAGAGTATTGAGTCAAGTTTTGGATGCTTAGTGAGCCTTATGAGTCCTGTAAGTTTTGAGTTTTATGAGTCTAGTCCAATTTTGTAAGTCTTATATTGAGTACAGTCCAATTTTGTAAGAAGACTCAAGTCACTTATGATGCCATTTAGCATAATACTCCAACTACTGCAAGGAATCCAATCATCCACATAATTATGCAACTTGGAAAGCATGGAAGGAGTCTTGGAGCTATCATTGAAGACCTAGACGACAAGTACATCAGCCCACTAGGAGGAGATGGACACCAGGAGAACCCTAAAGCTTGCCCAGCACTGAAATAGGCCTCCCAAAGCCCTGGCCCATCCTCGAATTCAGCGCCCTCCTTATGGTCACCTCTCCTGTTGGTGCCCCACTTATGGTCACCTCCCTTGGACCAAGTCAAAGAGAAAAAAAGGAGTAATCCTAGTGAGAAAAGGGAGTTTGAACCTATTTTGAAGAGGAGATCTCTATGTATTTGAGTTGGAAAAGGATTAGAGGGAATTCTCTTGTATGCCCTTATATGGAGCCTAAGTTTGTAAGCCTATTTAAAGGGCCCCCCTCTCATGTATATTGGATGTTAATGAATATAAAAACTTTCTTGAGTTTTTCTTAACTCTTGGTGATTAATGGTATCTGTGTGATCCCGCAGGGTATCTGTGTGATCCCAGTGCCCTGCCTCCAAGCTGCTTAACTCTTCATCTCTTGGCCACCCACTTCTAAGCTGATGGGGCACGGGATAGGGATAGGATCGTCGGCGAGCTGAGAAGTCGCCGAAGATTAGGGTATCCTTTTTTTTTCTATTTTCTGATTTCTTTATGGTGGTGACGAAGGAAAAAAAAATAGGGATGGAGGATAACGAGGATGGACTACCACGAACCCTGAAACCCACTCTCACAGAGAGACTTCACACCTCTAGGGCATTATACCTACCACCCACCTCACTACATGCAGTCTAGGGTATCTCACCTACCACCCATCTCACTACACGCGGAGCCCAGGGTATTTCACCTGCCACCCAGGTCACTCCTGGAGCCATGAGGGGGATTTCAAAGAATGTGGAGGAAAATAAAGATGGGGGGGATAACTAGAGCATCACGCCCCTACGATGTCCCGAAGGACAAAGACAACATCAACACCCGCAGGTGAAGACATAATGGGCCATAGCCCTGAACAACAACTGCCAAACCAACTGACAAACCAAATGCCAAAAATTCAATTTCTTCTATATCCTCTACAATAGGAATGAGGGGTTATTTATATGCTCCATAACCCTCATTTGAATTTGAATACAGGATAGGGATAACTCAAATTTAAATACAAGATAGGATAAGATAAGCCTATCCATATCTCAATCATAACCAACAAAATCCTAATTTAAATTTCAAATACAAGATAAATCCTAAATTTATTCTTCAAATTTATTTGCTGCTCTAAAATTCATGCTGCTCCGAGATTCGTGCAGGCTGATGTCCCCATCATTCTCCTGAGGTGGGGAGAACTCGACTCCGTCGAGTCAAGCTCAGCGGGGTTTGACGGAACCGAAACTAACCAAATCAAAACAAAAGTGCTAGTTTCATTTTTTTTTTTCCACCTCTTTCTTTTTTTTCTTTTTTTTTGATTTTTTTTCCACTAATTTTCTCTCTCCTTTTCTTTTCTCTTTTTTTTTTTTCATTTTTTTTTTCTTCCATGCTTGAAGTCGGCTAACGAATGCAGGGTATGCATTCACGTTCGTGTGGCTTCCTGCGAGTTCTTCACAAACCAAGAAACAGAGGCTTCGACGGTGGGCGTCGTCGGCAACGGGGCTGGGATGAGGATGGCAGCCTGGGGGGGATGGCGGCATGGCCCTGCTCTGGAGAATGGCGGCAGCCCGGGGGAGATGAAGGATTTGGCACGCCGGAGGAACCGGGTGGTGCGTTGGCCACGGTCAGTGGTGGAGGGGAGGCGATCCGGTGGAGATGTCGTTCAGATCTGGGTGGGGAGGATCCGTCATCACGGTAGCTGGAGAAGCACTCGACGAAGGGAATGACCATCCACCCGTGGGATCGGACTTCCTTCACCAGGACCTCCACCATCAATGGCCGGAAGGAGGCTAGGAGCGCCACCACGCGGAGGAGAAAGAGGCGGAGGAGGGCCACCGTCGACAGCTGCTCTCAGTCGCGCCGGCACCTCGCAGGAGACGATCGACTCCTTGATGGGGTTGAAGCAGAGGGAGTTAAGGTCGTAGCTCTACACTGCTCTCAGTCACTGGCCGTTGATGGGTCGTCGGCTGCTGGCTGTGGTTTCACAAACGGATGATGCCGGTGGGGCGTTGGGAAGGGAGTCGAGGGCGCCGGCGCACTCGTAGACGACGGCGACGGAGTGGGCGGCGAGGAGGGAGATGATGATCTTGATGTAGCGGCCCTTCTCGGCTGGGTTGGAGCGGCAGACCTTGCAGGCGAGGTCGAGGGCGACCATCTGCATGAGCTCGCCCCAGCCGGCGACGGGGTCGACATGGGCGAGGAGGTGGGCGACGGCGCGGTCCTTGGCGCAGTGGCAGAGCATGAGGAAAGCATTGCGGCGGGCAGAGGGGTCCTGCTCGGAGGCGAGGGAGCGCTCCACGGTGTCTGGGGCGTCGACGAGGATCTGCTCGCCCTGGGGGAGGCGGTATATGGCGGAGACGACGAGGAGGGCATGGAGACGGACGAAGGGATGGCGGTGCTCCAGGTTAGAGAGGACGGATGGGATCAACGACTCGAGGAGCTCCGGCTCGGGGAGGCGGCAGAGGAAGCAGAGGGTGACATCGCGGAGGTACTCGTTTGGGTGCTGGAGGTTGTTGCGGAGGTTCTGGCAGATGAGGATCATCTCCGGCAGGACGCGGCCGCGGGCGTCGGTCTTGTCGATGATCTCCAGGTACAGCAATAGGAGCTTCTGGATGGTGTGGTCCTTCGAGGGGAGCACGTAGCGAACGAAGGTGATGAAAAGCTGGGGTAGGGTCTCGCCGTTCAGGAAGAGCATGATGGCATTCTTCATCGCGTCGATCTTCGCCGGGACGTCATTGCCCTCCATGGCCTCCTTGATCTCGTTCACCATCGCCGACATACCCTTATCGAAGTGGACCAGCAGAGCGCAAGACTTCTCCATCTTTCTTTATTGTTTCGATTCGAAACAACAAACCCCTTCTCCCGCACTGCTGCTAACTAGTCGACACTATCTATCTTTAATCTTTATTGGTGGAGGAGGAGGAGAAGGCGGAGGATGAAAAGAACAGCTCCACTGGGGTCCAGATATGGAGGAAGGAATCCAGAATTGGAGAATTTGTGATAGAAAGACAGTGGAATTAGAGAAGAATAGCGGGAAGGATGTCTTGCACGGGGGCGACGGAAGGTATTTTGTGGTGGCAATCGGAAGGATTGGGAGTCGGGAGTTGAACAGCGGAGAGATTAGAACAGTGGGGCTAGTGAGGGAGAGGAATCTGGGATGATTCGGGAAAATGGCATGTACCCTAATTTTTTGTGCTCTGATACCAAGTTGATGGGGCACGGGATAGGGATAGGATCGTCGGCGAGCTGAGAAGTCGCTGAAGATGAGGTATCTTTTTTTTGCGATTTTCTGATTTCTTTATGGGTTGACGAAGGAAAAAAAAATAGGGATGGAGGATAACGAGGATGGACTACCACGACCCTGAAACCCCTCTCATAGAGAGACTTCACACCTCTAGGGCATTATACCTACCACCACCTCACTACAGCAGTCTAGGGTATATCACCTACCACCATCTCATTACACGCGGAGTCCAGGGTATTTCACCTGCCACCCAGGTCACTCCTGGAGCCATGAGGGGGATTTCAAAGAATGTGGAGGAAAACGAAGATGGGGGGATAACTAGGGCATCACGCCTACGATGTCCCGAAGGACCAGACAACATCAGCACCATAGGTGAAGACATAATGGGCCATAGCCTGAACAACAACTGCCAAACCAACTGACAAACCAAATCCCAAAAAATTCAATTTTTTATATCCTCTACAATAGGAATGAGGGGTTATATAAGCTCCATAACCCTTATTTGAATTTGAATACAGGATAGGGATAACTCAAATTTAAATACAAGATAGGATAAGATAAGCCTATCCATATCTCAATCATAACCAACAAAATCCTAATTTAAATTTCAAATACAAGATAAATCCTAAATTTATTCTTCAAATTTATTTGCTGCTCCGAAATTCATGCTGCTCCGAGATTCATGCAGGCTGATGTCCCCATCATAAGCCTTCCTTCCCTTTGCTTTCTTTAGCCTTCAAATTGGTTTTTATCTAATTTCTATCCCTTGTTAGGTGATTTGCAGGTCCCTCAGAGTTCACAAATCCAGGATTCTAATCGGCAAACTTTCGGGCCACCGGATTAAAAGCTGCGAATCCACAAGGTCTCTGGCTTGTTTTTCTAGGCCACATCTGGGAGCGACGGGCGAACTCTTCATGGATTGAACTTCACATATCTACCAGGTAAACCCCTAGACTCCTCTAGTAGTGGTATTGCAGAAGAGCTAGTCCTAACCAGGGCTTCTTAGCCTTGGCGGTCCTATTTCTTCACTTTTAAGGTTTATTTCTGCATGCCTATGCTTCCAAGAATTCTATAGAATTCCCTACTTAATAACTTAGCTTAAAATTCGGGATACAAACTCCTAACTTAATTTCTAATAACAAAAAAACAATTGGCATGCACAATTTATTTTGCATCATTTGGTATAAGAGCATGTTTTAGGACTAGTTTTTTCATCATGTAATTCCTATATATAGTTTGTTTTTTTTACTGTTTCTACATGTACATAGGTCAGAAAATCTGATTTTGTTTTGGTGGATTTCTTGTAATTGATAATAGTTTTCCAAATTTCTCATGATTTATTTTAGTTTGTAACAAATTTTCATGCCTATTTTCTTTTTCCCTAGAAATTTTTGCATCCTCTCTTGCATTAGGTATCTAGATTTCGGTCTATTTCATCACCTTATGTATTTTATTTTTCATTGAAATTTTCATGGTGTATCCTCTATTTAGTCTTGATCTTTTCATAATTCTTGATTATTTTCATAGAAACACAAGAATTATAAAAAATCTGTATATTAGGAACCCTAACCTGAATCTTAAGATTTCTGCACATAGTCTGAAAAACCCTAGGTTTTGCATCATCATCAGATTTTTTTTTTGTATTAAACTTGAAAGAGATCATTTGAACTTTTCAATCTTTGTCTTGAAATTTTTTGAAATTTCTGCATTGGAAACTGAACCAAATTATGTATAAAATCAAACCCTAATTTCTGTTTTGCATATTTGATCAAACCAAACCTAATCACTTCAAAACCCTCCCTCATCCAAGCCCAAAATTTGTTTGCTAACTTAACCAACTTAAACCTAATTTGCCACCTTATAAAAGGGTAAAAAAATATTTTTATTTCTCTGATTGTTATTAGTTGCATTAGGGCTCATAGTGTGTTCATCATCTCATTAAATCAATTTTAAGGGCAATTTCCACTCTCAGATCAAGGCAGGATTTCATCACCTGTCCTGGGCCCAAAACAACCACCCAGCATCAGAACCAAAGCCTTAATTAAAATCAATTAGCAACCTAATTGCTCTAGAGAGCTTAGGGACACCAACAGGTCGGGTCTGAATTGTGTGGGCCAACTAGTGCACCTAATTTCCTAGCTGTTACTGAAAACTGGTGTCTAAGGCTAGAGGTCCATAGGCAAATGCCTTAAGTGGACTGGTGGTTTTTAATTAGGACCCTGTCATAGGCAGGGGGAGCCTCCCACCACCCTGCCTCTTACCTAGCCAGTGGAAGGATTAGCTGTTGAGTTAAGTGTAAGTTGAGTAGATCCATTCAATTTTGGCTCTAGGTCTAGCAAACTGTAGTCCATTTTCACTTTGTGTGCTTGACTGCATCACACTAACTTGTTTGATTGATTACATGACCACTAGGTTAGGAACCAAATATCAAAAGTCTAAACCCCAACCTAGTTCAGCCATGGACTCCAACTTTGAGATCTTCATGAAAGCCATGACTAAACGATTTGACCAGATGAACCAACTGAATGCCCAATCCATGCCCAATCAACCACCAGATTAACTAGTCCAATATCCAATCCCAAAACTAGTTTGCCTAGTTGACCACCCAGATAAACCAAATAATCCAATCAAATGCCCAAGCAACCAATAGGCTTGACCAATTAACCAATAGTTTGATTAAGTAGAGAACCAATTAGGAGGTTTAGAGAAAACCCCAAAACCCATCCCATACATAACCTGAGTCCAACCCTAGGAAAGCCCAATACCCTGACCCATACTCAGAGCCTATCCCTATGAGAGCCCAATACCTTGAATCTAGGAGATCCACAACCTATAGATCTGAGCTCAAATCCCATGACTCTAGATCCTATGACTCTAGAACTTATGCACCCAGATCCTCTGAATCCAGATCCTATGTACCCATGTCCTATGAGTCTAATGGATCCATAATCCATAGATCCGAACCTATATCATATGAGTCTAGTACTAGGCCAATTTCCCCTAGTCAACCTGAATCTCATAGGATTGGTACTCTTAGATATGAGCCTAGTATTAGTTCACTTCCCTTTAGTCAACTCAAACCCTTTAGGACTAGTGCCCCTAGCCCAGGACCAGATCCTAACCAGCCCAACCTGAGCCAACCTCAGCCTAGTTCCACTACGGACCTTATAGAAGGTAGAGGCAAGTCTAGTTCCAATCCCCCGAGAGTGTGTTTTAGATGTCTTAAACCAGGCCATTTTGTTAGCTAGTATTCATTCAGCACCTTATACCTAGGTGAGCTAGATAAAGATGAGTATGAACCCATTGTTGAACCCAATATAGAAGTATATGAGGCTGACCTAAGTCTGGTAGAGGAGTATGAAGATAATAAGCCTATTGAAGATTTAGAGGAAGAAACTCCTAAGCCCATTGATGTCTAAAGATGACATTAAGGAGTTGAGTCCAGTAGAGATACCTATAGATGACCTATAATTAGTTGACTCGACCATACCCAAGTAGAAACCAACCCAGATTAGTTGACCAGGTAGATACCCAGATAGAAGCTAACCCAAAGTTAGTTGACCTTGACCACACCCAGATTGAACCTGTAGTGGAAGAGCAGTTAGAGGATGAGGAACCCAACCCTACTATTAGACTCTTACCTGAAGAGCCATTAGAAGAAAGCCAATTATAAAGCCCAGTCCTGAGATCCAAGAACTAGAAGAATTTATTAAGGACTCGATCTCTTTAAATTAGTACCCTCAGAATAAAGTCCCTCCTTTGACTCCAATTGATCTCTTCCCTGAGATTAGTGACCCATTCTTCCATATACAAGAGAGAAGTAAGGAAGAAGTAAGAGAGGAGCAACAAGAGGTGAAGAAGAAACACCGTGAGAGAATAAGAAGAACAGAGCTTTTGCTTATTGTGAGGAGCAGGGGGTGTCCGAGAAATCCTTCCACTATTTTTAGTTTCCAATGTGTGCTATTCGTGGAGTCTAGATGATCTTGGAGAAGACCATCCATAAGATCTGTTTGATTTTCATGCTCCACATATCCAGACCTGTTTTTGGATTCTTGGTGGACTAGCATCCATCTGGGAGTCGGATCAGCGAGAGCCTTGCACGTGGATACTCTAGAGGGTGGATGCTTGGACACCTCGAGAGGTTGCATCGACCTATTTTTTGCTATTGCAGATCTTATTTTGCTATTGAAAGAGTTTAACTGGTCATTGTTGATCTGATCTGAAGACTGAGAGAGTCTGCTTCGATTAGGTATATTTTATTTTGGATATCATGTATGCCTAGATCTAGTTGTTATCATACGATTTATAATTGTTGCACTTGCCTATACATGCCTGTATATTAAGTTACATGTATCATGATATGTTAGATCCTGTGTATGAGTAGGTACTTTCTGCTGCATGTTTAAAATTTTTAATACCTACTCCCTAGTGTTGCATGCCTAGAGTAGGCTTCTGCTGCACCAGGTTTTCCTTCAAATACTATGTCCTCATACATCAGCATCTCCTTCCCATACAGCAAAGTAGTGACAAGTGGATCATATGAACTCGACAACGAGCATAGCAAGAGTAGGGACTTGTCTTCCTCCATCTTCACCTCAAGGGTCAGCAAATCATTGCAAACTTGGTCATACCTCTGAACATGAAGAACAATATCTCCACCTTACTGCATATGAAGGCTATACAATTACTTCTTCAACATCAGCTTATTGTACATATTTTTCTCCATATACATGGTGTGCAGTTTAGACCATAGACCCTTTAGTGTCTTCTCCTCCAGGATGCTATACAACATCATGTTGCCACCCGAATCATCGTGGCCTATAGCTCCGGTGCATCATCACCGCGTCAGGTGCCTCCTCTCGCCAAGAGCACACTCCCCCTTCGGGGGTGTCGGTTGTTCGGCCCACTCGGCCTGTAAAACAAAGGAGATCCGGGCTAGGAATTTCGACGAGGATACTTCGATGATCAAGTTAGTAGGATGATCGAGGAGAATAGAAAACCTCTAAGATGGAGAGCTTGGGGGACTCCCTCACCTCAGGGGTAATACGATAAAAATATTCAGATAATATAAAGAATAAGATAATGATGCCTGAATGACAGAAGGAAGGCATGGAGAGCAAGGAGCAGGGAGGTTCTCTGGCCAACTCCTTGGCTGCAAACTCTTGGGGAGCCTGCTCACTTGCCTTTCTCTTCCCCCACTCCTTTTGTGTCTGCCTCTTACCTTTCTTACCTTGCGCCTTTCGGCCCCCTCTTTTTCTCTTTCGTTGGGGGTGTTGTTTTGCTTATCAGGGGCAAGCGTTGGGCCACTGAGTCCCATGCCATGAAGGGATCTTTCCATTTCTGGAGGGACCATCTAGGCATTATAGGGCCTGTGGCTTGGACAGGATTCTCCTTTTGGGGAACTCTAGGTCTAGCACCATGCAAGCCAGTAACCCTCGATCGTACGATGGTGGATGTGGCTACGTATGGTGGACCCTGGGTCTGATAGGGCTTGCCTTGTTCAGAGCATGCGGGCGATGTGTCGTAGAACTAGCACTGGTGGCAGGGCATGCACCACTTCTCAGAGATCGCAGGTGGACAGGGACCGTGGTTTGAATTCTCATTATCTTTTCCTCCTTCTCTATTGACAGGAATTATGGCCTTTGCATGGCTTGGAAGGATCTTGCGAGGGGGTCCTCCCTCGGCAGCATGAGCTCGACCTGGTTGGGAGTTGATCTCAGTTGGAG
Source organism: Areca catechu (assembly GCA_021397845.1). NCBI lineage: Eukaryota > Viridiplantae > Streptophyta > Magnoliopsida > Arecales > Arecaceae > Areca > Areca catechu. Next base: position 44,298,351 of record CM038038.1, read on the forward strand.
GGCTCACCCATGAGCTCTACCCCAACTGGGAGTTGGCCTCAAATGGAGGGCTTGCTTTATAAATTCTGCCTCGATCAGGAGAGCCAACTTTATGACCTTTGCTTCAGCCGGGAGCTGGCCTCAAGTGGGGGGCTCGCTTCAGTAGTACGAGCTTGACCCTGGTTAGGAGCTAGCCTCAGGTGGGGGGCTCGCTTCAGCAGTCGAGCTCAACCCTGACTGGGAGCTGACCTCGGTAGGGGCCTCGCCTCAGCCTTCCAACTGGGGGCCGCATCTAGGTGGGCAGGCCCCTCCATGTGGTTGTTGGTTGGCAGCTGTATAGGCTCCATGTAAGAGGATGTTGCCATGTCAGACTGCATGTCAGTGGATGTTAATACATCAGATGCCCCCCACTCCCGAGCCTGGAGAACGAAGCATCGCTCGGGCGAAGGAAGTAAAAACTGTTATGACGTGGGTGGGCACACCTTCAGCACCTTCAATGCTTTGATTGGGTTTGCTTCGAGGATCATTCCTTTACTTAATGGGGTGCTACACTCAGTTTTCCATTGGAGGGATTATTAATGCCCTAATGGGTCAAGGCACCTGTTTCGCAAATCGAAGCATTGGGAGGAACCTAGACCCGACATGTGGTGGCTTCCAGTTGGCTGTGTGGCCTTTAAAAGGCCTTCGGGCATGGGGAGCCAGGGTTCCAAAAAGCCTCTTTTCTTCTTCTTGAGCACCCTTCTGGTTCTGGTGTTGGCCTCCATGTTTGTTTTCTTCAATCCCTCTCCTTCGGCTTGTGCTAAGGGAGGGCTCTTGGTGGACTTCAAGGCTTCGGTCCAAGACCTGGAGGGCTTAATGGAAGCTCTCCAGGAGCGATCGGCCAGCACCAAGGTGAAGGCATCTAGTTCGAAGAAGAAATCCATCGATCTTGATACTTCCCCCTCGAATGTGGAGGGGGAGATCTTCCGGTTGCACTGCTGGGGCAGAGAAAGAAGCTGCCTCAAAAATGAGGGGTAGTCGGAGCCACCTCCGGTTCACGAGACTGGAGATCTTACAGGAGAAGGTGGTGGCCCTGGTCATGGTTTCTATGGAAGGGGCCATGGTCGTTGCAATGCTAGTAGGGCCATCCTGATGCAGAGCTGCTGCAACTGTCCTTGGAATCACAGGATCAGTGAATTCCAAGGAGGACACTACGATAGAGGCAGAGCCGATGGGCCCTAGAGATCTGGCAAGCTTCTAAGGAAGGGGGCGAACACACTCGGGCATAAGCGGAGATGGGGCCTCAGCCCATCTTCCTTCCATCTTGTATCTTAAAATTTCAGGTCTCCCAGCCTATCGGGAGCCTTCATAGGGTTAAGAGACTTTTGATCAATGAAATCTTCCCTTCTTTTACAATTACTGTTTTATCCCCCTTTTTCTTTTATTTCTTTCCTTTTCTTCTTTTTCTTTTTTTTTTTAGCCTGAATCTGCTACTCGGCTTCCCGGACTATTGGGGGTCTCAGCTCGGTCTTCCCAGGCTGCTGGGAGTCTCTTTCTGAGGTGAGGGATGTTTCAATGAGGGTGGTTTTTTTTTTTCTCCCCCCAGTTGGAATGCTTCATGTTCCCTTCACTTTGCTTGTCATTTTACTTTTCTTCAGCTCGAGCTACTTCTATGGGATCTCCTTAGCTTGTCGAGCCATGAATCAGGCAGCCGACAATGGGACTTCAGGGATTCCTAGCCAACATTCCCGGGCCATAAGCAAGGCAATCCGCTATAGGGCTTTCGGAGTATCTCGGCAAGGTTCGTTGCATTATAAGTCAAGGGACAGATGATGGGACTCCTAGAGTTTCCCGACAGACATCTCCAGACTATGAGTAAGGCAATGGATGTGAGGCTTTATGAGTTTCTTAGCTTATAAGTGCCAAACTATGAGTTTCACGATAGATGGCAGGGTTCCAAGAATCCCCAATCTACATCTCAAGATTGTGAGTGGGGTGATTAAGCACGGGTCTATCAGAAGAACCCAGCTTGGAGACTGCCCAGTAGCGGGCCTCTTGGTAGATGGTGGGCTGCCTTGTCATTGCCTCGAGGCCGTGAGGCTAGCCGAGAAGTATGGGCCCGATGGAGCGGGCTTGACCTGGAAGGGCTGAATTGTGAGTCATACGGCAGGTGGCCAGTCACCCTGCCATCGCCTCCAGGCTATAGGATAAACTGGTAAGCACGGGCCTGATGGGGGACCTAGCTTGTTTGGGAGTCGCCACATTGTGAGTCTCACGGTAGATGGCATCTTGGTGCCGCCTCCGGGCTATGAGTGCGGCTATGGAAGGCACGAACCTGCTGGAGGGGCCCGTGTTGTTGATGAGGATGCCAAATTGTGAGTCACGCTGTAGATGGCAACTTGGTGCTGCCTCTGGGCTGTGAGCTCGACTGCGAGGAGCGCAGGCCTGATGAAGCCAGCCTAGCTCACTGATGAGGAGTCGCCATGCTGTGAGTCTCACGATGGACAGCACCTCAATGCCACCTCCAAGTTATGAGCACGACTGAGAAAGGTGCGGGCTTGATGGAGGAACCTGCATTGTTGATGACGGGTATCGAACTGTGAGTCATGCAGTAGATGGCAACTTGGTGCTACCTCCGGGCTATGAGCTCAGCTGTGGAAGGCGCGGGCCTGGAGGAGGGGTCCGTGTTATTAATGAGGGGCGCCGAGCTATAAGTCACGCAGTTGGTAGCGGGTAGCCCTGCGCCACCTCCGGGCTATGAGCTCAGCGATGAGGAGCACAGGCCTAATGGAGTGAGCCTGGCTCGCTAATGAGGAGTTGCCATGCTGTGAGTCTCATAATAGATAGCACCTCGGTGCCATCTCCGGGCTGTGAGAATGGCTGAGAAAGGTGCGGGCATGATGGAGGGGCCCATGTTATTGATGAGGGGCACCAAACTGTGAGTCACGCGGTTGGTAGCGGGTTGTCCTGCCACCACCTCCGGGCTGTGAGATCAGCGATGAGGAGCATCGCCTGATGGAGTAGGCCTAGCTCGCTGATGAGAGTTGCCAAGCTGTGAGTCTCGTGATAGACAGCACCTTGGTGCCGCCTCTAGGCTATAAGCATGGTTGTGAGGAGCATGGGCCTGATGGAGCGGGCCCAGCTCGCTGATGAGGAGTCGCTATGCTGTGAGTCTCATGGTGGACAGCATCTCGGTGTTGCCTCTGGGCTGTGAGCATGGTTGAGAAAGGTGTGGTCCTTATGGAGGGGCCGCATTATTGATGAGGATGTCAAACTATGAGTCATGCAGTAGATGGCAACATGGTGCCACCTCTAGGCTGTGAGCTCAGTGATGAGGAGCACGGGCCTGATGGAGTAGGCCTGGCTCGCTGATAAGGAGTCACCATGGTGTGAGTCTCACGGTAGACAGCACCTTGGTGCCATCTCTGGGCGGTGAGCATGGCTATAAGGAGCACGAGCCTGATGGAGCAAGCCCGGCTCATTGATGAGGAGTCGCCATGCTATGAGTCTTGTGGTAGATAGCACCTTGGTGCCGCCTCTGTGCTGTGAGCAGGGTTGAGAAAGGCACTGGCTTGATGGAGGGGCCCACGTTGTTGATGAGGGGCACTGAGCTATGAGTCACGCGGTAGGTAGTGGGTTGCCCTGCTGCCACCTCTAGGCTGTGAGCTAGCGATAAGGAGCACGGGCCTGATGGAGCAGGCCTAGCTCTCTGATTAGGAGTTGCCATGCTGTGAGTCTCACAGTAGACAACACCTTAGTGCCGCCTTCAAGCTGTGAGCATGGCTATGAGGAGCACGAGCCTGATGGTGTAGACCCGGCTTGCTGATGAGGAGTCGCCATGCTGTGAGTCTCACCATAGACAACACCTTGGTGCTACCTCTGGGCTATGAGCATGGCTAAAAAAGGTGTGGGCCTGATGGAGGGGCCCGCATTATTAATGAGGGGCGCTGAGCTTTAAGTCATGCGGTAGGTAGCGAGTTGCCTTACCGCCAGCTCCGAGATGTGAGCTCAGTGGTGAGGAGCATGGGCCTGATGGAGCTGGCCCGGCTCACTGATGAGGAGTCACCATGTTGTGAGTCTCATGGAAGACGACACCTCGGTGCAGCATCTGAGCTGTGAGCACGGTTGAGAAAGGCAAGGGCCTGATGGAGAGGCCCGCATTATTGATGAGGGGTGCCGAGCTGTGAGTCATGCGATTGGTAGTGGGTTGCCCTGCCACCTCCTTCAAGCTATGAGCTCAGCGATGAGGAGCACGGGCCTGATGGAGTGGGCTCGGCTTGCTAATGAGGAGTCGCCATGCTGTGAGTCTCACGGTAGACAGCACCTTGGTGCCGCCTTCAGGTTATGAGCATGGCTGAGAAAGGTGCGGGCCTGATGGAGGGGCCTGCATTGTTGATGAGGGGCGCCGAGCTATGAGTCACACGATAGGTAGCGGGTTGCCTTGCCGCCACTTCTGGGCTGTGAGCTCAGCGATGAGGGCGAGCTCGATGGGGGGGCCCGCATGGTGCCCGCCGAACTTTGAGTCAGACGAGAATGTCCCTACAAAGGTGAAAGGCATAGTTGCATGAAAAGGGACTCAAATAATATGAAAAATAAATTACATCACCGATGGTGCCCTCTTGAGTTGCTCGCATTTCTGATTTCCGAGAATCAGGGCCGGTGAGGTAGCAGGCTTCGTTTGGCCGGATCTCAGCCACCCTCACTATGGTCCTTAATGGGGTTAGCGGTAGCATGCCATCTTCCACCAGCGGGCTGCCCCCCGGGGTCGGGCCCTGTCTCTTGTTGGTCTGTTTTACTGTGGGTTGCATGATGGATGACATCCCACCGCCATCTCCCAACCATGAGCGAGGTCATGATGCTTACCTTTGATGGTGATGCAGAGCCTTCCCCTGCAGGAATGTGATACAATTTTCATATTACAAGGGTAGTGGGTAAGAGAGTTACCCGTTAGGCTCGCAGGAGCTGACGAAAACCCCCCACGTGTAGGGGAATGCTTGGATTTTCATCTCTTTTTTTAGGCAGGTCCCAGGAGGGAGCTCTTGTATTCCCTGCCTGCCCCATATGAGGTGGCTTCTATTGCCTCCGACGGTCGGGGAGCTTGGATCCTTAGCTTCGATTGGGACCCCCTTACCTAGTGCGCCAATCTATGGTCACCATGTCTGTCGTGCTTTCTTCTCCTTCCTGGTGCACCAATCTATTGCCACCGGATCGTCATGGCCTATAGCTCTGGCGTGTCACCACCGCATTGGATGCCTCCTTCTCCTGTCAGGAGTGCTCTTCCCCTTCGGGGCGTCAGCTTTTCAGCCCGCTCGGCCTGCAAAATAGAGAAGACCCGAGTTGGGGATTCCAGCGAGGACACTCTAATGATCAAGTCAGTGGGACGATCGAGGAGAACATACAACCTCTGAGACAGAGAGCTTGGGGGACTCCCTCGCCTTAGGGGGTGACATGATAAAGATATTCAATAATATAAAGAACAAGATAACGATGCCTGAATGGCAGAAGGAAGGAATGGAGAGCGGGGAGCGGAGAGGTTCTCCGACCGACTCCTTGGTCACCAAGCTCTCGAGGAGCCTGCTCACTTGCCTTTCTCCCCTCCCTTCTCCTGCATCTGCCTCTAACCTTTCTTACCTTTCACCTTCAGGCCCCCCTCCTTTTTTTCTCTTTCATTGGGGGTGTTGTTTTGCTTATCAGGGGCAGGTACTGGGCTACTGAGCTCCATGCTATGACAGGATCTTTCCATTTCTGGAGGGACTATCCAGGAATTACTGGACCTGTGGCTTGGATAGGATTCTCCTTCTCGGAGAACTATGGGTCTAGCATCGCACGAGCCAGCATCCCCCAACTGTATGGTGGTGGACATGGTGGCGTATGGTTAGACCCCAGGTCTGATAGGGCTTGCCTTGTTTAGAGCATGTGGGCGGCATGTCATAGAATTAGCACTGGTGGCAGGGCATGCGCCACTTCTTGGAGATCGCAGGTGGATAGGGACCGTGTTTTGAATTCTCACTGACTTTCCCTCCTCGCTGCTGGCAAGAAATTTGGCCTTTCCGTGGCCTGGAAGGACCTCGCGAGGGGGTCCTCCCTCGTCAGCATGAGCTTGACCTCGATCAGGAGTTGACCTCAGATGGAGGGCTCACCTATGAGCTCGACTCCAACTGGGAGCTGGCCTTGGATGGAGGGCTTGCTTTATGAATTCTGCCTTGATCAGGAGAGCCAACTTTATGATCTCTGCTTTGGCCAGGAGTTGGCCTCAGGCGGGGGGTTCGCTTCAGCAGTACGAGCTCAACCCCGGTTGGAAGCTAGCCTCAGGCAGGGGGCTCGCTTCGACAATATGAGCGTGACCCCAGCTAGGAGCTAACCTCGGTAGGGAGCTCGCCTTAGCCTTCCACCCGGGGTCCATGTCCAGGTAGCAGGTCCCACCCATGCGATCATTGGCTGGCCGCTGTGTAGGCTCCACGTAAGCAGATGTTGCCACATCAAACTCCATGTTAGCAGATGTTGCCATATCACACCGCATCAGCCAAACGCCCTTTGATGGCTGCACACACCCTCTTTTGCAATGACAACCAATCTCGATCCGTCATCCCTCTAGCTTTTCCTCCAAAGCCACGTCTAGAAAATTCTGTACCAACAACTCAAAGGATGGATCTTGGAAATACCTTGAAGGGATCCCGGGGAAGAAATTCGCAATGCCTAGACAGCGTGTAGACGGGTGCAGTAGAAGCTGGTTACAAACTGGCATCCTCTTCCTTCTTTGGGATGAACTAAGGTGCAGCACCTCCTACCTTGGATCCTCCTCTCCCCACGCTCGAACAAGGCTCTGATACCACTTGTTGAGATCTAGATCAGCATCTATACCATGGAAGCAAGAGGGAGAGCAAGATGTGAATCAGCCTTCTTGATTGCAAGAATTATCAAACAAGAAATCTAGCCACTGCAACCTTTTCTTGGATTCCAATTAGCAAAGAGAGAGGTAGGAGAAGAGATGGAAGAGAGATTAGATCAAGAACAATGGGAGGAAAGAGAGATCTTTATTCCTTTGAGAAAAACCCTTGTTGCCTTACAAAATAGTGCCTCCTCCCAAGAACCAAGAAGCCCCATGCATGCACACCAAAAACGTCGACCCCCCTCTTCTTTACATGGGGCAGGCAGTTTTAGTGTTCTTGGGCGATTAGGATCCTTGGATGATTGGCTTCTTTGGGCCAACCAACCAACTGACTAACACCCTAACCACTACTCCCCTTTCACACCTAAGGGATAGCAGGCTACACCTGGACCCAATCCCATAACCCAAATGGGTATAATACATCTTCAAAAAAACCCCATAACCAAACAAGTCAATGAGAAAATACTCAAACCAAGCCCATATACACCCATGTTTTACTTGTTCTCTCAACCTTGGGTCAAGCCCTAACCCAACATGACTCAAGGCCTAGGGAACTTATAAACCTCAAGCTCCCAAACCTATTAGCTTCCCTGGGCTTTGGGTGTGCCACACATGAGCCTACACACTACCCACTCATAAAGACCATCCTTAGTTTTAAAAGCTATTTTTCACTCATCCCGAGGTCTAATCCTAACTTGGTGATAGACACTCTTAAGGTCAATATTAGAGAAAATAGTTACTCTGGCTATCATATCTAGCATGTCATCCAAACGAGGAATGGGAAAACGATACTTAACTATTATTTTGTTAATGGCTCGACTATTAACATACATCCTTCAAGTGCCATCTTTCTTGGAGGTTCAAAAGGCAGGTACTGCACATGAACTCAGACTTTTCCTAATAAATCCCTTCTTGAGGAGTTCTCCATCTTGTTTTTGTAATTCTTAGTGCTTAGTGGGATTCATCATATAATGTGGAAGATTAGGCAAAGTGGCTCCTGGGACTAGATCTATAGCATGCTGTATGTCCCCTAAAGGTAGTAGTTAATTAGGAAGCTCTTCAGGAAACACATCATGGAACTCTTTCAAAAACTCTACTACCTCTTGAGGGTGTTTTTTCTAGATTTGATCATGAATTTTCTAGTAGTTAAGACCCAAATGGGTGAACCCTCAATGATCTTATGCTCTAGTTCTTTAGCATTGGTCATATTTAATCCTCGTTTCTTCTCTTTCAGGTTACTAGATCCCCTCTTAATGTTATCCTTAGGTGGAGTTGGGTTATCACACACTTCTTTCCATGGTGATTAAAGGAACAGGAGTTGGATCGACCATATAGGGTAGCATCATGGTCATATAACCAAGGTCGACCTAAGATGATAATGCTAACTTCCATAGGAAGGACATCAAACCACACCTTTTCTTGATAGGATTGTAGTTGGATCATGACTTGTCATCGAAGTTTAATGGGGATGGAAATTGAGTCTATCCAAGATATCTTATAGGGATTGGGATGGGGAACAGTAGATAAACCTAGGATTTTGACAGTACTAGTTGAGATGGTATTAACACAACTCCCGCTATCTATGATGATCTTACATATCTTTTCCCCTAACTTCACAAATGTCTGTAGGATATTGGTCCTACACCAATCCTCTTATTCTTTGGTTTGAGTTAAGCTACATCTAACAACTCCCAATAAATCAGATGACTCAATGACTCATCTCCTTTATATTCATCCACTAAGTGTACTCCAGCTTCATACACTTCTTCTTCATACTCATCAGTGGGTTCAAGATCTTCTTCCTCTAGTTCTTCTATGTGTTGGGATCAGGTTGGGTATTGACTAGCATAATGTCCCAATTTATGACATCTAAAACATGGAGTATCAGGATTAGGATTTCTCTGAACTTCAGGTGACTTACCCTTATCTTCTTTATAGATAAATGGAGTACTAGGATTAGGTCGGCCTGGGTGCACTTGACTAGACCCTAGTTTTTGATTAGGGGTACTATTCCTAGTGAGTTCAGGTCGACAAATTATGGATCCCCTTTGAATCTCTTGTAGTCTCTAGTTATCTGATAAGCATGTTTAAGATCATGGACTTCTCTTAAAAACAATTCTCTCTAAATGTCCTCATGTAGTCCAGCCCTAAATCTAGACAGGGTCACAGCTTCAAACTCATCTATGCTACACCTCATGACATATTCATCAAATTTGGCTATGTATTCTGATATAGTCTTGCTTCTCTGACCCAGCCTCTGCCATTGATCTAAAAGTCTCTGGTGATAGGATAAGGGAGATACTTTTCCTTAAGCTTAAGTTTCATGGCTCTTTAGGTAGCTATGGGTATGTCTCCTCTTTACCTAGTTATCCTTTCAACATTCCTCCAGTATAGTCTAGCCTGGCAAACTTACCTGAGTTTAGCAAACTTAAGCTTCCTCTTTTTAGATATTTTATACCACTCAAAGTACTGGTCCATATCTCCTTCCTAATCAATGTATACCTTAGGATTAAGACTGCCATCAAATGTAGGTGCTTCTAACCTAATGCTCCTAATGGCTCTCTCATCTTGGTTCATAAAATCATGATTAGGTCTCCTCTGATTAAGCTCCAAGATTGGGTCATGGCATGGGGCTCTTCTAGGGTTGAGAGGTATTGGAAAAGGTATTTCAAGTTCATGCTCAGCATGGGTCTCATGGGTTCTGTTGACCCCTTAAGTGATTTTGATGATAACCAAACATTGGAGCATGTACATTTATTTCTAACAACTCTTCAAGTGTTTTACAAGTTTTTGTAGGATAATAAATTGTTCAAATTTCAACTCCTGCACCTTTGTTTCTTGTTTGAGTTATGTTGTAAGTTGTTTTTGTAAAGAAGAACCCAATGAAAATGCTAAGAAAAAATCATATAAAAAGGGTTACTTATATGTGTGTGTGCCTTAGAATTATTTTAAGTTGGTATGTTTAAGAAATGTAAGAGTGTTGGTAAGAGATTTTCTTTGAGTTGAATTATAAAAATCTTGAAGAAATTACTCAAGCCGACCCAGCATGTTGAAGAGCCGACTCCATCTCATGGCATGCAGCAAGGATTTTGGTATGCAACAATCCGAGCTGACTCGAAGGCAATGGAGCCTACTCCAATGAATCCAAGTCAATTGGAATTTATCCGAGCTGACTCCTCCAGAGTCTAGTTTTTGAAGATTTCTGAGAACAACCAGGTGAGCTGACCCGAACCAGAAAGAGCTGACTCTGCCAGACCTAATTTTGAAGACCTGAGAAAGCGAGCCGACCTGAACTATAACGAGCGACTCTTCCAGAGTAATGATTTCAGAACTTGAGAAGAAGAGTCGACCAAAGATCAAAAGAGCCGACTCCTCGAGTTTAAGTTTTTCAAAGATACAAGTTCGAGACGACCCGAGCTATCAAGAGTCGACTCGTCCAAAATGAAGTTTTGCACCCTGAGATAAAGAGTCGGCTGCACCGAGGATTTGGTGACTCAACTATAGACTATAAGGATCCGAACCGACTCGAAGGAATCCGAGCCGACTTGAACATTGCTTTCAGGTATCCAACAACTAGTTCCAAAATTTGTTTTTGAATGCCAAAAAGTGATCCAACAATCACAAACCACTTTCCAATGGTCTACAATGGCTAGAATTGCCTTGAAATGATGGAAGACCATATATTTGATGGATTTGAACTTCCTTGAAGCAATTTTTATAGAGTTCTTCAAAGAAAAGAGAGCTTCATTGAATATCCTACTTACTAACAAGAAGAGAGCACAAGAGCATTCAAGTCAACCTTCAAGTCTTCACCAACTCTGATCAGAAGCTTGAAGTAATTTTTAGAAGAAGCCACTAAAGCAATTAAAGCTCTTTCAAGCGCATTCAAGTGGACTTCTATCAAGTTGCATTGATAACTATCCAAAAAATTGAGTTTGTCATTTTTGTTGCATTTAATTCAATTCATTTTGAATTGTTGGATTATTGGTGAGCCCGGTTGAAAAACCAAATAGGTTCTTGGTGAGCCTTGATAAAAAACCAAGTGTTAGGTTCTTGGTGATCCTAGTAAAACCAAGTTAGGTTCTTGGTGATCTTGTGAAAACCAAGTTGGTTTCTTTGGTGAGCCTATTTAAAATCAAAGGGTGTGGGTTTTCTTTGGTGATCTCATTAAAAGCAAAGTGTAGAGGTTTTGGATTGTGATCCTGTAAAACAATCATACTGTATTCGAGTGTGAATATAGTGAAATTTCAAGTGGTATCTTGGGTAGTGGACATAGGAGCTGGGTTGCTCCGAACAATATAAATTTTGTGTGTTTGTGTTGTGCTTCTTTATTCTTACTTAGCTTCTACTTTTTACTACTCTGTCACAGCACCTACCACTTGCAAGGAATTTTAATTACACATTATTTGCCTTAAATTTTTTAATCTTCCAATTTACCCCCTTCTTGGGTAGCCACCTGGGAACAGGTTCCTTCTAGGGTTCCTACCCATGTCTCCATTTGGGTAAACCTATGGTTCAGTTGGGCAAGCTGTTCAGTAATAGCCCTCAATTGGGTTTCAGGATTAGACTCCATGGTTAAAACAGATTGGATTTGGGGCTGATGGTAATGGGCTCCTGACCTAGTGGTCATGTAGCACACAAATTCGTTCTAAGGTTTTCTAGACCTAGAAGCTAAGTAGAATGAATCAACTCAACTTACAATCAACTCAATAATTATCCTTTCCATTGGCCAGGTAAGTGATGGGGTTATGGGAGGCTCCCTCTGCTCTCACAGGGACCTAATTAAAGAACCACAAGTACACTTAAGGCATTTGTTATTGGACCTCTTGCCTAGATACCAATTTCAAGAAATAACTGAAGGATTGAGTGCACTAGTTTTATCACAATACTTTGAACTGACCTATTGGTGTCCTTAGCTGCTTTAGGTTTCTACTCAATTTTAATTAGGCTTCGGATCGAGATGAGGGTAGTTATTTTGGGCCAAGGAAAGGTGATGAAATCCTTCCCTTATCTGAGAGAGAAATTATCCTTAAGTGAATTTAGTTATGCATGCACATACATAAAAACCTAAAGTAAAATATGCAGATTTTTTTATAATTATAGATCTGAAATTAAAAAAAATTATAGATTTAATGAGGATTAATTATATGATTGATGGATGCAAAGATAAATGATAATCTAAAGGTTTTGTAAAAAGCAATTTCTGGGCTAGCACTACCATGCTGAAATTTCAGCATGTAGATATTTTTTAAGAACTATGCATGACATGTCCTAACCTATTCTGATACCAAACTGATGCGGGAGATTATCTTGCAAGAGATTAGCAAAAGGCAACTTCAGATTTAGAGAGCAATGATTTCAGATTTTATAAGGCTTTACTTTCCGAAAAGAGTAAGAGTAAACAAAGGATGATTATGCGAAGATTAAAGTAACTACCCGTAGATTAGGTTTCAACTAAGTAATAAAGGAAACAAGATCCTAGGATTGAGAAACCACTAATTAGAACATGCTCTTTCTTCAACAAATCAGAACTTATGAGAAGGGATGGGTTGCATACCATGCAATGATTGTCTTCTTCTTAATAGATTGGATCACATAGCTCTCAGGACTGGCACCTGAAAGAAGAAGCTATTTTCTCGTGAATATTTGGCTTTTCTTTAGATGGTTCCAGAGGCAAAGATGGCTTCTTCTAAGGATCGTAGCACCTAAGGGATCCTTGGCATCTATGGCTGGGATGCTTGAGAACTTAGATTGGTCTGGGTACTTGGAACAGGTGTTTGGGTCTCTCATTCTCTCCCTCATGGAGAATCAATGCTCAAGTGCATAAGAAAATAGAAGAAGAAGACTCTTTTCATTCATTATCAATAATTTCATATAGGAAGGAGGGAGGGGCTTTTATCATTAACCCTAACCCTTGAATTACACAAAAAAAAGAGAAAAGAAATGGGTGCCATATTTTTTCCTTGTAGGTGATTGGAGTTTGCATGAAACATGGAAAGGATCAAGGGATGGCGCCACATAATTTCCATAAAGAGGTGGGCGGCATCATGAAACAAGGAGGAAAAAAGGGGGGCACCATATACTGCCTAATTTTCTTGCATGAGACATGGGGAGCCATATATTTCTTCCATATTTTTTTGGGCGGCCAACATCTTCCATAGGGGCACTTATTTGCTTCCTTTTATGCTTGGATGGCTTCATGAAAATCCTGGGATGCCTTAATTGAGTAGATGGCACGTACTTTGATTAGGATTTCATGTGGCTAATGAGGTGGCGCACTAAATGTGGCCCTTCATTGTCTTAGGTCTTCAATTTCTTGATTGTAGATTTGACTCAAGTGAAATAAACCTTGACTTGACTCAAATAAAAGATTACAGACTCATACTGGAGATAAGTGAATTTGACAAGACTCGATTACAAGACTTAAAATAAAACTGACATAAAATGACTAATCAAACTCAAATGGACTAATAGGAATCAAAAGTCTAACTACCTTAATCAAAAATCTATAATGAGCTCAGCAACCTTGTCTGATCCTGGTGCCCACACCATTAAGTAGGCTACTAAAAGTCTGACTAGCTAGTCTATATTTTGACTCACTATAGTCATTAGTGAATACTTTCTAACTCTATTATTCTTTTTTAGTCTATTTAGCTCAAGAATTTTCATGGCACATGATTTAAAAAGAGAAAAATTTTTTATTTTCAAAGTTTCAAAGATTTTTAATAATTTTCAAAGTTTTTTTAGAAATTTTAGAGTTTATAAGTTTGTCCCTACACCCCAACTTAAATATCATTATTCCTAATGGTATAAACAAGTTCAAGAAATAAATTTAAACTATAAGGACAAAAAGAAATATATAGGGATAGAGGTTACCTGAGAAGAGGAGCTTATAACAAGATGAAGGCTACAATAATCAACCTAGATTAGAAAATTTATTATTATTTTTATTTTTATTTTATAAGTAAGGGTATAAAAAGTAAATATTGGTTGCCTCCCAACAAGTACTAAGTTTAACATCTTCAGCCGGACATTATGAGGGAGTCCAATAGATGATTAACTTTAATATGTCCCTCATAACATCAAAAGGGCAAGGCCAATCAAGAGGCCTATCATCATGATAGAAAATCGTTCATAGAGTACTCTATGATGATTAGCCTGACTCACTAAAGTACATTGGACAAGCATGTTATCCCAGGATTTAAAATGATTATTACAGTTTATATGATAATTAGGAAGGGATTGTGCTTGTTGGGCTAAGATTGGCGGTGGTAGTTTAAAAATTTCTTCAATTATGGGTTGGTTATCCTATGCCCATTTTCGAGCATGATGTATTGGTCAATGTCCCTTTTCATTTTAAATTTGGGTACCTTTTTTAGATTAATATTAAACCTATCTCCATATATTATTAATATATGAAAAGATTTTCGAGGTAGCTCTCAAAATTGATGTCGAATATGAAAAAATTAATTATAAAATTTCTAAGATCATGATCCCTCATTTCTGTAATATCCTATTCGATAGCTTCTTTATTTGCTTTTAGAATACCACTAGTTGGGCTTCTTGGGTAGGTTCACTAAGAAAGTTTTATGGGTACATCAAGAAGTGATTTCAGTTCTAGATTAGATGGTGATTCTAATAAGGGAGATATTGGTGGTTTAGGTGATGGCTCTTGTTGTTCATCATTCATAAGTAGGGTGGTTTCAAAGTAGTGTATTTGTATTAGGTTATTCACTTGTGAGGTATCCGATCTACATTAAAATTATCTATCCTGAGCTGAGCCAGGCAGGGATCTAACAAATCTTGAAAAGAATTATGGGAGTGGCTTCCTCTATTTAGTTTATATGTTTATGGTTCTTAGGAAGTCTCTACTAATCCATCATTGCATCTGTTTGTTCTCCATCCCATCAAAGGCATGGACAATTCTAGGGCACTAGGAAATGGGGCCATAGGTGAGTGGGGTAATGATGAAATTGGTTCATCCCATAAATTTAATTTCTTCATGTATTTTTTTTCTTAGCCAATTATCTATATTAGTCTTTATGGTAGTGCAAAGTAGTTCTAAGAACCTGTTCATTCTTGAGAGTTAGAGTTGATTGTTCAAGAAAAAATAAAGGGTCATTAAGTTTTGAGTTAGGTATGGTCCTTCTAGGTTACTCTCAGGTTGACTAGGCAATTCACCTCCCTCCTTTCTATAAGCTCAATTAATCATTGATCAGTTTAATCCATTAGTTTATCAATAGATTGCTGTTGGGCTATAATCATTTGTTGAAATTGAGCAAAGCTATCGCGATTTAGGTTGGTTTATAGGAAAGGTAGGTATAGTGCTTGCTGAACCTTCTCTTCAAATACTAGGCTATAATTAGTTGGAGAAGGTTAATAATGTGGATAGGGATGATTATAATAGGGCACCTCTATAAACATGGATCCTTTAATTACTAGGGTAACCACTGGGCGTGGTTGCCACGAAAAGTCTGGTTGAGCCCCCCAAGCCTGAATTATAGGCATTATAGTATAGATTATCTCTTGAGTTGTAGGTCATTTGGGTTTGTTCTTAATAAACTTGGTCATACACAAACTCAAGAGGTTGGTACCCGTAGGGCACTCACTTTTTAAGTGAGTGGAACTCGAATAAACTTGGTGTGTCGGGAGAAAGGATATTCTGCTATTTGGATTCATTCTCTTGGCACTAATTCAGTCTATCGACTTATTTTGATTAATTGGATATGCAATCAAAGTTTAGATCAAAGTAATCCTTATTATATTACATTTATTTATTATTATTATTACTATTTTTCTTTTAAAGAGGAGTGGTGAGATGAAGAAAAGAGTTCTAAAGAAAAGGGCCTAAGGAGTCTTAGAGCTAAGAGAGATAGAAGAAGAATTAGTTAGGATTTGGTGTTATTTATAAATAAGTTAGCATAACATAGACTCTATCCTAGGGTTATCCTAAATCTAGACAGCTCCTAACTGTCAGGCAACCTTCGAGCCCTCCAAGTCAGAAACTGACTAATCGATTAGCCAGGTAAGGGTAAGATCGGTGGGGTCCCCCTATTGCCTTCCTTAGATACCAATTAGATTGGCCAGGTCAGTCAATGGAACCAATTGAAAACCACTTTTCTTCAAGGCTACATCATCCTTGAACCCTTTTCCTAGATGCCAATTAATCAACCAGTCTTGGCTCAATCCAACTCTTTTGGATGCCTTGTCCTATTGAGCTCAAGTTCCTTAGGGGTGACATTTAATCATTTATTGATAGACTTAGGTCAATGCAAGATACAGGGTGGTGGTTTGTGGGCCAAGGAAGGTTTATTAAGGCCCCACCTTATGTTGTTTATGGGATAATGCCCTTAAGATATTTTTATGGAAGTATGCAATTCAAAAAGAAAGATGTCCCAACAAGTAGTAATCTTTTAAGTTTTAATTAGTTAGACTATTTTGGTTAAGTATTATATGGTATTTTTATTTTTTTTATATTATGTTATTTCAAGCAGAGAGGTAACAAACAAGCAGTAATCTTTTAAGTTTTAATTAGTTATACTTTTTGGTTAAGTATTATAAGGTATTTTTATTTTCTTTTTATATATGTTATTTCAAGCACGAGAGGTAAAAGGCAGGTTTTAATCTTGGTTATTAGATATGAAAGAAACAAACTAAATTAGGTTGAGCAAATAAAGAACTATGGATCTTATAATTAAGACAAGAAATTAAATTAGTATTTTAGGTAGTTTTAAAAAGTTAAGTAATTTTTTTGGGATAATTTTAAAAAGGAAGAAACTAAAAAAGGATTTTTTTGGTTAGTTTGAAAGAAAGAAACTCATTAAAAGGAAGAGCCAACAAAAAAAATTTATGTTAATTTGAAAGAGGATAGCAAAAAAAGAATAAATCTAAAAAAATCAGGTGGGTTTTTTTAAAAAAGGAGAGAATAAAAAAACAAAATTTTTTTTTTGGTTAATATGAAAAGAAACAATTAATTAGAAGTAACTAGAAAAGGAAATAATCTAAGGTTAGGATTGATCTCACCCAAATCATAAAAACTTCCTTCTCCTCCTTTTTTTTCTTTTTTTATTTTTTTAGTTTTTTTGGAAAAGCAAAAAAAGAAAAATTAGTACACCAATTTATGAGAAATCAAAGAGACCAAAAATATTAGCAGTCATGCTTCCCCAATAATGGCATGAAAAACTTGATAGGTCGTGATGTTCTCATTTTTGCCCAGATATGGTGCCCAAGAGGGGGGGTGATTGGGTATTTTAAAAATTAAAGCAATATATGTGCTATCAAGTTCAAAGTGAAGAGTGATAGTGCTCAAGTAATTGTGCAACGGAAGCAATGAAAGATAACAACAATTAAAGAGCAAAAGAAGATAGAGAGTAAAGCAAGCAAACACAAAAAACGTATAGTGGTTCGATGCACCTAGCACCTACATCCACTCCCCAAGCTCCACTTGGGAAATTCCACTATAATCTTCTCTAGATTACAGCAAACTTGTTTTACAAGGCTCACAAGTCAAAACCTAAATTGGTTTTGTTACCTAGGCTCACCAACAAACCTTACACACTTGTTTTGACTTCGGGCTTATAAGCAACCCTAGTTGGTTTTATCATTGGCTCACCAACAAACCTCACACCTAGTGTTTTGGCTTCGGGCTTACACAACCCTAGTTGGTTTTAACAATTGCTCACCAACAAACCTCACACTAGTTTCAAATTCCCTTGAAACTAGGCTAGCACAAATAGAGTATGAATACAATGAATAAAACAAGACAAACTCCTTTTGAGCAAAAATAATTCGATGTAGCTCTTTTGGAGACTCTTCAAGCCTTTCTCTTGGAATCTTGGACCTCACTAAATGCCAAAGACTTGAAAGTTGGATTCCTCAAAAATGGAAAGCTTTTGGCTAAGGAATCTCTGGATTTTCTCTCTTTTTGGCTTAGGATTGATTGGAAGCTTTGTACTTTTGCTCTCTCCTTTTTCTCTTTGTTTCCTTGACCTTTTGAAGTTAGGTGGAGGTTAAATACTTCATTCAGCTGAAACAACTCCACAAGACCGTTAGAATCAAAATATGGTCGTTATGGCCGTTAGAAATCAAATCAAAAGTTCAGAAAAACTAGACGTTATGCCATGAGTTGACCTCTGGATCAAGTGTCGACCTCATGAGTCGACCTCCAGTTTATCTTAGGCAAAAATCCAGAAACCCTAGTTCTGCCCAGTATGATTTCTCAGGCGATGAGTCGACCTCTGGTGTCGACCTCTGGACAGGTGTTGACCTCTGGTGTCAATCTCTGGACAGGTGTTGACCTCTCGTGTCGACCTCTGAAGCGTGCCACTGAAATTTTGTCGTGCCGGCCTTGCTGAACTTTCTTTTCTTAATGAGTCGACCTCTGGTGTCAACCTTTGGCAAGGTGTCGACCTCTGGTGTCGACCTCTGGTCTGAATTTTTCTGAACTCTAGAGAAGTGCGTGCCATGCTTGAGTTTCTCGGCCTTTATTTCTTTTGTCAATTACTTCTTAATATGAGGTCCAATATTAGAAATTGATCTTGTTTAATGTAGAAGAGCTCTTTCCTAAATCAAGCAAGCTTGGTTTCATCATTGTACTCTTGGTACTCTTTTTGAATAACCTAAGTCCTGAAACTTTATCTTGAAATGAAACATTAGTCCAAACATATAGTCAACCTTTTGTTAATCATCAAAACTAAGGAGCCAAAGCCAACAATCTCCCCCTTTGATGATGACAAAACCTTGAGTATATATGCAATTAAGTCCAAAAGCAAAAATTCATACTGAGTATATCATAAAAATTTTACTTTTCATCTACTCTTTCTTTTTTGTGAAAACATTCTCATGAGTCAAAAGATAAGAACCATAATAGTTTACTCTACTCTATGAAAGTCATACTTTACCATATATACTGTCATATACCATATATACTGTCATACTTTCCATACTCCCCCTTTTTTTCAAGAATCAAAAAGTGCATTCTTTGTAGTAAAAGATATATTAAAGAAAATTATGTTCCATTACAATGAAGTACTTAGTTGCATAAAATACATGCTCCCCCTCAATTTGTGCATTCGATATAACAAAAACATTCTAACTTGAGGGTTTAAAAAGATAAATGCTAAGAGCTGGTATCAGACAGTAAAATATCACAATGTAGATAAGTATATAAATGAGTGTATTCAGTTACAAAATTGCTTACATAGTAAGCACAAAACACTGATACATCAGATCATACAAAGCAAACTAGTATCATACATCAAATCTATGAGGCTACTCCTCATCAGAAGGTATATCAAAAGAGATAGGAGCCAAAATCCTATATGAGGATTTTGGAGTCCTATGAGTGAGACTCCAGTCTTCAGAGAGGGACCAGACCTAGGGGTAGTCCTACGAGATCTATAGGTCCGAGGAAAAGACTCCACAGGTGTCCTAACAGAAGTAGTAGCAGAAGGAGCATGGATCAGTATGCTGAGTAGACTGAGCTGGAGTGTGCCTGCTGACAAGCTCATAAGCAGTGGGATCATCAATATCTATCTCTGTATGCTCATCTCTATCATCCGGAATCCCTGTAATAGTCTCAAAAAGTGACTCAGTAATCTCAGTATCTACTGGCACATCTGTAGCTGGAGGATCAGTTACTGGGAAGATCAGTAGAAGGAGGATCAGCAGAAGGGGGAATCTCTGGAATCGGATCGACAGGTGGAACATCAGAGCTACCTGCTCCAGGCTATCTCCTTCACTGTCACTGTATCCACTGGAGTCATCATCATCATCATCAGAATGTGGAGTAGGTACTGTCGGATCTACAGTCCCTGGTGGTAATGCTAATCTCAGTAGGCTGAGGATCTGTCGGAATCCTGCATCTACACTAGCTAAGAGAGCTCCAATGCGCATATCATGTGTGGATCCGCAGACTATGTAGCTCTCCTGTCGTACACCAGCAATCTCTGTCCGGACCTCTAAAATGTGATCAGTCACTCTCTGCTCAAAGTCGATATGCTCGCTGTAGTCCTCCATGGTGTAGCATAGTAGTAGGTGCTGGAGCTGATGAGGGTGGTGTCCTGAATGGCTCAGGCTCCGCAGTCTCTGACTCTGGTGCTGGGCGAGGAGGTGTACCATGATCAGTAGCTCTAAAGGCCCTGCCTCAGCTGCTCGAATCTCCTCCTCCTCATCTGGCTCCTAGCCAGACTCTCGTCGCACCCAACGGTCACCAATCAGTCAAAATCCATCCTATGCAGGGATTTCTCTCCATATGTATCAGTATACTACAGTTGACTGAAGGTATACCATCAAATGCTACTCCATACTCCCTGAATAACTGTGTCAGCCCCATGCCATATGGCTGAACTAGTCTCCTGTGAGATGCTGCCTCACCCATCTGCTGAAGCATGATCCTGGGAAGGTTGATGGGAGTCCGCTGTCTCAGGGATACCATCAACACTAGCTCATACTCAGTGATAAAGTCGAATCTCCTGCTCTTTGGAATCAAGATGCGGGCGATGATATGATGCAGCACTCTCATCTCCAGTGAAAGCTGGTTAGCGGCCACTATGGAAATGCCGCTAACATCCTCGCTCTCTAAGATACATCTGAAGGCGCGCTCTCTGTCGCTGATAGAAGTGGCAGCTATGCCATGAAATGGAATCCTCCAAACATGACTGATGACCTCCGGTGTCACTGGAATCTCGATCCACGAACAGTAGCTGACCATCCAATGCCATCAGTGGCCATGGATGCATAGAACTCCCTGATGAGGTCTGGGTAGAATCTCTCAGTCATCATGCAGAAGTGAACCAGACCTGCATCTCTTAGTACATCTCCTATAAAAAGTGATGCTGATCCCAGAAAGGTATATCTACACGTCTCCCGCTCGCAATGCTCTTCCGTACTAAGCTGGCTGGCACTGGTGCAGGTGGCTCAGGGGAGGCTCATGCTCATGTCTGACCTTTCTTCGTCGCTCAGTACTACCTTGGCCTTGTTCCATTCTCCTTTTCCTTACTGCCAAGTGCTTCTTGGACCCATATGAATGAAGAGGGTAATTTCGGGAGAAGTAGGATAATGCAGTGCTAGAAAAAAGAAGAACCAAGAGTTTGGAGAGAGAAAAGGAATGAAGGAATCGTGAAAAGGTAAGTGAGGTTTCTGAAACTGAAAACTAGGAGCAAATAGAGGAAATGCACAAAATGGGGGAAGAAATGAGTGTTTTCAATCGAAAAACAATCGACATTGAGGGTAATAGAGACAAAACCTATGGTTGCCCAAAAATGAGGAACACGGTGAAAACCGGTTCGATCCAAGAAAAACCGTGAGGAGAGGAGAAGTTTACCCAGAAAGAGGAGGGAGAGGGTTGGAAATCCACTGTTTAAACCTTAGGAATGTTGGAGGGGGACCACACGAAGGAGAAAAGGAAGGAAATGGAGGAAAAAAGGGCTTGCGGATGGGTTTTAAAAAGACGTTTTCCGTCCAAGTGTCGACCTCTCAAAATTTCAGGGGTCGACCCCAAGTGTCGACCTCCGAAAACTTAAGTGTCGACCTCCAAAAAATAAATAGTCAAAATAAAATTTGGTAAAATTAAAAAAAATGATAAAATTTAGAATGATAAGCTTTAAATATTTGAGAATTTATAAATCATTTTTGAGGATTTTGATGGAAATTAAAGAGTTTCAAGCAAAAGGATCAATGACTCCCAATTTTCTTCTGATCATACAAAATCTATCTTCATTCAATGTTTTTGTGATATATCAGCCAATTGATAATCAGTACAAATAAATTCTAACAACACATTAGAGTTTTGAATGTGATCTCTTATGAAGTGATGTCTTATTTCAATATATTTGCTTCTTGAATGTTGTACAGGATTTTTCGTTAAATTGATTTCACTAGTATTATCACATCTTATGGGTGTCTTAGTTAGTTTGATGCCAAAGTCCTCGAGTTGTTATTTGATCCATAGAATCTGAGCACAACAGCTTCCAGCTGCTATATATTCAGCTTCCGCCGTAGATAGAGCAACCGAATTCTGTTTCTTGCTGCTCCATGAAATCAAATTAACTCCTAGGAATTGACAAGTTCCACTAGTACTTTTATGATTAAGTTTACACCCAGCAAAATCAGCATCAGAATATGCAATCAATTCATATGATGACTCTCTAGAGTACCAAAGACCAATTTCAATTGACCCAGATAAGTATCTAAATATATGTTTTACACTAAGAGATGTGATTCTTTAGGAGCAGACTGAAAACGTGCACACATACAAACACTAAACATTATATCTGGTCTACTGGCAGTTAGATATAGCAATGAACCAATCATGCCTCTATATAATTTTTGGTCTACTGATTTACCACATTCATCTTTGTCTAATTTACATGAAGAGCTCATAGGGGTACCTATTGGTTTGGTAGTCTCCATCCCAGACTTTTTCAATATTTCTCTTGTGTACTTGGCTTGGTTGATGGAGATCCCCTCTTTGGTTTGCTTAATTTGGAGTTCGAGGAAGAAGTTGAGTTCTCCCATCATGCTCATCTCGAACTCACTCTGCATTAACTTTGCAAATTCTTGACAAAGACATTCGTTAGTAGACCAAAAATAATATCATCTACATAGATTTGTACTACTAAGAGATCATCATTTTTCTTTTTCAAAAACAATGTATTATCTACATTACCTCTAGAAAAATCATTCTTCATCAAAAATGAACTTAATCTATATACCAAGCTCTAGGAGCTTGCTTTAAACCATACAATGCTTTATGCAATTTAAAAACATGGTTAGGAAATTCATGATTTTCAAAACCAGGAGGTTGTTCAACATAAACTTCCTCTTCAATAAATCCATTTAAAAGGCACTTTTAACATCCATTTGAAATAACTTGAAATCCATAAAACAAGCAAAAGCAAGTAAAAGTCAAATTATTCCAGCCTAGCAATAGGAGCAAAGGTTTCATCAAAGTCGATCCCTTCTTCCTGGTTGTAGCCTTTAGCAATAAGTCTAGCTTTGTTTCTAGTTACAATACCATGTTCATCAAGTTTATTTCTAAAAACCCATTTTGTGCCAATTACAGAAACATTAGGGGGTCTTTCAGTTAAAGTCCAAACGTTATTTCTTTTAAATTGATTTAGTTCGTCTTGCATAGCATTAATCCAGTTACAATCTTTTTCAGCTTCTTCAATTGACTTAGGCTCTATCTGAGATACAAAAATAAATAATCACAACATTTCTAATAGAAGAGCGTGTACTTACTCCCTTTGACGGATCACCAATATTAGCTCTTTGGGGTGTCCTGTGCATACCTCTACTCTTTAGGTAAAGGTTTTGGTGAAGTTGCATTGATCTCTTGAGTTTGATCTTCATTTTCTTGATCATCATCTCCTTTGGCTCAGCTTCATTGATTGTCAATTGTTCAAGCTTCTTTGTACCTGTTTCATCATCAATAGAATCTTATTTTCTAGAAGATTTTTCGTTAGATTCATCAAACACTACATGAATTGATTCTTCAACTACAAGAGTTCCTTTGTTGAAGACCCTGTATGCCTTGCTAGAAGTAGAGTATCCTAAGAAGATACCCTCATCTGACTTGGCATCAAATTTACTGATATTGTCTTTGCCATTGTTTAATATGAAACAGCGGCAACCAAATACACAAAATATTTAAGATTAGGTTTTCGATTTTTCCAAAGTTCATATGGTGTTTTCTTTCAAAATAGGTCAAATTAAAACATGATTTAAAATGTAACAGGAAGTATTAATAGCTTCTGTCCAAAAATATCTAGGTAAATCATTTTCGTAAAGCATTGTGCGTGCCATTTCTTCAAGAGTCCTGTTCTTTCTTTCTACCACCCCATTTTGTTGAGGTGTCCTAGGTGCAGAAAAATTATGACTAATGCCATTTTCATTACAAAAGCTTCAAAATCATGATTGTCAAATTCAGTTCCATGATTACTACGCAAAGAAACAATAGTGAGATCTTTTTCGTTTGAAACCCTTTTATGAAATTTAACAAAAGCTGAAAACGTTTCATCTTTATGAGCTAAAAACATTACCCAAGTAAATCATGAGTAATCATCTACAATCACTAGCCCATATTTCTTACCTCCCAAACTAGTTGTTCTGGTTGGTCCAAAGAGGTCCATATGCAATAATTCAAGGGGTCTAGTAGTAGATACTACTCCTTTAGGTTTGAAAGTAGATTTAGTTTATTTTCTAAATTGACATGCATCACAAATCTTATCTTTTTCAAATGTGAGTTTTGGCAATTCTTTTACAAGATTCTTTTTGCTTAATTTTGAAATCAACTGCATACTAGCATGCCCTAGCCTACGATGCCAAAGCCAACTAGTTTCACTTTCCTTGGCTTCCCTAGCCACTAGGCATTGACCACTTTCCATGGCTAGATCATCAAGATCAACCATGTAAATGTTTCCATGCCTATGACCAGTGAACTTGATGCCATTGACATCTAGACTAGATACCATGCACAAAGATAATTCAAAAATTACTTTAAAACCCTTATCACAAAACTGACTAATGCTAAAAAGATTATGCTTCAAGCCATCAACAAATAATACATTATCTACATAAGCATTAGGGGTGATATGGATTTTACCAATTCCAACGATTTTACCTTTTCCATTATCACCAAAAGTAACATTTCCACCATCTATAGCTACTAGTGATGAGAATTGCCTCACATCCCCAGTCATGTGCCTTGAGCAACCACTGTCCAGATACCACATTCTTCTTTTATTTTTGGTTGCAAGACACACCTGCAGAAATTGATCAAGTTGAAACTTTAGGTATCCAAGTCATCTTGGGTCCTTTAGGGTTAGTCAAATTGGTTCCTTTTGGAACCCAAATCTTTCCAAAGGTATTTAATTTTCTTCTATTACAAATATATGATTTATGTCCTAACTTACCACATGCATAGCAGGTAATATTAGAAGATGCAAGTATGAAAAAGTTTTTGTAAAGTTTTTGCTGATTCTATGGCTTAAATCCAAGTTCAGCTTTGTTAAAAACTGCATGTTGACTGTTTAAAAGCATACTTAATTTTTCTGAACTATAAGTAAACTTTTCTACAAAAGGTTTTACTTTTTCTAACTCTTCTTTGTAATTCTTGTTCTGAAGCAACAGTTCTTTGTTTTGTTTTTCAATTTTTTCATTAGTTTCAAAACTTCTATTATTTTTCAAAGAATCATTTTCTTTTAAAAGATTGTCCTTATCATTTTTCAAGGTCTTTACATGTTCAGTTAATTTCTTATTTTCTTGAATTAAATCTTCAATTTCAGTTGAAAACTTGTCTGAATTTTTGGTAAGCTCATGATTTAGCTTTCTTAATTTCTTATTTTTTAGTTTTAATTTTTCATATTCCATAACTAAATCATCAAAAGCATCATGTAGTTCATTAAAAGTAAATTCAATTTCAGGTTCAGAATTTACCTCATCATCTTCATTGGCCATGAAACACAGGTTGGCAACTACCTACTGCTCTTCATCACTGCTGGAGTCCTCACTCTCACTCCAGGTAGCCATCATGGCTTTCTTTCTCAACATCCTTCATCTCTTTTTAAGCAAAGGGCAATCCGTTTTATAATGTCCAGGCTTCTTGCACTCGAAGCAGATGGGTGGATCCCTTTCTTTTTCTTTCTCTTTATCTTTTTGTGATCACCTTTTTGTGGCCTTTTCTTGTAGAAGCCCTTCTTCTTTCTCATGAATCTTTTGAATTTTCTTGTAATGAGGGCTGTCTCATCATCATCAGCTTCTTCTTCTGATTCATCACTTGACTCTTCCTTTGTAGTGGACTTAAATGCTATGGCTTTCTTTTTCTTGTCATTGTCCACTATTTTCTACTTTAGTGAAAGCTCATAAGTCATTAGTGATCCAAGAAGCTGCTCAAGAGGTAGAGTATTGACATCCTTGGCTTCTTCTATGGCTGTTACTTTCGCATCCCATGAAGCCGGAAGAGACCTGAGAAGTTTGTTAACCAGTTCACCATTAGATGTAATTTTTCCAAACTCCTCATACCATTTACTATATTAGTAAATCACTAATACATTTCACTAATACTTTCAGTTGGTTCCATCCTGAACATCTCATACGTATGAATGAGCATGTTCACCTTTGTGGTCTTCACTTGGTGTGTACCCTCATGGGTAACCTCAAGTGTATCCCAAATTTCTTTGGCGGAAATACAATTTGATATTCTATTAAATTCACTTAGGTCAAGTGCACAGAATAGCAAATTCATCGCCTTTGCATTTAACTCAGCTTGTTTGATGTCATTGTCATCCCATTCTTCTTCAGATTTTGGGGTGATAATGCCATTAACCAAGTGAGTGGGCTGATGAGGCCCTTTAGTAATTACTCTCCATATATGATAATCTACAGCTTGTAAATAAATACGCATACGAGTTTTCCAGTATGTGTAGTTTGTGCCATTAAAGAAAGGAGGGCGATTTGATGCTTGACCTTCAACTACACCCATTCCAATTGGGACGGCCATGATCTTTCACTCAAGATTGTTGGACCTACAAGAGAGTACCGGTGCTCTGATACCACTTGTTGCCCAGATATGGTGCCCAAGAGGGGGGGTGAATTGGGTATTTTAAAAATTAAAGCAATATATGTGCTATCAAGTTCAAATGTGAAGAGTGATAGTGCTTAAGTAATTATGCAACGAAAGCAATGAAAGATAACAATAATTAAAGAGCAAAAGAAGATAGAGAGTAAAGCAACGCAAACACACAAAACGTATAGTGGTTCGGTGCACCTAGCACCTATATCCACTCCCCAAGCTCCACTTGGGAAATTCCACTATAATCTTCTCTAGATTACAGCCGACTTGTTTTACAAGGCTCACAAGTCAAAACCTATGTTGGTTTTGTTACCTAGGCTCACCAACAAACCTTACACACTTGTTTTGGCTTCGGGCTTACAAGCAACTCTAGTTGGTTTTATCAATTGGCTCACCAACAAACCTCACACACTTGTTTTGGCTTCGGGCTTACAAGCAACCCTAGTTGGTTTTAACAATTGGCTCACCAACAAACCTCACACTAGTTTCAAATTCCCTTGAAACTAGGCTAGCACAAATAGAGTATGAATACAATGAATAAAACAAGACAAACTCCTTTTTGAGCAAAAAATAATTCGATGTAGCTCTTGTTGGAGACTCTTCAAGCCTTTCTCTTGGAATTTTGGACCTCACTAAATGCCAAAGACTTGAAAGTTGGATTCCTCAAAAATGGAAAGCTTTTGGCTAAGGAATCTCTTGGATTTTCTCTCTTTTGGCTTAGGATTGATTGAAGCTTTGTACTTTTGCTCACTCCTTTTTCTCTTTGTTTCCTTGACCTTTTTGAAGTTAGGTGGAGGTTAAATACTTCATTCAAGCTGAAACAACTCCACAAGACCGTTAGAATCAAAAATATGGTCATTTATGGCCGTTAGAAATCAAATCAAAAGTTCAGAAAAACTAGACATGCCATATGCCATGAGTCGACCTCTGGATCAAGTGTCGACCTCATGAGTCGACCTCCAGTTTATCTTAGGCAAAAATCCAGAAAACCATAGTTCTGCCCAGTTTGATTTCCCAGGCGATGAGTCGACCTCTGGACAGGTGTTGACCTCTAGTGTCAACCTCTGGACAGGTGTTGACCTCTCGTGTCGACCTCTGAAGCGTGCCACTGAAATTTTGCCATGCCGGCCTTGCTGAACTTTTCTTTTCTTAATGAGTCGACCTCTGGTAGTCGACCTTTGGCAAGGTGTCGACCTCTGGTGGTCGACCTCTGGTCTGAATTTTTCTGAAACTCTAGAGAAGTGCATGCCATGCTTGAGTTTCTCTCGGCTTTTATTTCTTTTGTCAATTACTTCTTAATATGAAGGTCCAATATTAGAAATTTGATCTTGTTTAATGTAGAAGAGCTCTTTCCTAAATCAAGCAAGCTTGGTTTCATCATTGTACTCTTGGTACTCTTTTTGAATAACCTAAGTCCTGAAAATTTATCTTGAAATGAAACATTAGTCCAAACATATACTCAACCTTTTGTTAATCATCAAAACTAAGGAGCCAAAGCCAACAATCTCCCCCTTTTTGATGATGACAAAACCTTGAGTATATATGCAATTAAGTCCAAAAGCAAAAATTCATACATGAGTATATCATAAAAAATTTACTTTTCATCTACCTCTTTCTTTTTTTGTGAAAACATTCTCATGAGTCTAAAAGATAAGAACCATAATAGCTTTACTCTACTCTATGAAAGAGTCATACTTTACCATATATACTGTCATAGACCATATATACTGTCATACTTTACCATTCTCCCCCTTTTTGTCAAGAATCAAAAAGTGCATTCTTTGTAGTAAAAGATATATTAAAGAAAATTATGTTCCATTACAATGAAGTACTTAGTTGCATAAAATACATGCTCCCCCTCAATTTGTGCATTCGATATAACAAAAACATTCTAACTTGAGGGTTTAAAAAGATAAATGCTAAGAGCTGGTATCAGACAGTAAAATATCACAATGTAGATAAGTATATAAATGAGTGTATTCAGTTACAAAATTGCTTACATAGTAAGCACAAAACACTGATACATCAGATCATACAAAGCAAACTAGTATCATACATCAAATCTATGAGGCTACTCCTCATCAGAAGGTATATCAAAAGAGATAGGAGCCGAAATCCTAGATTAGGATTTTGGAGTCCTATGAGTGAGACTCCAAGTCTTCAGAGAGGACCAGACCTAGGGGTAGTCCTACGAGATCTATAGGTCCGAGGAAAAGACTCCACAGGTGTCCTAACAGAAGTAGTAGCAGAAGGAGCAGATGGATCAGTATGCTGAGTAGACTGAGCTGGAGTGTGCCTGCTGACAAGCTCATAAGTAGTGGGATCATCAATATCTATCTCTGTATGCTCATCTCTATCATCCGGAATCCCTGTAATAGTCTCAAAAAGTGACTCAGTAATCTCAGTATCTACTGGCACATCTGTAGCTGGAGGATCAGTACTGGGAAGATCAGTAGAAGGAGGATCAGCAGAAGGGGGAATCTCTGGAATCGGATCGATCGGTGGAACATCAGAGCTACCTGCTCCAGGCTGATCTCCTTCATTGTCACTATATCCACTGGAGTCATCATCATCATCATCAGAATGTGGAGTAGGTACTGTCAGATCTACAGTCCCTGGTGGTAATGCTAATCTCAGTAGGCTGAGGATCTGTCGGAATCCTGCATCTACACTAGCTGAGAGAGCTCCAATGCGCATATCAGTGTGGATCCGCAGACTATGTAGCTCCTGTCGTACACCAGCAATCTCTGTCCGGACCTCTAAAATGTGATCAGTCACTCTCTGCTCAAAGTTCGATATGCTCGCTGTAGTCCTCCGTGGTGTAGCAGTAGTAGTAGGTGCTGGAGCTGATGAGGGTGGTATCCTGAATGGCTCAGGCTCCGCAGTCTCTGACTCTGGTGCTGGGCGAGGAGGTGTACCATGATCAGTAGGCTCTAAAGGCCCTGCCTCAGCTGCTCGAATCTCCTCCTCCTCATCTGGCTCCTAGCCAGACTCTCGTCGCACCCAACGGTCACCAATCAGTCGAAATCCCATCCTATGCAGGGATTTCTCTCCATATGTATCAGTATGCTGCAGCTGACTGAAGGTATACCATCAAATGCTACTCCATACTCCCTGAATAACTGTGTCGCCCCATGCCATATGGCTGAACTAGTCTCCTGTGAGATGCTGCCTCACCCATCTGCTGAAGCATGATCCTGGGAAGGTTGATGGGAGTCCGCTATCTCAGGGACACCATCAACACTAGCTCATACTCAGTGATAAAGTCGAATCTCCCGCTCTTTGGAATCAAGATGCGGGCGATGATATGATGCAGCACTCTCATCTCCAGTGAAAGCTGGTTAGCGGCCATTATGGAAATGCCGCTAACATCCTCGCTCTCTAAGATACATCTGAAGGCGCGCTCTCTGTCGCTGATAGAAGTGGCAGCTATGCCATGAAGTGGAATCCTCCAAACATGACTGATGACCTCCGGTGTCACCGGAATCTCGATCCCACGAACAGTAGCTGACCATCCAATGCCATCAGTGGCCATGGATGCATAGAACTCCCTGATGAGGTCTGGGTAGAATCTCTCAGTCATCATGCAGAAGTGAACCAGACCTGCATCTCTTAGTACATCTCCTATAAAAAAGTGATGCTGATCCCAGAAAGGTATATCTACACATCTCCCGCTCGCAATGCTCTTCCGTACTAAGCTGGCTGGCACTGGTGCAGGTGGCTCAGGGGATGGCTCATGCTCATGTCTGACCTTTCTTCGTCGCTCAGTACTACCTTGGCCTTGTTCCATTCTCCTTTTCCTTACTGCCAAGTGCTTCCTTGGACCCATATGAATGGAAGAGGGTAATTTCGGGAGAAGTAGGATAATGCAGTGCTAGGAAAAAGAAGAACCAAGAGTTTGGAGAGAGAAAAGGAATGAAGGAATCGTGAAAAGGTAAGTGAAGGTTTCTGAAACTGAAAACTAGGAGCAAATAGAGGAAATGCACAAAATGGAGGGAAGAAATGAGTGTTTTCAATCGAAAAACAACCGATAATTGAGGGTAAATAGAGACAAAAACCTATGGTTGCCCAAAAATGAGGAACACGATGAAAACCGGTTCGATCCAAGAAAAACCATGAGGAGAGGAGAAGTTTACCCAAAAAGAGGAGGGAGAGGGTTGGAAATCCACTGTTTAAACCTTAGGAACGTTGGAGGGGGACCACACGAAGGAGAAAAGGAAGGAAATGGAGGAAAAAAGGGCTTGCGGATGGGTTTTAAAAAGACGTTTTCCATCCAAGTGTCGACCTCTCAAAAATTTCAGGGGTCGACCCCAAGTGTCGACCTCCGAAAACTTAAGTGTCGACCTCCAAAAAATAAATAGTCAAAAATAAAATTTGGTAAAATTTAAAAAAATGATAAAATTTAGAATGATAAGCTTTAAATATATTTGAGAATTTATAAATCATTTTTGAGAAATTTTGATGAAAATTAAAGAGTTTCAAGCAAAAGGATCAATGACTCCCAATTTTCTTCTGATCATACAAAATCTATCTTCATTCAATGGTTTTGTGAATATATCAGCCAATTGATAATCAGTACAAATAAATTCTAACAACACATTAGAGTTTTGAATGTGATCTCTTATGAAGTGATGTCTTATTTCAATATATTTGCTTCTTGAATGTTGTACAGGATTTTTCGTTAAATTGATTCACTAGTATTATCATATCTTATGGGTGTCTTAGTTAGTTTGATGCCAAAGTCCTCGAGTTGTTGTTTGATCCATAGAATCTGAGCACAACAGCTTCCACCTGCTATATATTCAGCTTCCACCGTAGATAGAGCAACTGAATTCTGTTTCTTGCTGCTCCATGAAATCAAATTAACTCCTAGGAATTGACAAGTTCCACTAGTACTTTTACGATTAAGTTTACACCCAGCAAAATCAGCATCAGAATATGCAATCAATTCATATGATGACTCTCTAGAGTACCAAAGACCAATTTCAATTGACCCAGATAAGTATCTAAATATATGTTTTATAGCTAAGAGATGTGATTCTTTAGGAGCAGACTGAAAACGTGCACACATACAAACACTAAACATTATATCTGGTCTACTGGCAGTTAGATATAGCAATGAACCAATCATGCCTCTATATAATTTTTGGTCTACTGATTTACCACATTCATCTTTGTCCAATTTACATGAAGAGCTCATAGGGGTACCTATTGGTTTGGTAGTCTCCATCCCAACTTTTTCAATATTTCCCTTGTGTACTTGGCTTGGTTGATGGAGATCCCCTCTTTGGTTTGCTTAATTTGGAGTTCGAGGAAGAAGTTGAGTTCTCCCATCATGCTCATCTCGAACTCACTCTACATTAACTTTGCAAATTCTTGACAAAGACATTCGTTAGTAGAACCAAAAATAATATCATCTACATAGATTTGTACTACTAAGAGATCATCATTTTTCTTTTTCAAAAACAATGTATTATCTACATTACCTCTAGAAAAATTATTCTTCATCAAAAATGAACTTAATCTATCATACCAAGCTCTAGGAGCTTGCTTTAAACCATACAATGCTTTATGCAATTTAAAAACATGGTTAGGAAATTCATGATTTTCAAAACCAGGAGGTTGTTCAACATAAACTTCCTCTTCAATAAATCCATTTAAAAAGGCACTTTTAACATCCATTTGAAATAACTTGAAATCCATAAAACAAGCAAAAGCAAGTAAAAGTCAATTACTTCCAGCCTAGCAACAGGAGCAAAGGTTTCATCAAAGTTGATCCCTTCTTCCTGGTTGTAGCCTTTAGCAACAAGTCTAGCTTTGTTTCTAGTTACAATACCATGTTCATCAAGTTTATTTCTAAAAACCCATTTTGTGCCAATTACAGAAACATTAGGGGGTCTTTCAGTTAAAGTCCAAACGTTATTTCTTTTAAATTGATTTAGTTCATCTTGCATAGCATTAATCCAGTTACAATCTTTTTCAGCTTCTTCAATTGACTTAGGCTCTATCTGAGATACAAAAAATAAATAATCACAAATATTTCTAATAGAAGAGCGTGTACTTACTCCCTTTGACGGATCACCAATTATTAGCTCTTTGGGGTGTCCATGTGCATACCTCTACTCTTTAGGTAAAGGTTTTGGTGAAGTTGCATTGATCTCTTGAGTTTGATCTTCATTTTCTTGATCATCATCTCTTTGGGCTCATCTTCATTGATTGTCAATTGTTCAAGCTTCTTTGTACCTGTTTCATCATCAATAGAATCTTATTTTCTAGAAGATTTTTCGTTAGATTCATCAAACACTACATGAATTGATTCTTCAACTACAAGAGTTCCTCTGTTGAAGACCCTGTATGCCTTGCTAGAAGTAGAGTATCCTAAGAAGATACCCTCATCTGACTTGGCATCAAATTTACTGATATTGTCTTTGCCATTGTTTAATATGAAACAGCGGCAACCAAATACACGAAAATATTTAAGATTAGGTTTTCGATTTTTCCAAAGTTCATATGGTGTTTTCTTCAAAATAGGTCAAATTAAAACATGATTTAAAATGTAACAGGAAGTATTAATGGCTTCTGTCCAAAAATATCTAGGTAAATCATTTTCGCAAAGCATTGTGCGTGCCATTTCTCCAAGAGTCCTGTTCTTTCTTTCTACCACCCCATTTTGTTGAGGTGTCCTAGGTGCAGAAAAATTATGACTAATGCCATTTTCATTACAAAAAGCTTCAAAATCATGATTGTCAAATTCAGTTCCATGATTACTACGCAAAGAAACAATAGTGAGATCTTTTTCGTTTGAAACCCTTTTATGAAATTTAACAAAAGCTGAAAACGTTTCATCTTTATGAGCTAAAAACATTACCCAAGTAAATCATGAGTAATCATCTACAATCACTAGCCCATATTTCTTACCTCCCAAACTAATTGTTCTGGTTGGTCCAAAGAGGTCCATATGCAATAATTCAAGGGGTCTAGTAGTAGATACTACTCCTTTAGGTTTGAAAGTAGATTTAGTTTGTTTTCTAAATTGACATGCATCACAAATCTTATCTTTTTCAAATGTGAGTTTTGGCAATTCTTTTACAAGATTCATTTTGCTTAATTTTGAAATCAACTGCATACTAGCATGCCCTAGCCTACGATGCCAAAGCCAACTAGTTTCACTTGCCTTGGCTTCCCTAGCCACTAGGCATTGACCACTTTCCATGGCTAGATCATCAAGATCAACCATGTAAATGTTTCCATGCCTATGACCAGTGAACTTGATGCCATTGACATCTAGACTAGATACCATGCACAAAGATGATTCAAAAATTACTTTAAAACCCTTATCACAAAACTGACTAATGCTAAAAAGATTATGCTTCAAGCCATCAACAAATAATACATTATCTACATAAGCATTAGGGGTGATATGGATTTTACCAATTCCAACGATTTTACCTTTTCCATTATCACCAAAAGTAACGTTTCCACCATCTATAGCTACTAGTGATGAGAATTGCCTCACATCCCCAGTCATGTGCCTTGAGCAACCACTGTCCAGATACCACATTCTTCTTTTATTTTTGGTTGCAAGACACACCTCAGAAATTGATCAAGTTGAAACTTTAGGTATCCAAGTCATCTTGGGTCCTTTAGGGTTAGTCAAATTGGTTCCTTTTGGAACCCAAATCTTTCCAAAGGTATTTAATTTTCTTCTATTACAAATATATGATTTATGTCCTAACTTACCACATGCATAGCAGGTAATATTAGAAGATGCAGGTATGAAAAAGTTTTTGTAAAGTTTTTGCTGATTCTATGGCTTAAATCCAAGTTCAGCTTTGTTAAAAACTGCATGTTGACTGTTTAAAAGCATACTTAATTTTTCTGAACTATAAGTAAACTTTTCTACAAAAGGTTTTACATTTTCTAACTCTTCTTTGTAATTCTTGTTCTGAAGCAACAGTTCTTTGTTTTGTTTTTCAATTTTCTCATTAGTTTCAAAACTTCTATTATTTTTCAAAGAATCATTTTCTTTTAAAAGATTGTCCTTATCATTTTTCAAGTCTTTACATGTTCAGTTAATTTCTTATTTTCTTGAATTAAATCTTCAATTTCAGTTGAAAACTTGTCTGAATTTTTGGTAAGCTCATGATTTAGCTTTCTTAATTTCTTATTTTTCAGTTTTAATTTTTCATATTCCATAACTAAATCAAAAGCATCATGTAGTTCATTAAAAGTAAATTCAATTTCAGGTTTAGAATTTACCTCATCATCTTCATTGCCCATGAAACACAGGTTGGCAACTACCTGCTGCTCTTCATCACTGCTGGAGTCCTCACTCTCACTCCAGGTAGCCATCATGGCTTTCTTTCTCAACATCCTTCATCTCTTTTTAAGCAAAGGGCAATCCATTTTATAATGTCCAGGCTTCTTGCACTCGAAGCAGATGGGTGGATCCCTTTCTTTTTCTTTCTCTTTATCTTTATTGTGATCACCTTTTTGTGGCCTTTTCTTGTAGAAGCCCTTCTTCTTTCTCATGAATCTTTTGAATTTTCTTGTAATGAGGGCTGTCTCATCATCATCAGCTTCTTCTTCTGATTCATCACTTGACTCTTCCTTTGTAGTGGACTTAAATGCTATGGCTTTCTTTTTCTTGTCATTGTCCACTATTTTCTACTTTAGTGAAAGCTCATAAGTCATTAGTGATCCAAGAAGCTGCTCAAGAGGTAGAGTATTGACATCCTTGGCTTCTTCTATGGCTGTTACTTTTGCATCCCATGAAGCCGGAAGAGACCTGAGAAGTTTGTTAACCAGTTCACCATTAGATGTAATTTTTCCCAAACTCCTCATACCATTTACTATATTAGTAAATCACTAATACATTTCACTAATACTTTCAGTTGGTTCCATCCTGAACATCTCATATGTATGAATGAGCATGTTCACCTTTGTGGTCTTCACTTGGTGTGTACCCTCATGGGTAACCTCAAGTGTATCCCAAATTTTTTTGGCGGAAATACAATTTGATATTCTGTTAAATTCACTTAGGTCAAGTGCACAGAATAGCAAATTCATCGCCTTTGCATTTAACTCAGCTTGTTTGATGTCATTGTCATCCCATTCTTCTTCAGATTTTGGGATGATAATGCCATTAACCAAGTGAGTGGGCTGATGAGGCCCTTTAGTAATTACTCTCCATATATGATAATCTACAGCTTGTAAATAAATACGCATACGAGTTTTCCAGTATGTGTAGTTTGTGCCATTAAAGAAAGGAGGGCGATTTGATGCTTGACCTTCAACTACACCCATTCCAATTGGGACGGCCATGATCTTTCACTCAAGATCGTTGGACCTACAAGAGAGTACCGGTGCTCTGATACCACTTGTTGCCCAGATATGGTGCCCAAGAGGGGGGGTGAATTGGGTATTTTAAAAATTAAAGCAATATATGTGCTATCAAGTTCAAATGTGAAGAGTGATAGTGCTTAAGTAATTGTGCAACAGAAGCAATGAAAGATAACAACAATTAAAGAGCAAAAGAAGATAGAGAGTAAAGCAATGCAAACACACAAAACGTATAGTGGTTCGGTGCACCTAGCACCTATATCCACTCCCCAAGCTCCACTTGGGAAATTCCACTATAATCTTCTCTAGATTACAGCCGACTTGTTTTACAAGGCTCACAAGTCAAAACCTAAGTTGGTTTTGTTACCTAGGCTCACCAACAAACCTTACACACTTGTTTTGACTTCGGGCTTACAAGCAACTCTAGTTGGTTTTATCAATTGGCTCACCAACAAACCTCACACACTTGTTTTGGCTTCGGGCTTACAAGCAACCCTAGTTGGTTTTAACAATTGGCTCACCAACAAACCTCACACTAGTTTCAAATTCCCTTGAAACTAGGCTAGCACAAATAGAGTATGAATACAATGAATAAAACAAGACAAACTCCTTTTTGAGCAAAAAATAATTCAATGTAGCTCTTGTTGGAGACTCTTCAAGCCTTTCTCTTGGAATCTTGGACCTCACTAAATGCCAAAGACTTGAAAGTTGGATTCCTCAAAATGGAAAGCTTTTGGCTAAGGAATCTCTTGGATTTTCTCTCTTTTTGGCTTAGGATTGATTGGAAGCTTTGTACTTTTGCTCTCTCCTTTTTCTCTTTGTTTCCTTGACCTTTTGAAGTTAGGTGGAGGTTAAATACTTCATTCAAGCTAAAACAACTCCACAAGACCGTTAGAATCAAAAATATGGTCGTTTATGGCCGTTAGAAATCAAATCAAAAGTTCAGAAAAACTAGACGTTATGCCATGAGTCGACCTCTGGATCAAGTGTCGACCTCATGAGTCGACCTCCAGTTTATCTTAGGCAAAAATCCAGAAAACCATAGTTCTGCCCAGTTTGATTTCTCAGGCGATGAGTCGACCTCTGGTGTCGACCTCTGGATAGGTGTTGACCTCTGGTGTCGACCTCTGGACAGGTGTTGACCTCTGGTGTCGACCTCTAAAGCGTGCCACTAAGATTTTGCCATGCCGGCCTTGCTGAACTTTTCTTTTCTTCATGAGTCGACCTCTGGTGGTCGACCTTTGGCAAGGTGTCGACCTCTGGTGGTCGACCTCTGGTCTGAATTTTTCTGAAACTCTAGAGAGGTGCGTGCCATGCTTGAGTTTCTCTCGGCCTTTATTTCTTTTGTCAATTACTTCTTAATATGAAGGTCCAATATTAGAAATTTGATCTTGTTTAATGTAGAAGAGCTCTTTCCCAAATCAAGTAAGCTTGGTTTCATCATTGTACTCTTGATACTCTTTTTGAATAACCTAAGTCCTGAAACTTTATCTTGAAATGAAACATTAGTCCAAACATATACTCAACCTTTTGTTAATCATCAAAACTAAGGAGCCAAAGCCAACAATCTCCCCCTTTTTGATGATGACAAAACCTTGAGTATATATGCAATTAAGTCCAAAAGAAAAATTCATACATGAGTATATCATAAAAATTTTACTTTTCATCTACCTCTTTCTTTTTTTGTGAAAACATTCTCATGAGTCAAACAGATAAGAACCATAATAGCTTTACTCTACTCTATGAAAGAGTCATACTTTACCATATATACTGTCATATACCATATATACTGTCATACTTTACCATACTCCCCCTTTTTGTCAAGAATCAAAAAGTGCATTCTTTGTAGTAAAAGATAGATTAAAGAAAATTATGTTCCATTACAATGAAGTACTTAGTTGCATAAAATACATGCTCCCCCTCAATTTGTGCATTCGATATAACAAAAACATTCTAACTTGAGGGTTTAAAAAGATAAATGCTAAGAGCTGGTATCAGACAGTAAAATATCACAATGTAGATAAGTATATAAATGAATGTATTCAGTTACAAAATTGCTTACATAGTAAGCACAAAACACTGATACATCAGATCATACAAAGCAAACTAGTATCATACATCAAATCTATGAGGCTACTCCTCATCAGAAGGTATATCAAAAGAGATAGGAGCCGAAATCCTAGATGAGGATTTTGGAGTCCTATGAGTGAGACTCCGAGTCTTCAGAGAGGGACCAGACCTAGGGGTAGTCCTATGAGATCTGTAGGTCCGAGGAAAAGACTCCACAGGTGTCCTAACAGAAGTAGTAGCAGAAGGAGCAGATGGATCAGTATGCTGAGTAGACTGAGCTGGAGTGTGCCTGCTGACAAGCTCATAAGCAGTGGGATCATCAATATCTGTCTCTGTATGCTCATCTCTATCATCCGGAATCCCTGTAATAGTCTCAAAAAGTGACTCAGTAATCTCAGTATCTACTGGCACATCTGTAGCTGGAGGATCAGTACTGGGAAGATCAGTAGAAGGAGGATCAGCAGAAGGGAAAATCTCTGGAATCGGATCGGCAGGTGGAACATCAGAGCTACCTGCTCCAGGCTGATCTCCATCACTGTCACTGTATCCACTGGAGTCATCATCATCATCATCAAAATGTGGAGTAGGTACTGTCGGATCTACAGTCCCTGGTGACAATGCTAATCTCAGTAGGCTGAGGATCTGTCGGAATCCTGCATCTACACTAGCTGAGAGAGCTCCAATGCGCATATCAGTGTGGATCCGCAAACTATGTAGCTCCTGTCGTACACCAGCAATCTCTGTCCGGACCTCTAAAATGTGATCAGTCACTCTCTGCTCAAAGTTCGATATGCTCGCTGTAGTCCTCCGTGGTGTAGCAGTAGCAGTAGGTGCTGGAGCTGATGAGGGTGGTGGCGTGAATGGCTCAGGCTTCGCAGTCTCTGACTCTGGTGCTGTGCGAGGAGGTGTACCATGATCAGTAGGCTTTGAAGGCCCTGCCTCAGCTGCTCGAATCTCCTCCTCCTCATTTGGCTCCTGGCCAGACTCTCGTCGCACGATGGCCGGCGGTGGTGGCGGCCCAGGGAATAGAAAACAAAGAGGATGAATAGTAGGTAGACCATTGGATGGTGCCCGGTGGGAAAAAGTAATTAGCAGGTCATGTGCAGCAATGGATGGTGGTCGGATGACTTGTAATGAAGGAGATGGCATCGAGGATGGCCAGCAACGGTGGGTAGTGGTAGAAGACGGTGGTGGGATGGTGGCGAACGGCGGTGATTTGGTTTGCATGTTGGCAAGGTGACTGAACATAGGGATGATGGGTTTCTGCAATGGGCTAATGCTGGTTGGTTGCTCAGGATGGAAATTGGTAGAAAAAGAAGTAGCAGGCGGTAGATTGTGACGGGCAGCATGGAGGAAGATGGCAGATCAAAGAAAGAGGTAGGTGGTAGTCGGTCCAAAAATGGGCCTTCTGGCAGCTTCTTCAACCGTGGCGAGCGGTAGCGCACGGGCAGATGGCTGGGGAAGGCTCTGGTGAACTGGCGACTTGAAATGGCAAAGATGGTACCGGTAGTAATGGCTGTCTGTGGACCGTCTAGGTTCTTGTAGACTGAGTGGCTGGTCCATGGTGGACCAGTTGCCCCAAAAATCATGTAATTCATTCAAACTCTGATTTTGGACTTAGTTGAACTCTGATTCGAGTACCATTTGTTAGACTTATCATCCTTTGACTAGGAATATTTTAGATTAGGGTTTGTAAAATCTTAGGTCTCATTATTATGAACTCATCATAACCCTAAAACCATTGCCCTAATATATGATGTTCATCATAATCTTAAAAACAACAAAGTATAAGACACAACATATGATGAAACAAAATGCCTTTTTTTAATATCATACATGAGTTGCTTGAATTTTATAGAAATGCTCCTAATACATAAAAAATATGATTGGCTTTCAGAGCACTATTCTTTCATCGAGCTCCTGCATGAGAACTTGGCAAGCTTTTTTGGTCAAGCTTTGCTCCAATTCTACCAAAGCCTAGCCTTCTTTGGCAATGGTCCATGCTTCCTCTATGTGAGTAACCTCCTTGTAGGCATCACCTCATGATCGGCAATGGAGCGCTCTAACACTTGGGCACAGGAGCCTACCTACAGCACCAGAAATGTCAGTGTCCATCTTGGTGATGACCATAGCCTTTTAGAGATGTGCCACCTACATCAACGACACAATAATGCAAGGATACTAATGCCTCCACCAATATGTGAGGTGACATCGCAACACCAACAGGGGAAGTAACAACTAGTGCAAGCTTCCTAGATTTTGCGACATCCAAGCCACCTTCCTCAGTTTTCCATCAGGGGGTAGGTATTCTTGCAGGGGACATTGGCATAATTGTAAAAGGGCCGGTGGACTCAATAGCAACCAATAACTCTTCTCCAATCGCTGGATCCTTAGACAAAGTCGGCGATGCCTCTAGCATTGCCGGTGGCTCTATTTCTTCCATCATTATCACCGGAGCGATAGCCATGGTTGCACCTATCTCCCCATGCTCGTTTGTAGCTTCCATTGGGACATCATCATCACCTGACTGTATCTTCTCTAATCCAGGAGTTAGCTCCACCTCCGGATAGAGTCCTATTGAACATTGTGATGTGAACTTTAAGTTATAATAGCAAGTGCACGGTGTGCAGAGTAGCACGTCCAGCGAGTACGGATCGATCCCATGAGGAATTTGTGTTCAAATTGTGTTCAAACTCTCACTTAGATAAGCGGACAAGAAAGTTAGATAAGCTGATAAGAACAAACAAAAGTAAATTAAATCGATGAAATAAATGATCTAAAGATCTAGGGCTTTTGAATCCACTAGACCAATGATTTCGAAAACTTTTCTAAGGATCTCTTTTATAAAACCTTTCAACTTCTTCTTTGTAACAACCAAGTATGGATTATGAAGAGATTTAACTCAACTATAACCCATCAAGATTTTACAAGGAAAGAAAGAAAGAAACAAAAAATAAAGTATCAAGTTATTTATCTTTTGTCCTTCTTACACTGAATCAAGCATTAACTAAGAAGGGATTGAAACCCAACTATAGCTCATCAAGTCTCTTGGCAAGAAGTTTAAAAAGGGAAGAAAAACTCTTAAAAATTAAAGTCCGAAAAGAAATCCAAAGAACGGCTTCTAATCATGGTTTAGCTTCATCGCCAATCCTAAAAATTTGCTTAGCCAGACATGATTAAAATAAAACTTTAAAAATTATTTAAAAAATTAATTAAAATCAATTAACTACTTGCTGAAATTTAAATTACAGAATTTAAATGCAAAATTAAAAACTACCCTAATTGCATGAATTTAAACGGCATTAAATAAATTGCAAGAATGTAATAATAAAAACTATTCGAATTGCAGGAATGTAAATTGCATAAAATAAATTTTAGAAAATTAATCTAATCTGATGCTTAAGAAAATAAGGATAATTTAAATAAAGAAAATAATTTTTTTATTACAAAAAAAAATCTAATAATAAAATATTCAGTTTTTAAATTATTAACGGGACTTGGAATTAAAATAAAATTAAAATTAAAATTAAAACTCTTTATGAAAAGATGGGAAGAAGGGATGGAAAGGATAAAGGGAAAAAAAAAAATGATGGGCTCTGGCATCTGCTCCTTCTCCTGCTCCCGATCGATGGACCTTTATTTATAGCGGAGTCAGAGTGGGAAATTTTCGTTGATCTCTGGTATCAGTTTCTTCCGGTTCCCTATCTTCGTTCCCATAACCAACACAACCACCGCACAATCTCATCTTTAAACTTCTTCGATGTTATCCTTCACCATTCTTTGGTGTTATCCTTCGATCCTTCTGCTCCTTCGGACATCCAGGATCCTGACAACAGGACTGATGCGATGCTCGGTGTAGAAGAACATGGTGGTAGTGATCCGGAAGAAGAGAATATACATGGTTGAGATCCACGAAGTGGCTGTCATGGGCATCACGCGGTGGACTAATCTTGAACAGGGGAAGAGGCAGCAAGCTTGGTGGAGAACTCGGACTGTGCTTTGGCAAGTGGCAGCGGCAAGAGGAGGAAGAAGGACAGCAAACTGGGATTGTTTGGATGCTTAACCGGCCATGGGAGTGAAAACGGCTTGCCAATTGGCGGCGTGGCGAGTTGTAGGGACAGAGAACGGTGACAGAAAATGGGGTCGCCAAGATGAGGAAGAAGGCTGTGGTAGATGATGCTGGGTTTTCCGGCGGCTTGGGCGGATGGCGGTGGACGTGGCAGAAATCGGCGACTTAAGGTGGTGTCCGGCGAAGAAGACGAAGCAGCAGATTTAGAACATGGTGAAAAGAAGACCGTGGCTTTAGATGGTGATTTCTTTAATTTTTCTGGCCATCGACGGCCTCTCCGGTCGTGAGGAGGGTCCCTACGGTGAGAGACGGATTTCCGACAACTTCTCCGGTGAGTTCAGAGCTTGGTTTGGCCTGTGGTCCACGGATCTGTTCCGTGGACCGATAGTCAAGGAGGATGGTGGTGGACCGACTCGCATTTCATGGACTGGGCGGCTGGACTACATTGAGCCAATTGCTTCAAAATTCGTGCAACATCTTAATAATTTCTTTAAAAATCTCTTTCCAGCTTAATTGAAGTCCAAATTGTATGCGGTTCACACCGTTGGATCCCATAAATCATGCTCTTCACGTTGGTAGGGTTATTTCATTAAAACATTGTATAAAAATATTAATCTTAATGAAATAAAATGAATTTGATCAATAAATTAATGCACTTATCACTAATTTTTATGTACTTATCACTCTCCTCAACTTAAATCTTACTCGTCCTCGAGTAAAATAAATGATGTAGGATACTACCAAAAACTCTTAATATCTCATACAAGTTTATTTAGATTCAAAGATTGTTCTCATACCCTTTTTATAAGTAGAAGATTTTTTATTAGATAGTAGATGAAATTGGTCATTGGGATATTAATAGCTTCAAGTAAATTGGTTAAATGAAAACTCCTCATTTTCTTAAATAATTTTTAACCAGCTCCACTATTATTTCTAAATCCTCTACTCCCATAGAGGATGAGATATCATTTTAGTGCAAGGTGTTCTTCTTATTGCGACACTTTTCATTTTTTTTCTTTTTTTTTGATACAGACCGTGCATCTTAATCTTTTAAGCTTTCTATCTGACCCTTGTAACAAGTTTTCAACCAATGTCTCCCAGACCAGTTGGCCTTAGGGCACTAAGTGTAGAACACCCCTCAGGCTTACTGTCTTAAGTCAGAAAGGCTACATATCAAAACTGGCTGTATAGCAAAATTTCTTCACATCTCCACTTTTTGATATGAGACTCAATCATTTACTTAGATGAAGAGGCCCGATTACTCGGTGGAACAATATTTAGAACTTTCTTTTATTATCTCTCTTTTTTTCACTAATAAAGGAACTTTGCATTTAACAACACCCACACACATCCAAGAGGTAGATTCTTCTTCGATGTGAATAGGAGGATTAGAATTATCTAGAAATTGATTGTATTCTTACTTACCATATTTACTTGAGTCTATTAATATTTTATCTCTTAATATTTCAAAAATTATCTAGACTGTTCAATAAATTACTTATCAAAAGTGTATGATTTACC
Organism: Areca catechu; assembly: GCA_021397845.1. Lineage (NCBI taxonomy): Eukaryota > Viridiplantae > Streptophyta > Magnoliopsida > Arecales > Arecaceae > Areca > Areca catechu. Next base: position 44,341,773 of record CM038038.1, read on the forward strand.
CTTAGCTAAGATCAACAAGTGTAAGATTATTAAGGTAAAGGTAGCTCCTATATATACTTTTATTCAGCTTATTATTCTCCCATAAATAAAAATTGATTCTAAATGTATGCATGATATGGTATAAAAGGAAACGAAGATACTTGAGGAATTTTCTTGAGCTCTCCTCCCAACTTAGCCAATGGATCCTATTTGAGTCAGGATCTGCTAAACCTAAACATGTTAAAAATAAAATTATTAGAAAGAAAGGAGCTGAGTTCCTCCTAGGAGTATTAAGTTTAAAGTCTTTAGCTAGACCAAATGGATCTTTTAGATTGTCGGTTGATACATCCACTAAATTATCAGTATACCTAGCCATGGTGGATGGTTGGATGAAGTCCAATCAGTAATGTCCCACACGATATCTCTGTTATGTGTATCTATAAGATGTGTCATACCCGAAGATGGCTTGGTTGATGGTTTATCCATAAGTGTTTCAGTAGGAGGCTCCCATCTTTGGTTGTTTTTATCATCACCAAATATTTTATCAATATCTTCATACTCAGGTGTTGGCCAGATACTAGACTCAAGATCGACTTTCTCATCACTAATGTCTATGGATTCATAAATTTCATCTTGGATTACATTTACATTAGCATGCTTGGTATATTTCTGTTCCAAATTAAATATATTCAGCTCAATAGTCATGCTCCCAAAAGATAGTTTCATAAGTCCATTCCGATAATTAATTTCAGCAATAGCAATAGCTAGGAATGGTCTTCCTGAAATAATCGAGATATGACCTTTAGGATTTGATGGTTCAGTCTTCAAAATAATGGAATCTACATGGAAGATAAAATTTCCAACCTTGATCAAAACATCTTCTACCATTTCTTTAGGGATTCTAAAAGATAGGTCTGTTAATTGTAATGTGATCCTTGTTGGCTATAGTTTTCCCAATCTCAATTTCTCATAAACTGAATAGGGTAGAATGTTTACACTAGCCCCTAAATCAAGCAAAGCCTTCTCAATGTGGGTTTCTCCTACAACACATGAAACTGTTGGAGATCCTTGATCCTTATACTTTATGGGCATATGACTTAAAAAGTATAAACTCACACTTGCTGCTAAGAAAGCTTTCTTTGGTACATTGGTAGTCCTTTTCTTAGTACAAAGATTTTTTAAGAATTTGACATAAGTCGGAACCTGTTGGATCATGTCTAATAGAGCAATGTTTACTTGAACTTGCTTAAACACCTCTAATATTTTGTCTAAATGTTCTGATTGCTTATTAGACCTTAATCGATTTAGAAAAGGAGCTTTAGAAATTATGGTTTCCTGATTTGGTGGACTATTAGCAGCTTGAGTTTGTAAGGTAGGTTGTTTAATAGATGGCTCAGCTGACTCAGTAGTTGAGTCTTCTCTAGTGTCAGATGTATTTACGTTATTATCCACTTGATTCCCTGATGTCAAAGTGTGAATTACATTAACTTGATTGACTTGATTTCCTTGGGGTGGATGATCATTTTGGTTCCTTAGGTTGGGTTCAAGTTGGCTAGGTAGCCTACCACATTCATGTTCATTAATGGTAGATGCTAGCTGACCCACCAGCATTTCCAAGCGGGCTATGGCCTGAGAGTTTGAATTCAGAAGTTGTCCCATAGTTTGCATGAAATTACTCAATGTGGTACTGGTGTCAGCATTGGATTTGGCTGGAGCTTCCAGTCTTTTCTTTAAAGAACCAAGTCTTTTATCATTGTTATTGAAAACTGGTGGTAACGGGTTATTCATCATAAGATTAGGCCTTAGGTTTTGTTGATTGAAGCTAGGACCACCTACATTTGGGTTTTGTGACCGTGAGAAATTTGGATGATTCCTCCATCCTAGGTTATATATGGGTGCATAAGGATTGTTCATTGGTCTGTGATAGGTAGCATTCATCTGCGCACATCCATTCTCTATTGGTTTCATCAGGAATTGACATTCCTCAAGGACATGGTCTGGTGCATCGCACTTGATATGGTAACACTGCTAATGTGGAGTATGTGTCAAATCCAGCTAGATGCCATCTGTGCCACGTGGATTTTTCTTTCAAAACTTCCCCCCGGGGTGAGGCACTCCTGCTCCTTCACCAGGTGGCACCCCAAGATGGGTCCACCTCGACCGAAGTCGAGACCTCCTCTGCCACTTCGCCAGGTGTCCGCCTAGGAGGGGTCCACCTCGACCGAAGCTGGCGGCCTCTGCTCCCTCGCCAGGTGGTGCCCCAAGATGGGTCCAACTCAGCCGAGGTCTAGCCAGGCGCTCCTGCTCCTTCGCCAGGTGAAACCCCAAGAGGGGTCCACCTCGACCGAAGCTGGTGGCCTCTGCTCCCTCGCTAGGTGGCCCCCTAAGACGGGTCCACCTCAATCGAGGTCAAGCCAGGCGCTCCTGCTCCTTTGCCAGGTGGCACCCCAAGATGGGTCCACCTCGGTCGAAGTCGAGCCCTCTGCCACTTCGCCAGGTGTCCGCCCAAGAGGGATCCACCTCGGTCGAAGCTAGCAGCCTCTACTCCCTCACCAAGTGGCACCCCAAGACGGGTCCATCTCAGTCGAGGTCAAGCCAGGCGCTCCTGCTCCTTCGCCAATTGGCAACCCAAGATGGGTCCACCTCGGTCGAAGTCGAGCCCTCCTCTGCCACTTCGCCAGGTGTCCGCCCAGGAGGGATCCACCTCGGTCGAAGCTGGCGGCCTCTACTCCCTCGCCAGGTGGCACCCCAAGATGGGTCCACCTCAGCCGAGGTTAATCCAGGCACTCCTGCTCCTTTGCTAGGTGGCATCCCAAGATGGGTCCACCTCGGTCGAAGTCGAGCCCTCCTTTGCCACTTCGCCAAGTATCCGCTCAGGAGGGGTCCACCTCAGTTGAAGCTGGCGGCCCCTACTCATTCGCAAGGTGGCACCTTAAGATGGGTCCACCTTGGCTGAAGTCGAGCCCTCCTCTGCCACTTCGCTAGGTGTCCGCCCAGGAGGGATCCACCTCGGCCGAAGCTGGCGGCCTCTGCTCCCTCGCTAGGTGGCACCCTAAGATGGGTCCACCTCAGTCGAGGTTGAGCCAGTCCCTCCTGCTCCTTCGCCAGGTGGCATCCCAGATGGGTCCACCTCGACCGAAGTTGAGCCCTCCTCTGCCACTTCGCCAGGTGTTCGCCCAGGAGGGGTCCACCTCGACTGAAGCTGGCGGCCTCTACTCCCTCGCCAGGTGGCACCCCAAGACGAGTCCACCTCAGCCGAGGTCGAGCTAGGCGCTCCTGCTCCACCGCCAGGTGGCACCCCCTGATGGATCCACCTAGGTTGAAGTCAGCCCTACTCTGCAAAGCCTCCGAGGGTCAGAGGCACGGGCCATGAGGTCGCTGCTAGAGTCGGCGTGCGGCGCGTCCTGTACAGGGTTCCCAGTATGGTCCGCAACGGTATGCGAAACCTCGTTTACATCAGTTAAGGAGGGCCCCATAATCGAGGTATTGAACCCACGCGGTCAGGGGCATGGAACCCAGGAAATCCACAGTCATTGCCCCGAGATGAGGTCTCCCGTGCTTGGCTTGAGATCTTTCCAGATTCCCCCTTTCATGACAACACGGCGGGCGAGGCAAGCTGGCCACTTAACTACCAGGCTCGAAGAAGAGGGGAGAAGGGGGAAAGGAGCCGAAGACCTTCGGGAACCTCCGGGGGAAGAAGCAAAGGCTGAAGGCTGTCCGATGGTATAAAAAGGATGGTGATTCGACGGTGACATGGAATCGGAAGGTAAGCCACGGAGAGAAAAGGACACCGAGAGATAATGATTCTGGGGCTCTCGGAAGTTCCCAAACGCAAGTCCGACGGGTCCAGCGCAGGAAGCTGGGCGTCAACCCCTCTTTTTCCCATACTTCTTTCATCAAAACCTCCTCTAAGCACGGGAATCCATCAGAGACCCGTCTTAGTGGATCTGTTCCATCTTGCCATTCTCTAACTTGACCATCGGAGTGCCCCCACCGGAATCCCCAGCCCGGGTCTTTGACCTTATTTTGTAGGCCCGGAGGCTTGGAGATCCCGAGGTGGAGTCCAAGGACCGGCGCCAGCTTATAAGCTACATTCCACCATGGTAAGATCAGCAACAGATTGGCATGCCAGGAAGGGGGGTAGAACAGCAACCCCTACGCGAGCAAGCCCCTCGTAAGCAAGGGAATAGCTCAACCATGGTGGTGACACATGGATGCGAAGTCTCCACTAGCCAAGCGGGAGAGGTTCCCTCTCCTCCGGGCTCGCGCAGCCCAGAGGGGGAACTTCCCGCTCCTCCTCCTCCTCCTTAGCTATCCTTGGTGGACGGTCCTTTTGCAGCCATCGTCCAGTAGCTGCAAATGCTGACTACAGCTGTGCGACAGCTGCAGCATTAGCAGCGCTCCCTGGCCAATCAACCCCAGCCAGGGACCCCCATGGCCCGAGCCATGGGCCCCCGCGGAAGCCTGCACTCCATTCAAGGCAGGCCATCCCATCAGCACGCAGTAACCAACCCCCGTGGGAGCCATCAGACTCCTATGAAAAGAAACCACATCGGTTCGGCGGATCACGAGAGTCGATCCCCGACCGACGATCCTAAAGCCATCCAGCATAGCAGGTGCCATCGGGGCAAGGCCCCTCGCCGCTATCGATTGGCCTCGATGGAAGGTTCCATTGATGAGGCCATCAGGTGCCTGGCCGAGGGCGTCTGGAGGAGCATGAGCACAAATTGGTGAAGTTCTCCTGTCGCTTCGCCAACCTGCAGGGCTCCCGAAGCGAGCCAGTGGGCTATAGCACCCAACCACCCTTCTCTCGGGAAATCTAAGAGGAATCGATCCCGAATCGGTTCCGCATGCCTCAGGTGGATCCCTATGATGGGACCACCGACCCCTTGGACCACTTAGAGAGCTATAAGGCTCTCATGAGGGTTCAGGGAGCGACGGACGCTCTTCTATGTATTGCCTTCCCGGCCACCCTCCAAAAGGCCGCTCGAGTTTGGTTCACCCATCTCTAGCCAGAATCTATCAGCTCCTTCCATCAGCTGGAAGGAAAGTTCGTGGCATACTTCGATGCCTGCCAGAAGGTGCCAAGGGAGGTGGATAGCCTCTTCTCCATCCGCCAGCAAGACCAGGAGCCACTGCATGACTATGTCACCCGCTTCAAGACTATAGCCCTGGAGATTTATAGCCTGGACGATCCTGTCGCCATGCTGGCATTGAAGTGAGGGCTCAAGACCTCCCGCTTGACGTATTCCCTGGACAAGAAGCCCCCCAAGACGTATTTCGAGCTCCTCCTCCGCATCCACAAGTACATCCATGCTGAGGAGGCTGACCATACCAGGCGAGAGCTGGATGGGAAGCCTTCGAAGAAGCCTGCCTTGAGGGATGTCCCTAGGACTCGGAGGCCTGGACCACCTGCAAACTTCCGCTCGGGTCCGAAGCCGAAGAAAAGTGCTACTTCGGAGTGAACCTTTACCCCTCTCCTTGCTCCTAGAATGAAGATCCTCATGGAGATTGAGGGTGAACGCTACCTCCATCAACCTCCTCCTCAAAACCTAAGGAACAGTTATGACAAGATGAAGTACTGCTAGTTTTATCACGACCATGGCCACAACATGGAGGACTGCCATAATCTAAAATGGGAAATTGAGGAGCTGATCAAGAGGGGTTACCTCAGTAAGTTCATGAGGAGCGAGGCCCCGATGGAGGACCAGCCACTCCGGCCCTTCCCCCCGTCCCTGCAGTTGACAACTGCCCTATGAAGAAACCTGTGGGCATGATCTCTTGGGGGATAGGGAGCGCATCGAAGAGAGCCCGGGAGGCGGGAGACCTGGAGAATGTACTCCCCATTAAAAAAGGGAATGAAAATGAAAATGTAAACAATAATGCAGTGGTGATCGAGATGACTATCGCTAAGCATCCTATACATCGCATTATGGTGGATAGTGGGAGCTCTACTGACGTACCTTTTTATGATACTTTCTCCCAGATGAATTTGTCTCATAATCGGTTAAATCCAGTGCACACCCCTCTTATGGGCTTCACCGGAGATTCTGTGGGGGTCGAAGGGGAGATTACTCTCCCTGTTACCGCCGGTCCCCACCCCGGTAGAGCACGGTCATGATGACCTTTACCGTCGTTCGACTCCCATCACCTTACAATGCTATCCTAGGCCGTCCAGGGCTCAACCAACTGGACACGGTCATCTCCACCGAAAGGTTGCTGGTGCAGTTCCCTACCACCTTCGGGATGGGAGTAATGAGAGGGATGGCCCAACCTATCCCGCATTGCTTTCAGGTAGTCCCGGGAGCCTCGAGTCCCGAGCTCAGCTCTGATGTCGATGACCTCGACCAGAGGGTGCAAGACCCCAGGGGAGGCCACGTAAAGCGCTTATTGATGTACCCCCTCAGCTCAGACCCTAAGAAGACAGTGCAGGTAGGAGCCCAACTCCCGAAGGATGAACGAGCTCGCCTGCTGGACTTCCTCCGGGCAAACACGGATGTGTTCGCCTGGTCTGCTGTAGATATGCCAGGTATTCCCTCGGAAGTTATCACTCACCAACTGAAGATTGATCCGAGGTGCCGCCCGGTCCGCCAGAAGAAGAGAAGTTTCATCATAGAGAGGCAGAAGGCAATCAATGAGGAAGTGGAAAAGCTTCTCACCACCAGCTTTATGCGAGAAGTACAGTACCCTAGTTAGCTGGCGAACATGGTAATGGTAAAGAAGAACAACGGCAAGTGGAGGATCTGTGTGGACTATACTGACATCAACTGAGCATGCCCGAAGGATAGTTTCCTGCTTCCCAAGATCGACCAGCTCGTGGACACTACCTCGGGACATCGCCTCCTCTCTTTCATGGATGCCTTCTCCGGGTACAACCAGATCTGAATGCACCCGGAGGACGAGGAGTACACCGCCTTCATCATAGATCGCGGGACCTACTGCTACGAGATGATGCCATTCGGCCTCAAGAACGCAGGTGCCACGTACCAACATTTGGTCAACAAGGTCTTCAAAGACCAAATTAGCCGCAACATGCAGGTGTACGTGGATGATATGCTTTTGATGAGCAAGCCGACCTCGGACCACGTCGGCGACCTGGTGGAGACCTTTAATAACCTCCATCTTCACCAAATGAAGTTGAACCCGGCGAAATGCGCTTTCGACATATCAGCGAGGAAGTTCCTGGGCTTCATGGTGACCTAGAGAGGGATAGAAGCCAACCCGGAGAAGGTTTAGGTGATCCTAGACATGGAGCAGCCCACCTTCAAGAAGTAAGTGCAGCGACTCACCTGCCGGATAGCCACCTTGAGCCAGTTTATCTCGAGGTCCGCTGACCACTGTTAGCCCTTCTTCAAGGCATTGAGGAAGATGCACGACTTTGCTTGGATGAAGGAGAGCCAGGAGGCATTTGAAGAGCTGAAGAAGATGTTGGCATCGCCGCCATTACTTTCTCGGCCAGAGGAAGGAGAGGAGCTCCTTCTGTACCTAGCGATCAATCCGGAGGCCGTCAGCTCGATCCTAGTCCAGATGGATGACAAAAGGATACAGAGGCCGGTGTATTACATGAGCAAACTCCTCCGTGATGCGGAGCTCAGGTATTCTCGGTCTGAGAAACTGAATTTTGTACTAATCATGTCCGCCCAGCACCTCAGGCCTTATTTCCAAGCATACCCCATCGCGGTCCTGACGGATCAACCACTGAAACCGGTGCTCAGCCGACCAGACACGTCTGGATGCCTGGCGAAGTGGGTGCTCAAGCTCAGCGAGTTCGACATCACCTACCAACCGAGGTCGACCATGAAGGCACAGGTACTCGCTAACTTTTTGGTTGAGTGTACAGGCCTGGGGATGGGATGGAAGAGAGCCCCCAAGATCGACAGCCAGAACCTAGACCGGAGGAGGACATCTGGATCCTTCATGTGGATGGAGCCTCGAACTCTGGCGGGAGCGGAGCCGGACTTATCCTCACTAATAGCGAAGGAGTTGTCACCGAATGTGCGCTCCGCTTCCAGTTTTCCACCACCAATAACCAGGCGGAGTACGAAGCGCTCCTCGTGGGGCTAAGAGTTTCCCGCGAGCTGGGTGTGGCCTGCCTCAGGGTCTTCACTAACTCGCAGCTAGTGGTAGGGCAGGTTTCCGAGGAGTACGAGGAGTGGGATCCCCAAATGGCGAAGTACCTGGAGCTCGTGCAAGCGAGCACGATATAGGCTTTAGGTGCTTCAGCATCTCCCACATCCCACGCCGGGAAAATGCTCGTGCAGATGCCCTCTCCCGCCTGGCAACCCTGCCGGACTTATCGCTGGACCGTGCCTACATTGAGCATCTTCGAGCCCCGAGCTATGAGACACCCATGAAAGTCTAGCAGGTCAACCCAAAGCCTAGCTGGATGGACAAGTACGTCGAATACATCACCAACAATACCTTGCCAGAGGATCGCGTGGTGACTGATCTAATTAAGAGGAAGGCCACACGGTTTATGTTGATGGACGGGCTACTATACTGGAGATCTTACTCCTACCCGCTCCTCAAGTGTTTGAGACCCATCGAAGCTACACTCGTGCTCCAGGAGATCCATAAGGGCATCTGTGGGAACCTTGTGTGGGGCAGAACACTGGCGTACAAGGCCCTCCGCCAAGGCTACTTCTGGGAGATGATGAGAGAAGAAGCGGCTAACTTCATGAAGAGGTGTGATCGATGTTAGCGGCATGCTGTAGTGCAATGCTAGCCTGCCGCTCCACTCTCCCAGCTCTCTGCCCCTGGCCATTCGCTTAGTGGGGCATGGATCTCCTCGGACCTTTTCCCCCTGCGTCCGGGCAACGGAGGTTCTTGATTGTGGCTATCGACTACTTCATGAAGTGGGTCAAGGCTGAGCCGTTGGCCCGGATCACAGAGGCAAATATCACCAAGTTCTTCTGGAAGTCGATTATCTACCATTTCAGCTTGCCCCACACCATCACCAACAACGGATGCCAGTTCGACTGTTGGGAGTTCGAGGAGTTTTGCAACGACCTTGGCATTCATCATCGCTTCAACTCGGTGGTGCATCCTCAGACCAATAGAGAGGCTGAGGTGACAAACAGAACTATCCTGTAAGGTCTTCGAACAAGACTGGACTAGGCCAAGGGAAGGTGGGCGGAGGAGCTTCCAAGCATCCTATGGGCGTACCATACCACCCCAAGGACGGCCACGGACGAGATCCCCTTCAATCTCGTCTTTGGTGCGGAAGCAGTTATTCCAGTAGAGCTCAGCTTGCTGACCTTGCGTATAGAGCAGTACAACGAGCCTGAGAACCTGGCACGACTGCTACTGAACCTGGATCTCCTTGAAGAAACAAGGGACAGGGCCTGAGTTCGGATGGTGGCTTACCAACAACGAGTGGCCAGATACTATAATTCCAGGGTGTGATCGAAGTCCTTCAGCCAGGGTGATTTAGTGCTGCACCGTGCTGAGGCTTCCCAGCTGTGGGAGTGCGGCAAGCTCTCCCTAAATTGGGAAGGCCCTTATAGAGTGGCCGAGGCACTCCCCCATGGAGCATATTACCTGGAGGAGCTCGGCGAATCCCGGTTCCCGCGAACTTGGAATGCCTCAAACTTGAGGATGTATTACCAATAGTGTAAGACCTCTTAAACTTCAACAATAAAATCTTTTTATATGAAATGCCTGTTCTCGTCCCATAGGACAATCGCCATCCAGTTCTAAGTTCGGCAAGAGAGGGCATAGCGAAATATATTCGAAGGCGCAAATCCCCTTCCACAAAAATCCTGGAGTTCATTCCGGAGTGCCACATGGAAATAAATTCCAACGTGCGGTCCCAGAGTTCAGTCCGGAGGATGTTCCGGAGATTTAAGTCCCGGTCCCACTAATCCTGGAGAACAGCTTGGAAGGTCATGCAAGGTTCAACTCCCGCCTGCGGCCCCGGGGTTCAGTATGGAAGTTTACACGGAATCTAATTCCAAAGCGAAGTCCTGGACCTCAGTCTGGAAGGTGGAGCGGAATCCAGTTCCCCCATAAGATCCCGGAGTTTAGCCCGGAATGCCCCACGGACTCAGTTCCGGTGGTTGGCCACGGGGTTCAGTCCGGAAGATGCACAAAATAAAAAGAAAGAGAAAAGAGAAGAAAACCTAAGTCTCTCGCAAGCTGCGAGGCTTAGAAAACCCCCGCCAGAAACCAGGAGGTCTCCGAGGCCTTGTCTCGGATCGGCAACTCAGATTGCACACAAAAAAAAGAGAAAAAGAAAGAAGAAAGAAAAAGGGAGACAAAGCAGAATGATAGAAAAGGATCTTCATTTCTACTGAAAGCTTTCTTACAAAAGAGGGCTCCGACAGGCCGGGTGACCGAATGAAATAGAAAAGAAATCTATACAAGAAACAAAATAAAAGCGAAGCCCCAAGGTTACTTTGCCGCAGCCGCGTCCTCCTTCGGCTGGGGGCACCTTCACCACCGGTGGCATCGTCAGAAGGCCACGCGGGGGCAGCCGCATCGGCACCATCTGCAGCTGGAGCTCCCTCATCGGGCTCCCCCCTCCGGCCGCCCAAGATGACTCCGCTAAGATCGAGCTCGAGGAAGAAGGAACCCACCTTCTCCCGGCACATCTCAAAGCCCTTCAGGAAGGAGTCGACTACCACCTCGTGCAGCTCCGTCCTGAACTCCTCGGATGCCCGGAATCTCGGCATGGCCTTCTGCGCCTCCTTCTAAGATGCCTCCAGCAGCCCGTTGACATAGGAGTTCTTCTCCTTGGCTGTACTGAGCTCCTTGAGGACCTCCTCGACCCGGCGTTCCAGTGACCAGGACTGAGCCCTGAGGCATGATACCTCTACCACGTCATCCTCGTCACGGCATTGGTTCGAGATCCTCTTCTCAGACAGAGAGGTCTCGAGCTCCTTCACACGCCCCTCGGTGCAACCCAAGTTCTCTCGGAGGGCCTGGTTACTTCCCCGCAGCTCGTGCCCTTTCTCCATGAGGTCTTTCACGTTGACTGCAAGCTTGCCGAGCCTCTTCTCCTTCTCGGCATCTTTCTTTGCATAGCTGGAGAGGAGGTTCCTCAGCAGTAGTACGTCAGTCCCGATCTGCATCAGAGAGAGGACAGGATGTTAAAAAAACCCAACTGGAACATTAAAAGGAAAGAGCTCGAAGCTTCCCTTGAAAAGCAACGGGAGGATCCCGAGCAGCACGTTGGTATAGTCCCGGCCACCCCTCAAGCAGCTATCCCGGGGCAAACTAGCGAACTCCATCATCCTCTCCGCGAGCCCTTGATCGCGGATGATAGAGGAGCTGGTGTTGAGTCCCGAAGGTGGAGGGTGAGCATCGGCAGCAGGCTAGGCAGCTGTCCCTCCACTGGGTGGTGCGGTCGTCGGTGGGACTGCCATCACCCTGGTGGCCACCGTAGGGATGATCGATGTGGTGGCTGGTGTAGGCACCACCTGGGAGGGTTCCGACCTCCCCTCTCCCTCAGCCCTATCGAGCTCAACGATAGGCATGTCGGGCACACGAGACTGGGACGGTCTGGGGGCAGGACCCGTTGCCCCGGGGCCAGTAGAAGCAAGGGTAGGCATGGGCCACTGGCTCACCTCTGTGCGAGCCTTCATCGGTGGAGCCTCCTGGGCCCCTTCAGCAGTGCCCCTCTTTCGGACACCCTCCATCAAGCTTCCGACAGAGATTTTCTTCCTTGGAGAAAGAAAATAGTCAGGCCAGTTCAAGAAGAAAAAAGCAGAAAGTGGAAAGAAAGTAAAGGTGAAAGAAGAAGACCCCGGGTCTCACCCAACGCCTAGACTGGACTGATTCCTACCTCGAACAAATTCTACTCCGGGAGTAGGACATCAAGATCTAGGACCACGTCACCCAGCATCTGTGTGTAGACCTCCTGGTCTACTGGCTCGACCTGGGAGTTCCGGTTCGGGGACCAGTCTGGCTCACTCCAGGCCCAGTCGACATCCTGGACCGAGGCAAAGAAGAAGCGATTCTTCCACCCCTTGATCGATGTGGGGAGGTCGAACCTAAGGCACCTAGGTCAGGGTGAAAGATACCACCAGTCATCATCGGTAGAGTAGCGTTTCAGGATGAAGAGGGCTCTGAACAGTGAGAAACGGGCAAAAAACCCTTGAAAGTGATAGGAGACAATGAAGGCGAAGATGACCCGGATGGCATTGGGAGCCAACTGGGTCGGGACCAGGCGGAAGTGACTGAGAAAGAAGAGAAAGAAAGGGTGAAGGGGAAAACGAAGACCCCTGACAAGGAATTCCTCGTAGAAAGCAACCCTCCCTGGATCGCTCGAGGTTACTCGATCCCTCGGGCCCGAGAGCAAAAGCTCGATCGAATCCGGGACCCCATATGTATCTCGGATCCAGGAGAGATCGTCTCTGGTCATCGTCGAGGCATAACTATAGGGACCAGAAGGGGAGACCTCTGCCACCAGAGGAGGAAGGGTAGAGATGGGGCATGCGAAAACTATGGGGGGAGACTTAGGACCCCTAGGGATGCCTATGGTCACAGTCCCTGGCCGTAGTTGCCTCAAGACCTCGACTAATATCTCTTCCCCCTCTGAGGAGTAAGACGATGGAGTCCTCGACCGGGAAGGATAGCCTCGTCCGGATTGGAAGAAATGTGATGGCGACGGGCCATTAGGGAGGAAGAAACAAGAAAGAGACGGGTTCGGGGTGACACAGAATCGAAAGGAAGAAGAGGAGAGAAAGGTATCGCAGTCACTCACTAGGATGTTTTGTACCGGAGGAGTGGCAACCCCTGGAGATGAAGAAAGATCGCTGTAACTGCCGGCGATGTGTGAGAAAGCCTAGAGACCTCATTTCTGGAAAGTCCCCATCCTTTTCAAACTCAATCAACAGCGGCCGTACGCCTCTTTTTGGCCCAGGCTATCAGATGACGGCCATGTGGAGCCACGCCCGACATTGACACTTCGGTCTGATGGAAACTGCCTCTGATTCGAAATGGCATATTAATGGCACATCAGACGCACGGACATGGCAGCCTCCCATAGGGCCTCGGGCTTGATGGACATGGCGGCGGCGATCACGACAATTATGGCACGAGATTTCTTCCTTTTCCACGTCATCTCTACATTAACTCTCCACACCCCAAACTGCGGTGCTTCAATGGGACTTGGGAATGGGGGGCAACTAATATGGCAACACCACTGATGTGGAGTATGTGTCAGATCCAGCTGGATGCCATCGATGCCACATGGATTTTTCTTTCAAAATTTTCCCCCGGGGTGAGGCACTCTTGCTCCTTCGCTAGGTGGCACCCCAAGATGGGTCCACTTCGGCTGAAGTCGAGCCCACCTCAGTCACTTCGCCAGGTGTCGGCCCAGGAGGGGTCCACCTCGACCAAAGCTAGCAGCCTCTGCTCCCTCACCAGGTGGCACCCCAAGACGGGTCCACCTCAGCCGAGGTCAAGCCAGGCGCTCCTGCTCCTTCACCAGGTGGCACCCCAAGATGGATCCACCTCGGTCGAAGTCGAGCCCTCCTCTGCCACTTTGCCAGGTGTCCGCCCAGGAGGGGTCCACCTCGACCGAAGCTGGTGGCCTCTGCTCCCTCGCCAGGTGGCTCCCCAAGATGGGTCCACCTCAGCCGAGGTCGAGCTAGGCGCTCCTGCTCCTTCGTCAGGTGGCAACCAAAGATGGATCCACCTCGGCTAAAGTCGAGCCCTCCTCTGCCACTTCGCTAGGTGTACGCCCAGGAGTGGGGTCCACCTCGGTCGAAGCTGGCAGCCTCTGCTCCCTCGCCAGGTGGCGCCCCAAGATGGGTCCACCTCAGCCGAGGTCGAGCCAGGCACTCCTGCTCCTTCGCCAGGTGGCACCCCAAGATGGGTCCACCTCGGTCGAAGTCGAGCCCTCCTCTGCCACTTCGCCAAGTGTTCGCCCAGGAGGGGTCCACCTCGGTCGAAGCTGGCGGCCTCTGCTCCCTCGCCAGGTGGCGTCCCAAGATGGGTCCACCTCAGCTGAGGTCGAGCCAAGCGCTCCTGCTCCTTCGCCAGGTGGCACCCCAAGATGGGTCCACCTCGGTCGAAGTCGAGCCCTCCTCTGCCACTTCACCATGTGTCCACCCAAGAAGGGTCCACGTCGGCCGAAGTCGAGCCCTCCTCTACCACTTCGCCAGGTGTCCACCCAGGAGGGGTCCACCTCGGCCAAAGCTAGCAGCCTCTGCTCCCTCGCTAGGTGGTGCCCTAAGATGGGTCTATCTCAGCCGAGATCGAGCCAGGCGCTCCTGCTCCTTCACCAGGTGGCACCGCAAGATGGGTCCACCTCGACCAAAGTCAAGCCCTCCTTTGCCACTTTGCGAGGTATCCGCCCAGGAGGGGTCCACCTTGACCGAAGCTGGCGGCTTCTACTCCCTCGCCAGGTGGCACCCCAAGACGGGTCCACCTCAGCAGAGGTCGAGCCAGGCCCTCCTGCTTCTTCACTAGGTGGCACCCCAAGATGGGTCCACCTCGACCAAGGTCGAGCCCTCCTTTGCCACTTCACCAAGTGTCCGCCAAGGAAGGGTCCACCTCAATCGAAGCTGGCGGCCTCTGCTCCCTCGCCAGGTGGCACCCCAAGATGGGCCACCTCAATCGAGGTCGAGCCAGGCACTCCTGCTCCTTCGCTAGGTGGCACCTCAAGATGGGTCCACCTCGACTGAAGTCGAGCCCTCCTCTGCCACTTCGCCAGGTGTCCGCCCAGGAGGGGTCCACCTTGGCCGAAGCTAGTGGCCTCTGCTCCCTCGCCAGGTGGCGCTCCAAGATGGGTCCTCCTCAGCCGAGGTCGAGCCAGGCGCTCCTGCTCCTTTGCTAGGTGGCACCCCAAGATGGGTCCACCTCGGTCGAAGTCGAGCCCTCCTTTGCCACTTCGCCAGGTGTCCATCCTGGAAGGGTCCACCTCGGTCGAAGCTGGCGGCCTCTGCTCCTTCGCCAGGTGGCACCCCAAGATGGGTCCACCTCAGCCGAGGTCTAGCCAGGCGCTCCTGCCCACCGCCAGGTGGCACCCCCTGATGGATCCACCTCAATCAAAGTCAGCCCTACTCTGCAAAGGCTCCGGGGGTCAAAGGCACGGGCCACGAGGTCGTTGCTAGAGTCGACGTGCGACACGTCCCATATAGGGTTCCCAGTATGGCCCGCAATGGTATGCGGATCCTCATTTACATCAGTTAAGGAGGGCCCCATAATTGAGGTATTGAACCCTCGTGGTTAGGGGCCTGGAACCCTGGAAATCCACAGTCAATGCCCCGAGATGAGGTCTCCTGTGCTTGGCTCGAGATCCCGCCAGATTCCCCCTTTCGTGATAACACGGCGGATGAGGCAAGCTGGCAACTTAACTCCCAAGCTCGAAGAAGAGGGAAGGAGGGAGGAGAGGAGCTGGAGACCTCCAGGAACCTCCGGGGGAAGAAGCAAAGGCTGAAGGCAGTCCGGTGGTATAAAAAGGATGGTGACACGAAATCGGAAGGTAAGCCATGGAGAGGGAAGGACATCGAGAGATAATGATTCTGGGGCTATTGGAAGTTCTCAGACGTAAGTCTGGCAGGTCCAGCACAGAAAGCTGGGCGTCAACCCCTCTTTTTCCCATACTTCTTTCATCAAAACCTCTTCTAAGCACGGGAATCCATCGAAGACCCATCTTAGTGGATCTGTTCCATCTTAACGTTCTCTAACTTGACCGTCGGAGTGCCCCCACCGGAATCCCTGGCCCGGGTCTCTAATCTTGTTTTGCAGGCCCGGAGGCTTGGAGATCCCAAGGTGAAGGAGTCCAAGGATCGGCGCCAGCTCATAAGCTATAGGCCATTGCGGTAAGATCAGCAATAGCACCCATTACACCCATTACACATTGGTGCATTTACTTGATTCAAACTGGCTAGTTTATGAAGTTCTAAAGCCTCTAATCTATGTGTTAAGGTTACAATTTTAGCTTCTGCAGCTACGGAAGTCTGCATTTGATGTATTCCACCCCTTGAAGGTGTGGTTCTTTCTGGTTTTCTAGTTGTTTCTCATTGTAAATTCTTTTCAGCTAGGTCTTTTAAGAATTGCCATGCTTCATTAGGTTCTTTATATATAAATTGGCCTTGGCACATAGACTTTAGCATTGTTCTTGAATTGAAATCTAAACCCTCATAAATGATTTGGCATAGTCTCCAGGTTTCTATTCCATGGTATGGATATTGGGTTAAGAGGTTCTTGAAACGGTCAAAGTATTTCCAAAATGACTCACTAGCTAATTGATAAAATTGGTTTATTTCATTTCTAATCTTAGCCATTTTATGATGAGGAAAAAATTTTTCAAGAATACTCTTACAAAGCCCTCCCAAGTTATGACAGATTGATTTGGAAGATTATAAAGCCACTTTTTAGCATTATCCTTAAGGGCAAAGTTGATTAGTCTCAGCTTGATTTCGTCCTCTGACAATTGTCGTAGCCTCATGGTTGCACAAACCTCTTCAAATTCCCTAATAAATATATATATGCATCCTCTATTCCCATGAACTTTGGAAGCATATTAATCATTTGAGGTTTGATTTCAAAATTATTAGCAGTGGATTGAGGCAACCTAATGCAAGAAGGTTGGACGGAACCAACTGGATAACATAAATTCTTAAGGATTTGGGGTTAATTAGTTAAATCCATTATAGTAAAGGTCATAGGATCTGAAATAGAAATCAAATCGGTTCTAACAAGTCAACCCGAAATCCTTCTTCACATAGGAGTTGGAGAATTCACTAAATCTACTGTCTTCTATTTTTTAAAATTTTGTATATTTATTTTTTTAGTTTTTTTTAGAAGTTTTCTTAAAAAATTCTAAATCAATTCAACCTTTTTATATCCTAGGACAACCATGCAACATAACCTCCAGTTATGCCAAGGTAACCTTATGTCAGGGTAGTGAAGATTGAAAATACCTAAAGTAATTTAATTAATTTTTTTAATTTTTTTAAAATTTTCAAACAAGTTTCACACAAAATTAATCCTATCTAGGGTTATCCTAAAACTAGATAGCTCCTGAATGTTCCAAGTCAACCTTCAAGCACTCCAAGTTTGACTAATTCACTAAATTGGCCAGGTAAGTATATGATTAGCGGGGGTCCCCCCGTTGATTTTCTTAGACATCAATTGGATTGGCCAGGTCAGCAAATGGAACCAATTAAGTAACCGCCTTTCTTCGAAACTTAATTCTTGAACCACTTTCTTAGATTCCAATTCAATGATTGAATCTAGCTTGGTATAACTCTTAGATATCCTTGTCCTAATGAGCTCGAATGTCCCTAGGATCAGTGTCTAATTAATTTTATTTAAAGCTTGGGTTGATGCAAATGAAGGAGTCTTGTTTATGGGCTAAGGAAGGGTGATAAAATCCCCACCTTATCTTGTTTATGTTCATGCCTTTAAAGTGATTTAGAAATGCTATGCATAAACAAAAGATTAAACAAGTTTAAACAAAATACTAATATTAAACTAAAATCAAAATAAGATCAAGATAAAAATAAAATTTGCTAAAAAAAAGAAATAATTTAAAATTCATACATGCTTCCAGTACTCACCAACTTAAAAAAATAAATGATAGATAGATCAAATTAAAGCAAGAATTTAAAACATAATTTAAAAACAAACCAATTCCCCGGCAATGACATCAAAAACTTGATGTGAACTTTAAGTTGTAACCGTAAGCATACAGTATGCTGAGTAGCACGTCCAGCGAGTACGGGTCGATCCCACGAGGAATTTGTGTTCGAACTGTGTTCAAACCGTCACTTAGATAAGCTAACAAGAAACTTAGATAAGCTGACAAGAACGAACAAAAGTAAATTAAATTGATGAAATAGATGATCTAAAAATCTAGGACTTTTGAATCCACTAGACCAATGTTGACTCTGGTCTTGATTTTGATGATTGACAAAATGTTTAAGTATATATGAGTACTAATTATATTTTAAGTATATTTTTTATATCTTAGTACTCAACCATGTTGAATGAAGAAATACTTGTATTTCAGTTGAAAAAGTCCTTAAATTAATAAAAAATTAAATATATGGATTTTAAAATTAATATGGAAGAACTTGAAGAGGTTAAAGTTTAAATTTGAAGAAATTTTCATAAAGTTTCAGCCTGGCACAGTGAAGTGTCGACACTTGGAAATAAAGTGTCGACACTTGAGGATCAAGTATCGACACTTGAAGAATGAAGTGTCGACTCAAGGCCTGAGATTTATTGAAAATACAGAACTATGCCATCTGCAGGTTTTTGCCTTAAGTGTCGACTCACAGAAATGAAGTGTCGACACTTGAAATTGAAGTGTTGACACCTGGAGGTGAAGTGTCGACACTTGAATAGTAATGGCTAGTTTTTTGGCCTGCGGAACTTCTCCAACTTGGCTTCAACGGCTAGCTTTTCCTTTCTAAAGGCTATAAACAGTCATTTAAGTGTTGGGAGGCTATATAAATATCAAAAATCAAATGGGAAAGCAATCCTTTGGTGAGTTTCTTAAATATTATTAAAGGATTCAAAAGTTGAGTGATTCAAGCTTTCAAGCTTCCAAGTTTCAAAGAGAGGATTCAAAGTCTACATCCACAAGCATCAATCAAAGGCTTCATCAACTTGAAGACAAGTTCTTCATCATTAATCAAGGGCTTCAAAGAGACATTTGCTTTATTTTAGAAAGTTTTTATTGTATTCTTTCATATTGCTCTTAACTTGTTTACTTAAAGTTTTTGGTGAGCTTTGAAAACCAAAGAGATTTTTGGTGAGTCTTGAAAACCAAAGAGATTTTTGGTAAGCCTCGGAAAACTAAAGTGGTTGTGGTGAGGCTTGAAACCAACTAGGGTTTTACTTGTGAGCCCGAAGACAAAACAAGTTATTTAGGTTCTTGGTTAGCTTGTAAAACCAAGGATGATTGTTGGTGAGCCTTGAAACCAACTAGGGTTTGACTTGTGAGCCCGAAGCCAAAACAAGTTGTAAAGGTTGTTGGTTAGCTTATGTTATAAAACCAATCTTAGTGAAATTTCCAAGGGTGGCTTGGAGAGTGGATGTAGGTGATTGGTTGGCACCGAACCACTATAAACCTTTATGTTTGTATAATTGTTCTTCTTGTATTTTTATTTCTTTATTTCTACTGCATTTATTTGAAATACACAAGCACTTGAATTGCATTAGCACACACTTGCTTTAATTCATATTATCAAAGTAATATAAAAGTTTTATAAAATCTAATTCATCCCCCCTCTTGGGTTGCCTACCTGAGCCTTCAATTGGTATCAGAGCTTGGTGCTCTGTTTGAAAATCTAATGATTTTGATCTAAAATTCATGGCAACCCTTGTAGGTATTAATGTTAGACCACTATTTTTTAATGGCATAAATTACACATTTTGGAAAACTCGCATGCGCATCCATATTCAATCTATTAGTTATCATCTTTGAAAAATTATTATTAATGGTCCTCATATTCCCTCCATTTTGGTTAATGGCATTTCCAGTCCAAAACTTGAAGAGGATTGGAATGAATATGACAATAAGCAAATTGAAATCAATGCTAAAGCAATGAACTTACTTTATTGTGTATTGGACTTAAATGAATTTAATAGAATCTCGACATGCTCATCGACGAAGAAAATATGGGACACACTTGAAGTTACTCATGAGGGTACTCTTCAAGTGAAGAATTATAAAATTAATTTGCTTATACATTTTTTTGAAATCTTTGAAATGATGCATTATGAATCTATATTTGATATGCTTACTAGATTCATGACTATTATTAATGAATTAAAAAATCTTGGCAAAGTTTATACTAATGCTGATTTGGTGAACAAAATTCTTAGATCCTTGCCAATATCATGGGATCCAAAGGTGACGGCGATCCAAGAAGCTAAAGATGTAGAAACTTTACCTTTGGAGGAGCTTATTGGTTCACTCATGACCCATGAGTTGAATTTATGATAAAAGGAAGTAGTTGCTGATCAAGAGAAGAAAAAGATAATGGCCTTCAAGGCCAAAAAGAAATTCATGGCAATGATGGCAACTTGGAGCGATAGCAAAGATTCAAGTACAGATGATGAAGTTGCCCATCTTTGCTTCATGGCAAATGAGAAAAAGATATATGCTGAAAATGATTATAATTTTACCTTTGATGAATTACATGATGCATCTAATAATCTTGTGCATGAATATAAATTGGTAAAAATTGAGCACAAGAAATTAAATAGGCATGTAGATTCATTTTCTCTTGACAACACTAATCTTGCAAATAAAAATGGTGATTTAAATGCCAAGATTGATATTTTGATAAATGAAAAGAATAATTTTTCTAAAGAAAAAGAATTTTTAGAAAAAGAAAATGTTAATTTGAAAGATTCATGTGATAAAGTTTTGAATAAGAAAAATATTTTGGTTGAGGAAAGGAAGCAAAAACTTTTGAAGAATCTTTCTATTCCTACTTCTTTCAATTTGTCTTATAAATGTGGTTTTAATGCTTATCCTTCTAGATTAAGAAAAGTTTGGGTTTCAAAAGGAACCATAATTATTAATCATAAAGGACCCAAGAAAGTTTGGGTACCAAAAATGTCCACTTAGTTTGTTTTGCAAGAATGTCTTGCAGCCCAACATGAAAAAAGAAAGTTCTTGAAAAGTGGCTGACAAGACAATTTGAAGAAGTGGACAAGCTTCATTTTGAACTAAATGATAAAAGGAAGGATTATGTATATTGGTAAATTCTAAACATCTCCTTCCATAATTGAAAATGTAGTTAAATTTTTATTGCATCAATTACTTTAAAAAATTATTTTAAATGGTTAATTAGAATCAAGTTTGGACTTATAATCATTGGTTATGATCATGGACTTTTTGATGTTGATGAATTTTATGCTATCATGATTAAACTAGTGATTGTGAGATCTTTACTTGATTTTGATTAATATATTTCATGAAAAATATTTTTAAAAATGTATATTAATTTGAAAAATATTTCAATTGATTAATTAGAATCAAGCTTAGACTAATAGTCATTAGTTGTGATCATGAACCTTTTGATATTGATGGATTTCATGCTCTCATGGTTAAACTTGTGATTATTAGACTTTCACTTGATTTTGATTAATATAGCTTTTAAATTATTTCAAGTAAAATGTTATGATTTATGTGTTTTCATTTTTGGCATCTATGCTTAATCTAGAAATGATTTGGATGAAGTATAGAACTAGTAGTTAAGGGTTACTTTTAAGAAGAAGGTATGCATATTGATAAACCCTTGCTCTAGTAGCTAGACTTGCTATAAAATTACTTCTAGCATTTGTATGGATACCAAATCATTTTAAATGAATTTGAAATCATGCTAAAAGTTTAAATGATCAATCATTTGTATTTTGAAAATCATGAATATCTTGAAAAATTCAAATCTTTGATTTCAGACTTAGAATTTATGTTCATATCTCAAAATTGTTTGAAATTATGTTACGTGTACTTTCATGTTCTTATTCCTCAAATGAATGCATATTTTTAAGGGGGAATAACATTTACGGGAAGCATCCAAATATTTGTTATCATATATGATGCTTTGAATGTTTTGCTTGATATCATGCTATACTTATATTGCTTTGATACTCTTTCTCCTTGTTTTCAAATCTAATCCTTTGAGGAGAGTTACATTTAAGTGGTATCATATTCAATTGGCATCAAAATTTATTTTTAAAAGAATTCCTAGTAGCTGCTTCGATTGGGTTAGTCACCATGGCCATCCGGTCATAGGAGATAAGTAGGGTTTAAAGACCCT
Source organism: Areca catechu (assembly GCA_021397845.1). NCBI lineage: Eukaryota > Viridiplantae > Streptophyta > Magnoliopsida > Arecales > Arecaceae > Areca > Areca catechu. The sequence continues at coordinate 44,363,489 of CM038038.1, forward strand.
CTCTTCCTATTCAATGGGATCTCTTATGATGTATTGGGGTACCGCTGTGGCATTATCCCATGAATAAGTGAGGTGAATGGATAATATATATATATTGAATTATTTCTTGCATGTGCTTATCATTGTGTGGTATCCTGTTCAATTGTATCATATTTCAAGTGGTATCATGTTTAATTGATTTCATGTATTGATTTTGATGATCTACTTGCTATTCTTTCTACCTTTATTCCCATTTTGTATTGCCTTTCACCCTTTTTCATGATGTCAAAAAGGGAGAGAAAAATGTTAAGTATGAAAAGGGAAAGATTGGATAAACATGAAAAATCATTTGAGAAATGAAAGAAAGTGCAAAAGGGGAAGAAGAATGCAAAATATTTTTATCTAAAGGGAAGAATTAATAAGAAGAAGAAATTTTGAAAATTTAAAAATTTTGCATATTTTGAAAAATATTTTTGAAGGTTTTTTGGATCATATTTTGAGGGGGAGCTTGGTGCTTATTGTTTTGAGCTTAATGTTTATCTTATTGTTAATCTTTTTAAGCTTACCCTATTCATATACTTAAAGATTTTGTCATCATCAAAAAGGGAGAGATTGTTGACTCTGGTCTTGATTTTGATGATTAACAAAATGTTTAAGTATATATGAGTACTAATTGTATCTTAAGTGTATTTTTCAGATCTTAGTACTCAACCATGTTGAATGAAGAAATGCTTGTATTTCAATTGAAAAAGTCCTTAAATTAATGAAAAATCAAATATATAGACTTTGGACTTAATATGGAAGAACTTGAAGAGGTTAAAGTTTAAATTTGAAGAAGTTTCAGCAAAGTTTTAGCCTGGCACAGTGAAGTGTCGATACTTGGAAATGAAGTGTCAACACCTGAGGTTAAGTGTCGACACTTGAAGAATGAAGTGTCAATTCAAGGCCTGAGATTTTTTGAAAATACAGAACAATGCAATTTGGAGGTTTTTGCCTCAAGTATCGACTCACGGGAATGAAGTGTCGACACTTGAAACTGAAGTATCGACACCTGGAGGTGAAGTGTCGACACCTGGAGGTGAAGTGTCGACACTTGAACAGTGATAGCTAGTTTTCTGGGATGCAAAACTTCTCCAACTTGGCTCCAATGGCTAGCTTTTCCTCCCTAACAGTTATAAACGATCATTTAAGTGTTGGGAGGTTATATAAATATCGAAAATCAAATGGGGAAGCAATCCTTTGGTGAGTTTCTTAAATTTTCTTAAAGGATTCAAAAGTTGAGTAATTCAAGCCTTCAAGCTTTCAAGTTTCAAAGAGAGGATTCAAAGTCTACATCCACAAGCATCAATCAAAGGCTTCATCAACTTGAAGACAAGTTCTTCATCAACAATCAAGGGCTAGAGATATTTTCTTTATTTTAGAAAGCTTTTATTGTATTCTTTCATATTGCTCTTAACTTGTTTACTTAAGGTTTTTGGTGAGCCTTGAAAACCAAAGAGATTTTTGGTGAGCCTTGAAAACCAAAGAGGTTTTTGGTAAGCCTTGGAAAACCAAAATGGTTGTGGTGAGCCTTGAAACCAACTAGGGTTTTACTTGTGAGCCCAAAGATAAAACAAGTTGTTTAGGTTCTTGGTTAGCCTGTAAAACCAAGGGTGGTTGTTGGTGAGCCTTGAAACCAACTAGGGTTTGACTTGTGAGCCTGAAGCCAAAACATGTTGTAAAGGTTGTTGGTGAGCCTAAGTTATAAAACCAATCTTAGTGGAATTCCTAAGGGTGGCTTGGGGAGTTGATGTAGATGCTTGGTTGGCACTGAACCACTATAAACCTTTATGTTTGTGTAATTGTTCTCCTTGTGCTTTTATTTCTTTATTTTCACTGTATTTATTTGAAATACACAAGTACTTGAATTGCATTAGCACACACTTGCTTTAGTTCATATTATCAAAGTAGTATAAAAGTTTTATAAAGCCCAATTCACCCCCCCCTCTTGGGTTGCCTACTTGAGCCTTCAACCAATGATTTCGAAAACTTTTCTATGGATCTCTTTTATAAAACAACTTTCTTCTTTGTAACAACCAAGTATGGATTATGAAGAGATTTAACTCAACTATAACCCATCAAGATTTTACAAGGAAAGAAAGAAAGAAACAAAAGATAAAGTATAGAGCTATTTATCTTTCGTCATTCTTGCACTGAATCAAGCATGAACTATGAAGAGATTGAAACCCAACTATAGCTTATCAAGTCTCTTGACAAGAAGTTTAATAACGGAAGATAACCTCTTAAAAATTAAAGTCCGAAGATAAATCCAAAGAAGGGCTTCTAATCATGGTTTAGCTTCATCGCCAACCTTACGAGATTTTCTTAGCTAGACATGATTAAAATAAAACTTTAAAAATTATTTAAAAAATTAATTAAAATCAATTAACTACTTACTGAAATTTAAATTACAGAATTTAAATGAAAAATTAAAAACTATCCTAATTGCAGGAATTTAAACAGCATTAAATAAATTACAAGAATGTAATAATAAAAACTACTATAATTGCAGGAATGTAAATTGCATAAAATAAATTTTAGAAAATTAATCTAATCTAATGCTTAAGAAAATAAGAACAATTCAAATAAAGCAAATAATTTTTTTTTATTGCAAAATGTTATGATATCCCAGTTTTATTTTAATTAATTATTGAGTCATTCTTTGAACCAATTTCAATTTTTGGTTTATTGGTCAAATCAGTATACAAAGGAAAATGTCTCTTAGGCTTGATGAAGATTCTAATCTACAAAAGGATATTTTGTGTCTTCGGCTTCGTATCTTTATCTTAGTTCGAAGACCATGCCTAATATCTTTATATCTTTGGCTTCGTATCTTTATCTTGGTCCAGAAGCCAAGCTTATTAACCTTATGTCTTCGGCTTCGAACCTTTATCTTGGTCCGAAGACCATGCCTTTCAATTGGATGTCTTCGGCTTTATTCCTTCAACATAATTCGAAGAGCATATTATCTCGTATTCTGGATAGTAAGTGTTTATCTTTCTTTGTTTCCCAAAGAAACTTCTCTGAAGTGTATAATTAACATTCCCTTTAGGAGTGCTACTAAAGAGAATGCTAAGCTCACTTTGAATCTATTCTAGAAAAGAAAGGCATTTTGAACATGTGGGCTTTTCCAACCCTAAAATAGTTGAAGTCTGTTTTGGTTGTTGTAACCACTCACATGGTCGAAATTCTCAGATTGGATAAGCTCCAAAATAGCTGATCTCCAACAGCCACTACTTACAGCTATATGAAGGTTGCACTTGCCAACTCCCATAACCATAAGTAGTTACGTTAGAGCCTATAAATATTGGTAAGAGGGGACACTCGAGGTAAGTTTTTGGATCATTCAAGCAATTCAAATTCTTCTCCCTTTCCTCTCTGCTTTCATACTCTCCATTCTGCTGCTGCCTGAGTTTCTTCTGACTTTGGATCGGTGTGTCCCCCACCGAAAGATTTCCAATCAGGGGATCTATTTTGCATGTTTTGTTCGATAGCAATCCGGTGGAAGAACCACTCCATCCGGTCAGTGGAGATTCCGTATCAACAGATTGGCACACTAGGTAGGGGAAGAAGTCTATTTCCTCTGTTCTAAAGGAGAGTTTCGATAAGAAAAAATGGTGAGAGGAAAAGTTCGAAATGCTTATACAAGCCAAGAACAACATGCTCCTCCAGCAAATGCTCCATGAGCAAATGGTCCTCCAGCAAACAATCTTCCAGCGGATCCGAGGATGCAGCCTCCCATGGTAATGGTGGGGCAACAGCAATTCAAAATCCTGTTAAACAGGGTAGAAGCCTTGACAGCACTGGTCCAGAATCTGCAAGAAACTGCTGCCCAAAGGTAGCATCCACCACCAGTTCCGCAGTCCAGCCATCAACTTGAAAAGGAAGAAGGTCGACATCAAGAAGTCACCCCCAGTTTCTCACAGATCCGGTCATCCCGTGATCGCTATGCCTCTCCACCAGATCGTCAAACAGGGGATCATGGTGGAAAGAAAAGACTCAGATGCTCTCCTTCTATTTCCTCTAGAAGCTTTGCACCTGAAGAAGCTAGGCAAAGGGAGATCAATTATGAGTTCTAGGAGAAATTCAGATCTATGCAGGCGGAAATAGCCAGAATTTTAGATCTGAGAAGAAATGAGGAGGTTATCACTTTCAACTCCCAGCCCCCTTTTTCTGATCGTATTATGGATGAATTTATCCCTAGGCACTTCAAGATCCCACAGTTAGAAGCCTATGATGGGACTTCAGATCCTCTTGACCATCTAGGGAGCTATAAAGCTCATATGATGGTTTAAGGAGCAATTGATGCTCTTTAATGCCTTGCCTTTCCTACTACATTGAAGAGATCAACTCGAATGTGGTATTTGAACTTGCTACCAAAGATGATCCACTCTTTTGCTGAACTGGAGCGGCAGTTCATTTCACACTTCAGAACATGCCAGAAGATGCCGTGCAACATAGACAATTTGTTTCTCCTCCAATAGTATGAAGGAGAAAGTTTGAAGGAATTTGTCCATCATTTCAATTCGGCCACATTGGAAATACCAAATTTGAATGAGCATGTGGCCATGTCTGCCTTGAAGAAAGGATTGAAGTCATCCAGATTCACTTTTTCCCTGGATAAAAGATTTCCGGTGAGCTATGTTGAACTGTTGGCAAGAGCTCAGAAGTATACAGTCGCTGAGGAGCAAGCGGCAAGCCGAAGACTTGCAGAAGGCAGATACCCTTCCAAGAAGAAAAGCGCCAAGGGACCAAACATGCCCACATCCTCCAATAATGCCTTAGTTCCTAGACGTAGTCCCAGCGCCAAACAGCAGAATAACCAATTTGATGCCTATATCCCTCTCAACTTACCAAGGAAAAAATTTTGTTAGAGATTGAGAAGGAAAAATACCTTCAAAGGCCACATCCTTTGAAGACATCTGCAAAGGCAAGGGATAAAAGCAAATACTATCGATTCCATCGGGATCATGGCCACAACACAGAGAAATGTTTTCAGCTTCAGGATGCCATTGAGGACCTGATAAAAAGGGGATATCTGAAAAAGTACATCAACTGCCCAAAATCTCAAGCCGAAGCAACTATCCTTCCAAGAATATCCGATGAAGCTGATCTGCCACACCAAAAACCAACTGATGGGAATGTTAGTATGCTTCATCGGTCATCTGCATGGGATGTTGAAGATGAGGAGAATATCCCAAAAAGGTTCAAAGGAAAAAACTCTATCACTTTTTTTGATGAGGATGTTCAAGGAATACAACTTCCACATAATGACCCTGTTGTGGTCTCGGCTGTTATTGCCAAATTTGATGTAAAAAAATTTTAATTGATAATGGAAGTTCAGTTGATGTGTTGCTGTATGATGCTTTTCTTTGGATGGAATTATCTGGATGTGAATTGCGAAGTCTCTCATTCCTATAACTGGTTTTGGTGGAAATCAAGTTGTGGTTGAGGGTGAAACGGTCTTGCCCGTAACTTTTGGGTCTGAACCATTCCAAAGAACTCTTCCTATCAATTTTATTGTGGCTAGAATGTCTTCAGTTTATAATGCAATCTTGGAGCATCCAGTATTGAATAAGCTCGGAGCCATAGTCTCAACATACCACCTGTTGGTTCGGTTTCCTACCAGGATAGGCATTGGAGAAGTAAGGGGAGATCAAAGGATCGCTCACCAGTGTTTGATGATTCAAAATAAATAAGCAGCCAAGTCTTTAACACTTAACCAATTGGGTCCAAGAGACAAATCCGAAGACTCTGGAGAACCAGTGGAGAAAATACTATTTGTGTCATTATCCGAAGGTGACCCAACCAAGCTTTTACAAATTGGCAGCCTGCTTGATGAGGAGTCCAAGGTAAAATTAATTTCCTTTCTTCAATATATTGCTGATATTTTTGCTTGGACAGCTTCAAACATGCTTAGAATTCTACCTGATGTGATCATGCATCGCCTGGAAGTCTCTCCCAACTATAAGCCTATTCGACAAAAGAAGAGAAATTTTGCTCCTGAAAGGTAGAAGGTTATTGATGACAAAGTTAATAAGATACTTGAGGCTAAATTCATAAGAGAAGACCAATATCTGAATTAGCTAGCAAATGTAATCATGGTGAGGAAATCAAATGGCAAATGGAGAATTTGCATAGATTATATAGATCTCAACAAGGCATGTCCAAAGGACAGTTTTCCTTTGCCAAAAATCGATCAGTTAGTTGATGCTATGGCTGGTCATCAGTTGTTGAGTTTTATGGATGCATTCTCATGCTATATCCAGATCCGAATGGATCCTGAATATGAAGAGAAAACTGCTTTCATAACAGAGAAAGGGCTTTACTATTATAAAGTGATGCCATTTGGTTTAAAGAATGCTGGGGCAACATTCCAAAGGCTCATCAACAAACTCTTCAAAAATCAGATTGGGAGAAATATAGAAGCTTATGTTGATGATATGATTGTGAAAAGTCTTCATAAGTCTGATCACATTACAGATCTAAAGGAGTCTTTTGATACTCTCAGACATCATCGGATAAGGTTGAATCCAACCAAATGTGTCTTCGATGTAACTTTTGGGAAATTTCTGAGATATTTGGTAACCAAGCAAGGAATTGAAGTCAACCCAGAAAAGATCCAGGCACTTCGGATAATGAGGCATCCCACTTGCAAGAAGGAAGTTTAGAGGTTAACAGGAAGAGTTACTTCTCTAAGCCGATTTATCTCCTGCTCTGTAGAAAGATATTTACCCTTCTTCAACAGACTCAAAATTTTGAGTGGACAAAGGACTGTAAAATTGCCTTTGACAAGTTGAAAAAGTACTTAGAAAATCCTCCCTTGCTCTCCAAGCCTTACGAAGGAGAGACACTTTACTTATACTAGTCAGCCACAGATGAAGTATTTAGTTCGGTGCTGGTATGAAGAGATACCAATCATTCACAGAAGCCGATCTACTACATTAGTAAAGTATTGCATGAAGCAGAAGTCCGATACCCCAAAGTGTAAAAAATTATCTTTTCTTTAGTGGTGGCAGCAAAGCATCTTTAGCCTTATTTCTAAGCTCATTCCATTGTGGTTCTGACAGATCAGCCCTTAAAAGCCATTATTTGCTGTCCTGACATCTCAGGAAGGATAGCTAAATGGGCGTTAAATTGGGAGAATTTGATATTGAATACCAGCCTAGGTCAGCAATGAAAGCACATATTTTGGCTGATTTCATAGCAGAATGTACATGGAGATCTCAAGAGGACCAGCCAATAACCGAAGAGGAAGGTACTGAAGATGGTCCAGAGTTTGTATGGATGCTACATGTCGATGGTGCTTCAAACGCCAATGGTTGCGGTGCAGGTCTAATTTTGGCTGGACCAAATGGACATGTTATTGAATATGCTCTTCGAATTTCTTTCCAAGCTTCAAATAATCAGGCATAGTATGAAGCATTAATTGCTAGGCTTAGAATCTCCCAAAAATTGGAGATCAAAAGGGTCAAAGTTTTTTCTGATTCACAATTGGTGGTGAATCAAGTACAAGGTGATTTCGAAGTCCGAAATCCAAACATGATCCAGTATTTAGAAAAAGTTCGAAGCTTGACATCTGGGTTGGAGCATTTCGAGATTGTTCATATACCAAGGATAGAAAATTCTCAAGCAGATGCTCTTTCAAGACTTGCAACCAGTGCACCAGATTCTCTTAGGAAGACATATGTGGAATATCTTGAAGACCCCAGCATATCAGAACCCACAATTGAAGTATGTCAAGTTGAGCATGAACCTTCATGGATGGACTCTATTCTCAAGTTTTTAAGAGAAGGCACCCTACCCGAAGACAAGCTCGAGGCTAAATGGTTTCGGTGGATGGCCTCTTAGTATTTGATCTTGAATAAAACATTATATAAGATGTCTTTCACACAGCCTTTGCTGAAATGCCTAGGGCCATCCGATGCAGATATACACTCAGAGAAGTGCATAAAGGGATATGTGAAGATCATCTGGGGGGTAGATCTTTGGCATACAAAATTATCTGTCAAGGTTATTATTGGCCAACCATTCAAAAGGATTCTGTCCGAAGATGTGTTCACTGTCAGCGATACTCCAATGTACAAAGATGGCCTGCAAATCAATTAACTCCATTAACAGCTCCCTGACCTTTTGCACAATGGGGAATGGACATTTTTGGTCTATTTCCTCCGACTTCTGGGCAGTGAAAATTCCTCATAGTGGCTATTGACTATTTCACAAAGCGGGTCGAAGTCAAAGCATTGGCACAGATCACTGAAGCAAAAGTTGAAAATTTTATGAGAAATTTTATCATCTTCTATTTTAGAATTCTTTATTCCATAATAACTGACAATGGAAGACCATTTGATAATCCAAGATTCAAAAGTTTTTGCACCCAATATCACATTCTTCACAAGCTTACTTCGGTAGGACACCCTCAATGCAACCGAGAAGCCAAATTAACGAACAGGACTATTCTTCATGGTCTTAAAACTAGATTGAATGATGCTAAGGGATCGTGGGCTGATGAATTGAACTTAGTTCTTTGGGCATACCGAACCACTCCTAGAACAGCTACTGGTGAATCTCTATTTCAACTATCTTATGGCACTGAAGCAGTCCTTCCTATAGAGGTCTATTTAAAATCTTTGCGGATTGATCAGTATAAAGAGCCCAAAAATTCTAAACATCGAAGAATTGACCTGGACTTGCTACAAGGTACACGACTTCAGGCACAGTTGAAAATGGCTACATATCATCAAAAAATTGCAAGATACTACAACTCCGTGTTAAAGAACGGACCTTTTGTCCTGAGGATCTAGTTCTGTGAAAGTCTGAAGTATCCAAACCTACCGAACAGGATAAACTCTCTCCTATATGGGAAGGACCATACCAAGTCAAAGAGGTCATTCGACTCGGAACTTATTAGTTGGAAACTTTGGAGGATACTCTATTGCCTCAGCCTTGGAATAAACAAAACCTCCACAAGTACTATCAATAAAGGTTTTTATTCAAGATTACCAAAGGTAGATTTAACTATTCTATCTTCATCTTTTCTCTAAAAAGGCATAAGGATCATCTCCGTGATCTATCTTATGAAGTGTCGAGGTAGGTTTAACTAGCCTATCTTAATTTTTCTTTTCTTAAAGGTATAAGGATGATCTCCGTGATTTACCTTATGAAGTGCCGAGTTGGGCTTAACAAGTCCATTTTAATCAAAAAGGCATGAGGATGATCTCCATGATCTACCTCATGATGTGCCGAGGTGGGCATGATCAGCCTGTCTTAATTCCATTTCTAAAAGGCATGAGAATGATCTTCGTGATCTACTATATGAAATGCCGAGGTGGGTCTGATCAGCCTATCTTAATCCTTGATCAAAGGGCATAAGGATGATCCAAGTGATCCATCCCGCAAAAATGCCAAAGGTTAATCAACCTTTCATCCATGATGAAGATGCAGGTGACCCACACGGTCTATTTTATTCTAAGTCAGATGACTTAGTGAGTTTTCAAGTTCAAAGACTTGATATTTTCATTTAAGAGATTCTTGTCTTAATTATCTGAAATTCTCTCAAGTCCGAAGACTTGGCTCTTATCTGAAGATTTGGTATTCTTCATAATTATATGAAATTATTCCTAAGTTCGAAGACTTAGCATATGTTGGAGACTTGGCATCTTAAAATTTTGATCATTTTTATTTTAATATTATCATTCACTGTAATCTTGGATCAGAGTTGGGAATTCTGTTTCTTAAAAGATTGTTGTTCTAAGCCCAAGGACTTAGTATTATAATATACTTCGGAGGTTTCAATTATGTTCTAATCCGAAGACTTTTTACTTGAGACAATTTCCACTCACATATATACATTCATAAAGAAATAGCTTACTGAAATAGATTCTCATTAATGAGATGTTTACATTTCAAAAAGATGGAAAAAGAAAAAAAGTTACAAGTTATCCATTGTTGAAGTGTCATCGGCTTTGAGTAAGACCTATTAGACTGACCACTTCTTCAGCTGTCAATGGTGCTTCAGGACCCTCTTCTGATTCGGGCTCATTCGGACCTTCGGGATCGAACAGTTGAATCCTCAAAATGTCCAAATCTGGGTAAAGGTTTTGCACCTCCTTCACCCCATCATTGAAGCCTCCCTTGTAATTGTGGGTCCCGACTTCAATCATTTCGATCTCAAAAGCTGAAGATGCCTTGTAATCTTCTACCGCCCTTCCTAGCTGATTTTTTAGAGACTGAATCCCTGTCATGGCCTCTTCGATCTTCTTAGTAGCCTCTTCGGACTTCTGATAAGCTTCCTTAAGCAGAGCTTCCAAAGACCGAACTTTATTCTTTCTCTTCTTAAGTCTTGCCTCCTATTTAGAGTTCTTCGATTAGATCTTCTCTACATTAGCTTTCAAGCTCTGGACCAAGGCATCACTTTGGGCAAGCTTCTCCTCTGAAGCTTGCCTTTGTTCCTCGGCTTTTGTCTTTTCAACCTCTGCTATCTTCATTCTTTCCTTCATTCTTTTATAATTATCTTTGAAGTCGAAGATGCTTTCTTCCATGACAATGATGTCGTGGATCATCTGCATTAACAAATAGACAGGTTAGCAATAACAAATTTATGCTTTGAAAATACAATCCAATATTTACCTTTAGGGCAGATGAGAACACTGAGTCAAAGACATCTTCAATGCATTGGGACTTGGTATTGTCCCAATCTTTGGGTAGAAGCGTATGCTTCAACAGCTCCCTAGCTAGTTTTGGGTTCTCCAGGTCCTCTGCATCAGAAAAGATTGTGAAGTCTACATTACAGCCTCCTTCCGAAGAAGCATTCCACCGAGATCATCTTTAGACCGATATTTTGCTCTTTCTTTTCCTTTCTCCCTCGGAGTTGCAAATAAAGACTCCCTATCAAATGTCATGTCACACTGATCTAGAGTCGGCATCAGTCGAGAACTCTTCGGAGGGGGCATTCTCAGAGATGGACTCCTGGAAGGCTCAGGTGGATTTGGCGAAATGGGTGGTATCTCTTCGTCCGATGTGGTCCTCATCGGAGGAGTGCTCGAGCCCTCTTCGGCTCTTCTTTTCTTTCAGACTTTGGATGTCGCTGGGATAGTCACTGCCCTCTTCCTGGAAGCCTATCAAATTTTTTCAAGTTGAGGCTTCATTGGTTCACCTGCAATCAAAATATTTCAACATATATATATATAAAAGAAAGAAAGAAGGATGGAGAGAAGGAAAATCTGAAGACCACTATCTCTATACCTAATACTGGGACTTCATTGATATGGGCTCGGTGAGGGTTTTCTTCCTTCAGTAATTTTTTAAATGAAGGAATTTCTGGCTCTGACAGAGTTTCGAAGTCCTCGAGATCAGCTTTCAGAACTCTTTTTCCAGCATTTGCATCCAAACGTGGAGCCTCCTAGTCAGCATTGAACCCCCAATTGGTATAGTATATGAAGAAAAAGCAAGGTTTCTTTCCATGTATTGCACTGGGGGTCCCTTTTATTAGTCTTCGGCCTGGCCAAGGACCTATGACCCACCACCCTTTATCATGGAAATCCTTTTTCAGCATAAACAGAGAAGTAAATAGGGATGTCTTCGACTCTATATTCCTAAGTTTACAAAGGACTAGGAACCCACAAATGTTTCTAAAGCTATTAGGAGTTAATTGAGCCGGAACTATTTGGTAAAGGTTAAAGATTTTTGTGAAAAAAGGGTGAAGTGGAAGCCGAAGACCAGCCTTAAGGTGGTCTTCGTATATAGCAATTGAATGCATGGGAGGTTTATCTACCCTTTCTTCGGGTTTTGGAAGGATTATTTTAAAGGTCCATGGAATGTGAAAACGTCGCTTAACATCTTCTATCTTAGCAAGTGAAAAAGAACTGGCAATGAAATCAGGTGATCTTTCCAGGCTCCTCTTCCTATCGGAACTTCTCCCTTACTGGTTTCGCCTCCCGGCGAACCCTTATGAGTCCCATCTCCTGGCAAACTCCTATCGGTTTTCCTTTCTGGTGGTTCCCTATTGGTTTCACCCCCTGGTGAACCTCTGCTAGAAGAAGGGTTCCTAGCAGACTCTGACATTGTAGAGAAGAAAAAAGGAGGAAGGGAAGAAGGACCTCTAACCTCTGAAAAAATAAAAATGGCAGACTGTAGAGAAAAATGGTAGACTGTAGAAGAAAATGGCAGACTGTGGAGCGCGAATGCGAGGAAAGTTCTTCTTCTAGAGTTCTCCTCTCTTTTATAGGTGAGATTACAGGGTTTCAAGGTGCTTTGGAAATCTCCTCGATCGTGCACTGTATCAATGGCTTTGATCGTGGGTACGATTTCCTAATAGTCACCCATTAATGAAACGGTGACTACGATCCGTGTGAAATGACGTGAATGGCTATGATGGCTTCTCAACTGTGATCAATCTCTAGATGATTGCCAAGTATCCTACCTTGGTAAAATAAAAACTCTTTTCTAAAGAGATTTCTCAAAGTTTTCCTGATTTGAAACGTTTCTTTCGAAACGGCAAATGAGACGATGACATGTGTCTTCTCTACATCTCTCGCACCACCAAATAGTTTTTGTGAAAGACATGCCAGGGTTTAACGCCATCATGATATGTTAGTTACCACTAAACGACAGATTTCAAATACTCCCATTTTTCGAAATTAAAACATTTCAAACTTAGGAGTGGGGGGCAGCTGTTATGATATCCTAGTTTTATTTTAATTAATTATTGAGTCATTCTTTGAACCAATTTCAATTTTTGTTTTATTGGTCAAATCAGTATATAAAGGAAAATGTCTCTTAGGCTTGATGAAGATTCTGATCTACAAAATGATATTCTATGTCTTCTGCTTCGTATCTTTATCTTGATCCGAAGACCATGCCTAATATCTTTATATCTTTGGCTTCGTATATTTATCTTGGTCCAGAAGCCAAGCTTATTAACCTTATGTCTTCGGCTTCAAACCTTTATCTTGGTCCGAAGACCATGCCTTTCAATTGGATGTCTTCGGCTTTATTCCTTCAACATAATCCGAAGAGCATATTATCTCGTATTCTGGATGGTAAGAGTTTATCTTTCTTTGTTTTCCAATAAAATTTCTCTGAAGTGTATAATTAACATTCCCTTTAGGAGTGCTACTAAAGAGAATGTTAAGCTCACTTCGAATCTATTCTAGAAAAGAAAGGCATTTTGAACATGTGGGCTTTTCCAACCCCAAAATAGTTGAAGTCTGTTTTGGTTGTTGCAACCACTCATATGGTTGAAATCCTCAGATTGGATAAGCTCCAAACTAATTGATTCTCTGATAGCCACTACTTACAGCTATGTGGGGGTTGCACTTGCCAACTCCTATAACCATAAGTAGTTACATTGGAGCCTATAAATACTGTTAAGAGGGGACACTCGAGGTAAGTTTTTGGCTTATTCAAGCAATTCAAATTCTTCTTCCTTTCCTCTCTGCTTTCACACTCTCCATTCTGCTATTGCCTGAGTTGCTTCTAACTTTGGCATCGGAGTGTCCCCCGCCAGAAGATTTCCAATCAAGGGATCTATTTTGCAGGTTCCGGTCGATAGCAATCTGACGGAAGAACCACTCCATCCGGTCGACGGAGATTCAGCATCAACACTTTTAATAACATAATATTTAACTCCTAAGTCATTAACAGGGCTTGTAGTTAAAATAAAATTAAAAAAAAACCAAAGCTCTCTATGAAAAGATGGGAAGAAGGATGAGGAGGAAAAAAAAATGACGGGCTTTAGCTTCTGCTCCTTCTCCTACTCCCGATCGATGGACCTTTGTTTATAGCGGAGTTAGAGTGGAAAACTTTCGTTGGTCTCTGGTATCAGTTTCTTCCAGTTCCCTATCTTCGTTCCCATAACCAACACAACCACCGCACAATCCCATATTTAAACTTCTTTGGTGTTATTCTTCTATGTTCTTCGATGTTATCCTTCGATCCTTCTGCTCCTTCGGACTTCCAGGATCCCGACAACAGGACTGATGTGGAGCTCGATGTAGAAGAACATGATGGCAGTGATCCAGAAGAAGAAATTATACATGGTTGAGATCCACGAAGTGGTTGTCATGGGCATCATGCGGTGGACTGATCTTGAATAGGGAAAGAGGTAGCAAGCTTGGTGGAGAACTCGGACTGTGCTTCAACAAGTGGCAGCGGCAAGAGGAGGAAGAAGGATAGCAAACTGAGATTGTTTGGATGCTCAACTGGCCATGGGAGTGAAAACGGCTCGGTGATTGGTGGCATGGAGAGTTGCAGGGACAGAGAACGATGATAGAAAATGTGGTGGCCAAGTTGAAAAAGAAGGCCATGGTCGGTGATGCTGGGTTTTCTGGCGGCTTGGGCGGATGGCGGCGGACGTGGCAGAAATTGATGACTTAAGGTGGTGTCCGGTGAAGAAGATGAAGCAACAGATTTAGAACATGGTGGAGAAGAAGACCGTGGCTTTAGATGGTGATTTCTTTGATTTTTTTAGCCATCAACGGCCCCTCCGGTTGTGAGGAGGGTCCCAGCGGTGAGAGATGGATTTCCGGCAACTTCTCCGGCGAGTTCAGAGCTTGGTTTGGCCTGTGGTCCACAAATTTATTCCGTGGACTAATAGTCATGGAGGATGGTGGACCGACTCACTTGTCGTGGATCGGGCGGCTGGACTATAGTGAGCCAATTGCTCCAAAATTCATACAACATCTTAATAATTCTTTTAAAAATCCCTTTCTAGCTCAATTGAAGTCCAAATTATACGCAGTTCACACCGTTGGATCCCATAAATCATGCTCTTCGTGTTGGTGGGGTTCTTTCATTAAAACACTATATAAAAATATTAATTTTAATGAAATAAAATAAATTTTATCAATAAATTAATGCACTTATCACCTTGCATGGGTAAAGGCTCCTCCTGGGGACCAGTCTCACCCTCCTCAAAAGGATAGCTTCTAGATTTGTCTCTAGTAGAGCATCCACCCTTGCTTCAATGGGCTAGTTGCTCACCTCTACCTTAGGCTTAGGACTAGTCTTGGTGATCCCAAAGAGAGACTATAACTTCAGAGCAACAAGAGAAGAGCTCGTATAGAAAGTAGATTCGATCTGCTCCTCCATTGCCTCTACTACAGTCTTCTCAATAGTCATTTCATTGCCACTATCATCTCTCTTTCTCTTCTTTTTGATGAACAGAGCTTCAACCTGGCAATGTAGTTCCTTCTTTGTAAACTTCATCTCCTACACAGACAATAAGCAATATATGAAGCTTTGCATCAGGATATTCTAAAGGAGAAAGTGCATGAAGAAAGATAAAAGATAAAAGGTCACTTTATTCTATTTCAAATAAATTCTCAACATAGAGATCTTGACATTTTCTTTACAAAAGAGGAATGACCAAACATAGAATAAAAGATAGAAACTACAAGGTAGGCAACATCACTTTGCCACTCTTATAAGCATTAGAGATACCAGGTTCATTGCCAAAGGATGACTCCCTCGAGGACAGTATGCTGAGGTCAATGACCGGGTAGTGCTTTGCCACCTTCTTCCTATACCATGCAAACTCTTGGCATAAGCATCCTAGCAGGATTCTAGAAGCTCTTTGTAGAAGACCAATCCCTTTCTGTAGGCCTTGATGGCCTCGATAGTTGCCATGGAGATACGATGCTCAGCAAGGGATGCCTTCTCCTCAGCCTCAACGAGCAAACTTTGCAACCCAGCAGCCTTGTCCCACCATTTGGTAGCCTCACCCTCCATAGCGGTGAGCAACCCCTATAATCTGGTAGCCTCCTCCTTTCGCTTGGTCACCTCACCTTCTACAGCAGCAAGCAACCCTCATAGTTTGGATGACTCCTCCTTCAGCTTACTCACCTTGCCCTCTGCATCAGTGAGCAAGGCCTTCAACCTGTTGCCTCACCCTTAGCTTGGGCAAGCTATCTCTTTAGTCTCACCACCATGTTATCAATCTCGGCCAACTCTTTCTCGAGCTAGGTAGATTCATCCTTCCACCAGGACACGTCTTTCTTCATCCTGGTGACTTCAGCTTGGAGTTCTCCAAACTAGATCTATTCCGCTGCCAGGTCACCAATGATCTTCTTTCTTTAGTTCTGCTCAGTGGTTAGCTGTTCGGAGGTGACACTTAGCTACTTCACAACATCATCATGCTTAATTTTCAATGCCAAGATATATCGAAGATCCTACTCATAATCATTCTCCAACCTCACCAAATGATAATGTTGCCCCCATATTGCAAGGTTGATCTGCAAAAGATCCATTAGTTAGGTCACTAACATAGTCCCTCAGAAACAAGAAGCTCAAGTTTGGTGAACTTATTGTTGTTAGGGCATGGATGACATGCCCGAGACTCTCTGGGGCACACTCTTAGAGAAGTTCCTCCCTGAACTCAAAAGACACATACTTTTCTAGCATAAAAAATTAGGCTTCCCTGTCTAGAGTCTTGAGACCAAACATAGCTCGCTGGCTTGCCTTCATCACTTTCGGGTGATGTCTCCTTAAAGACTTGCCCCTCCTTGTAGGTAGTGTGGGGACCTTCCCTACGTTGCCGTTATGGCCATCACTAGCCTTGTGGACCCTCTCATAACCTAATCCTCAGCCATGATGGAGCCACAACCCACTTCCACCATCTGGGTCACCTTGCTGGTAGCCACTCCTCCTGAATCCTCACCAGGTTCTCCTTAGCAAGATGGACTCAACTACCTTAGGATTATCCTTGATCGCCATTGATTCCATTGCAAAACTCCAAAAACACACCAAACAAACAAGATAAAAAGACAAGCGAAGGAGAAGAGGGAAGGAGAGAACCCGCCTCTTTTGTTGTGGTGCCTCCCATAGCAGTAGCTAGCTTCCTTAGTAGTGAAGGCTTTGGGCTCTCCCTCTCTCTTGGCAGATTGATAGTAGTAGATAGCATGAATGGAAGGATGCTACCCCTCTTCTTCCCTATTTAAAGCCTCCTACAGTAGTAGCCCAAGCATCATAGTGGCTAGTGATAGTTCATTGAGGGACATGCATGTACACCTTAGCGGGTGTGTCATTTTGCTTAAACTATCATCTCATCGAGCCACGAACCACCTTCATCGCTCTGAGTTATTGCAAGTGCCATATTAAATGCAGCAAATATGCATGATTTGATAGAACACATTGCCCTGGACCTCCTTTGAGTTGTGTCCTATGCCAATCAGCACACATCGCCTCGCCTGCTATAGAGCAAAGCATCTCCTCGTGCCTTATCATCTAGGATTAGGGGCGAGCCATCCAAATAACCATCTCCTACAAGGATTTGGTGTTGAGCCTTGTGGCTTGCAACTTCTACTTCCTATGCCCAAGGCAAAGGAGATGCCTCACCCTAGAAAGTGGGGGCATCTAATGCATCCAGAAATGGTCTCTCCTATGTGGACGCCACATGGCTACCCACCTCACCTACTAGCTTTGCTCTAGGCCTCACCTATGTCTTGCTACACCCTTCACCATTTTTAATGCCTTGCCTACACCCATCTCCATTGCCTCACACGCTTCTATCTTGTCTTCATGCTACATCATTTACATAGAAGTTATACTTTTTTCTCTTTTTCTATTTGCTTTCATTAGATATTGACTTAGGCATCGGAGAGTACCACAAGGAACCACCCTATTATGTTCTCATGGTTGGACTTCTATGTCTTCTTCATTTTGTAGGTTCCAAAATGTCCATACCAAATAGAGGGGAACTGGAGCTTGAAGGAAATCTCGACACAAAGAAGTTGGTTTTCCAGGATTTTTGGAGTACAAGTACAAAATTTTCAGCAAAAACTAGAGTTCACACCTTTAATTTTGACCAAAAAAAAAGAACTAGTTATGAAAGGCTTGCTTCATGAGAGAATCAAGCACCGCTTCTCTACTAAGCACACAAACTAAGTCTACGCAGGTGAAGGTGGTGTATGGAAAAAACTAGGATTCTGAGGGGATGCCCATCTTTTTCTCATTCTATTTCGAGGATAGGGGAGTAGGTATTTAATACATCTTGCCATGAGAACCAAAAGCTCTTCTCATGCTAATCTAATATTTGCATGAAAATAGAAATCCATTCCCCCAGAGATATCTCTCTACCCATTGATTTGAATTTTAAAAATTCAATGGATATCTCTCTACCCATTGATTTGAATTTTAAAAAATTCAAATCCTTGTACGTGGGAACAATTCTACAGAGAAAAAAAAAAAATTGCAACATTTTCTTTCCATTTCTCTCCTTTTTTATTTAGCATGGATTTTAAAGCCATCAAGTCCATCATTAAAAATCACAAAGCAACTTGAATTGTTCATGCATGAACAATTCAGCATGACTTATTCACATTAAAAACACAAGCATGAATAGTTTACACAATGAACATTGTTTTTAAAATTTTGAATCCAAATTCAAAAACAAATATTAGGACTAGGACTAATATTAGATTTGGATTCTAACTACATTAGAACTCAAGCCCAATCCCCTCTAGAATCCTTATTAAAAATAAAATTAAAATTAGTTAAAAAATAAATTCTAATCAAATTAAGATTTGAACAATTTTCTTATAAAATCTTAGGTTACAAATTAATCCAAGTGCAACCCTATAATTACTCTTGCAACTAGTATCTTGTGCTAGCTAGATATAGCTAGTATTTAATTCTGTATAACTTATAAATTGATTTTTAATTAATTAAGATCATTTGTTTAATTAGGTCACCTACTTTCAAATTGAACAAATAGATCTTAGGTCAAACCTTCACCTACATTGCTCAACTTATGTGCGTGACTTTATAGGTTCAAATACTAAGCCGGTAATATAGGAACTAATTCCTGCACTAATCAAAGTGACCATCTAGCAATAATATACGACATCTAGATAGGTCAAAAAATTATAAATCAACATTCAAGAACCTCTGAATATGGTTATGGAATAGTACATCCCTTTAACCCTTATGCTAAGGATGACTTCAGAGTAAACTATCAAAGCTTTAGTCAATCATCCATGTTGATTTCAACCTCATAAATTTAGTGACTAATCAAGTGGATTATCCTGGCCAAGGTTTTATTAAATTGAAATATAGTGAAGCATAAACTCCTAAAACTAGGAATGATCAATTTCATCTTGACTCACAGACAGACTTTGCAAGTACTTGACTATGCTCATAATATTTTCATCACTATATTGAAAATACAGATGGTCCGGCACTAAAGCACAATGAGTTGCTTATAGGCATCATGGTGATTTCAGTTCAAAGGGACATATATATCCATATCTATCATGAACTACTCTTGACAGCAGAGCACTCCATAGTTGAGTCACATTCAGTGAAAATGTACTCCTACATTTTACTTACATGCCATACCAGTGTCTTCACCCTCCTTGTTTAAGAAGACAAGCAATCCATATGATACACAATGACCTACACTTGATTAATGTTATTGCCCTATTAATAACAAATCATTTGGTCATGAACATAATTTAAGAACTATTCAATAAATTTCCTTTTATTAAAGATAAATAGTTCTAAGGACTTCATCATAACAAAAAAAGCTTAGCAAAGAAGATGTAATTATAATGAACAACCAAAATAACTTTTATTAATTTAATTAATATATAAATATAAAAGTCATCTACAATTATATGATTGGATTTAGGACACATTCCTAATAAACTCCCACTTGAACTAAAGCCAATAAGAATAGTATTTAATACCCATCTTCTGATGGGGGACGAATTTGATGAAATGGGTGGTGGAGATGTGATCTACTTACCTAGCAACAACATATCATCATTAGAGCTCCAGATATGGCCAGATTCATGGGTAGAAGGGATGAAAAATCTTGAGCTAGGAACTTATTAGCAGAAAATCTGACACCCTTGTACAAGCTTCCTTTTAAAAAAAAATAAAAGAGAGGATCTAAGGACATAGAAACTCTCAAACTAAGCTAAGCTACCTTTAAGAATCTCAGATTTAAGGATCAAGAGGGTCTTTTCTCAACAATGAAAAGAAATCAAAGCTCAAATGGAAGAGAAGCACTCACTACTTAAAACTTGAAGGCTATACACTCCCCTTTTGGATTCACCATTGGAGCTTTGATCCTTGGCATGGAGCCTTCGTCTTCATCTTCAAATCACCAAGAAAAACCTGCAAAGAGTCAAGGTAAGTCAAAACTCAAAGAAATTAAGGAAAAAAAGGAAGGAATCAACAAGAGAAGTGAAGATAGTTGCTGGAATTTTTGGGCAGCACTTTCTCTTCTTCTTGGACTACTTGGATCTTATGTAGACAAACTTGAAAATGGAGCTTTGGCCCTCCAAATTCAAGGCACTCACTCAAATTCAAGATTAAACTCATCACTCCAACTCAAACTTAAAGGAAAATATTCAAAATTCTAAGAACTAAAGAACTTGGCAAAGTGGAAGAGAACACAAACAAGTAAGCTTTCATTCAACTCAAGTCATTCATTGCTTTACAAGAGGAGGCCTTGGTCCTATTTATAGGCCAAGGGCAGCCATAATGGGTAGGTTAAGGAGCCAACTAATTCAGATTTAGTTGGTAATTAATTATATAATTAGTTCCTAGTCTAACTAATCATAACAAGAGAAAGGCCTAGAAGCTCCATGTGGCACCATCTCCTTGCAACACTTGTTATCATCTAATCCTTCCACATGTTCTTTAAGGTTTGGTCTTTCAATTAGTCTTCAAGGTAGAAGATTTCTTCATAGCTTGGCCGGCCCATGGGATTGGAAAAGGAATCTTCACTTGATTTGGCTTTAAGCAATTCAATCATGCTTCATGGAATTAGGAGTCTTCAAGAGGTGCTTCATATATTTGTGGGAACCTGAAAAAAAGAAAAGATTGGACTACAACCAAAGATTATTAGTTTGTAATTTCTTCCTCTTGCCAATGTCCTCATTATCTTCCACTTGTGTTCATTGAACTCCTTGATTCTATGAGCTTTAGTGAAGGGGTTGACTAGGTTTTCTTTGCCATTGTCCTTTTGTAAGTCAACATCACCTCTATCAATGATTTCTCGTACAAGATGATAGCATCGTAGAATATATTTGGTTCTTTGATGGGACTTGGATTCCTTGGCTTGAGCAATAGCTCTAGTACTATCACAATATTATGGGATGGGACCATCAATTGAGAGAACTACACCAAGCTCATTAATGAACTTCTGCAACCAAATAGCTTCCTTGGCAACTTCAAATACCATAATATATTCCAATTCACATGAAGAATCAGTTACTATGTATTGCTTGAAACTTTTCTAGCAAATCACCCTACCAAATAGGATAAAAATATAACTAGTATATCCCATGATGACACACTTTTATATTATCATGGTTTGACTGAAAACTCGAATCAGTATATCCCATAGTTTAAAGTTAGTATCTCTATAAATAAGCTATTGGTCTCTAATATTTCTTAAATACTTCAGGATTATTTTCATTACCTGCCAATTCTTTTTACTCGAATCTGAGTAGGCCATTCCAGTCTTGTACAATCATAGCATATATAATAGATCCCACTACCGAGATATATAGGATTCTACTTATACTCTCTCTTATGTTGTAGTCGGACAATCCTTCTTAAAGAGTGTAATTCCTTGGCCTATCATTAGATAGCTCCTTATCAAATTAGTCATGCTGAGTCATTTCAGCACAATGTCAATGTACATATATTGAGACAATTGAAGTAACCTTTTAGATTCTCCTAAATCTTTCATGGAGAATTAAAAATGTCATCCACATATAGTACAAAAAATATAACTATAGAACTATTATCCCACATGTGGATACGGGGTTCTTCTCCATTCTTAATAAAGCCATATATTTAAATTATTTTATTAAAATGCATGTTCCAACTTTAAGAGGCTTGCTTCGATATGTAAGTGGACTTTGGAGCTTATATATTTTAGATATATCTATGGATATGAACCATTCAGGTTGTATCATATGCACCTCTTCTTCAAGCTCTCCAATAAGGAAAGTTGTTTTGACATCCATTAACTAGATTTCATAGTCCAAGTATGATGCTATTGCAAGCATAATCCAAATAGATTTGAGCATTGCCACAGGAGAAAATATCTTATCATAGTCTATACCATAATATCGAAGATATTCCTTGGCAACCAAATGAGCTTTATAGGTTTCCACCTTCCCATCACAGTTCTTTTTCTTTTGAAAATCTATTTGCACCCTATGGGTTTAATCTCTTTAAGTAAATCAATGAGTGTCCATACATTGTTGATTCTCATGGATTCCATCTTGGATCTCATGGCTTTAAGCCATTCCTTAAAGTCAGGCCTCTGCATTGCATCCATATAAGTGATCAAATTCTCATCATTTCTATCTAGTTCAACAAGATCACCATCCTGGACCAAGAAACTATAATATCTATTTGGTTGTATGGTACTCTACCAAATCTACTTAAAGGTGCATTTATAATAGGTACCAGGTTTGATTCTATAATCAAATCTGATTTTGTTAGCTCATTAGAATGTGATGGTATTTCTACCTCTCAAACTTCAATAAGCCAAATTTCAGTGGCATTAGTTCCTTCCCTAAGAAACTCCTTTTCCAAAAGACTATCCTATTATTGACAAATAATCTTTGTTCATCAGGGAGGTAGAAATAATATCCTTTGGTTTCTTTTGGGTATCCTATAAACAAACACTTATAGAACCTAGGTTCATGTTTATCTATCTTTAATCATTTGACATAAGCTGGACAACCCCAAACCCTAAGGTGTGAGAGTACAGGCCTATGCCCTTTTCATATCTCATATAATGTTTTATTGATAGACTTGTTCAAAACCTTTTAAGCACATGTAGGTAGTTTCCAATGCATATGCCTAAAAGGAAATAAGTAGATTTGCAAAGCCCATCATGGATCAAACCATGTCCAAAAAAATCCGATTCCTCCTTCTAGGCATTCCATTATGTTATGGTGTTACAGGAGGAGTCCATTGAGAGGGAATCCCATTCTCTTCTAGATATATTAGGAAATCACTGGAAAGATATTCTCCTTCTTAGTCTGTTCGAAGAGTTTTAATACTCTTCCCAATTTGCTTTTCTACTTTATTATGATATCTTTTGAACATTTCAAAAAGCTCAAACTTATGTTTCATAAGATAGATATACCCATACCTAGATAGGTTGTTAGTGAAGGTAATGAAGTAGTAATATCTACCTCTGGCACTTAGGTTCATGGGTCCACATATATCACTATGTACTAAACTCAAAACATCACTGGCCCATTCACCATTTCCTATAAAGGGTGATTTTATCATTTTTCTAAGAAGGCAAGACTCGTAGGTTGATAATGATTCACAATCATTGATGTTGAGGATCCCCTCTTTAGTTAAACTATTTATCATGTTCTTGTTTATATGACCAAGCCGACATGCCAAAGGTAGGCATCAAAGACATGATCTATTCAGGATATTTCTTAGTTATGTCCATTACACTAATAGGCTGTGATAAACTATAAATACCGAATTTTAATTATCCACACATTATTGCAATACCATTCAAAATGACATCACAAAATTTATCTTTTATTGAAAATTCATATCCTTCTTTGGCCAAAAGGCCAACAGAAATTACATTCAATAAAAAACTAGAACAATAATGACACTCCTTCAAAACAACAACTTTTGAATGGAAAATTAGCTGAACTACTCCTAAAGCTAGAATTGGAATAGATCTTCTATTTTCAATGTTCAAGAATTGCTAGCTATTTTCATACTCCTTACAAACCTAAAGTTCCTGCAATGAATTATAAATATTAATAGAACTTTCTGTATCCAATATTTTGGCAGTAGCATCATAAATAGAGAAATTACAAAGAGTTACCATACAAGTACTTTGACCAACAACTGCTTGCTTCTTTCTCTTTCTTGGTGTTAAGATCAAGGGAAGCAAGATATTCTCGATAATTCCTCTTCCAATGACCAAGTTTCTTGCAAAAGAAGCATTCTTTTTTACTGTAGTCTACTTTGAGCTTCTTGAACTGGTTTATCTTAACAATAGCACGAGACTTCTGCACCTTCTTTTTCTTACCCTTCTTCGAGGACCGATACCCAATGAAAGACCTACCTACCACATGAACTAGCTTCTTGTGGAGCTAATTGTCCTTCTCAAAAGTCTGTAGTAAACCTAGCAAACCATGATAGTTTACTATGGGTTAGTCATTCTATAATAATTAAGGAAGGGGAGGTATGAGTTAAAGAGAGAGTTTAAGATTGCATCCTTGCTCAATTGCTCGTGCAAGGAAAAACCAAGCTTATTGAGGCATTCAATTTATTCAATCATGTACAATACATGATTAGTAATTGACGCCCCCTCTCTCATCTGGACATTGAAGATAGAACAGGAGGTTTTGTGCCTCTCTGCATCCTCAGGGGTGCCAAAGGACTCATTCAACTTTTAAAGCATCTCCTTGGGCTATGCATCCTCAAACTTTCGAATGAACTCATCATTCATCGAGGCCCTCATATGCAATGCACTATTGTATGGTCATTGAGTCACTTCCAATAAGTGTCTTTGACTATCCTACATGCATTTGGAATGGGCTCTTTAGGTGCAGGGTTTGTAAGGACATATGGTATCCTCTTATGCCCTAGAGCAATTTCAATGTACAATACAAAGTATCAAAGTTAGGTCCCATAAGTTTATCATTGTCTAATAATGAACAGAGCGATAGGGTATTAGCTATTTCTGAAAAAAAAAACCAAAAACCATTTTAGTATATGAATTATTCAATCCTAAAGACATGGACTTTAGTTTAAAGGATTCTCTAACTATTTTATTCAAAGTAGTAGCCTCTACCTTCAATTCAAGGAATAAATTCTTTAGTAGGTACTAGAATCCTCATAGCTTGTATACGATCCTGAGTGTGTCTCGGCCAACACATGTGCATCTATGGGTAGGTTCTTAACCATTTGTTACTCCAAACAATTTTTAGTGAAATGTTCTACCCTAGACACCTCTTCAGTAGGCATGTGGCACCTCCACTGAACGGTCTGGTTAGGTCCAATCATTAACATGATTATATCTAGTGTATCTAACTAATGAATGATCAAGCCCGAGTGTGGCTTGGCTAACTTAACAATCTATTTGAAAGACACCATAGCATTATCATACCATGGATGATAATTCCAATATCTAGAAAAATACCAAGCATGTGACACCTCCAATGTTTATTTAGACTATTGGACCTATTACCATCCACCTTAATGGGAGGCTATGAATAAGTTATCCTTATAACTATGTCATTTTAAGGACCTAATAATTTAGAGGATTTAAGAGAAGTAATGTTTAACTATCAATAGAAAATCCTTCCACTAACTTCACTAAGTCATTGAAGAGGATAATAAACTAAGCTAGTTCAAGGATACCTAAATTAGTCATACTGATTAACCTTAGATAGCATGGTTGAACTCAAATCACTAAGCAGCCATTTCAAAACTTGATCAACCAATTGGTTAGGTAAGTAAGATTGATGGGATTGTTCCGTCTCTTTATCTTTTCTTAGACACTTATGATGTTGGCCATGTAAGAGAATGGCCCCAATTAAACACCATGATTGAAACTTACCTTAGACACTAAATAGTTTATCAGTTTTAATTTGATTAACTAAAAGACTCGGGCTCGACAATGAGCTATAATTAGATCCATTTAGAATAATCACATGTATGGACTTGATCAACTATAACTATTGAGTTTCATCTATAGATTAGAATTGACCTAATATAATTCAATTCTTGGTTAGATTTGATCAAATATTCTAATTAGGTTTAGTCCATTAAATATGGATTATGATCCCTAGGTCTTAACTAGTCAAATGACCCAATTAGTTAACCTAATGATATTTATTTGAGATTTAACATAACAATTATGCATCATATGTTAATTAAATATCAAATAATTACTTTTTTCCATTCTTCTTCATGAGTCAAATTATAGTGGTACCCCTACACATTATAAGAGAACCCATCGAATAGAAAGAGAGGGACTTTAAACCCTGCTTCCTCTTATGATCGGACACCCATGGTGATGCACTCAATCTAAGTACTATGCTACTAAGTGAAATTAACTAAACAAAACATATCATATGTGCATTCAATTTTGAACATGGTTTTATAACTAATCATATCAGAACATATCATGCATGAAATAATTTTAAAAAAAATCTTTTCACTATTTTTCTTCATTAGTGGGGGCACCAAGATCAGACACAGATTACTGGGCCCTATTTGGTTTACCTAGCCATGTGTCAAATTTTGTAATCAACTAGAATTGAGTCATGTAATAAGTTGAGGTTAGTTGATTTGTCTCAACCCTCAACCTAGTCAGTATTTGAGTCCTGCACATCAATTATGAGTCTAGTATGAGCTCGATTTTTATACAAGAGAGGAGGTCACCCTATTTTGAAGTTCTACCAGGCCACATCCAGGAGTCAGAGGTCCCTACATCAGTCCATTGGATTTTGTGTGACAACCCAGGATCCAAGATGCTTCCAGAAACCCTGATTCTTTCCAAATATCCTCCAGATGCCCAGATTCCTCCCTAGATGCTAGAGCTTATTTCTAAACTAGGGCATCCATGATTCCAGAGGTCCACCTACATCCCAGCCCAAAGAAATCAAGCCCAGGTGCCAAGCCCAAGCCCTTAAGAAGCAAGATTCTAGGGAATATTCCTGTTACCAGGCTACCAGGTCACCTCAGCTTCTAGAGGCCCAAACCCAAGCACCCAAGCCCCTTTGGACCGGCCCCTTGCTGCTTCTAGAGGCCCCACACATCCCCCTAGGCATCCTTGAAGTGTTGACCATGTCCAAAAAGGTTTGACCAAGTCCAAGTTGAAGAGAAGAAGGAGAAGACCAAGTTTATTCCTAACCTAGTTAGGATTTCTAATCCTTTTAAACTTTATAATTCTAACCTAGCTAGGAAAGGACTTATATTCCAATTGAGAAGAGGACTTGTAACCCAAGTGTAACCATGGTTAGTGAGGGCATGGGAACTCTATAAATACTCCATCCCTTTCCCTCTTGTAAGCATCTTTTCTTATGAATACAACTTGCTGAAATTTTGAGTTATTACCTTGTGTTGGTATTTTGTTTTGGTTCTTTAGGTTGTGTTTTTGTGTTTGATCGAATTCCTTGCTGCCCTAGCATCCTTCCACACCCTAAATCACTACCATCCAAGCCTTCATACAGCCAAGAAGGAGTGCCCTAGGCTGCCAAGCAAGGAGATCTTCAACAAGCTTCAAACAGCCATCTTCTAACCCTAATCCTGATTCCTTTCAACCCATAGTTCCTTTTCTTATTTTTTAATTGCTGTTTTGATTAACCCTGATGCTTGTAGGATCCTCGAGGTGCTTACCCTCCTCTGAGGAGGCCTTCTTTGCTGCCCAGACCGCCCATATTCACCATCAGATTCAATGGAAAAAAGGCTTCTTCCAGGCTCCGATCAAAGTTGTGAGTGATCTCTTCTGCTACTGATATTATCATCTCTGACTGGTAAGAAACCTTCCATTCTCTTATTATCTGATTTAATGAAGAAAGTCTATCCTAAACCGGGAGTTTCTCAACTCTCGGGTCCTAGATATTTCATTGGTTTGCATGAGTATGCATGAGATCCGATGATTCTTTGCACTGCTAGTCTTTCTGCTAGTTCTTACTTTATTTTAGAAATCTATCTATAAATAAAATTATAAAAATTATAAAAAAATTATTTTACTATTTTTCATGCATGTTTAGCAGTCTTAGAGTTGTCCCGCATCATTCATGAGTCAAATCATAATGGTACCCCAACATATTATAAGAGAACCCTATCGAATGGAAAAAGAGGGATTTTAAACCATACTTCCACTTATGATTGGATGGCCATCTTGATACACTCAATCCAAGTATTGTGCTACCAAGTGAAATGTCATGTATTATAATTTCCAAACATATAAAGATTACATGACATATCATGAAGGAGATTCATGTTAAAACAAATCATAAATTAACAAACATGAACATCCATACAATATGCATAAATAACACATGAACTAAGTAAGAAATAGCTCCAAGACATTCACAAAAAAATTGTTGAAAATAGAATTTGAAATACTCATAATTCTGTCAACACAAAACTATAATACAACAAACATTAGAACCTGAAAAAAGTTTTGTTAAAACAGAACTTGAAACCTGTTCAAATTCAATCCCAAAAAATCCCATAACAACTATTCTATAAATAGTCCTTAAAAAAACTTAGAAATTGATTTTAAAATAGGTATGAAAATAGTCTTAAAAACATATTCAAAACTTGTTGAAAATAGTTCTGAAAAAATCTACATGATTTTCAGAATAGCCCAAACAAATCTCTATGATTTTCAGAACAACCCAATGTTTTGTTCATTGACCAAGTGTTGTTGAGATAAATCGATGTTGCCACCAAGATCATCATGGCCCATAGCTCTAATGCATCAGGCTCTCGCTGGGTGCTCGCTCCTTCTCTTTGCAGTTAACTCCCTTGTCTAGAGGCCTTGCAAAATAGAGGAGACCCATGCTGGGGATTCCAGCGGGGATACTTCGATGATCAAGTCAGTGGGATGATCGAGGAGAACAGAATCTCTATGGTGGAGAGCTTGGGGGACTCTCCACATCAAGAGGGTAAGGAAGAGTAAGGTGAATTCTATGAAAGAAGACAATGGAGGATAGAGCACGTCTATCGCTTACCTTTTTTACTTACCTCCCTTATCGATCTTATATAGATGGGGTGGCCCATACCAAGTCTGGGACTTTCTGTTATTCACTATCATCTCTCTATTGGGCCGGTCCTTCAGGGGAAAGCCTTCCACTCCGAGCATTTGCTGAGCCTCGAGCCATGATGGGGCATTTCCATTTCAGGGGGGACCATTGGAGTGTCACAAGGCCTGGGGCTTTAGTGGAATACCTTTCTTGGAAAGGTGCAGGCTCCCTATTGTAGAGGTTATGGTCTTCCAATTGTGCGGTCGTTGACATGGTAGCACACTACAGGACCGGGGACTTGGTGGAGCTTGCATTGTACAGGTCATGTGCGGGGTGCATCGCAGGACCTGCATTTATAGCAGGGCATGCACCACCCCTCAGGGGCTGTGAATGATCAGGTTCTTACCCGCCATGATTTTGAACTTCTGGTGGTCCCCCCTCCTTATGCCACTGGTCGGAACCTTGACACCCACTGGATGGGGGGTGAACCCTTACTTCAGGGACCTAGCTCTTGGAAGCATGAGCGCGACCCCTACTGGGAGCCAACCTCAGTCGGAGTACTCACCCCATGAGCATGACCCCGACTGAGAGCTAACCTTGACAGGAGGGCTCACCTTGGAGCATCGAATCAACCTTGGTGAGCTGACCTCAGTCGGAGGGCTTGTCTTATGAGCATGACCCCGGCTAGGATCTAACCTCAGCAGGAGGGCTCGCCTTGGGAACGTGGGCTAAACCCCGACCGAGAGATGACCTCAGTCGGAGGGCTCACCCTATGAGCACGACCTCGACTGGGAGCTGGCCTCGACAGGGAGCTGGCCTCGACAGGAGGGCTCGCCTTGGGAGCATTGGCTCGACCTTAACTGCGAGCTGACCTCAGTTGGAGGGCTACCTTATGAGCACTGATGTGCATCGTTATGCACTAGAAATAAATCACTAACTTACTACTATGTAGATAGTGCAAGTCATGTTTGAATCCATAGGGACTTTGAATAGTTATTTTGAAAGTCAAATTAAATAATAAAGATTTAATTACTAAGAGATTCTACTAACTCTAATTAACTTAAATAATATAATACTATTTATCAATTGAAAAGAGTCTCAAGATTTTTTGAGGATACTTGACATTGAAAGTAAGGGTATAGGAGGTTTGACAAGATCCTACGCTAGGCATGCAAACAGTTACGGGAGAAAAATGGATTTTAAAACAATTTTTAAAAGTCACGCAGCGGAAAACTGCTCCGCCCAGAAATCTAATCTATTCAAGTTGCATGTATTAAAATAGGCATGTAACAAAGCATATAATATTTGTAAAATATATAAATAAATACATTTATTATGCATGATAAAATAAAATTTTTCATACCTTTATTCCACCTGGAATAACTATGGAATAACTGCTGGAATAGCTGGGATAATAGGAATAACTTTATTCTTGTTGTCTTCTTCCTTTGGATGTTTGGTTACTCTGTTTTTGCTCTTCAAAATAGCGACCAAACGGCGATGTCCGGAGCTCCTTTTCCTCCCAAATCATAACAGTGGCAAGGGAGAAGAGTCTTCTTCGACCACCAATCGATATCTGCAAGAAATACTCAAAGAATAGGGTGTACAAAATCACCCAAGTTGCTGCCAGAAAAAATCTGCTATAGAAAAACAACAGTCTTCTTCCTTGCATTTGGAGCTGTAGCAATGAATCCGGCTCGACCCTCTTGCTCCCAGGAGTAAAGGAATACTCCCTCTAGAGGGGAGACACGCTCGGGGTTCACCGATCCTTCTCCACAAGCGGTGCTAGCCGCTGGAAGGAGCAATGGTCACGGTATGTTGCAACAATTTTCTTTTGCTGCACTACAGGTTTTTGAGCACTTCAAATAGGGGATTGATGCCTAGTTTCTCTCCCTCACACACTCCAAAACCCATCTCAAGGATCACTCAATGGAAGCAAGGTTTGAGCTCTCAAAAAGGGAGAACACACAGCCTCTCAAAGAAGATGCCCTGGTGTTGTTGCACGGTGATGAAAAATCTGCTAATGAAACTGGGGACTGCAGGAATTTAAAGGCAGCAGGGATGAGGGAGAGGAAGAGGCAGGGAAAAACAAACGATGCCGGCTGCCTATCGCCCATTTAACAGCTATTAAACGGGAGGAATAAACCTAGCCGGTGGAGGGATGTGAAGGGACGCCCAACGATTTTATTTGGGATGTTTGGCCTTCTTGTCGCAAGAATTTTTCTCCCAGCGTTATAACCGTGTAAATGGTCCAAGTGAGAGGAAAAACCACCGATCCAATAAATACCGGTCCAAGACCATTTAAACCAAGTGGTTCAATCTAATTGAACCGGTTTAAAATTTGGTTCAAGGGAAAAATTGGTTCACAACCAATTGAAGGTCGAAACGAACTCTGAATTAGTTCAAAACTGATTCAGAAAAATCCTGGCGGAGCGCTGGTCAACCCGGAACAATTTCTGGTTGATGCAGACAAGGGCAATACGGGGAAAAGAGTGCTCAAAAAATACCATGACCATAAAATCGAGATGATTCCCAATCGTAATCGGTATCCGGATCAGAGAGTAATCGTCTGTGACGTGTGACCTCATAGGTTCGAACCTAAACGGTAGCACTAGAACAATTTTCATACCAACATGGGAAACCATCTAGCAATGGGTCCCGGCGTCCAGATAGGTCGAAGATGCGGGAGCAAACTATCGAACCTCTGGCATATGGTTACCGTATAATTCATCCCTTTGACCTCTAATGCTCATGACGACTGAGATTGGGCTGCCAACCCAGACTAAGTCAGTCAGCTACGTGTCTCAACCTCGCAAGCCCAGTGACTCTTCACTAGGACTACCCCTGCCGAGGATTTGCTAAATTGAGATACTGCGAGACATTCAATCCAAACTGTTTAGACAGGTCAATTCCATCTTGGTCCATCACTGCTCCACAAGTACTTGCCTGTACCTAGAAACCTTCCATCACCGGATTAAAAATCCGGGTAGTCCGGCACCAAAGCACAGGGAGTTGCTTGTAAGCTACCGTGATGACCTCAGGTCGGAGGGACACATATACCCATATCCAATCGTGAGTATCCCTTTGGCAGAAAGGGGCTGCACGGAGTCACGTTCAATAAGATACCACATATCTCACTTGTAGATCACATCAGTGTCACCACACTCCTTTGGTCAAGAGGACAACCAAACGATGTGAACTACAACAACCTATACTTGATATATTGCCGTCCAGTACAATATATCCTTTGGTTGTGAACAGTTTTAAGGACCACTCGATACATCCTCTCTGTATCGAAGTTAGTGTAGTCCTAAGGACTTCATCACATGGAAAGAGTTCATTTCAGGAAAATACAATATGTGATGAGCTGCCAAAAATAATATTTTATTAATTCATAAAATGAATACAATACTCAGCATAACCGCCTACAACCCAGGCGATTGGCTTTGGGACACAATCCCCAACAATTCCCACTTGTACTAAAGCCAATCAGAAGAGTATCTAATACCCATTTCCCATTTACAATAGTCAAACTCTTTTATTCCGAGGGCTTTAGTAAAGGGGTCGGCCAGATTTTTTTTCCATCGATCTTCAAAAGATTGATGTCGCCTTGTTCCATGATTTCTTGTACGAGGTTGTAGTGTCGCAGTATGTGCTTGGTGCGGTGATGAGCTTTAGGCTCCTTAGCTTGAGCAATGGCTCCAGTGCTGTCACAGTACACCGGAACAGGACTATCTAGGGAAGATGCCACCCCTAGCTCTCCAAGGAACTTTTACAACCATACAGCTTCCTTTGCTGCATCTGATGCTGCAATATATTCTGCTTCGCATACCGAGTCTGCAACAGTTGCCAGCTTAGAACTTTTCCAGCAGATCACTCCTCCATTCAGGGTAAACACAAATCCTGACACACTCTTGCTATCATCTCTATCTGACTGGAAACTGGAGTCACAGTACCCCACAAGTTTCAAGTCAAGTTCTCCATAAATCAGCCATTGATCTTTAGTATTTCTTAAATACTTAAGGATGGACTTAACCACCTTCCAATGCACCTCACCTGGGTCAGACTGGTATCTGCTCACTACTCCTAGTTAGTATGCCACATCTGATCTAGTACAAGTCATAGCATACATGATAGAGCCTACTGCAGAAGCATAAGGTACTCTACTCATGCGCTCTCTTTCCTCAGGAGTTGTCGCACAATCCTTCTTGGAAAGAGTAATTCCATAACCTATCGGGAGATAGCCTTTCTTGGAATTTTTCATGCTGAACCGTTTCAACACAGTGTCAATGTACGTAGACTGGGACAGTCCCAAAAGCTTCTTAGATCTATCTCTATAGATTTCATACTTAGTATGTAAGAAGCTTCACCCAAGTCCTTCATGGAGAACTGAGATGATAACCAAACATTTATTCCTTGTAATGCTGTGACATTATTCTCGATTAAGAGAATGTCATCAACACACAGTACTAGGAATACAATCACAGAACCATTAACCCATTTATAGATGCGCGGTTCTTCTCCGTTCCTAACGAAGCCATACAATTTGATACACCTATCAAACCGTAAGTTCCAACTTTGAGACGCTTGCTTGAGTCCATAAATGGACCTCTGCAACTTGCATACTTTTGATTCATCTGTGGATGTGAACCCTTCAGGCTGTATCATATACACCTCTTCTTCCAGCTCCCCATTTAGGAAAGCGGTTCGGACATTTATCTGCCAGATCTCGTAATCAAAATATGCTGCCAAAGCAAGCATGATCCGAATGGACTTGAGCATTGCCACAGGGGAGAAAGTCTTGTCATAATTGATACCATATCGCTGACGATATCCCTTGGCAACCAGACGGGCTTTATAGGTCTCTACCTTCCCATCTGCATCCCTTTTCCTCTTGAAGATCCATTTACACCCGATGGGTTTTATTCTTTCAGGTGGATCAACCAATGTCCAAACATTGTTGATTTTCATGGACTCCATTTCGGATCGCATGG
Source organism: Areca catechu (assembly GCA_021397845.1). Classification (NCBI taxonomy): domain Eukaryota; kingdom Viridiplantae; phylum Streptophyta; class Magnoliopsida; order Arecales; family Arecaceae; genus Areca; species Areca catechu. The sequence goes on from CM038038.1 coordinate 44,397,219, forward strand.
CTCCAAGCCATGCCTCAGAGTCAGATCTCTGAAGTGCATCCATATAGGTGATCGAATCCTCATTGTTCTCATCGAGCTCAATGGGATCGCCGTCCCGGACCAAGAAACCGTAATATCTGTCCGGCTGACGCGGTATTCTACCGGACCTCCTAATGGGTTATGGGTGTGATTCAATCATAGCCGGTTCTACGATGTCCTTAGAGTGTGCAGGTTCTTCTATTGGCTGAACTTCATTAAGTTCAATCTTAGAGGCTATAGTTCCTTCTCCAAGGAACTCCTTTTCCAAAAAGATAGCTCTAAGAGCAACGAACACCTTTTGTTCATTCTCCAAATAGAAGAAATACCCTTTGGTTTTCTTAGGATAACCAATGAATAAACATCGATCAGACCTAGGACCAAGTTTGTCTGAGTCTAAACGCTTTACGTAAGCTGGACAACCCCAGACCCGAAGGTGTGAGATTGAGGGTTTACGTCTAGTCCACATCTCATACGGAGTGGAGACGACAGACTTACTTGGAATATCATTTAATAAGTAACAGGCTGTCTGAAGCGCATATCCCCAAAAGGAAAGCGGTAAAGTTGCAAAACCCATCATGGATCGAACCATGTCCAACAAGGTTCGATTCCTCCTTTCGGACACACCATTCAACTGTGGTGTTCTTGGAGGAGTCCATTGTGAGAGAATTCCATTCTCCTCAAGATATGTCAAAAAAGCACCAGATAAGTATTCACCACCTCGATCAGATCGAAGAGTTTTAATACTTTTTCCAGTTTGCATTTCTACTTCATTACGGTATCGTTTGAACATTTCAAACGATTCAGACTTATGTCTCATTAAAAAGACATAATCGAATCTTGAAAAATCATCTGTAAAAGTAATGAAATATTTGTATCCTTCTCTGGCACTAACTGACATCGGTCAACATACATCAGTATGTATTAGACTTAGAAGTTCTGTAGCTCATTCACCCTTTCCAGTAAAAGGTGACTTGGTCATTTTACCAAGTAAACAGGATTCACAAGTGGGCAGAGATTCAGAATCACTGACCTCGAGAAGTCCATCTCCTCGCATTTTGTTTATCCTATTTTGGTTAATATGACCTAGCCTACAGTGCCAAAAATACAAATCGTTGACATTATCTAACCTTGGGCGTTTGCTAGAAGTATACATTACACTAACAGGCCTTAATAGTATATATATGCCATTATTTAATCTAGCTTTCATTATCAGAGAGTTATTCAAAATAACATTGCAAAAATCTTCCTGTATTGATAGTTCAAAACCACAATTGGCCAAAAGGCCTATAGAGATTATGCATATAATGAAACTAGGACAATAGTGACAGTCGGCTAGTTCGACAGTACAAGACTCAAAGACAAGACGCAGGACTCCGATCGCCAGTACTGGAACACGATTTCCATTCCCAATGCTTAGAAACTGTTCTCCATCTTCAAATCTTCTGCTAACTTGAAGTCCCTGTAACGAATTACAAACATGAATTGGACTACCAGTATCTAATACCTAGTTAGCAGTATCAACAATTGAGTAATTACAAGGTTTTATCATATAAATACCTTGTTCAGCAGACTTCTGCTTCTTCGGCCTGTTCGGATCAAGGGACGCAATATAAAGAGGACAGTTTCTCTTCCAATGTCCCTTCTTCTTGCAGTAGAAGCACTCTGCAGAAGACTGATCAGCCTTATACTTCCTGGTCTGAGTAGGGCCAGGAGCATTCTGCACCTTCTTTTCCTTCTTATTTATTTTCTTCTTCCCTTTCTTAAAGGGACGACGACCTCTACTTCCTCCCACTAAATTTACCACCCCCTTATTTAGTTGGTGGTCTTTCTCAAAAGTCTGCAGCAACCCCAAAAGACCATGGTAGTTGACTGCAGGCTTGTTCATTCTATAATGATCGAGAAAATCAAGATAGGAGGAGGGAAGAGAATTCAGAATCGCATCCTTGCCGAGCTGCTCGTGCAAGGGACATCCGAGTTTGCCCAGTTTTTCAATCAGCTTGATCATGTACAATACATGATCAATGACTGAACCACCATTCGGCATCTTGGAATTGTAGATGGCACAAGACACTTTGTACCATTCTACATCATCCGGGGTGCCGAAGGATTCCTTCAACTTTTGAAGGATTTCATCAGGTTGGGCCACCTCGAATTTGCGACTAAACTCGTCATTCATTGCCGCTAACATAATGCAACGGACAGTAGTCCAATCAGAGACCCACTTCAGATAAGTGTCTCTGACCGCACTCCGTGCATTAGCGGGAGGGATTTCAGGTGCCGGATCCACTATTACATAGAGGATCCGTTCATGCTCCAGAACGATTCTCAATCTTCAATACCAACTATCGAAGTTGTGACCCTTTAACTTCTCATTGTCGAGAAGTGACCGGAATGATAAGTTAGAAGACATCTGAAAAGAAAACAAGACCAAATAAGTATATGAATTAATTTTAACCAAAAGACTTGGACTTTAGTCTAAAGGTTTCTCCCACTAATTTTTAAGATTGGTCGCCTCTAACTCCAATCCATGAAAACATTTTTTCAAGTGGGTACTGAAATCCAATAGGCCTCGCATGAGCCCGACTTTGGCCGGCCCACCCATACGAGCCTAAAGGTAGGTTCGTAAACCAATTGCTTCCCTAAACAATTTTCAATAATTCATTTTGTCCCAAAGAACACCCCAATTGGCCTTGGGGCCTCCTATTGCGGGTCTCTGGTTAGATCAAACCATTAAAATGACAAATCCAATGTTTCCAGCTAACTAAAAACCAAGCCCAACTTTGGTCGGCCCACCTGGTCCCATTAAGGAGGTTGCACTGAACCATCATCGATCAGATAGAAATTCCAGTTGCCGGATGCACACCCATTCTTTGGAACTGCCGATGCACACCAAGCTAGTGGACACATTTCTAACTGACTTAATGGGAGGCTAAGACACTGTCAACACCTTGACTTAGTCTTTTTAAGGACCTAATAATTATAGAGGATTTTTTAATTATGATAGAGGAAAACGACAAGGACATGGATCATCCTCCCACTGAATCAATCAGATTCCAGGAGGGTTGATTTGAATCAACAAATGATCCATGGGCACCTATAGATCAGTCAGACCGATCAACCTGAGTGACATGGGTTAACTCGAGTCATTGAGCTTTTTCAATCAGTTCTGGTCAACTCGACTAGCCAAGTAGGTGAGATCATGGGTGAGTATCCGCCATTAACCATCTTTCCTAGACACCAACCAAGTTGGCCAGGAAAGAGGTAGCCTCATACAACCATGATCACACTGCCAAACCTACCTCGACACCAGTCGGTTTAACAGACTCGATCAGACTAGCCTAAAGACTTGGGCATCCACTGAGCCACAAATTGGATCCATTTTTAGATGAACGGATCAACTAATCTAACTATTAGATAGTTCTAAAGAAAGACCTTAATCAACTTTTGATTAATCTTCTTTTATCCGGTTCAACTAAACCTAGGTCTAACCCAGTTAAGGATCCAATTAGAGAACTAACCCAATTAACCCAAAATGGCTTATTCATGTCAAATTAGATTTCATAAACCTAACAATTTATTAAGCCAAATTCTTAATTAAAATAATTTTAATTAAGTCTTTATGTAAAACAATTTTACATAACAAAAATCATGCAACAATATATTTTACAAATTTTATATCCAATATAAAACATGCCTAAAAACATGCCAATTTCACGTATCTAAAAATTAAAACAATTTTTTTTAATTTTATATCCTTTAAGGATCCTTCTGAAAAGGCCAACATAGATGATCCGTTTCGTATCAAAGACACACAGTCATGGTGAAGGTCTCAACTAGGTTCCTAAAAGAATTTGATACACTGATAGATTAAACTATTTAATCTACATACATGCAGACATGAATAAATTATATCTGTAACCTGGCTCTTATACCACTGAAAGTAAGGGTACATGGGGTTTGACAAGACCCTACGCTAAGCATGCAAACAGTTACGGGAGCAGAATAGATTTTAAAATAATTTTTAAAAGTCACGTAGCGAAAAACTGCTCCGTCCAGAAATCTAATCTATTCAAGTTGCATGTATTAAAATAGGCATGTAACAAAGCATATAATATTTGTAAAAAATATAAATAAATACATTTATTTATGCATGATAAAATAAAATTTTTCATACCTTTATTCCACCTGGAATAACTATGGAATAACTACTGGAATAGCTGGGATAATAGGAATAACTTTATTCTTGTTGTCTTCTTCCTTTGGATGTTTGGTTACTCTGTTTTTGCTCTTCAAAATAGCGACCAAACGGCGATGTCCGGAGCTCCTTTTCCTCCCAAATCATAACAGTGGCAAGGGAGAAGAGTCTTCTTCGACCACCAATCGATATCTGCAAGAAATACTCAAAGAATAGGGTGTACAAAATCACCCAAGTTGCTGCCAGAAAAAATCTGCTATAGAAAAACAGCAGTCTTCTTCCTTGCATTTGGAGCTGTAGCAATGAATCCGGCTCGACCCTCTTGCTCCCAGGAGTAAAGGAATACTCCCTCTAGAGGGGAGACACGCTCGGGGTTCACCGATCCTTCTCCACGAGCGGTGCTAGCCGCTGGAAGGAGCAATGGTCACGGTATGTTGCAACAATTTTCTTTTGCTGCACTGCAGGTTTTTGAGCACTTCAAATAGGGGATTGATGCCTAGTTTCTCTCCCTCACACACTCCAAAACCCATCCCAAGGATCACTCAATGGAAGCAAGGTTTGAGCTCTCAAAAAGGGAGAACACACAGCCTCTCAAAGAAGATGCCCTGGTGTTGTTGCACGGTGATGAAAAATCTGCTAATGAAACTGGGGACTGCAGGAATTTAAAGGCAGCAGGGATGAGGGAGAGGAAGAGGCAGGGAAAAGCAAACGACGCTGGCTGCCTATCGCCCATTTAACAGCTATTAAACGGGAGGAATAAACCCAGCCGGTGGAGGGATGTGAAGGGACGCCCAGCGATTTTATTTGGGACGTTTGGCCTTCTTGTCGCAAGAATTTTTCTCCCAGCGTTATAACCATGTAAATGGTCCAAGTGAGAGGAAAAACCACCGGTCCAATAAATACCGGTCCAAGACCATTTAAATCAAGTGGTTCAATCTAATTGAACCGGTTTAAAATTTGGTTCAAGGGAAAAATTGGTTCACAACCAATTGAAGGTCGAAACGAACTTCGAATTAGTTCAAAACTGATTCAGAAAAATCATGGCGGAGCGCTAGTCAACCCGGAACAATTTTCGGTTGATGTAGACAAGGGAAATATGGGAAAAGAGTGCTTAAAAAATACCGTGACCATAAAACCAAGATGATTCCCAATCGTAATCGGTATCCAGATCAGAGAGTAATTCTCTGTGGCGTGTGACCTCATAGGTTCGAACCTAAACGGTAGCACTAGAACAATTTTCATACCAACACAGGAAACCATCTAGCAATGGGTCCCGGCATCCGGATAGGTCGAAGATGCGGGAGCAAACTATCGAACCTCTGGCATATGATTATCGTATAATTTATCCCTTTGACCTCTAATGCTCATGACGACTGAGATTTGGCTACCAACCCAGACTGAGTCAGTCGACTACGTGTCTCAACCTCGCAAGCCTAGTGACTCTTCACTAGGACTACCCCGGCCGAGGATTTGCTAAATTGAGATACTGCGAGACATTCAATCCAAACTGTTTAGACAGGTCAATTCCATCTTGGTCCATCATTGCTCCACAAGTACTTGCCTGTACCCAGAAACCTTCCATCACCGGATTAAAAATCTGGGTAGTCCGGCACCAAAGCACAGGGAGTTGCTTGCAAGCTACCATGATGACCTCAGGTCAGAGGGACACATATACCCATATCCAATCGTGAGTATCCCTTTGGCAGAAAGGGGCTGCACGGAGTCACGTTCAATGAGATACCACATATCTCACTTGTAGATCACATCAGTGTCACCACACTCCTTTGGTCAAGAGGATAACCAAACAATGTGAACTACAACAACCTATACTTGATATATTACTGTCCAGTATAATATATCCTTTGGTTGTGAACAGGGTTTAAGGACTAGTCGATACATCCTCTCTGTATCGAAGTCAGTGTAGTCCTAAGGACTTCATCACATGGAAAGAGTTTATTTCAGGGAAATACAATATGTGATGAGCTGCCAAAAATAATATTTTATTAATTCATAAAATGAATACAATACTCAGCACAACCACCTACAACCCAGGCGATTGTCTTTGGGACACAATTCCCAACAGACATGCAGTTGATACTCCCCTTTTATGGTAAGTGATCCGTATGCCACCTATTCAGATATAACCTATTTGTAAAGATCATGACCCGTACCTAATCGATCATGGCCCATTTCCTGAAATATAGATTAGTCAACATTGTTTGTGCAAAATATAAGAACAAATATTTATTCCATAAAAGATAGAGTACAAAAGATAAATAAAATAAATACACCACCTATTACAAATATACCAAGGATCTCCCGAGAACTAAAATCTAGCCTTCCATGGATCTTCTGGCTAGCATCTTCGACTTGTAGTTGGATCTGGTTTAGAAAATGGGAGTTGGATCTAGTTCAGAATACGAAAATTGGATTGGACAAATGGAAGTGGATGGGAGTGGGATGGAATATGGAGTAGTGAAGGAGAGGCAGAGTGGAGCAGAGAGTGGAATCGGAAGTTGGAAGAGTAAAGAATGCCAAAGTTAAGAGAAGTGCAAAGGTTTTATAGATGGGAAGCACCGTGTCAGGCTCGCATGGGAACTACGATGGTTTTTCATCGCGATCTCCCCAACAAGCTTTCACCCGTCGAACAAAGTTTTGCACAATCCATGCTCTATTTCAACTGATCCAAACAAGCTTCCTCCACATCGACGAACAAACTTCGCATCTGCAATCCAACTGCCTTCGCGAACGTCCTCCCGATAGTGTCTTTCAAACATCATCCAGCTCTTGACAGTGTCTTCATGGTAATGAAGAAGAGGTTTCTTTGGTGGACTGCAGCAAGTTGGAGAAGATCGGTAATGAGTGAAGAGAGCTGAAGATTGGCAACTCTGATGGCTTCTCCAGATGGAGGAAGCAGTGATGGGTCACGGTTGGCAACAGGGAAGAAGTCCCAATGATGGCTTGTGGGCGGTCAATACTGGAGTGGCCTGGATGTGGAGAGAAGAAGTTCAGTAGCTTGCAGGTGGTGCTCGGGCGGCGACGTGGCAGGAGTTGCAGGGAGGAAGATCATGGAAGTCTTGTGAACCATGGGTTCCAGCTACGGGGACCTCTCGGTGGCGAGGGAGAGTATACCAATGTCTTCTCTGGCTGACGGTGGGTAGAATGGGAAGTCTGGTGGCTTTGGTTGATGGCAAAATGATGAAGAGAAGATGAAGAAGGGCTGCAGCCCTTTTCCGGCCATTTTTCAATCAAAGGAAGCCTCTCCGACCGGCAAGGAAGATGGCAACAGCTTGGACATCGTCGGGGAAAGTTCTCCTGCAAATTTCAGCTCAAACGGAGCTTCATGGTCCACGGTCCTACTCCGTGGACCATGGGTCATGGCCGCTCGTGGACTAGCGGGTGGTCTGTGAACCAAATGGGTTGGTCCTTGGTGAACTAGCTGTAGTGATGTTCCAAAAATAGTGCCGCTTTGAAATCCATATAAAATTCCATCTAAAATTGACTTCGAGCTCATATGAACTCCGATTTGTATCCAGATTGTGCCATTGGATTCCATAATTCAGGCCCTACAAGTTGGCAGCTATATTTGTTGAAAAACACTGATAAAAGTATCGATTTTAAGTAAATAAAGATAAATTAATTATTAACTTAATACTTTTATGTAGATATTTATCACACCCCCCAACTTGCACTTTGCTCATCCTCAAGTAAAGCAAATGAATTGGTCATGTGTACTAACTTTGTCCATCAAGTGAAAATCATCTTACTAATTCTAAAATTAGAGGATACCCGGTTAGATCATTGAAGAGGTATTTCATAGGATCACCAATTCTACCCATTTAATGGATGAGTGAAGTCCAAAGAAGTTTTCTGGTGTTCTTCTTTTCCCAACTCTCTATCTCACTGTCTAAATCCTTTAGCTTACTTTGGTTTTGGTATAGTATCAGTTTATTAGTTTCCCTCTCTCTCTCTTTTGTTTTTTCCTTGAAGTAGAGTCAGTGCAAAGTCTTAATAACTTGCTTTCTAGATGATCCTTATAGCGAGCTTTAGGCCAATGACTCCCAAACCAATTGGCTTTAGGGCATTAGGTGTAGAATACCCTTCAGGCTTATTAACTCGAGTCAAAAAGGCTACACATTAAGACTGTCTCTACTAAGGATTTTTTTACATCCTCACCTTTTAATGTGAACAACAACACTTACTTAGGCGAAGGGTCCCGGTTACTCAGTAAGAAATGCTAAAAACCTTTTTATTAGATTTTAAAGAGACTATATATATATTTCTACCTATACCATTATAAGGTAGCTTCTTTATCAAGATCAATAGGAGAAGGGTCTAGAATTTCACAAGAAAATTTTTTGGTCTAAACTCTACCATTTATGAGGTTTCCTTGATAATTCATCCCTCAATATCTCTGAAATTGTCCAAACCATTAATCATTCCTCATTTAGCAAGCTTGATTATTTTCAAATCGAGATAAAGTTTAGTACACAAAAATCGATTAAAGTTTTACTCGAGGATCTAATTATCCCCCCCAACTTAATTTTCATTGTCCCTAATAAAAGAGGATACTAATAATGTAATGGCACAGAAGGATACCACATGGTAGGATACTTGAAAATTGGATGTTCTTTTGTCACCATATTCTTTACTATCTTCTTTTATTACTCCTCTTGGTTTATTCTAAAAGCAAAGAATACAAGGTTAAAACTAAAAGCATAAACTGGGTTGCCTCCCATGAGCATTAAGTTTTAAGTCTTCAGTCAGACTTAGTGGATCTTTTAAACTATACCTGACCATGGTGGATGGTTGGACGAAGTTCAATCAGTAATGTTCCACATGATATTTTTCTTATATGTAACTTCCATACATGATTCCACATAATTAGTAGCAGGGGGTGGCTTGATGTTCAAGGTAGATATTGGTTCTAATGTAGGGGCTAGGTAAGGGTTGGAGGATGCTACAAAATGCTTGAAATCTGATATCTAAGGTAGATCTGGATCTAATAAGTTACTTAGCTCCTCCATGTCATCAAATTTAGTATAGGCCAGATGTTTGCGGGATGGGCCTTCGATCAACTTATTAGGGTTATTGTGCTGAAAGACTGCATTACTTGATTCTTGCAATGACATTTTGGTTGGGCAATCTATTGCTAAATCCAAGATTGTTTCTCTCATAGCTTTTTTGAATTCATTTGATAAACCTACAAATTGGGTCTCCTGGTCAAGAATGGCATCATGCTTGAAGAAGGGGTACTTTACCATGACTAGGAGTGGCTCTTGTTCTAGTATTGGTATGGTCTCAAATGAAGAAGCTATGGTTGTGTTAAGGGAAGGGGTCAACTGCTCATATTCCATGGCCCATGGAGGGGTGGTGCAAAAATCAAATACTTTTATCAACCTGTTCACCTCTTTAGTATACTCATCAACATCAAATTCATGCACTCCAAAATATGTTAAACATGCTTATAGAGGATCTGAGTCAAGCAAACTAGAAATTTTATCCTAGATAACTTCCTCTAGCACTTTCTCTACCATGTTTACCTTATTATAATCATATGTGGGAGGTCCTTGGCATGCATTGAAGATGTTCAGCCTCATTTTCTTATTTCCAAAAGAAAATCAATAACCCTTGTCCTACAATTTATATAGGCATTGGCAGTTGCTAGGAAGGGCCTTCTAAGAATGATGGGTATTTGGCTAGGATTACTGCTTGTTTCCATATCCAGAACAAGAAAATTAACAGAAAAGCAGAATTCATCTACTTTCACCAATACATCTTCTAACACTCCATGGGGTACTTTGACTGATCGATCAGCTAATTGTAATGTCACTGTCATGGGTTTCAGTTCTCCAAATCTGAACAAATCATACACTGAGCTTGGAAGAAGGTTCACACTCACACCCAAATCTAACAAGGCTTTCTTGATTGTGAGGTCCCCTATGACACAAGAAATAATTGGGATACCAGGATCTTTGAGTTGGGTGGGGCTATTTGCTAAAAAACTGAGCTGGCTTGCTTAATTAACTAGATTTTCTTAGGTATGTGTGCCTTGGATTTTCATTTCTGTGTGCACAGATCCTTAAGAAATTTGGCAAAAGCTAGAACTTGCTTGATGGCAACCAGTTTTCCATTTCTCGCTTGTCACACGGGCGACCCGGGTTCGATCCCCGACAATAGTGCCAAAATCTGATGTGCATTGCTATGCACCAGAATTAAATCACTAACTTATTACTATGTAGATAGTGCAAGTCAGGTTCGAGTCTACAGGGACTTTGGATAGTTATTTTGAAAGTCAAATTAACAATAAAGATTTAATTACTAAGAGATTCTACTAACTCTAACTAACTTAAATAATATAATACTATTTAATCAATTGAAAAGAGTCTCGGGATTTCTTGAGTATACTTGACATGCAGTGGATACTCCCCTTTTATGGTAAGTGATCCGTACGCCACCTATTCAGATATAACCTATTTGTAGAGATCATGACTAGTACCTATTCGATCATGGCCTATTCTCTAAAATATAGATTAGTTAAAATAGTTTGCACAAAATATTAGAATGAATCTTTATTCCATAAAAGATAGAGTACAAAAGATAAATAAAATAAATACACCGGCTGTTATAAATATCCCAAGGATCTCCCGAGAACTAAAATATTGCCTTTCATGGATCTTCTGGCCAGCATATTCGACTTGCAGTAGGATCTGGTTCAGAATACGGGAATTGGATTGGACAAATGGAAGTGGATGAGAGTGGGATTTAATATGGAGTAGTGAAGGAGAGGCGGAGTGGAGCGGAGAGTGGAATTGGAAGTCAGAAGAGTAAAGAATGCCCAAGTTAGGAGAAGTGCGAAGGATTTATAGATGGGAAGCACCACGTTGGGCTCGCATGGGAACCATGGTGGATTTTCATCGCGATCTCCCCAATGAGCTTTCACCCATTGAACAAAGTTTTGCATGATCCTCACTCTATTTCAGCTGATCCCAACAAGCTTCTTCCGCATCAATGAACAAACTTCATGTTTGCAATCCAACTGCCTCTGCGAATGTCCTCCTGATAGTGTCTTTCGAAGATGATCTAGCTTCTAACAGTGTCTTCATGGTAATGAAGAAGAGGTTGCTTCGGTGGACTATAGCAAGTTGGAGAAGATCAGTAATGGGTAAGGAGAATCGAAGATTGTTGGCTCTGGTGGCTTCTCCAGACGGAGGTGCAGTGATGGGTCATGGCGGCAATAGGGAAGAAGACCCAACAATGGTCGATGGGTGGTCGATACTTGAGTGGCCTAGATGTGGGGAGAAGAAGTCCGGCAGCTTGCAGGTGGCGCTTGGGTGGTGACGTGGTGGGTGTTGTAAGGAGGAAGACCGTGGAAGTCTTGGGAACCATGGGTTCCTCCTGCAGGGACCTCTCGGTGGCGAGGGAGACTATACCAGCATCTTTTCCAGCCGACGACAGGTAGAATGGGAAGTCTGGTGGCTTTGGTTGATGTTAGAATGGTGAAGAGAAGATGAAGAAGGGTAGCAATCCTTTTCTGGTCAAAGGAAGCTTCTTCGGTCGGCAAGGAAGATGGCAATAGCTTGGGTGTCATTGGGAAAAGTTCTCCTACAAATTTCAGCTCAAACGGTGCTTCGTGGTCCATGGTCCTGCTTCGTGGACCATGGGTCATGGCCACTCGTGGACCAGTGGGTGGTTTGTGAACCAAATGGGTTGGTCCTCGGTGAACCAGCTATAGTGATGTTCCAAAAATAGTGCTGCTTTGAAATCCGTGTTAAATTCTTTTTAAAATTGACTTTGGGCTCATATGAACTCCGATTTGGATCTGGTTTGCATCGTTGGATTCCATAATTCAGGCCCTACAAGTTGGTAGCTACATTTCCTAAAAAATATTGATAAAAGTATCAATTTTAAGTAAATAAAGATAAATTAATTATTAACTTAATACTTTTATGTAGATAGTTATAAAGCACGACCCCGGCTAGGAGCTGGCCTCGGTGGGAGGGCTCATTGTGGAAGCATGAGCCCAGCCATGACCGGGAGCTAACCTTGATCGGAGGGCTTGCTCTATTAGCATGACCCTAGCTGGGAGCTGGCCTCAATAGGAGGGTTCGTTCTGGCTCTTTACCTTGCCATCATGCCCAGGTGGCAGGTCCCCCGGCAGCGTGGCCACCTACATACTCCACATTAGTAGATGTACCACATCAGATGCCCCCCACTCCTAAGCCCAGAAAACAAAGCGGTGCTCTGGACGAGGGGAGTAATTGTTATGTTGACATGGAGGGGTGTCACGTCTTGCGCCATCAATGCCTTACGTGCTGTCGCACTGAAGATTGGGCCTTCATGCTAATGTGGTGATGCCATGTCACCCCTTTTTAGGAATGGGCATAATTTCCGTACCTAGTTCGAGGGGGTCGCCCCCAATTCGGAGCATCGCTTTCAACACATGGCATGCTCCGACCAGTCTGGGGTAAGATTTGGCGCACATCTTTGACAAGTATGAGGGGATAAGGCTCTGGGCTATTTTTTTAAAAAAAGGACCCATCCTTTTATTTCTCGAGGGTTCTCCAGGCAGCAAAAGGTAGGGCTTCTTCTTTAGAGCAACCTTCTCTCCTTTTCGTGGGCGAGGTTATGAAGTTCTAGTAGATTAGGCTTTCATCTTTTCCTTTTTTTGTTTCTTTGCTAGCCCTTCTTCGGCCTACGCTGGAGGAGCACCCTTGCTAGGGCTTCCAGGTTCCTTCCTTCCTTCACTTTTCTATTATTTTTGATGAGTCCTTCCGAAGAGGGGCACCTTCATTGAGGTTTCTCTGATGGTGCGAGGCCATCTCAGCCAGGGCATCCTCCTTCAGATAGTGAGGTGGAGGAATTCTCGGTTGTGTTTCACAGGGGTCCCCGCCGGACGGGGATTGTGATTGGCCCCCCTGTAGCTTCCTCTTAGCTCGCCCCTCTTATTAGGGAGTCCGGTGGTCCTGCCGGCATTGCTTTAGTGATGACCGACAAGGATCTCCTTCATGTTCGAAGGTCATTTGGGGTTCCTGACTCCATTCGACTCTCTGTTCCTAGATCGGGGGATCAGGTCACCTTCAGTGGCCTGGGCCAGATAGCCCTATATGAAGACTTCTTCTCTGTGGGTCTTCATCTTCCTTTCCATATCTTCTTCTTTGCCTTCCTCAACAACTATCGTCTGTATCCTTCTTCTCGGCTTACCCCCAACACTATCTAGACCATTTTTTGTTTTATTATCCTCTGTAGCCACAGCAGGATCATCGCCCGCTTCTCCCACTTCAGGGCCTTGTTCACCTTGAAGAACCACCCCTTCGATGATGGGTGGTGGTCTGTGTCCCCCTGCAAGGGGTGCTTCAGACTCTATCTACCCACCTCCATCGAGGGGTGGAAGCACAGGTTCTTTTTTGCCTCAATTAAGGGAGCAAACTAGGTTTGCAGTGACCTAGACACTTTCCCCAATCGACAATCTACAATCGAGCCGGTCGATAGGGAAATATTTGACTGGCTCATCTCCTTCTAGGTCCCATCTCCTTGGGATTTGCTGTGCGAGCAGAATTTGACCAAAGTTGGGGTCATCCAGGCTCAGCCCTAGGGTAAAACTCATTGTTGCCTAGTAATGATGTAACCCAAGAGGGGGGTGAATTGGACTTTAAAATTTTTTTGCAAGACTTCAAATAATGTTCCGATTCAAAACATGTGTTTGTGAGCATGATAATAAAGTACAGAGGAAATAAAGAAGTAAATGCAAGATTAAAATAATCATAAATACATCAAGATTTATAGTGGTTCGGTGCACTCAAGGCACCTACATCCACTCCCCAAGTTTTCCTTGGAAATTCACTATAATCACACTTGATTATAGCCGATTAGTTTTCCGGGCTCACCAATCAAATCCATCTTGTTTTCATGGGCTCACAAGTCAAAACCCCTTTGATTTTCATGGGCTAACCAAAAATCCCTTGGTTTTCATGAGCTCAGCAAAAACCCCTTTGGTTTTCACGGGCTAAGCAAAAACCCCTTAGTGCTGTGTGCTTTGCTGTGTGCTAAGGCACTTTTCATGAAATAATATTGAGTTTACAACTACTGCTGTGTGCTTTGCTGTGTGTTAAGGGGATTCTATGTGAGCCCCTTCTTCTTCCCTGTTCCCTGCACCCTGCTTCTAGCCATCAATGAACCCTAGAAGACTTCTCCAACCCTGGCTACCAACTCCATAACTCCTCTTTCCCTTGCTATTTTTCCACTTATATCTTCATCCTTGCTTCGATTCCTAACCCCTGAAAGGTTGTTTGCAGGTCCCTCGACTCCTACGAATCCAATGACTCCAGCCGGGCAGCAATTGGATCACCAAGTTGAAAGCCAGGAATCCACGGGCTTCCAGCTTGATTTTCCAGGCCAAATTCGAGAGCGAGAGCAACCCCTTTGTCTGTGATCTTCATCGGGCACATTAACCATTGTCAGGTACACTCCCTCTGCCTGCCAGTAGCCATATTGAAGATGAACTAGCCCAACCGAGACTTCTCAGCCTCGGCGGTCCTCTTCTTATTGCTTTTTAGGTTCTACTTTGCATGCAGTTGTTTCTTTCTTACATAAAATTTTCTACTTAGTTTCTTGGTTTGATTTTTGGGATTCAAACATATAACTTATATATAAAACTCCAAAAATATCTGCATGCATATATAGTTCCGCATCATTTGGTATCAGAGCCATTTTGGGCTCAGTTCTCTTTGGATATTTGGATCGGATGCTTCACCATGGCCGTTCGATCATAGAAGACTAGTAGGGCTGCAAGACCCTCTCTCCCAATCTATAGGATCTCTTATGGCGGTAGGGGTGCCGCTGTGAATTGACCCATGAAGAAGAACATAAAGAGTTCTATTAGGGTTTTGCTTTCTCGGCCTTCTCAGTACATCTTCTATTGTTTTAATTGTTTTTCCCTGCATAGAATCAAAAAATTCTGAAATTTATTTTTCTAAATTCTTCATAATTATATTTAATTTTTAGAATTTTTTCAGGAATTATTTTAGTATGTGGATTTTCTTCCAACCGAAACACTGCCTGAGAATAGTTCTGCTCTGTTTTGGCAGCAAAGCCAATTTCAGAAAGTTTAGGGTTCTTTTAGTATAATTTTTGTATATCTTTGATTTTGGTATGTTCCTTGCATATTAGGTCATAATCTACAAGTTATCTTTCTATTTAAGAAAATCCCAAAACAAAAAAAAATTTACATATACTCAAAACTCAAAAAATAGCTAAACCATAATTTGCATTTTCATCTGCCTGCCATCGTTGCATAAAATACTTTAAGGGAACTTTTTATATGTTAGATAAGGGGAGGAGTTGATAACCTTTCCTTAGCCCAAAACCACATCCCTTGCATTCGGTCCCAAACCTAATCTAAAATTAACTAGACTTAATTTGCCTTAGTGGGCTAGGGACACCCATCGGTCGGGTTCTATCATTGTGGGATGACTAGTGCACCCAATTCATCTTCTATTACTGGATTCTGGTATCTAGACTAGAGGTATAGTGTCAAACGATCTAAGTGGATCGGTTGTTCCTTAATTGGGTCACTGCGAGAGTAGGGAGCCTCCCACCATCCCACCTCTTACCTGGCCAGTTGAAGGACTAAGATTTGAGTTGTGTATAAGTTGAGTCAACCCATTCTGATTGGACTCTAGGTCTAGGCAGCTGTAGTCGAGTCAATGTTGAGTCTTGCATGAGCACTAGATCAGGAGCATCATTTCATCCACCATCTCCCTGAACCCATGGATAAGCTGGAAGCCCAGATTCAAGCCCTTGTAGACCAGCTAGCCTAGATGAATACCCAGATGACCCAGTCTGATACTCGAACCCACAATAGACTTGACCACTTTGCCAATAGGTTTGATTAGGTAGAGAAAACCTGTAGGACCCGGACTAGATCCAAACCTGAGCGACCTTTACCCACACTACCCAAATTATATGAACCTGGAACTAATGTACCCAAAACCTATGAACATAGATCCTATGCACCCACTCCCTATAAGCCTAGTATACCCACTGTTGGGAATTGTGTCCCAAAGCCAATCGCCTGGATTGTAGGTGGTTAAGCTCAGTATTGTATTCTTTTTATGAATTAATAAAATATTATTTTATGGCAGCTCATCACATATCGTATTTCCCTGAAATGAACTCTTTTCATGTGATGAAGTCCTTAGGACTACACTGACTTCGATATAGAGAGGATGTATCAAGTGGTCGTTAAACCCAGTTCACAACCAAAGGATATATTATACTGGACGGCAATATATCAAGTATAGGTTGTTGTAGTTCACATCGTTTGGTTGTCCTCTTAACCAAATGAGTGTGGTGACACTGATGTGATCTGCAAGTGGGATATGTAATATCTCAATGAATGTAACTCCGTGCAGCCCCTTTCTGCCAAAGGGAAACTCATGATTGGATATGGGTATATGTGTCCCTCTGACCTGAGGTCATCACGGTAGCTTGCAAGCAACTCCCTGTGCTTTGGTACCGGACTACCCGAATTTTTAATCCGGTGACGAAAGGTTTCTGGGTACAGTCAAGTACTTGTGGAGCAGTGATGGAAGATGGAATTGACCTGTCCAAACAGTTTGGATTGAATGTCTCGCAGTATCTCAATTTAGCAAATCCTCGACCGGGGTAGCCCAAGTGAAGAGTCACTAGGCTTGCAAGGTTGAGACACGTAGTGGACTGACTTAGTCTGGGTTGGCAGTCTAATCTCAGTCGTCCTGAGCATTGGAGGTCAAAGGGATGAATTATACGGTAACCATATGCTAGAGGTTCGATTGATTGCTCTCGCATCTTCGACCTATCCGGACGCCGGGACCCATTGCTAGATGGTATCTTGTGCTGGTACTGGAATTGTTCCAGTGCTACCGCCTAGGTTCGAACCTATGAGGTCACACACCATAGAGGATAACTCCCTGATCCAGGTACTGGTATTTGATTAGGAATCTTATCGATGACGGTTTGATTGAGCACATTGGATTGACCTGGGTTTGGGTCAATCAGAATTTGTTCTGATTTATCAAGATTTTTTTTCTGGTTAACTAGGACTAGACCAAGCCTTCTGATAATTAGATTTTGATCTAATTATGGATGAACCCTTTTTGAACCATTTGGATTTTTATTAAAACCTTTTGAACTGGATTTTGACCCTTTGAACCGGTCATCACAGTAAATTGCCGGCTTGGGCGAACTGTTTTTCACCAGCATCTTCTCCTCTCCCGTTTCTTTGGTTTTGGGTAGTATTAAACCTCCATTTAATGGTCATTTTTTCTTCTTTGTGAATGAATTCATTTGGATCCCAAAACCTGCTGCCTTTTCCTTTTCCTTGCCATCCTTTTGGCTCCCCATTCCACCGGTTGAATGCATTGCTTCGTGCTTATAAATTCTGCATGCTGTTCCTTTCTGCAGTAGAAGAAAAACTGTGAGAAAAATGCTGAAGCTCCACCAGCTCTTCTTACATCCCTGAGAGAGCCTCTTCCTTTCATCCATTGGCTGTTCTTTGGCCTCATTCTTGTTGAGCGATTGGGAGAGATCCAACCTGTAGAGAGTGCTCAATTAAATAAGGTTCAGCAGCTCTGTTTTGGAGAAAGAACGCTGTGCTCTTCTTCCCACCATCCCAACATTTTTGGGCAACTAGCATCGCCTGCAAATCGGATCTGGGGAGCCCCGCGCGTGTCTCCCCTCTAGAGAGTGCTCACTTGAGCACTTGGGAGCCAGATTCATTTGCTTTTGCTGCTGGTTTCTAATTTATGTTGCAGGTTTTATTGTTGAAATTGGAGAAGAAATGCAGCTTAAAACAGTTGAAGATTGACGCCTTTTCCTTCTCCATTTGAAGCAAGAGGAGTCCTTGCTGTTGGTGAAAGAGAAGGGACCAAGACAATAGCCATTAGTTCTTGGGTTTGCTACAGTTTTTGAAAAGAGAAACAGAGCATTCCAACGGTTGAGGAGGAAGACAACAGGAATAAAGTTATTCCTATTATCCCTGCAATTCCAGCACTATTCCAGACTTATTCCAGGTTGGAATAAGGTATAGTTTTTGTTCATGCATACGTAGATCTGAGTATTTAAAATATTTTATAAACATCACATGCCCATATTATGACATATTTTTGTCTGTACATGCTTCCGGATCGTGTTAGATCCTGCGCGGAGCAGGTTTTTTCGCTGTTCATTTTAAAATTATTTTAAAATACTTACCTGCTCCCTGCTCTTACATGCTTAGAGTAGGCATTTGCAAAAGCCCTATTTAACTTTCAGTGGTATCAGAGCTAGGTTACAGGTGTAACATAATCCTGATGCATGTTTTAGATTAAAAATAGTTTAATCTACTTTTTGTATCCTGATAGTACTTTTAGGAACCTAGTTGAGACCTTCATCATGACCGTGTGTCTTTGACACGATGCGGATCGTCTGTGTTGGCCTCTTCAGAAGGATCCTTTAAGGAAATCTTGGAATTAAAATTGTTTTAGTTCAGATACAGTATTGACATGTCAGTTCATTATTGGGCCATGAAATGTTTATAAAATAAAAATCTAGATATGATGCATGATTTTGTTATGTAAAAAATTTTTTTCCGTTGACACTTAATTAAAAATGTTTTGATTAAATGTATGGCTTATTAAAATTAAATTATTAGGTTTATGAAATCTAATTTGATATGAATAAGCCATTTCTGGTTTAACTTGGGTTAGTTTTCGAATTGGGTCTTTAACTGGGTTAGACCTAGGTTTAGTTGAACTGGATAACAAGAAGATTAATCAAAAGTTGTTTAAGGCTCTTCTTTAGAACTATCTAATAGTTAGATTAGTTGATCCGTTCATCTAAAATGGATCCAATTAGTGGCTCAATGGAAGCCCGAGTCTTTAGGCTAGTCTGATCGAGTCTGGTAAACCGACTGGTGTCAAGGTAGGTTTGGCATGTTGATCATTGTTGCATGAGGCTACCTCTTTCCTGGCCAACTTGGTTGGTGTCTAGGAAAGATGGTTAATGGTGGATATTCACCCATGATCTCACCTACCAGGCTAGTCGAGTCGACCAGAACTGATTGGAAAAGCTCAATGACTCGAGTTAACCCATGTCACCCAGGTTGATCGGTCTGACTGATCTATAGGTTCCCATGGATCGTTTGTTGATTCATATTAACCCTCCTGGAATCTGATTGATTCAGTGGGAGGATGATCCATGTCCTTGTCTTTTTTCTCTGTCACAACTAAAAATCCTCTATAATTATTAGGTCCTTAAAAAGACTAAGTCAAGGTGTTGACAGTATCTTAGCCTCCCATTAAGTCAGTTAGAAATGTGTCCACTAGCTTGGTGTGCATCGGCAGTTCCAAAGAATGGGTGTACATCCGGCAACTGGAATTTCTATCTGATCGATGGTGGTTCAGTGCAACCTCCTTAACGGGACCAGGTGGGCCGGCCAAAGTCGGGCTTGGTCTTAGTTAGTTGGAAGCATTGGATTTGTCATTTTAATGGTTGGACCTAACCAGAGACCCGCAATAGGAGGCCCCAAGGCAGATTGGGGTGTTCTCTAGGACAAAATGAATTACTGAAAATTATTTAGGGAAGCAATTGGTTTACGAACCTACCTTTAGGCTCGTATGGGTGAGCCGGCCTAAGTCGGGCTCATGCGAGGCCTATTGGATTTCAGTACCCACTTAAAAAAGTGTTTTCATGGATTGGAGTTAGAGGCTACCAATCTTAAAAAATTAGTGGGAGAAATCTTTAGACTAAAGTCCAAGTCTTTTGGTTAAAATTAATTCATACACTAATGTGGTCTTGTTTTCTTTTCAGATGTCTTCTAACTTATCGCTCCGGTAACTTCTGGACAACAAGAAGTTAAAGGGTCATAACTTCGATAGTTGGTATCGAAGATTAAGAATCGTTCTGGAGCATGAACGGATCCTCTATGTAATAGCGGATCTGGCACCTGAAATCCCTCCCGCTAATGCACGGAGTGCGGTCAGAGATGCTTATCTGAAGTGGGTCTCTGATCGGACTACTGTTCATTGCATTATGTTAGCGGCGATGAACGGCGAGTTCAGTCGCAAATTCGAGGAGGCCCAACCTGATGAAATCCTTCAAAAGTTGAAGGAATCCTTCGGCACCCCGGATGATGTAGAATGGTACAAAGTATCTTGTGCCATCTACAACTCCAAGATGCCGAATGGGGTTCAGTCACTGATCATGTATTGTACATGATCGAGCTGATTGAAAAACTAGGCAAACTCGAATGCCCCTTGCACGAGCAGCTCGGCAAGGATGCGATGCTGAATTCTCTTCCCTCCTCCTATCTTGATTTTCTCGATCATTACAGAATGAACAAGCCTGCAATAAACTACCATGGTCTTTTGGGGTTGCTACAGACTTTCGAGAAAGACCACCAACTGAATAAGGAGGTGGTGAATTTAGTGAGAGGTTGCAGAGGTCGTCGTCCCTTTAAGAAAGGGAAGAAGAAAATGAATAAGAAGGGAAAGAAGGTGCAGAATGTTCCTGGCCCTAGTCAGACCAGGAAGTATAAGGCTGATCAGTCTTCTGCAGAGTTCTTCTACTGCAAGAAGAAGAGACACTGGAAGAGGAACTGTCCTCTTTATATTGCGTCCCTTGATCCGAACGGGCCGAGGAAGCAGAAGTCTGCTGAACAAGGTATTTATATGATAAAACCTTGTACTTACTCAATTGTTGATACTGCTAACTGGGTATTGGATACTGGTAGTCCAATTCATGTTTGTAGTTCGTTACAGGGACTTCAAGTTAGCAGAAGATTTGAAGATGGAGAATAGTTTCTGAGCGTCGGGAATGGAAATCGTGTTCCAGTACTGGCAGTCGGAGTCTTGCATCTTGTTTTTGAGTCTTGTACTGTCGAACTAATCGACTGTCACTATTGTCCTAGTTTCATTATGAGCATAATCTCTGTAGGCCTTTGGCCAATTATGATTTTGAACTATCAATAAAGGAAGATTTTTGCAATGTTATTTTGAATAACTCTGTGATAATGAAAGCTAGATTAAATAATGGCATGTATGTACTATCAAGGCCTGTTAGTGTAATGTACACTTCTAGCAAATGCCCAAGGTTAGATAATGTCAACGATTTGTATATTTGGCACTGTAGGCTAGGTCATATTAACCAAAATAGGATATACAAGATGCGAGGAGATGGACTCCTCGAGGTCAGTGATTCTGAATCACTGCCCACTTGTGAATCCTGTTTAGTTGGTAAAATGACCAAGTCACCTTTTACTGGAAAAGGTGAACGAGCTACAGAACTTCTAAGTCTAATACATACTGATGTATATGGACCGATGACAGTTAGTGCCAGAGAATGATACAAATATTTTATTACTTTTACAGATGACTTTCCAAGATTTGGTTATGTCTTTTTAATGAGACATAAGTCTGAGTTGTTTGAAATGTTCAAACGATACCGTAATGAAGTAGAAAAGTAAACTGGAAAAAGTATTAAAACCCTTCGATCTGATCGAGGTGGTGAATACTTTTCTGGTGAATTTTTGACATATCTTGAGGAGAATGGAATTCTCTCAATGGACTCCTCCAGGAACACCACAATTGAATGGTGTGTCCGAAAGGAAGAATCGAACCTTGTTGGACATGGTTCGATCCATGATGGGCTTTGCAACACTACCGCTATCCTTTTGGGGATATGCGCTTCAGACAGCCTGTTACTTATTAAATGATGTTCCAAGTAAGTCTGTTGTCTCCACTCCATATGAGATGTGGACTGGACGTAAACCCTCAATCTCACACCTTCGGGTCTGGGGTTGTCCGGCTTACGTAAAGCGTTTAGACTCAGACAAGCTTGGTCCTAGGTCTGATCGGTGTTTATTCATTGGTTATCCTAAGAAAACCAAAGGGTATTTCTTCTATTTGGAAAATGAACGAAAGGTGTTCGTTGCTCTTAGAGCTATCTTTTTGGAAAAGGAGTTCCTTGGAGAAGGAACTATAGCTTCTAAGATTGAACTTGATGAAGTTCAGCCAATAGAAGAACCTGCACTCTCTAAAGACATCGTAGAACCGGCTATGATTGAATCACACCCAGAACCCATTAGGAGATCTGGTAGAATACCACGTCAGCCGGACCGATACTACGGTTTCTTGGTCCGGGACGGCGATCCCATTGAGCTTGATAAGAATAATGAGGATCCGATCACCTATATGGATGCTCTTCAGAGATCTGACTCTGAGGCATGGCTTGGAGCCATGCGATCCATAATGGAGTCCATGGAAATCAACAATGTTTGGACATTGGTTGATCCGCCTGAAGGAATAAAACCCATCGGGTGTAAATGGATCCTCAAGAGGAAAAGGGGCGCAGATGGGAAGGTAGAGACCTATAACGCTAGTCTGGTTGCCAAGGGATATCGTCAGCGATATGGTATCGATTATGACGAGACTTTCTCTCCTGTGGCAATGCTCAAGTCCATTCGGATCTTGCTTGCTTTGGCAACATATTTTGATTACGAGATCTGGCAAATGGATGTCCGAACCACTTTCCTAAATGGGGAGCTGGAAGTGGAGGTGTATATGATACAGCCTGAAGGGTTCACATCCATAGATGAATCAAAAGTATGCAAGTTGCAGAGGTCCATCTATGGAGTCAAGCAAGCATCTCGAAGTTGGAACTTATGGTTTGATAGGTGTATCAAATCGTATGGCTTCGTTAGGAACGGAGAAGAACCGTGCATCTATAAATGGGTTAATGATTCTGTGATTGTATTCCTAGTACTGTATGTTGATGACATTCTCTTAATCGGGAATGATGTCGCAACATTACAAGCAATAAAGGTCTGGTTATCTTCTCAGTTCTCCATGAAGGACTTGGGTGAAGCTTCTTACATACTAGGTATGAAGATCTATGGAGATAGATCTAAGAAGCTTTTGGGACTGTCCCAGTCTATGTACATTGACACCGTGCTGAAATGGTTCAGCATGGAAAATCCCAAGAAAGGCTATCTCCCGATAGGTTCTGGAATTACTCTTTCCAAGAAGGATTGTGCGACAACTCCTGAGGAAAGAGAGCGCATGAGTAGAGTACCTTATGCTTTTGCAGTAGGCTCTATCATGTATGCTTTGACTTGTATTAGACCAGACATGGCATACTCACCAGGAGTAGTGAGCAGATACCAGTCTGACCCAGGTGAGGCGCATTGGAAGGTGGTTAAGTCCATCCTTAAGTATTTAAGAAATACTAAATATCAATGGCTGATTTATGGAGAACCTGACTTGAAACTTGTGGGGTACTCTGACTCCAGTTTCCAGTCGGATAGAGATGATAGCAAGAGTGTGTCAGGGTTTGTATTTACCCTGAATGGAGGAGCGATCTGCTGGATAAGCTCTAAGCAGGCAACTGTTGCAGACTCGGTATGCGAAGTAGAATATATTGCAGCATCAGATGCGGCAAAGGAAGCTGTGTGGTTGTGGAAGTTCCTTGGAGAGCTAGGGGTGGCACCTTCCCTAGATGGTCCTCTTCCGGTGTACTGTGACAGCACTTGAGCCATTGCTCAAGCTAAGGAGCCTAAAGCTCATCACCGCACTAAGCACATTCTGCGGCGCTACCACCTCGTACGAGAGATCGTGGAATGAGGCGACATCAATCTTCTGAAGATCGATGGAAAAGAAAATTTGGCTGACCCCTTCACTAAAGCCCTCGGAATAAAAGAGTTCGACTATTGTAAATGGGAAATGGGTATTAGATACTCTTCTGATTGGCTTTTGTACAAGTGGGAGTTGTTGGAAATTGTATCCCAAAGCCAATCACCTGGATTGTAGGCAGTTAAGCTCAGTATTGTATTCTTTTTATGAATTAATAAAATATTATTTTATGGCAGCTCATCACATATCGTATTTCCCTGAAATGAACTCTTTTCATGTGATGAAGTCCTTAGGACTACACTGACTTCGATAGAGAGAGGATGTATCGAGTGGTCCTTAATCCCAGTTCACAACTAAAGGATATATTATACTGGATGGCAATATATCAAGTATAGGTTGTTGCAGTTCACATCGTTTGGTTGTCCTCTTGACCAAATGAGTGTGGTGACACTGATGTGATTTGCAAGTAGGATATGTAATATCTCATTGAACGTGACTCCGTGCAGCCCCTTTCTGCCAAAGGGAAACTCATGATTGGATATGGGTATATGTGTCCCTCTGACCTGAGATCATAACAGTAGCTTGCAAGCAACTCCCTGTGCTTTGGTGCCGGACTACCCGGATTTTTAATCCGGTGATTGAAGGTTTCTGGGTATAGGCAAGTACTTGTGGAGTAGTGATGGACCAAGATGGAATTGACCTGTCCAAACAGTTTGGATTGAATGTCTCGCAGTATCTCAATTTAGCAAATCCTCGGCCGGGGTAGCCCAAGTGAAGAGTCACTGGGTTTGCAAGGTTGAGACATGTAGTGGACTGACTTAGTCTGGGTTGGCAGTCTAATCTCAGTCGTCCTGAGCATTGGAGGTCAAAGGGATGAATTATACGGTAACCATATGCCAGAGGTTCGATTGATTGCTCTCGCATCTTCGACCTATCCGGACGTCGGGACCCATTGCTAGATGGTATCTTGTGCTGGTACTGGAATTGTTCCAGTGCTACCACCTAGGTTCGAACCTATGAGGTCACACGCCATAGAGGATAACTCCCTGATCCAGGTACCGGTATTTGATTAGGAATATTATCGGTGACGGTTTGATTGAGCACATTGGATTGACCTGGGTTTGGGTCAATCAGAATTTGTTCTGATTTATCAGGAGTTTTTTTCTGGTTAACCAGGACTTGACCAAGCCTTCTGATAATTAGATTTTGATCTAATTATGGATGAACCCTTTTTGAACCATTGGGATTTTTATTAAAACCTTTTGAACTGGTTTTTGACCCTTTGAACCGGTCATCACGGTAAATTGCCGGCTTGGGCGAACTGTTTTTCACCAGCATCTTCTCCTCTCCCGTTTCTTTGGTTTTGGGTAGTATTAAACCTCCATTTAATGGTCGTTTTTTCTTCATTGTGAACGAATTCATTTGGATCCCAAAACCTGCTGCCTCTTCCTTTTCCCTGCCATCCTTTTGGCTCCCCATTCCACCGGTTGAATGCATTGCTTCGTGCTTATAAATTCTGCATGCTGTTCTTTTCTGCAGTAGAAGAAAAACTGTGAGAAAAATGCTGAAGCTCCACCGGCTCTTCTTACATCCCTGAGAGAGCCTCTTCCTTTCATCCATTGGCTGTTCTTTGTCCTTATTCTTGTTGAGCGATTGGGAGAGATCCAACCTGTAGAGAGTGCTCAATTAAATAAGGTTCAGCAGCTCTGTTTTGGAGAAAGAATGCTGTGCTCTTCTTCCCACCATCCCAAAATTTTCGGGTGACTAGCATCGCCTGCAAATCGGATCTGGGGAGCCCCGCACGTGTCTCCCCTCTAGAGAGTGCTCACTTGAGCACTTGGGAGCCAGATTCATTTGCTTTTGCTGCTGGTTTCTAATTTCTGTTGCGGGATTTATTATTGAAATTGGAGAAGAAATGCAGCTTAAAACCGTTGAAGATTGATGCTTTTTCCTTCTCCATTTGAAGCAAGAGGAGTCCTTGCTGTTGGTGAAAGAGAAGGGACCAAGACAATAGCCATTAGTTCTGGGGTTTGCTGCAGTTTTTGAAAAGAGAAACAGAGCATTCCAACGGTTGAAGAGGAAGACAACAGGAATAAAGTTATTCCTGTTATCCCTGCAATTCCAGCACTATTCCAGACTTATTCCAGGTTGGAATAAGGTATAGTTTTTGTTCATGCATACGTAGATCCGAGATTTAAAATATTTTATAAACATCACATGCCCATATTATGACATATTTTAGTCTGTACATGCTTCTGGATCGTGTTAGATCCTGCACGGAGCAGGTTTTTTCACTGTTCATTTTAAAATTATTTTAAAATACTTACCTGCTCCCTGCTCTTGCATGCTTAGAGTAGGCATTTGCAAAAGCCCTATTTAACTTTCACCCACAACCTATAGATCTTATGACTCCAAATCCTATGACTCTAGAACCTATGAGCCCATATCCCATGAGCCCAGTAGACCCAAGACCCATAGAGCCGAACCCAAATCCTATGACCCCAAATCTTATAATCCCATGACCTATAGATCTGCACCCTTGTCCTGTGAGCCCAAGGAGCCCATAACCCCTAGGTATCATCCTAGTACTAGTCAGGTTTCCCCTAGTCAACTTGAACCCCATAGGATTAGTACCCCTAAATATAAGCGCAGTAGTAAGCCACTACCCCTTAGGCAACCTGAACCTACTAGGAGTAGTGCCCATAATCAGAAACCAGGACCTAGCCAATTTTCCCTTAGCCAACCTTACCCTACCATCCCTTTGATTCACAAGGCTTACATTAAAGCGAAAGTGTATGAAGCTGATGAGAACTTAGTGGATGAGTATGAGGGAGAAAAGGAGACACCTCTAGAAGACCTAGAATTAGTTGACCACATAGGTACCCAGATAGAAGCCAATCTAGAGTTAGTTGACCCAGGCTATACCCAGCCTGAAGCTATAGTAAAAGAACAATTAGAGGAAGAGAACCTAGAGACTGTTGCTAGAACCTTACCTGAGAAAACCATAGAGGAGAGCCAAATTACAGAGTCTAGTCCTAAAATACACGAACCAGAAGAATTTATTAAGGACATGATCTCTTTGAATCAGTACCCTCGGGATGAGCCCCCTCCTATAGTTCCCATTAAGGATCTCTTTCCTGAGATTGGTAACCCATCCTTCCATTATGCAAACCCTATAAATATACCTCAACCTCGTAAGGTTAGCCTCATTAGTCTAGGATTAGTATCTGATGCCCCTTCTTATATCCTATTGTATCCAACTAACCCTGAATCTTTTTTCCTACCCTACCAGACTAATTCTAAACCCACTTCTTATTTTCTGCCCTTTCCAAATACCTCCAACATTTCTAGGATCATTAGATTGTATTTAGTTGAGATTAGCATACTGCATACATTCATTATGCATGTTAGATTTGCATTTTACTTCTGGCATATTCTATGGAATTTGTCAGGAGCCCATTGTAAATTTTCATGTGCATGCCAAACTAGGATCAAACCTAGAGAACCTATGTTATGTCAGGTTTAGGTCCAAAGAGTTCAATAAAATTTTCTTCAATAGGAATGCATAATCGAGTCTGTTAGGTATTAGTATGAGTCCTTTATGTCACCTGTTAGGAGTCTGCACGTGCCCAGCATGTTCACCACCTGCATTAATTTTGAAACAAATTGGCTAATTCCCGAAAAAGGGCCAAGAAATTTAATATAGTGGATTCTGTCATTATTAGGCTTAGGCCTAAGTGGTTCCCACCCGGGACTGTTAAGAAGCTTCATGCTCGCAGAGCCAGACCTTTTAAAGTGATAGAGAGGGTTGGACCAAATGCCTATGTGTTAGATTTGCCTCTAGATTTGGGCATTAGTTCTACCTTCAATATCGCAGACCTGGTTAAGTATAGGGAACAGACAGTAATACCCAGTGAGGCCTTTGGGCCTACTCCTTCCATTATGAGTAACCCTAACCCAGAGTGTCCACCAATAATTTGGCCTGAGAGAGGAGAACGGTTCAAGCGTATCCTGGACGGTCAAGCCATCATGACCCGAGGCAGCGGCTATCAACACTACCTGGTCCGATGGCAAGACCGGCTAGAGTCAGACGATTCATGGATTTCTTGAGAGGACTTGCAGCGCCTCGACCTAGATTTTCTCGAGAGATATGTGAGCCAGTGTGACCCTTACTCGACAGGGTCGAGTTCCTCCCACCCCGGGAGAATTGGTGGTGACACCAGAGGCACCAGATAAGATAGAGGCTTCTCAACTCTTTGTGGATTACTTAGTAGTATTTGAGTCCATTTGTAATAAGGGCTTAGCCCATTTGAGTTGTCTTTTATTATTTGAGTCCTGTACTAGTTAGCTCATGTTGAGCTAGTCTTCTTCCTGAGTCCTGTACATGTCAATCCAAGTCCAAGTGAAGACATGTCGGCCCAAGTATAAGTGAAGACCAAGCTAGTCAAAGTGAAAACCAATCCACCTAGAAGCTAAAGACCATGGAAGTCCTAGGAGAAGAAATCAGAAGCTCGGGAGACAAATCCGAAGCCTTGAAGCCCTGAATCGTAGCCTGAAGCAGATTGGGCCAGCCAAGGCTCAGGAGGGAAGCTAGGGCGCCATATGCTTATGGTCACCTTCCCCTTGGTCGGCCACTTAGAGTCACCCCTCTTCGCCGACCAAGGCAAGAGTGAGTATAGAAATTTGTGGGATTTTTCTACCTAAACCTACCATGTATTCTAGCTAGGGTTTGGGTGGGATTCAAATTCCTAGAAAAAGACTAATGTAACCTTACTTGGGGGCCAAGTCTAAGAGTCTATTTAAAAAAAATCTACTCTTTTGTATTAAGGCACTTTTTCATGAAATAATATTGAATTTACAACTACTACTATGTGCTTTGCTGTGTGCTAAGGGGATTGTGTGAGCCCCTTCTTCTTCCCTATTCCCTGTGCCCTACTTCCAGCCATCAATGAACCCTAGAGGACTTCTCCAACCTTGGCTGCCAACTCCATAACTCCTCTTTCCCTTGCTGTTTTCCCACTTGTATCTTCATCCTTGCTTCAATTCCTAACCCCTGAAAGGTTGTTTGCATGTCCTTCGACTCCTACAAATCCAACGACTCTAGCCGGGCAGCAATCGGATCATCGAGTTGAAAGTCAAGAATCTGTGGGTCTCCAGCTTGATTTTCCAGGCTGCATCCAGGGATGAGAGTGATCCCTTCGTCTGTGATCTCCATCGGGCGCATCAACCATTATCAGGTATACCCTCTCTACCAGCCAGTAGCCCTATTGAAGATGAACTAGCCCAATCGAGACTTCTCAGCCTCGGCGGTCTTCTTCTTATTACTTTTTAGGTTATGCTTTGCGTGTAGTTATTTATTTCTTACATAGAATTCTCTACTTAGTTTGTTGGTATGATCTTTGGGATTCAAACATATAACTTAATACATGAAAACACAAAAATAATCTGTATGCATATATAGTTCCGCATCAGAAAACCCCTTGGTTTTACGGGCTAACCAAGAACCTAGTTGGTTTTATAACATAGGCTCACCAACAATCTCCTTGGTTTTTATCACATAGGCTAACCAAGACCGAGATGGTTTTCTCAAGGCTCACCATCAACCTAGACACTAGTTTCAATTCCTTTGAAACTAGTAAACAATACAAGCATAAATACAATAATAAAAATATAAAAGCTTTCTTATAAAAAATAGATATTTCGTTAAGGCACTTGATTGATGTTGTTGAGCTTGTCTCCATGTTATTGTTGAAGCTTCAATGGATGCTTGAAGATGTGGTCTTGGAAGCTTCTTCACTCATTGCAATCCTTGGAGGCTCAACTCTCTCAACATTGAATCCTTAAGAATCCTTCACATATTTTTACTTGTAAACCAAAGGATTTATCATTCAAACCAAGGATTCTCTTCTTCTCCAAGAGCTTGGTGGTGTAAAAATAGCCTTCCATACCTTGATGACTGTTTGTGATTGTTGGAGGAGAAAATATAGCTGTTGGAGCTAAGTTGGAGAAGTTATGCGCTTCAGAAAAACTAGCCATTACAGTCCAAGTGTCGACACTTCATCTTCATGAATCGACACCTTGAGTCGACACTTGATTTTCTTGAGTTGACACTTGTTCAAAAAAGTCTTTCAAAGCTTTCTGGAATGCACTGGTGAGTCGACACTTCATCTGGTGAGTCGACACCTTGAGTCGACAATTCAGCCTATGAGTCGACACTTGACCAAATCCTGAAATCGCTCATTCTATCTTCTGTTTGGTCTCAGTTCTTGAGTCAACACTGTACTATTCATGAGTCGATACTTGAATTTTATGAGTTGACACTTGGCTGCATCGGTGCTGAAACTTTTTCAAATTTAAATCTTGAGTACCTATATCTAATTTACACACTTAAAATATAATTAGTACTCAAATATACTTAAGTATTTTGTCATAATCAAAATTAGAGTCAACAATCTCCTCCTTTTTGATAATGATAAAATCTCTAAGTATATAAACAAGGTAAGCTCAAAAATAAACATAACATGCTCCAAAAGATTAACAATAAGCACAGAGTAATATGGCAATGAAAAATATTAAGCTCCCCCTCAAAATATGATCCAAAAATAATTTTTCAAAAGCTCCCCCTCAACATATGATTTGTAAATACTTTTCAAAAGTTTTTCAAAAATTTCAAACTTTCAAAACTTTTAAACTTGGGCTACCATGATCTTTTACTCAAAATCGTTGAATTTTCAAATAGAGTACCCAGCTCTGATACCAATAGTTGCCCAGTAATGATGCAACCCAAGAGGGTGGGTGAATTGAACTTTAAAACTTTTTTGCAAGACTTCAAATAATATGCCAATTCAAAGCATGTGTTTGTGAGCATGATAATAAAGTATAACAGAAATAAAAAAGTAAATACAAGAATAAAAATAATCATAAATATATAAAGATTTATAGTGGTTCGGTGCACTCCAAGGCACCTACATCCACTCCCTAAGTTTTCCTTGAAAATTCACTATAATCATACTTGATTACAGTCGATTAGTTTTCTGGGCTCACCAATCAAACCCAACTTTTTTTCATGGGCTTACAAGTCAAAACCTTTTTGATTTTCATGGTCTTACCAAAAATCCTTTAGTTTTCACGAACTCACCAAAAATCCCTTGATTTTATAGGCTAACCAAGAATCTAGTTGGTTTTGTAACATAGGCTCACCAACAACCTCCTTGGTTTTTATCACATAGGCTAACCAAGAACCTAGATGGTTTTCTTAAGGCTCACCATCAACCTAGGCACTAGTTTCAATTCCATTAAAACTAGTAAATAATACAAGCATAAATATAATAATGAAAATATAAAAGCTTTACTACAAAAAGTAGATATTTCGTTGAGGCACTTGATTATGTTGTTGAGCTTATCTCCTTGTTGTTGTTGAAGCTTTAATGGATGCTTGAAGATATGGTCTTGGAAGCTTCTTCACTCCTTTCAATCCTTGGAGGCTCAACTCTCTTAATATCGAATCCTTAAAAATCCTTCACATATTATTTCTTGTAAACCAAAAGATTTATCATTCAAACCATGGATTCTCTTCTTCCCCAAGATCTTGATGGTGTATAAATAGCCCTCCATACCTTGATGACCATTTGTGACTATTGGAGGAGAAAATATAGCCGTTGGAGCAAAGTTGGAGAAGTTATATGCTTAAGAAAAACTAGCCATTACGTCCAAATGTCGACACTTCATCTTTATGAATTGACACCTTGAGTTGACACTTGGTTTCCATGAGTCGACACTTGTTCAAAAAAGTCTTCTGAAGCTTTCTGGAATGTACTGGTGAGTCGACACTTCATCTGGTGAGTCGACACCTTGAGTCGATACTTGACCAAACCCTGAAATCTGCTCATTCTGTCTTATGTTTGATCTCAGGCCTTGAGTCGATACTTCACTATTCATGAGTCGACACTTGCATTACATGAGTCGACCTTGGCTACACTAGTGTTGAAACTTCTTCAAATTTAAATCTTGAGTACCTATATCTGATTTACATACTTAAAACATAATTAGTACTCAAATATACTTAAGTATTTTGTCATAATCAAAATCAGAGTCAACACTCATCGTCGGGCTTCTTTTTCTCTCAGCTATGGGCCTGGTCCAGGAATAGGGCTAACCAGTCTGCCTCATGTCACAGGGATGAGATTGAACTTCAAGGAGCTTCATGGGATGTCTCTAAAGAGGGCCGCTGCTGAAGAGCACAAGGGGGAGCCCGGGAACAATGCCCAGGAGGAATCAAGATGGGGGTTCTACGATGCCCCTGACGCGAGGGGGCCAGCCACCCCTCATGCACCATCTCGACCAAGGGTCCAAGCCCCTCCCAAGCAACCCAGGAGTGAGACTAGGCCCATGAAGGGGGCTCTGCCTCCATCTCTAGTGGCCCCTCCATGCATCGACGATCTATCGCAGTTGGAAGTAAAGAGGGAGGCAGGATCTGTTGCCACCAAGGTACCACCTCCATGACCTGGGGCCGAAGCCATCGACGATGATTAAGTAAATGTGGTGCCTTCACCTGAGGGTACACCAGACCCGACCGGACTGCCCGAGGCACCAAGCTAGAAAGCCAAGATATTCACCATCATTCTTCTCACGGGTTCCATGATATCCCAGGATGGGAGGGTGGTGGAAGATATCCTCAACACCCTAATCTAGCCATTAGACCACCAGAATCGAATAAGGAGGCCAGTGGTGGAGATCGCCACTAAGGCCTTTGCCTGGCTAATGTCAATAAGCCATTTTTGAATCTATACCACCTTTTCCACCATTTTTACAAAGGGCGTCAATCATCATTCTTGGTGTAGGTGGTGATCGACATGCAACTCGTACGGGATGCTTACCGGGTGATGGAAAAGCTCGGGGCCCACCTCTATCAAGAGAGGGATAAGGCCCGAGGCCTATATGGCTGGGCTTGAAAGATGGAGGCTCAGCTATTTGGTGCCCAAGCCAAGGTGGCTGAGCTTGAGAAAAAGGTGGCCAAGCTTGAGGCCGCCCTGGCCGAGGAGAGGGGGGTCGGCTCCCGTTGAGTCAAAGAGGCGTCCGCTTCTACAGTGAAGGTTGCCTACCTGAAGGGGAGAGCACAAACTCTCCAGGCTCAGCTAGAGGAGTAGACGGCCATGGCCATGGCGGTGGCAGAAAAGGCTATAGCGACCATCATGCTAATGGAGACGGCCAAGAAAGAGGCTGCCGAGGCTGTCCCCAAGTTCATGGTATCCCAGGCCTTTAAGGATGAGGTTGTCGAAGCTATTCTAGACTCCTTCCAGCAGGGGTTTAGAGACTTCAAGAATAAGGCCTTTCATTTCTTTGGGCTGAAGGGGCTAGACAACATCCAGCCTTCTCTCCTATTCCTTAGGTAGCAGGGTGAGCCCGACATCGAGGTGGGTTGGAGCTGGAGGAGGTTGAAGTTGAGGAGGAATCCGAAGCCACCCAGGATGCTTTGCAGGCGATTGAGGTCACTCGCCGGCTTGGGAAGGAGCCAACGACTGATGCATAGACTTTTCTCCTTTCTTTTTGTACTTAGAATCCTGAGAGGACTCCTGATTTATCAGGGGTGCCTTTTAGGAAATGTAAAGAAAATTTTATTGATGAAACATCTCTTTTCTTCAGCTGCTATCCCTTACTCGGCCCCTCTCCCTCTTCTCTTTTTTCTTTCTTTCTTTCTCTTTTTTTTTGAAGTATTTTCAAGGAATTCCTGGGAGTGTACAAGGGGCTCATCTTGATAGCGAGGAAGTAGGCTGGTTCATCCCATAAGCTTGGTGTAGTTCCATACCACCATGCCTTCAATTGTAGTGCAGGTGCCTTCTTCAGGTCTTGACTGCTCCAGGCCTACTTTAAGGCCTTAGGATGGGCATGAAGGTCCTTGGAAGCACCTCGTCCTCTTTCCCTTGATCCTTAATGCCATTCAAGCTAGAATGCAAGACCTCTAGATCTTCTTGCTTCACCGAGCCATGAGTCAGGCGGTAGATTGAGGGATTACTTGAGGTTCCCATCGATATCTCCGAACTATGAGCAAGGTGGTGGTGTATCTCTAGACGTCAAAGGTGGGACTACTACTGTCTTCTGACCTCGAAGGTGGGACTGCTAGTATCTCCTGACCTCGAAGGTGGGACTGCTGGTATTTCCTGACCTTGGAGGTGGGACTGCTGGTGTCTCCTGACCTCGGAGATGGGACTGCTTGTGTCTCCTGACCTCAGAGGTGGGACTACTGGTATTTGCTGACCTCAAAGGTGGGACTGCTAGCTTTGAGTGCCAAGCTTCATAAGCTTCCAAGCTTGGAGTGCCGGGCTTCATATGTTTCTGGGCTTAGAGTGCCGGGCTTCATAAGTTTTTGGGCTTAGAGTGCCGGGCTTTGTAATTTTTTGGGCTTAGAGTGCTGGGCTTCATAAGTTTCCGAGCTTAGAGTGCTAGGCTTTGTAAGTTTCCAGGCTTAGAGTACTGGGCTTCATAAGTTTCTGAGCTTAGAGTGACGGGCTTCGTAAGTTTTAGGGCTTATAGTGCCGGGCTTCGTAATTTTTTGGGCTTAGAGTGTCGCGCTTCATAAGTTTCCAGGCTTATTTTGCTGGACTTGGAGTCGACGGATGAGTTCCTGCATTAGTGAAAAACAAGGTTGCACCAAAAAGGGACTTTAATTTATTATGGAAGGGCCTTACATTATTGGTAGTATTAGATGTATGCCATGAAAGCCAAGTTGGCTTGACACATTTTAATTTTTAGGGCATGAACTTTGTACTTAATCTTTCTTTTTAATAAAAGGGTATTAGTTTCATTCATATTGATGTGTCTTTGAATCGTCCATAGAGTTAATGGGCAATGACACATATTCTCAAGAGTTAAGAATCTGAGACATGTGTCTTTATAGATTAACTCCTAAAAGCTCTCGATTGTTGAAATATCACAAGGATGGTGATTGATCCATTAAAATTGGTTCCCAGATCACTTCCCTTTCTAGGTAGATGAGTCTCTGACCTTCAGTGTGGTGATATTGGAGTGAAAGTGCAGGTAGTTGATAGAGATCAACGGTACCGAGCATGACCAAGTATATGAAGTTATATGGATGACTACTCACTTGTCAATAATTTCTAGATGATGTAGTCATGTGAATAGTTCTTTGACCTAGAGTGTCTCAGCTACTTACAATAAGGCTGCTATAATTTGATAGCACAAACACATGGTTCCTATCCATACGGGACCTTGCGGTGTTTGTTTACTATAGTAAGTTTATTGTAGGAGTAGGGTGTTCACTTGTAGGGATCTATCAGCCTTAGTAGTAAGGAATAATCCTATGCAGCTTAATGAGACTAAGTCCAGAGTCTATGGCCATAGCAGGGTGATAATGAAAAGGAGTTTTCATTAGTATCACAATTGGACTTGAGTCGATTAAGTTAAGTATATGACTAATGGGTTTGGAGAGTTTTCGTAACCAACATAATGCTGAGATTTTTGATAGGGGAACCGAATCACATGAAAACTACACCTAGGGATTCTAATCTTATTTTGCTAGGTTACCACTACATAATGTTAGATGTTACTAGTGGATTGTGAGAGCCCATTAGGATCATTCTTGGATCGATGACTCTAATTAGGGTTGAGCTAAAATTATTTCAGTCTATCAAAAGGAGTTTCGATGATGTATAATGGAGATTAAACATGTCTCATTACCAGACAGAATATGACCTGAGGGGTTACACACATTAGGAGCTCAATTAACCAATCAGCAAATCAATTTGGACCTAATTATAAGTGTTACAATTAAGATTTGATCTAATTAATTATGGATTAGTTGTTAATTGAATTAAATCATATTTAATTTGATTTTAATTGAGCCTAATCTAGTTAGGTCAATAACCTTTTTGAAATTGGTTCAATTGAGTTTAATCTAGCTTCAATTTGAGTATCAAATCTATTTCATTTGGACCATAAGTTAGAGTCCAGTTAGACTGGGACTCTCCCTCCCTATATCTCCCTCTCTCTCTCCTCTTCTCCATATGCCAACCATGTGGGGCCCAAGCATTTCGGCGATAAAGAAGAGTTGGCCTGAATATTGGATGGTGCTAGTATTCTTTTTGGCATGGAAGAATATGAGAAGGAGGAGTCCTTCTCGTTCACTCCTTTTAATTTTGAATTGGAGAAGCTTCCACCTAATCCAAGTTGGCATGAAAAACTAAGAGGGCTAATCCTTTTTGGCATGGAGAATTGGAAGAGTTTTTTTTTTGTGCGACAAAATGAGGGGCGCTAAAAGTGCTTTGGCGTAAGAAAACAAGAGAGGGAGAAGTCCTATTTTACTCCATTCTAGCTAGTTTAGTTTGGACTCTATCCTTTGGGTTTTGGGTTGGATTGGACTCTGGTGTTTTGCCTTCAAGGGGTAGGAGAACTAATCTATAAAAGGAGGAGAGGGGCTGGGCATCCAAGACTAATTTCTCTTTGGGCGTGTGAGGTGCTTCTTCCTTGTGAGGCACAAAGATTCTCTCTCTTCCTTGTGTGAGGTTTGTGTCCTTCTCTTCAAGAGTGTTGAGAGGTCTTCTAAATAAGAGGGAGAAGAAAGTAAGAGGCCCAGAGGTCTTGCATAGCCTGATTTGTGAGATAGAATCCAGAAGCTGGTCCAATTACGGATTGGCATGACTTTTAAAGCAATTGATTTACTGAAAGAGGAGAGGGCTATAAGGATCTAGCAGTTCAGTGCCTTCTATGACTCGGTTATGAAAACTCTGTGTGGATACCAGTAGAGGCCGAGCGATTGCGTGGCTCCGGTAGAATCCCGGTTTTAGAAGCGGATCAGCATATTTTTCAGAGCAGGCCAGAATAGTGATCCAGGTAAGTATTTTATAAATAAAATAATTTTATTTTTAGATTTGATATTTTTTCCATGTATTACAGCATGTAAAAAATTTATGATGAATAAATTAGATTTATTTATAAATTGTATTATTAGATATAAAATATTTTTATATCTACTTCTATTGCGTCAGGCTTTTGATGCCTATTTATTGTAATTTACTATTCCTGGGAGAATTCCAATAGTGGTATCAGAGACGTAATTCTCCTTTCTTTAACATGCATGGATGAGAATCAGATCTGAAACATATTTAGATCAGAAAGATAGATGTTGATTGAATCAAATCTATGATGAATATGAGATTGTTCTTGCATAAAATTGTTTTGCTTTGAAAACTGTTTTCAAAATTAAAATCATAATTTTCAGATCTGAAATTAAATTTAATAATCTGAAATTTAATTGATCAAAGGTTGCATAAAGTGATATAAGGTTGTCCTGCTATAGGGTTTATCCCATATAGTGCAAAGGTTGTCCTACTTTGATGTATACCTGGTTTTGAAAAAGGGTTTTCAAAAGGGTTTTGATCGATTTATGATTACATATGTTGATGTATGTGGTGTACCAAATTATGGTTTAGATCTTAAATGTGATTCATGATCACAAGCCATTAATGTCATGCACTTGAACCTATTTTAAAAATTGATTTGATCTAGAAAATCAAATTAGGTGGATGAAGGTTTGGGTTGAACAAATTTGGTCTAGAGATTGGGCTGCAGTAATTAGGGCTTGATTAGATCAACTAGTAACCCTAATTTGATTTTGAGCAAGTAACTTAACCTAATCAGATGATGATTAGGGTTAGGTCAAGTGTGCTCAAAATTGGTTTTAGATGTAGTCTGGTTAGATCGATTCACAATTATGAATCGATAAGTTAAGACCTAATTTTGCTCAGTGATGAGCCCAGATCATTAGATGACCTAATTAAATCTTGTTAGTCAATTGGTGTCTAAGGAAGGTTTCATCATGGTTTGCTAGTTGGGGATAACTCTTTCTCAACCAACTAGTTTGGCGGAAAGAGGGTATATTGGCAGAACCCTCCCATGTATCAAACTGACCTGGCCAATTTGGTTGATTTAGTTTTCAAAAGGGGTCACTTTTGATTTGAGTTCACCCATGCTAGCTATTTTGAGTCAGACATGAGAATGTGCTGACTTAATATAATTGGTTAGACATGATTTGGCTAATCAATTTTGAAGAGACCTGAACCTAAGTCAAATCCAGTTGGATCAATTTAATTTTAATTGAGCCTAATCCAGTTGAGTCAATGACCTTTTTGAAATGGGTTCAATTGGGTTTAATCTGGCTTCAATTTGAGTGTCAAATCTATTTCATTTGGACAATAAGTAAGAGTCCAGTTAGACTAGGACTCTCTCTCCCAATCTATCCCTCTCTCTCTCTTCTTGTCCAAATGCCAACCTGAAAGATTGTGCCCTGAAAGCCAATTGAAATATTGTATTTCGATCCCAAAATCAATGAATTGACATTATTATAATAAAGGCATTATTTTCATCATACGCTGTGTCTTTATGATTATATGATGAACCCCATAGATTAGGGCTATGGTTCTAGGGTTATGATGAGATCATACCAGTGAGACCTAAAGCCTTAAAACCCTAATCTAAAATATTCCTGGTCGATGGGACATTGAGTTGGGGATCAATGTTTCCGGGAAGACCAGCACATCCTATATATGCTTTGTGATGAGGGTGACTGATCTCACAGTCACTTGTGTTTGATACTAATACTAGGATGTGAGTGTTCATTAGATAATGAGTTCACTGAATTGATCCAGATTGATAATATCTAATGGAACCTTATCTATTTGTCAATAGATAATTCTCATAGTGGAAGTAGTGCATATGGTCCTTTGACCTGGGACTATCATGGTACCTTATATATATGAATCCATACTTTGGTTCGCAATATATCATGACACTGAGTCATGCACGAGGTGATACTGGGTATGGTGGATTATATATGGAGGTTGTGAGTAGGTCAACAAGGAATTGATCAGCCCTAGTAAGAGGGAATTGCATCCAGCTAATTTCGATCAAATGATGGATTCAGGAAATCTTTGATCAAAGTATGAATATTAGAGTTAATTTCTAATGGTTCATTAATGAATCATCATTATGAAGATTGAGCTAGGGATGAATATGAAATTAGATTTGACAAGTATCCATATTCATAATCATATTCGGGATGCAAGTTGATCAAAGGACTGAATTGCCCGGTAACTCACCACTGAAGGGTATTTTGGTAATTCCACCAGAATTCCATATCTTCTGGGTAGATATGATACGTTGCTAGACGTCAATCTTGTATTGTAGGTATATGATTGAATTATGGTAATTCAAATCAGTTAAGTAGAATTAGATTCTAATTGACCGAGTCGAGCTAGTTTGAGTTGACCTAAATCGGCTTAGTTGAGATCTAACCGAATTAAGTCAAATAGCACTCGGACCTACTGCTGGCTAGGTGTGGAACCCAATGGGTCACACACAAAAGAAAATTGATGAAGGATTTAATTTGGAATTAAATCATGCTTGCAGGATAAACACACTAGCATGTGTTGCAGACCAAATTTCTATTCGAATCAGATTCGAATTTGGTTCCGAATTGGGCTTAATTGGGTTCTGATTGAACCAAATTAAGGTCTAATTTAAATTTTAGGACATTGGGCTAACCCATGGCTGAACCCAAGTGAATCAAGTGCACTGAGCCTCTCTCTCCAAGCCGCCCACACCCTTCCTCACCCGCGCGTGCCAAGAAGAAGAGTCCACGCGCGTGTGGACTTCTCTTCACGTGCATGGGAAGGAAATACCGTCCGAGAAAAATCAAGAAAAGGGGGGGGGGGGCGATTTGGATCCTTGTCTGACATCCTTGGATCTGGATCTGATGGCCAGAAAAATTAAGGAGAAAGATCTGTCACTTTTCGGTCGCAAGTCCGTCTCCAAAAGTCGCGATTCTTCCTGAAGTCTTTCCGAGAGTCCTCCTCGTCGAAAAAATGAAAATTAAATCGGAGAATCATGATTTTTAGTTGAGGGGACGCGTGAGGAATGAGGGATCGTGCTTCCTGGGGTTTCAGAGGGTTGCGATATTTTGAGAAAATGCCCCTCTGAAATCTATAAAAGGGTTTGGGTTCTCGGGGGTTTTCTGACAGATACTGAAAAAGGAAATATACAGAGATCATATTCCTCTCCTCCTTTCCAGAATACTTCTTCCCTTTATGCTTGTTGGGTATTGTTTCCCTTATAGAGATAATCTCTGTCGAAACTCTGACCCTAAACAAGAATAAAAGGAAGGTCTTGAACGGTAAAGGAAAGGAAAAGGAAGGGTTTGTTCTTCTTCTTTTCTTCCTCGAATTAAGACTTTACTTGTCTTAATTCCTTCTTTCAATTCAATTCAAGAAAAGGAATTCAAGAAAGGGAATTCAAGAAGAGGAAAGAAGGAAGAAAAGAAATTTTCAAGAAGGAAAATTTCAGCCCAAAAGTCCAAGAATTGAATTCTTGAAAAATAATTCAAGAAGAGGAGCCAAGAACAAGAAATTGTTGTCTTCATCTTTTTCTGTGTGGATCACCATTGGAGGGTGAACATTTGGGCACCTGGTGGAGATTTAAAGTTTGGATTTTAGCAATACAGGTTAGTACTTTAATTTGAGATTAAATCTTATATATATATGTTATATGTTTTAATTCTTTTAAGGAGATCTTGGGTTAAGGGTTTGGTGAAGATTTCATAAAGATAAAAATTTTGAAATCTATGTTTCCGCCTTGCCACCAAACCCTACACAACCTTGTGGGGCCCAAGCATTTGGGCGACAAAGAAGAGTTGGCATGAATATTGGATGGTGCAAGTATTCTTTTTGGCATGGAAGAATATGAGAAGGAGGAGTCTTAATTCACTCCTCTTAATTTTGAGTTGGAGAAGCTTCCACCTAATCCAAGTTGGCATGATAAACCAAGAGGGCTAATCCTTTTTGGTATGGAGAATTGGAAGAGTTTTTTTTTTGTGCGACAAAATGAGGGGCGCTAAAAGTGCTTTAGCGTAAGAAAACAGGAGAGGGAGAAGTCCTATTTTACTCCATTCTAGCTAGTTTAGTTTGGACTCTACCCTTTGGGTTTTGGGTTAGATTGGACTCTGGTTTTTTTCCTTCAAGGGGTAGGAGAACTAAACTATAAAAGGAGGAGAGGGGGGATGTCCAAGACTAATTTCTCTTTGGGCGTGTGAGGTGCTTCTTCCTTATGAGGTGCATAAATTCTCTCTCTTCCTTGTATGAGGTTTGAGTCCTTCTCTTCAAGAGTGTTGAAAGGTCTTCTAAATAAGAGGAAGAAGAAAGTAAGATGTCCAAAGGTCTTGCATAGTCTGATTTGTGAGATTGAAGCCAGAAGCCGGTCCAGTTACGGATCGACATAACTTTTAAAGCAGCTGATTTGCTGAAAGAGGAGAGGGCTGCAAGGATCTAGTAGTCCAGTGCCTTCTATGACTCGGTTACGAGAGCTCTATGTGGATACCAACAGAGGCCGGGTGATTGCACGGTTCCAGTAGAATCCTTGTTTCAGAAGCAGATCGACACGTTTTTCAAAGCAAGCTAGGATAGCGATCCAGGTAAGTATTTTATGCTTAAAATAATTTTATTTTTAGATTTGATATTTTTTTCATTTATTACAGCATGTTAGAAATTTATGATGAAAAAATTAGATTTATTTATAAATTGTATTATAAGATATAAAATATTTTTATATCTACTTCCATTGCATCAGTCTTTTGATGCCTGATTTATTGTAATTTACTGTTCCTGGGATAATTCCAATAGTGGTATCAGAGCCATGATTTTCCTTTCTTTAACATGCATGGATGAGAATCAGATCTGAAACATATTCAAATCGGAAAGATAGATGTTGATTGAACCAAATATATGCTGAATATGAGATTGTTCTAGAATACAATTGTTTTGCTTTGAAAACTGTTTTCAAAATTAAAATCATAATTTTCAGATCTAAAATTAAATTAATAATCTAAAATTTAATTGATCAAAGGTTGCACAAAGTGACATAAGGTTGTCCTGCTATAGGGTTTACCCCTTATAGTGCAAAGGTTGTCCTACTTTGATGTATACCTGGTTTTGAAAAAGGGTTTTCAAAAGGGTTTTGATCGATTTATGATTACATATGTTGATGTATGTGGCACACCAAATTAGGGTTTAGATCTTAAATGTGATTCATGATCATAAGCCATTATTGCCATGCACTTGAACCTATTTTAAAAATTATTTTGATCTAGAAAATCAAATTAGGTGCATGAAGGTTTGGGTTGAACAAATTAGGTCTAGAGATTGGGCTGTGGTAATTAAGGCTTGATTAGATCAACTAGTAACCATAATTTGATTTTGAGCAAGTGACTTAACCTAATCGGATGATGATTAAGGTTAGGTCAAGTGTGCTCAAAATTGGTTTTAGATGTAGTCTGGTCAGATCGATTCACAATTGTGAATCGATAAGTTAAGACCTAATTTGGCTCAGTTATGAGCCTAGATCATTAGATGACCTAATTGAATCTTGTTAGTCAATTGGTGTCTAAGGAAGGTTTCATCATGGTTTGCTAATTGGGGCAAACTCTTTCTCAACCAACTAGTTTGGCGGAAAGAGTGTATATTGGCAGAACCTTTCCATGTATCAAACTGACCTGGCCAATTTGGTTGATTTAGTTTTCAAAAGGGATCACTTTTGATTTGAGTTCACCCATGCTAGCTATTTTAAGTCAGACATGAGAATGTGTTGACTTAATGTAATTGGTTAGACATGATTTGGATGATCAATTTAGAAGACCTGAACCTTAGCTCCCCAACAAATATTAAGTCTTAGGTCTTCCACCATTGTAGGTGTGCGGTTGTCCTACAGGTGTTGATTATTCTTGGCTAGTTACAGTGGTCTAGGCACTGATGGCTTTGTCTAGCAGGAATGGTGGGTCTGATTTAACTAATGATTGGACCAATAAATGGGCACATTGAGGTTCCATGATTTAGAGACCAAGATGCTATAATTTGTATTAGATATAGTAGACAAGAGTTGGCCACTTATTGGTATAGCATGTTACCAATAACCGGGCACAGTGAGGTGCCACACATCGATGGGCCATATTACCTACTAGAAACCCAGAGTCATAGGGTTTCCGCTTCTCCACGGGGAGTGTGTGAGATCCAAGAAAATAGTGGGAGTTTTAAAATTATTTCTTAAAGACCCTAGAATAATTTTTATAATTAAGTATAAAATACTTAATTTGAATCTTCTACTCTTGCAGTTAACCATGTCTGCTCCAAATCCCTTAGCCTGTATTCTAGAGACAAATCGACTAGTATGTTGGATTCGGGAACCAGTACGGAAGCGTGGATTTCAAAATTTTATGAAATCAGGTCCGAACCCTAATCCCAAAATCTCCTTATTAGCAATTAAAACTATGACTACATGCATGTCCAAATTTAAACATTGTTTAAATACTAACCTCAGATCGCTATTACCAGTCTGATGCAGAAATGAACTCCAAATTGAGTAGCCTCTTGAACACACCAGGCGTCCACTTGTCCACCCTCCGATGGTGATCCACACGGGCAGATGATCAAGACACTGACTCCTTAATTGGGTTCCTTCCAATCAAGCTCTACCCAAAGAACTTGATATATGGGCTATTGGCTAGGACTCCTCTAGCCAAACTGGGACTAAACCTTCTCTCTTACCCTTCTCCTCGTCTTCTAGCAACTTTGGCCCCTTAAGACACTCTTGTCTTAAGAATAAGCCCTTGTCCTAAAATGGGACAAGGCTTGTCTTGGAGGGAGAAGAAAATTAAGACAAGATTGTCTTAATGTAAGAAAGAAAGGAGAGGCGCCTTCTTCCTTTACCGTCGGAGAGTTTCTCTCTGACTCTCCTTCTGTTCTGAGATTCGACAGAGCCTAGGCTCTGTAAAGGAATCAAAGAGGAAAGAGAGGAGGGGGAAACAATCTTTTGGAGAGGGAGAAGGAAAAAGAAGCAAGGCTTCGCCGTAGAAAATCTGGAATCATTTTTTACGGTGAAGTCTTCTCCTTAAATAGGCGACAGAGAGGCACCTTCTTCCCTGTAATCATCCTCTCACGTCCCTCTCTCCCTTCTCACGTCCTTTTCCTTTATCTCACGGCCCTTGGGATTAATCTCACGGCCTTTG
Organism: Areca catechu; assembly: GCA_021397845.1. Classification (NCBI taxonomy): domain Eukaryota; kingdom Viridiplantae; phylum Streptophyta; class Magnoliopsida; order Arecales; family Arecaceae; genus Areca; species Areca catechu. The sequence goes on from CM038038.1 coordinate 44,441,140, forward strand.
GGATGGGAAGACACAAGGAAGAATCGTGAAAAACATAGAAGGGCGCGCGCAGAAAGAAGAGTCGCGCCCCTTCGGTGTTTTTTTCTTTCTTTTTCACGGTAATTCCAATTTTTTGAAGAGTCCACACCTAGGTGGACTCTCTTCCATGCCTCTTCAGCCAAAAATGCCGACTTCCTCTCTTTTCTCACGCAGAAACGCCGCTTGGAGAGAGTCCACGCGCGCGTGGACTCTTCTCCTTGCGCGCGCGCGTGGGAAAAGAGGGGAAAGGGCTTAGGCGATGTGGGAAAGGGGTTTAGCCTCTTAGGTTAGCCCAATTGCTAGCCTACTATTAGCCCAATGTCTTGAATCTTCAATTAGATTCAAACCGGAATGAATTTGGATCTAAAAAAGACCAAATCGGAACCCTAACTCGAATCCGATTCAAGTAGAAGCCATGGTTTGCAACACATGCTAGTGTGTTCATCTGCAAACGAGATTTAATTCCAAATTAAAACCTTGATTATATGTCCTAAGTGTGTGACCCATTGGGTTCCATACTTAGCCAGCAGTGGATCCGAGTGCAAGTTGACCTAATTTGATCAGAACTCATTCTAATCGATTTAGGTCAAATCGAGCTAACTCGAGTCAGTCAATTAGGACTCCTCCTAATTAGTGATCCAATTAAACTATTTAATTTGATCAACCCACAAGACAAGATTGACGTCTAGCAACGTGTCATGTCTACCCGGAAGATATGAAAATTCTGGTGAAATTCCAAAACTACCCTTCAGTGGAAAGTTCCCGTACAATTCGATCCTTCAATCATCTTGCATCCCGAATATAACTATAGATATGGAATCATGTCAAATCCAGTTTATACTCATTCCCAGCTCAGTCATACACTAATGATTCAATTAATTCGATATTAGAAATCATTTCTAATATCTGTACTTTGATCAAAGATTTCCTGAATCATCATCTGACCTAATTTGGCTGGATGCAATCTCCTCCTACTAGGAGTGATCAATTCCTTGTTGACCTACTCATTACCTTCATATACAATTCACCATACCCAGCATCAACCTCGTGCATGACCCAGTGTCATGATTGAGATTGAACCAAAGCATGGGTTCATGTACATAAGGTATTATGGCAGTCTCAGGTCATAGGACTACTTGTACAACTCCCACTATGAGAAACATCTGTTGACATGCAGCTAAGGCTCCATTAGATGTTCTCAAACTGGATCCCTTCAGTGAACTCATTCGCTAATGAGCACCCACATCCTTGTATTAGTGTCCCACACAAGTGACTGTGAGAGCAGTCACCCTTTTCAGCATACATAGGATGTGCCAGTCTAACCGGAAACCCTGATCCCCAACTCAGGGTTCCTATGACTAGGAATATTCTAGATTAGGGTTTTAAGGCCTTAGATCTCACTGGTATGATCTCATCATAGTCCTACAACCATAGCCCTAATCTATGGGGTTCATCATATAATGACACAGCGAATGATGAAAAATTATTGCCTTTATTAACTTGTCAATTTACAATGGTCTGGGAGATACAAATATTGGCTTATAGGGCATAATCCTTTCAATCTCCCACTTGCACTAAAGCCAATCGCTCTTATTCTTTAACCCCATACTGTCGAGGTGGCGATCAAACTCCCGCTGTGGTAAAGCCTTAGTGAACGGGTCTGCTATGTTGTTCTTTGTATCCACTCTATTGATGCAAACTTCTTGTCTCTCTATTATCTCTCGGACAAGATGGAAGCGTCTCAGAATGTGCTTGGACTTGTGATGGGCTCTCGATTCCTTAGCTTGAGCAACTGCTCCAGTGTTATCACAATAGAGTGGCACCGGGTTCTCAATCTCAGGAACTACTCCCAACTCTGTGATGAATTTCTTCATCCAGACAGCTTCCTTGGCGGCTTCACTGACAGCTATGTACTCTGCCTCGGTAGTTGAGTCAGCTACAGTCTGCTATTTAGTGCTCTTCCAACTTACTGCTCCACCATTCAAGGTAAAGACATATCCTGAAATGGATTTACTATCATCTGGGTCTGATTGAAAACTAGAGTCTGAATAGGCTTCTAGTTTAAGATCAGATCCTCCGTATATAAGAAAAATATCCTTAGTCCTTCTCAGGTACTTAAGAATATTTTTTACAGCCTTCCAGTGATCCTCTCCTGGATCAGCCTGAAATCTACTGGCTACACCCAAGGCATATGCCACATCAGGCCTGGTACATAACATAGCATACATAATCGACCCTATAGCCGAAGCATAAGGTATAGAACTCATTCTATTTCTTTCTTCAGGTGTCTTAGGAGACATCCTCTTAGAAAGACGTATGCCATGACCAATAGGTAAGTAACCTCTTTTACTTTCCTCCATGCTAAATCTCTTTAGCACCTGGTCAATGTACCTAGACTGGGATAAGCCTAGCATCCTTCTTGATCTTTCTCTATAGATCTTTATACCCAGTATATAGGATGCTTCTCCCAAGTCTTTCATGGAAAACTGTTTCGATAACCACACTTTGACTGATTGTAACATTGGGATATCATTCCCAATAAGAAGTATATCATCAACATATAGAACTAAGAAAACTATGGCACTCCCACTAGTCTTCTTGTACACACAAGGTTCATCCTCATTTTTGAAAAAATCAAATTCTTTGACTATTTTATCAAATCGGATGTTCCAACTCCTGGACGCTTGCTTTAATCCATAAATGGATTTCTTTAGCCTACATACCTGATTAGGTTTAGTCTCCAAGACATAACCTTCTGGCTATGACATATAAACCTCTTCCTCAAGGAAACCATTGAGGAATGCAATTTTTACATCCATTTGCCAGATCTCATAATCATGATATGCTACTATAGCAAGCATAATCCGAATAGATTTGAGCATGGCAACAGGGGAAAATGTTTCATCATAATCTATTCCCTGTTTTTGTCTGAAACCCTTAGCCACCAATCTGGCTTTATAAGTTTCAACTTGGCCATCTGCCCCAATCTTCCTTTTATAGACCCATTTACACCCAATAGGGTTAATACCCTCTGGTGCATCAACCAAAGACCATACTTGGTTGACATACATGGAGTCCATCTCGGATCTCATGGCTTCCAGCCATCTGTCTGAGTCTCTACTCATGACTGCTTCCGTATAGGTTAGAGGCTCATCATTTTGAATGATTTGGGCTTCATTATTTTCGATTATGAACCCATACCTCTCAGGTGCCTGTCGCACCCTATCAGACCTACGGATAGGAGTGTGTTCAGGTTCTATATTAACTATGTTGTTACTTGACTGAGATGTGTCTATTTGTTGAATTTCATTAAGTTCGATATTCCTACCAGTGCCCTTTTGTAGGATGAATTCTTTTTCCATAAAAGTGGCATGCCTACTGACCGAAACCTTTTGCTCAGTAGGGTGGTAGAACAGATATCCTATACTATCTCTAGGATATCCAATAAATAGACATTTGTCTGCTCTAGCATCTAGTTTATGTCCAAAATTTCTTTTTACATAGGCTGGACATCCCCATATCTTAATATACTTAAGATTGGGCTTCTTACCTCTCCATAATTCATATGGAGTGCTAGAGACAGTTTTAGATGGTACTCTATTCAAGATATAAGTTGCTGTTTCCAAAGCATATCCCCAGAAAGAAAAAGGTAACTCTGTGAAGCACATCATGGACCGTACCATATCCAATAAAGTACGATTCCTCCTTTCAGCAACACCATTTAATTGTGGTGTGTAAGGAGGAGTCCATTCAGAGATGATCCCCTTATCTTTAAGGTGATCAAGAAACTCAGTGGATAAGTACTCACCTCCTCTATCTGATCGGACGATCTTTATACTTTTTCCTGTCTGTTTCTCTACCATACTTTGATACTCTAAAAATTTTTCAAAAGCATCAGACTTATGTTTCATTAGATACACAAATCCATACCTTGAAAAATTATCAGTAAATGTGATGAAGTATGAGTATCCACCATAGGCTTGAGTTGTCATAGGCCCATATACATCTGTGTGTATGAGTCCCAATAACTCTTTTGTCCTTTCTCCATGTCCACTAAATGGAGTCTTGGTCATCTTACCCATGAGACATGATTCACAAGTTCCTAATGACTCATAGTCAGAAAGGATCAAAGAAATTTTCTTTGTATAACTTGTTAATCCTAGTCTCACTAATATGTCCAAGTCGACAATGCCAAAGTAAGGTATTGTTTACATCATCTCTTTTCCGTTTGTTAGAAACATGAAAAATATTGTCATTAGTGGAAAGAGTTAATAGACCATTGCAGAATATGCCATAACATATAATTTCATTAGATAAAGAAATTGAGCAGCCACTGCTCATTACATTCATAGTATATCCTTGTTTAAGTAACAAGGGTACAGATATGATATTTCTAATGATTTTTGGCATATAGTAACAATTCCTTAGCTCCAAGATCTTCCCTGAAGGTAATTTCAAAACATAAGTCGCTACAGCTTCTGCTTGGATGGGGTCCCCTCCAGCACCGTAGAGCTCAAAGTTACCTTCCTTCAATACTTTAAGCCCCTGAAGTCCCTGCAATGATTTGCAGATGTTATGACCACAGGCGGTATCCAACACCCAAGTATTTGAAATGGAAGAATCCAATGACAAAATAGTATGAACTTCTTTCATACCTTTTGGTGCCTCTGATGCACCAGGCTTCACACTTGCAAGGTAAACCTTGCAGTTCCTTTTCCAATGGCCCGGCTTGCCACAATGAAAGCAGGTCATCTGTCCGGAGGCCTTTCCTTTCTTCTTCTTAATGCCCCCTTTGGGATTCATCCTCTTACTGGGACCCTTTTTGCCTGTCTTCTTCTTATCCACAAGAAGAACTGGAGCCTTATTTTTCTTTACATGGCTCTCTGCTGTCTTCAACATATTCAACAGCTCAGGCAAGGAAGAATTAAGTTTATTCATATGGTAATTAAGAACAAACTGTGAAAATGACTCTGGGAGTGATTGCAAGATCAAGTCTTGATTCAACTCCCCATCCATTACAAAACCTAATTGACCTAATCTAGTGATCAGATCAATTATCTTTAATACATGGTCTTGTACTGATGTACCTTCTATCATCCTTGCACGGAACAATTGCTTAGATATTTCATATCTAGCAGTTCTACTGTGTTCTCCATAAAGCTCTTTTAAATTGAGCAGTATGGAGTTAGTATCCATGCTATCATGCTGCCTCTGCAACTCATTAGTCATAGAGGCAAGCATAACACACTTGACAGTAAGTGAGTCATTTTGCCACATATTATATGTGGTCTTCTCCTCTTGCGAGGCATCTTCCCTTGGTGGTTCCAAAATTGGGATATCAAGAATATAGGAAATTATTTCTTGACTGAGTACTATTTTTAAATTTCTCAGCCAATCAACATAATTAGGCCCAGTCAATTTGTTGGCATCTAAAATACTACGGAGTGAGAGTGAAGAGGTCATTTATCTACATTTAAACAAAGAACAATACATAAGCAAACAACCATGAAATGACAATACATAATTAAATTAGGACTTTAATTTAATTATGTCTCTCACTATTTTATCGAGCATCATAACCCTCTATACGATGATCGAGAAAACCCTAATTAGTTTTTCTTAGTGGGGTTGAGATCCCAATCCCTTATAAAAGACCTTGTGTGTACACAACAAATCTTATATAAGTTCATAGGTAGGAAATCTCTCTCCAATTGTAACCCGTACAATTCTCAACTTATCCCGGCCTCTAAAATATTAATAGCCTTGTGTATACACAACAAACTATAATATTTTAGTTAAGTAAGACCCTTCATAGCCATATAGTCATGACTTTAATAGTAATACCCTTGTGTGTACACAACAAAATATTACATTAAATCATGCCATAAACAAATAATTGTATTAGGCCAAAAATTGTGTTAGTCACCATATTAGGTCTTGTGTGTACACAACAAACCTAGTATAGATCGTAACACAATAATGACCTATCATGAAGGAAGGCCAATAATAGTATTTTAACACCAAGCATGTTAGTCAAGAATTAAATCAATCAGATCGGCCAGGCTAGTGGAAGAGATGTGGGGGTCCCCCCGTTGCTTTCCTAGACACCAATTTAAAAATTGGCCAGGTCAGACAACGGAACCAATTAAAAACCATGATTCCCTTTACCTTCCCAGAACCACCTTTCTAGACACCGAAATGACTAATTATCCATCATGACTAATAATGCTTATCGGTTAACTATACTACCACTTAATATAATTTCAAGAGGGATTTTTGCAATGCCAGCACATTCAATTAAAAGCTATCACATATATTAATACATGCTTTAAACTAAGCAAATATGTGAAATGTGTGCCATCATACTAGGACAACCATTTACCACATAATGGATACACCATTATGCCAGGGCAACCTTATTTCAGTATATGGCTCCAGGGCTAATCATATCTCTAAGACAATTAGGGTTTCAGTGGAAAACCCTAACTGGTGGCAATCATCAAACTCATGTTCAATCAAAGACATGCATTGTGCATCAATATAAAAACTTTAACATGATACTACATCATTCAATAAAGCATGAATTGAACTGCATAAGTTTTAATCCTAATAAGGAAGCTCTGATACCACTGTTGGATTCGGGAACCAATGCGGAAGCATGGATTTCAAAATTTTATGAAATCAGGTCCGAACCCTAATCCCAAAATCTCCTTATTAGCAATTAAAACTATGACTACATGCATGTCCAAATTTAAACATTGTTTAAATACTAACCTCAGATCGCTATTACCAGTATGATGCAGAAATGAACTCCAAATTGAGTAGCCTCTTGAACACACCAGGCGTCCACTTGTCCGCCCTCCGATGGTGATCCACACGGGCAGATGATCAAGACACTGACTCCTTAATTGGGTTCCTTCCAATCAAGCTCTACCCAAAGAACTTGATATATGGGCTATTGGCTAGGACTCCTCTAGCCAAACTGGGACTAAACCTTCTCTCTTACCCTTCTCCTCGTCTTCTAGCAACTTTGGCCCCTTAAGACACTCTTGTCTTAAGAATAAGCCCTTGTCCTAAAATGGGACAATGCTTGTCTTGGAGGGAGAAGAAAATTAAGACAAGATTGTCTTAATGTAAGAAAGAAAGGAGAGGCGCCTTCTTCCTTTACCGTCGGAGAGTTTCTCTCTGACTCTCCTTCTGTTCTGAGATTCGACAGAGCCTAGGCTCTGTAAAGGAATCAAAGAGGAAAGAGAGGAGGGGGAAACAATCTTCTGGAGAGGGAGAAGGAAAAAGAAGCAAGGCTTCGCCGTAGAAAATCTGGATTCATTTTTTACGGTGAAGTCTTCTCCTTAAATAGGCGACAGAGAGGCACCTTCTTCCTTGTAATCATCCTCTCACGTCCCTCTCTCCCTTCTCACGTCCTTTTCCTTTATCTCATGGCCTTTGGGATTAATCTCATGGCCTTTGGGATGGGAAGACGCAAGGAAGAATCGTGAAAAACACAGAAGGGCGCGTGCAGAAAGAAGAGTCGCGCCCCTTCGGTGTTTTTTTCTTTCTTTTTCATGATAATTCCAATTTTTTGAAGAGTCCACGCCTAGGTGGACTCTCTTCCACGCCTCTTCAGCCAAAAACGCCGACTTCCTCTCTTTTCTCACGCAGAAACGCCGCTTGGAGAGAGTCCACGCGCGCGTGGACTCTTCTCCTTGCGCGCGCGCATGGGAAAAGAGGGGAAAGGGCTTAGGCGATGTGGGAAAGGGGTTTAGCCTCTTAGGTTAGCCCAATTGCTAGCCTACTATTATCCCAATGTCTTGAATCTTCAATTAGATTCAAACCGGAATGAATTTGGATCTAAAAAAGACCAAATCGGAACCCTAACTCGAATCCGATTCAAGTAGAAGCCATGGTTTGCAACACATGCTAGTGTGTTCATCTGCAAACGAGATTTAATTCCAAATTAAAACCTTGATTATCTATTCTAAGTGTGTGACCCATTGGGTTCCATACTTAGCTAGCAGTGGGTCCGAGTGCAAGTTGACCTAATTTGATCAGAACTCATTCTAATAGATTTAGGTCAAATCGAGCTAACTCGAGTCAGTCAATTAGGACTCCTCCTAATTAGTGATCCAATTAAACCATTTAATTTGATCAACCCACAAGACAAGATTGACGTCTAGCAACGTGTCATGTCTACCCGGAAGATATGGAAATTCTGGTGAAATTCCAAAACTACCCTTTAGTGGAAAGTTCCCGTACAATTCGATCCTTCAATCATCTTGCATCCCGAATATAACTATAGATATGGAATCATGTCAAATCCAGTTTATACTCATTCCCAGCTCAGTCATACACTAATGATTCAATTAATTCGATATTAGAAATCATTTCTAATATCTGTACTTTGATCAAAGATTTCCTGAATCATCATCTGACCTAATTTGGCTGGATGCAATCTCCTCCTACTAGGAGTGATCAATTCCTTGTTGACCTACTCATTACCTTCATATACAATTCACCATACCCAGCATCAACCTCGTGCATGACCCAGTGTCATGATTGAGATTGAACCAAAGCATGGGTTCATGTACATAAGGTATTATGGCAGTCTCAGGTCATAGGACTACTTGTACAACTCCCACTATGAGAAACATCTGTTGACATGCAGCTAAGGCTCCATTAGATGTTCTCAAACTGGGTCCCTTCAGTGAACTCATTCGCTAATGAGCACCCACATCCTTGTATTCGTGTCCCACACAAGTGACTGTGAGAGCAGTCACCCTTTTCAGCATACATAGGATGTGCCAGTCTAACCGGAAACCCTGATCCCCAACTCAGGGTTCCTATGACTAGGAATATTCTAGATTAGGGTTTTAAGGCCTTAGATCTCACTGGTATGATCTCATCATAGCCCTACAACCATAGCCCTAATCTATGGGGTTCATCATATAATGACACAGCGAATGATGAAAAATTATTGCCTTTATTAACTTGTCAATTTACAATGGTCTGGGAGATACAAATATTGGCTTATAGGGCATAAACCTTTCATAGTAGGCCTTAATTTCAAAGATTGGTTGAGAAACATCAAAATTATTTTGAGTTCTAAAAAGTTTGGCTATGTGCTTGACCAGGAACCCCCTATCTTACGTGAACATCCAAATGCTCGTCAAACGATTGCATATGAAAAATAGATGGAAGATGATAATAAGGTTAAGTGTTACATGTTGGCCTCAATGTCAAATGAATTGCAGAGCCAACATGAGGACATGCTAATTGCTAAATCAATTCTGATTCACCTACAAGAGTTATATGGTGAACAAAGTCGGATTGCACGCTTCAAAGTGTCGAAAAGGCTTTTCAACAACAAGATGCATGAAGGGTTGTCAATCTAAGATCATTGTTTGATAATAATCAAGGACATCAAACAGCTTGAGAAGCTGGGCATTCCTATTCACAAGGAGCTTCAGGTGGATTTGATCATCCAGTCCTTGACTAGTTCATATGCTCAGTTTGTTATGAACTATAATATGAATAAGTTAAATTACACTTTACCTAAATTATTGAACATGTTGGTAAGCAATGAGGGGACCCTAAAGAGTTCAAGAGGCTCTGTTTTTTCTATGGAGTAGTCTTCCTCCAAAAGAAAGTCTACTTGGAAGAAGAAGAAACCTGCAAAGAAGTAGAAGAAGGAGAACTAACAAAAGAAGAAGGACATTCCAAAGAAAGCCAAGGTTAGCAAAGAAAAATGTTTCCACTACAATATAGATGGCCACTGGAAAAGAAATTATCCTCTCTACTTGGAAAGCTTAAAGAAATAGAAGGAGGATGCACCTTATGAAGGTAAGTCCATACTCATTATTGAATCTAACCTAACGATTTTATCTACTTCCAGTTGGATTTTAGACTCTAGCTCTAGTGCTCATATATGCATTTCAATGCAGGGCCGGAAAAGAAGTAGAATGCTGAGAGAAGGTAAGATGGTCTTACATGTCATAAATGGAGCAAAAGTTGCTGCTCAAGCTGTTGGACTTAGTGACTGTTATTTTATGTCTGGAGCTAGTCGAAATTTAATTTCTATCTCTATGCTAGCACAGGAAGGATTTGGATTTACATTCAATAAAGACTTTTATAGTATTTATTTGATAAATAAATTGGTTGCAAAAGCTATTTTAATTGAGTCTCTATCATTTGCATGCCGATGCATCTTTGAATATTAACGAGAAAATTAAAGTGAATGCCATAGGACATAAACATCCTAGAGATGACCTAAATGATAAATATTTGTGGCATCTAATGCTCGGTCATATAGGTAAGGACAGATTGACAAACTAGAAAGGGATGGGATCCTAGATTCAGTTAATTTTGAATCATACCCACCTTGTGAGTCATGTCTTCAAGAAAAAATGACCAAGTTACCCTTTGTAGGACATGGAGAGAGGACCACAGAATTACTTGTCCTGGTACACATTGATGTGTGTGGTCCATTTGATGTGCAATCCAGGGGTGGTTTTTACTACTTTATAACCTTTATTGATGATTGTTTATGGTATGGTTATGTGTTTCTTATGAGACACAAATCTAAAGCTTTTAAAAAGTTCAAGGAATTCAGACTTGAGGTAGAAAAACAAACAGGTAAAACCCTTAAGGTTCTTCGATCAGATCGGGGAGGTGAATACCTTAGTAGAAAATTCTTAGGTTATCTTAAGGACAATGGCATAGTCTCACAATGGACTCCCCTGGTATGCCTCAGCTCAACGGGGTGTTTGAGAGGAGAAACAGGATATTATTAGATATGGTCTGATCCAGATGAGCTTCACTGACTTGCCTTTATTTTTTTGGGGATATGCCCTACAAACTTCAATTTATATTCTAAATAGAGTTCCATCTAAATCTGTTCCTACCACACCATATGAGATTTGGCATGGTAAGAAACCAAGTCTTGCTCATTTCAAGATTTGGGGATGTCCAGCCTATGTTAAAAGACTAATGGTGGATAAGTTGGAATCTAGATTCATGAAAGCTCGTTTTATAGGATATCCAAAAGAAATTTTAGGTATTACTTTTACCTTCTAGAAGATCATAATGTGATTGTGAGCAGACATGCCATATTTCTTGAAAAATAGTTTATTGAGGAAGGTGGTAGTGGGAGGCTAATTAAGCTTGATGAAAAGTTTCTGAAGAGCTGCCAGCTAGAGATCAGATCAAACCTAATCAACGAATACACAAAAATGCTCTTCCACCTCGCAAGTCTACTAGAGTCTCCAAACCTCCTGAAAGGAACCTAGGTATACTTACAGAGGATATAAAGGAAAGTTTTTAGTTGGGGATAAGGATCAATTGATTGATCCTAAGACTTATGATGAGGTGATGTCAGACATCGACTTCGAGAAATTGTTGAATGCTATGAAGTCAGAAATTGAATCAATGCATTCTAACCAAGTATGGTCCTTAGTGGATCCACTAGAGGGTATTGTAACTATTGGTTGTAAATGGATCTACAAAAGAAAAATAGGTGCAAATGGTAAGGTAGAGACCTTTAAAGATAAGTTGGTGGTGAAAGGTATAGCCAACATGAAGGCATTGACTATCATGACACCTTTTCACCAGTAGCTATGCTGAAATCCATCCATACATTGCTTGCAATTGCAGCATATCATGATTATAAGATATGGAAGATGGATGTGAAAACTGCATTCTTGAATGGATATCTTGAGGAAGATATCTATATGGAGCAGCCTTTGGGTTTCACTTCCAATGATCAAGATCAAAAGGTCTGCAAGCTGCATAGATCAATCTATGGATTGAAGCAAGCTTCTCGAAGTTGGAATACTCATTTTGATGATGCAATCAAATCATTTGATTTTATCAAGAATGAGGATGAGCCATGTGTTTACAGGAAGGCTAGTGGAAGGGTGGTGACATTCTTCGTATTGTACGTGGATGACATCCTCCTTATAGGGAATGATATTTCCATGTTAATTTCGGTCAAAAGTTGGTTATCTAAGGAATTCTCTATGAAAAACTTAGGTGAAGCATCTTATATTTTGGGGATTAAGGTCTATAGAGATAGATCTAATCGGATGCTTGGCCTTTCACAATAATTATACATAGAGGAGTGCTGAAAAGGTTCAGCATGGAGAACTCTAAAAGAGGATTATTACCTTTTCGGCATGGCATTAATCTCTCCAAGAAAATGTGTCCTAACATACCTGAAGAGATTCAACGCATGAGCAAGATTCTATATGCTTCGACAATTGGAAGCCTTATGTATGTCATGTTATGTCCTCGACCTCATATAGCTCTTGCTGTGAGTGTCACGAGCAGATATTAGTCGAATCCAGGTGAAGAACACTGGATAGCTATGTAGAACATTCTTAAGTACTTGAGAAGGACTAAAAATTTGTTCTTAGTCTTTGGAGGGAGTTTAGAATTAGGGATAAAGGGATATACAAACTCAGACTTTATATTTGTTCTTGATGATAGAAAGTCTATATCAGGGTCTGTGTTTTTGTGCAATGGTGGGACAACTAGTTGAAAAAATTCCAAGCAGCCCATCATAGCATATTCAACAATAAAAGCATAGTACATCACTGCCTTTGAAGTTGCAAAGGAAGTCTTCTAGTATAAAAAGTTTATTACGGAGCTTGGAATGATGCCATCTGATGCCATCCCCATATATTATGATAATAATGGAGCAATAGCTCTTACTAAGGAGCCCAAGTCTCACAAGAAGTCTAAGCATATTAAGCGGCAGTTTCATAACATATGCGACTACCTCGAGAAGAAATATGTTGAGGTGCGAAGAGTAGACACGACGGACAACATGGCAGACCCACTGACTAAGACTCTGAACTAGCAAAAGGATGAAGTCCACTTTGAGAAAATGGGACTTAGATATGTAGCCAATTAGCTTTAGTGCAAGTGAGAGATTGTTGGATGTATGCCCTGAAAGCCAAGTTGGCTTGACACATTTTAATTTTTAGGGTATGAACTTTATACTTAATCTTTTTTTATTAATAAAGGATATTAGTTTCACTCATATTGATGTGTCTATGAATCATCCATGGAGTTAATGGGCAATGACACATATTCTCAAGAGTTGAGAATCTGAGGCATGTGTCTTTATAGATTAACTCCTAAAAGCTCTCGATTGTTGGAATATCAAGAGGACGGTGACTGATTCATTAAAATCGATGCATATATCATTTCCCTTTCTGGGTAGATGAGTTTCTGACCTATAGTATGGTGACATTGGAGTGAGAGTGCAGGTAGTTGATAGAGATCAACGGTACTGAGCATGACCAAGTATAGGAAGTTATACGGATGACTACTCACTCATCCATAATTTTTTGATGCTATAGTCATGTGAATAGTTCTTTGACCTAGAGTATCTCAGCTACTCACAATAAGGTTGCTATAGTTTGAAAGAATAAACACATGGTTCCTATCCTTATGAGATCTTGCGGTGTTCATTGGCTACAGTAAGTTTATTATAGGTGTAGGGTGTTCACTTGTAGGGATCTATTAGTCTTAGTAGTAAGGAATAATCCTATGCAGCTTAATGAGACTAAGTCCAGAAGTCTATGGCCATAGCAGGGTGATAATGAAAAGGTGTTTTCATTAGTATCACAATTGGACTTGAGTCGATTAAGTGAAGCATATGACTGATGGGTTTGGCAAGTTTTCGTAACCAACATGTCGGGATTTTTGATAGAGGAACCGAATCACATGGAACTACACCTAGGGGTTCCAATCTTATTCTGCTGGGTTGTCACTACATACTGCTAGGTGTCACTGGTGGATTGTGAGAGCCCATTAGGATCATTCTTAGGTCGATGATCCTGATTAAGGTTGAGCTGAAATTATTTCAGTCCATTGAAAGGAGTTTCGATGATGTATAATAGAGATTATAACATGTCTCATTACCAGATAGAATAGGACTTGAGGGGTCACAAACATTAGGAGCTCAAGTAACCAATCAGTAAATCAATTTGGACCTAATTATAAGTGTTACAATTAAGATTTGACCTAATTAATTATGGATAGTTGTTAATTGAATTAAATCAAATTTGATTTGATTTTAATTGAGCCTAATCCAGTTGGGTCATTAACCTTTTTGAAATGGGTTCAATTAGGTTTAATCTGGCTTCAATTTGAGTATCAAATCTATTTCATTTGGACCATGAGTCAAAGTCTAGTTAGACTGGGACTCTCTCTCCCTATCTCTCCCTCTCTCTCTCCTCTTCTCCACACGCCAACCATGTGGGGCCCAAGCATTTGGGCAACAAAGAAGAGTTGGCATGAATATTGGAAGGCGCTAGTATTCTTTTTGGCATGGAAGAATATGAGAAGGAGGTGTTGGGAATTGTGTCCCAAAGCCAATCGCCTGGGTTGTAGGTGGTTGTGCTATGTATTGTACTCTTTTATGAATTAATAAAATATTATTTTTGGCAGCTCATCACATACTAAATTTTCCTGAAATGAACTCTTTCCATGTGATGAAGTCCTTAGGACTACACTGACTTCGATACAGAGAGGATGTATCGAGTGGTCCTTAAACCTAGTTCACAACCAAAGGATATATTGTACTGGACGGCAATATATCAAGTATAGGTTGTTGTAGTTCACATCGTTTGGTTGTCCTCTTGACCAAATGAGTGTGGTGACACTGATGTGATCTGCAAGTGGGATATATGATATCTTATTGAATGTGACTCTGTGCAGCCCCTTTCTGCCAAAGGGATACTCACAATTGGATATGGGTATATGTGTCCCTCTGACCTAAGGTCATCATGGTAGCTTGCAAGCAACTCCCTGTGCTTTGGTGCCGGACTACCCGGATTTTTAATCCGGTGATGGAAGGTTCTGGGTACAGGCAAGGTCCTTGGGGAGCCATGTGGACCAAGATGGAATTGAGCTGTCCAACATTTTGGATTGAATGTCTCGCAGTATCTCAATTTAGCAAATCCTTGGCTGGGGTAGTCCTAGTGAAGAGTCACTAGGCTTGCAAGGTTGAGACACGTAGTCGACTGACTCAGTCTGGTTGGCAGCCTAATCTCAGTCGTCCTGAGCATTAGAGGTCAAAAGGATGAATTATACGGTAACCATATGCTAGAGGTTCGATAGTTTGCTCCCGCATCTTTGACCTATCCGGACGCCGGGACCCATTGCTAGATGGTTTCCTGTGCTGGTACTAGAAATTATTCTAGTGCTACCGTTTAGGTTCGAACCTATGAGGTCACACGCCATAGAGGATAACTCTCTGATCCGGATACGATTACGATTGGAATCGTCTCGATTTTATGGTCACAGTATTTTGAGCACTCTTTTCCCTATCTTGCCCTTGTCTCTGTCAACCAAAAATTGTTCCGGGTGACCCGCACTGCGCCAGGATTTTTCTGAATCAGTTTTGAACTGATTAGGAGTTCGTTTCGGCCTCCAATTAGTTATGAACCAATTGAACAAATTTTAATTGGGTTGGACTCATAGGTTTAAATGGGTTTAAACCAATTTGGTTGGACCGGTTATGAACCGGTGGTTTTTCTCCTTGGACCGGTTTTGGATGAACCGGCATTTTCTTGTACACATGATCGTTTACACGGTAATTCGCTGAAAGAATTCCATGCGTCCGTGAAGGCCAAACGTCCCAAAACGAAAATCCCTGCGCCTCTTCTTCTCCCTCCACCATTGCACTTTTAATCCCTGTTTAGGGCCTGGTTAATGGGTTTAACCACTCCCTCTTGGCTCTCCCCGCCTCTCCCTCTCCCTCTCCCTACTGTCTTATTTAAACTCCATGCTATCCCCTGTTTGAAAGCAGTTTTTCCACCGTGAAGAGTTTTTTTTCTTTAGTCGTGAGAACTTGCAGCCGGGTGTTTTTTTTCTTTGAGAGGCTGAGAGACCCCCTGGTTAAGAGCTTAGAGTTTGCTGTTATAGGTTGGGATTTGGAGGGTGTGAGGGAGAGTTTTTTCCATTGTTTCATGTGCTCAAATTCCCATTTCAGCAAAGCCCTGTTGCTGAATTTTCCTGTGACCGTGTTGCTCCTTCCAGTGGCTAACATCGTGTGTGAAGGCGGATCGGAGGGCCCCCGGCGTGTCTCCCCTCTAGAGGGAGTACTCTTCTACTCCTGGGAGCAAGCCACATGAGCCGGATCACCCACTGCAGCTCAAAACGCGAAGAAAAGTGCTGCTGTCCTTTCTACTACAAATTTTTAGCAGCAGTCTTTGGCGATTTTCTGTATTTTTTTTGGCTTGTTTTAGTTGCAGTTGTTGGTGGCAAATCGAAGTAGACTTGTCCAAGTTTCCGCTGCTCAAATTTGGGAGCAAATGGTGGTTCGGAAGGTGGTGTTCCAGTGCCATTTTGAAAGCCAAAAACAGAGCCTTTTTCAGCCCAACGAGGAAGACGACTGGAATAACTTTATTCCAGTTATTCCAGTCTATTCCAGGTTTATTCCAGAGTTATTCCTGGTGGAATAAAGGTATGGAAAATTTATTTTTTAATCATGCATGGATATATTAAATTGTTTAATATTTTAAAATATTTATATGTTTATGCATGCCTAAATGCAACTAGATTTAGATTAATTCCTGGCAGAGCATATTCCCGCTGCATGAATTTTAAAAATTATTTTAAAATCCAATCTACTCCACTCCGAATTGCATACCTTGTGTAGGATCTTGTCAAACACCTGCATCAATTTCCTTTCAATGGTATCAGAGTCAGGTTGAATTTGTAATCTAATCTAGTATGCATGTTTACAGATTAAAAATTGTTTAATCTTAAAAATGTATCCAAGTTTTCTTTTTGGAACCTCGTTGAGACCTTCACCATGACCGTGTATCTTTGACATGATGCGGATCGTCTGTGTTGGCCTCTTCAGAAGGATCCTTAAAGAATATTAAAAAAAAATTAAAAATTGTTTAACTTGGAGATACATGGATTAGGCATGTTTTATAAAATATTTATAAAATGTTTTGATGCATAATTTGGTATGTAAATTGTTTTACATAGAGACTTAATTAAAAATTTTTAATTAAGTGTTTGGCTTATTATAAAAAAAAATTTTAGGTTTATGAAATCTAATCAAATTTGCATAAGCCATTTTGGGTTAAATTGGGTTAGCTGACTAGTTGGGTCCAAAACTGGGTTAGACCTATGTTTAGTTGAACCGGATAATAAGAAGAAGATTAAACAAAAGTTGTTTAAGGTCCTTCTTTAGAACTATCTAATAGTTAGATTGTTGATCCGTTCATCTAAATGGATCCAATTAGTGGCTCAGTGGACGCCCGAGTCTTTAGGCTAGTCTGATCGAGTCTGGTAAACCGACTGGTGTCGAGGTAGGTTTGGCATTGTGATCATGGTTGTATGAGGCTACCTCTTTCCTGGCCAACTTGGTTGGTGTCTAGGAAAGATGGTTAATGGCGGATACTCACCCATGATCTCACCTACCTGGCTAGTCGAGTCGACCAGAACTGATTGGAAAAGCTCAATGACTCGAGTTAACCCATGTCATCCAGGTTGATCGGTCTGACTGATATATAGGTGCCTATGGATCATTTGTTGATTTATTTCAACCCTCCTGGAATCTGATTGATTCAGTGGGAGGATGATCCATGTCCTTATCTCTTTCTTCCATCACAATTAAAATCCTCTAAAATTATTAGGTCCTTAAAAAGACTAAGTCAAGGAGTTGATAGTGTCTTTGCCTCCCATTAAGTTAGATAGAAATGTGTCCACTAGCTTGGTGTGCATCGGCAGTTCCATAGAACGGTGTACATCCGGCGACTGGAATTTCTATCTGATCGATGATGTTCAGTGCAACCACCTAACGGGACCAGGTGGGCGGCCTTAGTCAGGCTTGATCTTTAGTTAGCTGGAAGCATTGGATTTGTCATTTTAATGGTTGAACCTAACCAGAGACCCGTAATAGGAGGCCCCTAGGCTGATTGGGTGCTCTCTGGGGCAAAATAAAATACTAAAATTTTTTAGGGAAATAATTGGTTTACGAACCTACCTTTAGGCTCGTATGGGTGAGCCGGCCATAGTCGGGCTCATGCGAGGCCTATTGGATTTCAGTACCCACTTGAAAAAGTATTTTCATGGATTGGAGTTAGAGGCTACCAATCTGAAAAATTAGTGGGAAAAACCTTTAGACAAAGTCCAAGTCTTTTGGTTAAGTTATTAATTCATAAACTAATTTGGTCTTATTTTCTTTTCAGATGTCTTCAAATTTATCGCTTCGGTCATTTCTCGATAACGAGAAGTTAAAGGGTCACAACTTCGATAGTTGGTATCGAAGGTTGAGAATTGTTCTAGAGCATGAACAGATCCTCTATGTGATAACGGATCCAGCACCTGAAATCCCCCCGCTAATGCACGGAGTGCGGTCAGAGACGCTTATCTGAAGTGGGTCTCTGATCGGACTACTGTCCGTTGCATTATGTTAGCAGCGATGAACGACGAGTTCAGTCGCAAATTCGAGGAGGCCCAACCTGATGAAATCCTTCAAAAGTTGAAGGAATCCTTCGGCACCCCAGATGATGTAGAACGGTACAAAGTGTCTTGTGCCATCTACAACTCCAAGATGCCGAATGGCGTTTCAGTCATTGATCATGTATTGTACATGATCAAGTTGATTGAAAAATTGGGCAAACTCAGATGGCCCTTGCACAAGCAACTCGGCAAGGATGCGATCCTGAATTCTCTTCCCTCCTCCTATCTTGATTTTCTCGATCATTACAGAATGAACAAGCTGCAGTCAACTACCATGGTCTTTTGGGGTTGCTGCAGACTTTCAAGAAAGACCACCAACTGAATAAGGGGGTGGTAAATTTAGTGTGAGGAAGTAGAGGTCGTCGTCCCTTTAAGAAAGGGAAGAAGAAAATAAATAAAAAGGGAAAGAAGGTGCAGAATGCTCCTGGCCCTAGTCAGACCAGGAAGTATAAGGCTGATCAATCTTCTGCAGAATGCTTCTACTGCAAGAAGAAGGGAACTGGAAGAGGAACTGTCCCCTTTATATTGCGTCCCTTGATCCAAACAGGTCGAGGAAGCAGAAGTCTGCTGAACAAGGTATTTATATGATAAAACCTTGTAATTACTCAATTGTTGATACTGCTAACTGGGTATTGGATACTGGTAGTCCAATTCATGTTTGTAATTCGTTACAGGGACTTCAAGTTAGCAAAAGATTTGAAGATGGAGAATAGTTTCTAAGCATCGGAATGAAATCGTGTTCCAGTACTGGCGACCGAGTCCTGCGTCTTGTCTTTGAGTCTTGTACTGTCGAACTAGTCGATTGTCACTATTGTCCTAGTTTCATTATGAGCATAATCTCTGTAGGCCTTTTGGCCAATTGTGGTTTTGAACTTTCAATAAAAGGAGATTTTTGCAATGTTATTTTGAATAACTCTGTTATAATGAAAACTAGATTAAATATGGCATATACTACTATCAAGGCCTGTTAGTGTAATGTACACTTCTAGCAAACGCCCAAGGTTAGATAATATCAATAATTTGTACCTTTGGCACTGTAGGCTAGGTCATATTAACAAAATATGATAAACAAGATGCGAGGAGATGGACTCCTCGAGGTCAGTGATTCTGAATCACTGCCCACTTGTGAATCCTGTTTACTTGGTAAAATGACCAAGTCACCTTTTACTGGAAAAGGTGAACGAGCTACAGAACTTCTAGGTCTAATACATACTGATGTATGTGGACCGATGTCAGTTAGTACCAGAGAATGATACAAATATTTCATTACTTTTATAAATGACTTTTCAAGATTTGGTTATGTCTTTTTAATGAGACATAAGTCTGAATCGTTTGAAATGTTCAAACGATACCGTAATGAAGTAGAAAAGTAAACTGGAAAAAGTATTAAAACCCTTCGATCTGATCGAGGTGGTGAATACTTATCTGGTGCTTTTTTGACATATCTTGAGGAGAATGGAATTCTCTCTCAATGGACTCCTCTAGGAACACCACAGTTGAATGGTGTGTCCGAAAGGAGGAATCGAATCTTGTTGGACATGGTTCGATCCATGATGGGCTTTGCAACTCTGCCGCTATCCTTTTGGGGATATGCGCTTCAGACAGCCTGTTACTTATTAAATAATGTTCCAAGTAAGTCTGTTGTCTGCACTCCATATGAGATGTGGAATGGGCGTAAACCCTCAATCTCACACCTTTGGGTCTGGGGTTGTCCGGCTTACGTAAAGCATTTAGACTCAGACAAACTTGGTCCTAAGTCTGACAAGTGTTAATTCATTGGTTATCCTAAGGAAACCAAAGGGTATTTCTTCTACTTTGAGGATGAACAAAAGGTGTTCATTGCTCTTAGAGCTATCTTTTAGAAAAGGAGTTCCTTGGAGAAGGAACTATAGCTTCAAAGATTGAACTTGATGAAATTCAGCCAATAGAAGAACCTACACACTCTAAGGACATCGTAGAACCGGCTATGATTGAATCACACCTAGAACCCATTAGGAGATCCGGTAGAATACCGCATCACCCGGACATATACTACAGTTTCTTGGTCCGGGATGGCGATCCCATTGAGCTCGATGAGAATAATGAGGATCCGATCACCTATATGGATGCACTTCAGAGATCTGACTCTGAGGCATGGCTTGGAGCCATGCGATCCGAAATGGAGTCCATGGAAATCAACAATGTTTGGACATTGGTTGATCCGCCTGAAGGAATAAAACCCATCGGGTGTAAATGGATCTTCAAGAGAAAAAGGGCGCAGATGGGAAGGTAGAGACCGATAAAG
This sequence comes from Areca catechu, assembly GCA_021397845.1. Classification (NCBI taxonomy): domain Eukaryota; kingdom Viridiplantae; phylum Streptophyta; class Magnoliopsida; order Arecales; family Arecaceae; genus Areca; species Areca catechu. Next base: position 44,461,928 of record CM038038.1, read on the forward strand.
CCCGTCTGGTTGCCAAGGGTATCATCAGCGATATGGTATCAATTATGATGAGACTTTCTCCCCTGTGGCAATGCTCATGTCCATTCGGATCATGCTTGCTTTGGCAGCATATTTTGATTACGAGATCTGGCAGATGATGTCCGAACCGCTTTCCTGAATGGGGAGCTAGAAGAAGAGGTGTATATGATACAGCCTAAAGGGTTCACATCCACAGATGAATCAAAAGTATGCAAGTTGCAGAGGTCCATCTATGGACTCAAGCAAGCATCAAGTCAAAGTTGAACTTACGGTTAGGTGGTCAAATCATATGGCTTCGTTAAGAACGGAGAAGAACCGTGCATCTATAAATGGGTTAATAGTTCTGTGAATGTATTCCTAGTACTATATGTTGACGACATTCTCTTAATCGAGAATAATGTCGCAGCATTACAAGGAATAAAGGTATGGTTATCATCTCAGTCTCCATGAAGGACTTGGGTAAAGCTTCTTACATACTAGGTATGAAAATCTATAGAGATAGATCTAAGAAGCTTTTAGGACTGTCCCAGTCTATGTACATTGACACTGTGTTGAAACGGTTCATCATGGAAAATTCCGAGAATGCTATCTTTCGATAGGCTCTGGAATTACTCTTTCCAAGAAGGATTGTGCGACAACTCCTGAGGAAAGAGAGCGCATGAGTAGAGTACCTTATGCTTCGGCAGTAGGCACTATCATGTATGCTATGACTTGTACTATATCAGATGTGGCATACTCACTAGGAGTAGTGAGCAGATACCAATCTGACCCAGGTGAGATGCATTGGAAGGTGGTTAAGTCCATCCTTAAGTATTTAAGAATACTAAAGATCAATGGCTGATTTATGGAGAACCTGACTTGAAACTTGTGGGGTACTCTGATTCCAGTTTCCAATCGGATAGAGATGATAGCAAGAGTGTGTCAGGGTTTGTTTTTACCCTGAATGGAGGAGCGATCTCTTGGAAAAGTTCTAAGCAGGCAACTATTGCAGACTCGGTATGCGAAGCAGAATACATTGCAGCATCAGATGCGGCAAAGGAAGCTGTGTGGTTACGAAAGTTCCTTGGAGAGCTAGGGGTGGCACCTTCCCTAGATGGTCCTGTTTTGGTGTACTGTGACAGCACTGGAGCCATTGCTCAAGCTAAGGAGCCTAAAGCTCATCACCGCACCAAGCACATTCTGTGACGCTACCACCTCGTACGAGAGATCGTGGAATGAAGCGACATCAATCTTCTGAAGATCGATAGAAAAGAAAATCTGGCCGACCCCTTCACTAAAGCCCTCGGAATAAAAGAGTTTGACTTTGTAAATGGAAAATGGGTATTAGATACTCTTCTGATTGGCTTTAGTATAAGTGGGAGTTGTTGGGAATTGTGTCCCAAAGCTAATCGACTGTGTTGTAGGCGGTTGTGCTCTGTATTGTACTCTTTTATGAATTAATAAAATATTATTTTTGGCAGCTCATCACATACTAAATTTCCCTGAAATGAACTCTTGTGATGAAGTCCTTAGGACTACACTGACTTCGATACAAAGAGGATGTATCGAGTGGTCCTTAAACCTAGTTCATAACCAAAGGATATATTATACTGGATGGTAATATATCAAGTATAGGTTGTTGTAGTTCACATCGTTTGGTTGTCCTCTTGACCAAGATGTGGTGGTGACTGATGTGATCTGCAAGTGGGATATATGATATCTTATGAACGTGACTCCGTGTAGCCCCTTTCTGCCAAAGGGATACTCACGATTGGATATGGTAATGTGTCCCTCTGACCTAAGGTCATCATGGTAGCTTGCAAGCAACTCCCTGTGCTTTGGTGCCGGACTACCCGGATTTTTAATCCGGTGATGGAAGGTTTCTAGGTACAGGCAAGTACTTGTGGAGCAGTGATGACCAAGATGGAATTGACCTGTCCAAACAGTTTGGATTGAATGTCTCGCAGTATCTCAATTTAGCAAATCCTCGGCCGGGGTAGTCCTAGTGAAGAGTCACTGGGCTTGCAAGGTTGAGACATGTAGTCGACTGACTCAGTCTGGGTTGGCAGCCCAATTTCAGTCGTCCTTAGCATTAGATGTCAAAAGGGTGAAATATACGGTAATCATATGCCAGAGGTTCGATAGTTTGCTCCCGCATCTTCGACCTATCCAGACGCCGGGACCCATTGCTAGATGGTTTCCTGTGCTAGTACTAAAAATTATTCTAGTGCTACCGTTTAGGTTCGAACCTATGAGGTCACACGCCACAAAGGATAACTCTCTGATCCGGATACCGATTACGATTGGGAATCGTCTCGGTTTTATGGTCACAGTATTTTTGAGCACTCTTTTTCCCATCTTGCCCTTGTCTCTGTCAACCAGAAATTGTTTCGGGTTGACCTGCACTGCGCCAGGATTTTTCTGAATCAATTTTGAACTGATTCGGAGTTCGTTTCGGCCTCCAATTGGTTGTGAACCAATTGAACAAATTTTAATTGGTTGGACTCATAGGTTTAAATGGGTTTAAACCAAATTTGTTTGGACCGGTTATGAACCGGTGGTTTTTCTCCTTGGACCGGTTTTGGATGAACCGGCGTTTTCTTTTCCACATGACCGTTTACACGGTAATTCGCTGGAAAGAATTCCATGCATCCGTGAAGGCCAAATGTCCCAAAACGAAAATCCCTGGCGCCTCTTCTTCTCCCTCCACCATTGCACTTTTAATCCCTATTTATGGCCTGGTTAATGGGTTTAACCACTCCCTCTTGGCCTCCCTGCCTTTCCCTCTCCCTCTCCCTGCTGTCTTATTTAAACTCCATGCTATCCCCTGTTTGAAAGCAGTTTTTCCATCGTGAAGAGTTTTTTTTTCTTAGTCGTGAGAACTTGCAGCCGGGTGTTTTTTTCTTTGAGAGGCTGAGAGACCCCCTGGTTGAGAGCTTAGAGTTTGCTGTTATAGGTTGGGATTTGGAGGGTGTGAGGGAGAGTTTTCTCATTATTTCATGTGCTCAAATTCCATTTCAGCAAAGCCCTGTTGCTGAATTTTCTTATGACCATGTTGCTCCTTCCAGCGGCTAGCACCGCATGTGAAGGCAGATCGGAGGGCCCCCGGCATGTCTCCCCTCTAGAGGGAGTACTCTTCTACTCCTGGGAGCAAGCCACGTGAGCCGGATCACCCGCTGCAACTCAAAACGCGAATAAAAGTGCTGCTGTCCTGTTCTGCAGATTTTCAGCAGCACTCTTTGGCGATTTTCTGTATTTTTTTTGGCTTGTTTTAGTTGTAGTTGTTGGTGGCAAATCAAAGTAGACTTGTCCAAGTTGCCACTGCTCAAATTTGGGAGCAAACGGTGGTCCAGAAGGTGGTGTTCCGGCACCATTTTGAAAGCCAAAAACAGAGCCTTTTCAGCCCAACGAGGAGACGACTGGAATACTTTATTCAAGTTATTCCAGTCTATTCCAGGTTTATTCCAGAGTTATTCCAGGTGGAATAAAGGTATGAAAAATTTATTTTTTAATCATGCATGGAGTGATTAAATTGTTTAATATTTTATAATATTTATTTTATGCATGCCTAAATGCAACTAGATTTAGATTAATTCCTGGCGGAGCAGATTCCCGTTGCGTGAATTTTAAAAATTATTTTAAAACCAATCTGCTCCCGCAGATGTTTGCATATCTAGTGTAGGATCTTGTCAAACCACCTGCATCAGTTTCCTTTCAGGAGGAGTCCTCATTCAGTCCTCTTAATTTTGAATTGGAGAAGCTTCCACCTAATCCAAGTTGGCCTGAAAAACTAAGAGGGCTAATCCTTTTTGGCATGGAGAATTGGAAGAGTTTTTTTTTTTATGCGACAAAATGAGGGGTGCTAAAAGCTTTTCATAAGAAAACAAGAGACGGAGAAGTCCTATTTTACTCCATTCTAGCTAGTTTAGTTTGGACTCTGCCCTTTGGGTTTTGGGTTAGATTGGACTCTGGTCTTTTGCCTTCAATGGGTAGGAGAACTAATCTATAAAAGGAGGAGAGGGGGTAGGCATCCAAGACTAATTTCTCTTTGGGCATGTGAGGTGCTTCTTCCTTGTGAGGTGCAGAGATTCTCTCTCTTCTTTGTGTGAGGTTTGAGTCCTTTTCTTCAAGAGTGTTGAGAGGTCTTCTAAATAAGAGGGAGAAGAAACTAAGAGATCCAAGGTCTTGCATAGTTTGATTTGCAAGATAGAAGCCAGTCCAGTTATGGATCGGCATGGTTTTTAAAGTGGCTAATTTGTTAAAAGAGGAGATGGCTGTAAGGATCTAGCAGTCTAGAGACTTCGACTCGGTTACGAGAGCTCTGTATGGATACTAGTAGAGGTTGGGCAATTGCGCGGCTCCGGTAGAATCCTAGTTTCAGAAATAGATTGGCATGTTTTTCAGAGCAGGCTAGGATCGCGATCCAGGTAAATATTTTATGCTTAAAATAATTTTATTTTAGATCTGATATTTTTCTCATATATTATAGCATGTTAAAATTTATAATGAATAAATTATATTTATTTATAAATTACATTATTAGATATAAAATGTTTTTATATCTACTTTCGCTGCATCAGGATTTTGATCCTTGATTTATTGTAATTTATTGTTCCTACGAGAATTCCAATAGGTGGTACATTCTTAAGTTGCTGGAATTCTAGGTTTGCATGAATCTGATGCTGTCGAGCCCTTGAGGTAGTAGCCCCACCTGGTAAGGTCTCCACCACTTTGTTCGGTCCATTCCAATTCGGGGAGAGTTTCCCACATTCTTTGGTTGGGATACCTCTGCCCTCCTGAGGATGAGGTTGCCCGGACGGAACACCTTGGGCCGCATGCAAGAGTTGTAGTAGTGCATGACTCCACTGCCAGTAGACCACCATCTAAAGTTGGGCCTTGTCTTTTGTCTCGTCCAACAAGTCTAGATTGAGGAGGAGACGAGCCAAATTTTTTGCTTCATCATATTGCTCTACTCGTAGCGTGGGTAGGCCAAGTTCTATTGGAATCACGGCTTCAATACCGAAGACAAGGTTGAAGGGCATCTCACCAGTGGCTATGCAGGGTGTGGGATGGTAGGCCCACAACACGTTGGGTAGCTCCTCAACCCATCGACCCTTGGCTTCGTCCAGCCTCGTACGAAGCCCTTGCAGGATGGTTCAGTTGGCAACTCGATGATGCGGCAAGCATATGATTAATGTTTGAATATGGTTTGTAGAGCAATGAAACCTAATTACATTAGCATTGTACTCATCATAATAAGTCTTAAGGATTACATGAAAAGGGACTTTTACTTGATTAGACACAATCCTAAATTAGAAGGAAGAAGATCTAGATAATAGGGGCTAATTTGTGGACTTACCGTGATGAGCTTTCCAACCTTCTTTTGATTCATACCTTGAAACTACCAACGCTCAGAACTGAAGAACCTTGGATAACAGAGATCAGAACCCTGGACTTGGGCTTCAGCTTGTTGGTTCCTTGTCAAGGAAGACCCTGCTTGCAACTCGAAAACCTCGAAGGACCCTGTACATAAATAATAAGAGTTAAAAAAGAAGAAAGGCATGCATATGGAAGGGATGGAAAATTTGTGAGCAAAGAAAGAGATTTGAGATGGCCTGGCCGACTCCAAGGCCTTCTTCTTGACTTGGGCGTTGGATGCTTGGAAGAGAGAATAGTTTGGTGTGGAAGAGGGGCTTAGAGATAATCACTCAAAACATAAAACTTCAATTCAACTTCAACTTTCATTAATCTCCAAAAATCAAATCCCCTTTTACAATGGGGCATCCAAGGCTTTTAATAGCCTTACAAAACTTTTGAAATTTGAAAACTCCCCAAATTGTGGAGGATTACAAGGGAGGTTGGAGGATATGGGGCCTTGTTACATGGGATAAGGAGAATTCAAGGAGATTCTCCCCAAATTATGGAGGATTACAAGGGAGGTTGGAGGATATGGGGCCTTGTTACATGGGATAAGGAGAAATTCATGGAGATTGGTTGGTTTCTTTGAATTTAAAATGCTTGGTCGATCTCCCCTTTAGGCGCCCATTTGAAGGTGACGTGGCTGATGATGTGGCATCCTTGGTGGCTGCTTTGTTGGCATGGTGATGTGGAATTCCAGCTTGGTGGACCAAGGTCTTGATTTGGAAGCTCCAAGTGGTTTGATGAACCTCAACTTGAAGTAGCTTGGACTTGATTTAAATAACCTAATGGAACTCTAATTGAGTTCTTATTTGAGCCCAGATTGAGACAGGACATAATTACAGGACTCGATTGGACATAATTACAGGATTCATGAAATTGAAACTAAGTAATTACAGGACTCTTAAAAGTAAATTACCCTTTACAAGAAAATTTAGCCTAGTGATCTTCGATCCAAAGTGGAATCAGGTTAACCTTATTTGAGTAGGGTTTTATTCTGCTTCTGCTTCTGGTGTCCACACCAATTCTCCTGGGTGGGGCAGAACTCGACCAAGTCGAGTATGGTTCAGTTTTGCCCTGGTAATGCTCGAACAAGTCTGGGTTAAGTCTTTGCAGGTCCTCTCGAGTAATCCAAGAGTTGTCGGACTCAGGTCGACCTTGCCATTGAACCAGGTATCGCTGATAGTCCTTATTCCTGGTAGTAATGATCTTGTCATCCAGGATTCTCTCAATCCTCTCTCTCTGCTCAGGTAAGGTTGGTGGTGGACACTCGGAAATATGTTCACTCTCAATGAAAGTTTCTGGCTCAAAAGGCTCACTAGGTATTAGTAGTGGTTCTTTATATTTTACTAGGTCTGAAATATTGAAGGTTGTACTAATACCCATATCAGGTGGAAGTTCCAAAATATATGTATTAGGCCCTATTTTCCAAAACGTTGTAATTCTTGGTGCTCGGTAGGGTTCATTCTATAATGGGGAAGGTTCGGTAGGGTTGCTCCAGGGACTAAGTCTATCGCATGTTGTATATCCCTAAGAGGTGGGAGTTGGTCGGGCAAGTCATCAGGGAACACGTCTTTGAACTCCTCTAGCACTTCATTGACTTCTTGAGGTTGTTCTTTTGAAAGAGGTTCTTGATGATCCTTAATGGTCAAAATCCAAACAGGTGACCCATTGTTAATTTCTTTCTCCATTTCTCTAGCAGTGATCACGTTTATCCCCTTTTTCTTATCACTCAGTTGGCTTGATCCTCTCTTAATTGGGTTCTTAGGTGGAGAAGAATGGATTACAATCTTCTTTCCATTATGAGTAAACGAGCACGAATTAGAACGACCATAGAGTGTTACGTCAAGATCGTACAACCATGGTCGGCCTAAAATTATGCTACTTACTCCCATTGAAAGTACATCACACCATACTTTCTCCAAGTAAGATTGGAACTGAATGGTTACTAGGCACCTAGACTTAATGAAAATCGTGGTTGAGTCTATCCAGGATACCTTATAGGGATTAGGATGGGGTACAGTGGGCAATCCTAGGTTTTTAACTATGTTGGTGGATATGGCATTGACACAGCTACCGCTATCTAAAATGACTTTGCATACTTTCTCACCTATCTTAATGAATGTCTGTAGGATGCTAGTCCTACACCAATCTTCTTGGGTTTTAGCGTGGGTGAGAATACACCTAACCACTCCTAACAGATCTTGATCTACCAGGACTTCCTCATCCTCATACTCTTCAGCCAAGTTCTCATCTGCCTGGTATACTTCCTCCTCAAATTCACCTTGGGATTCTACGGCTTCCTCTTCTACTTCCCCTATGTGTAGGGCTCTATTAGGACAGTTGCTAGAATAGTGACCCACTTTGTTACACTTGAAACATGCGTTTGGAGTTCTTTGGGTCTCAGGTGTTTTTCCCCTTGTCATCTCTATGGGTCACAGGCACATTAGGATTGGGTCGGTTGAATCTAGGCTGATTGGATCCTGACTGCTGATAAGGTGCACTAGTCCTAGGGGCTTCGGGCCTACGATAGACTGGACCTTTCTGGAATCTCTCAGCATCCCTAGCTATTTGATAGGCCAATTCTAGGTCATGTACCTCTCGCATGAACAATTCTCTTTGAATTTCTTCCTCAGTCTGGCTCTAAATCTAGACAAGGTCACAGACTCAGATTCATCAACATTGCACCTCATAACGAATTCGTCAAACTTCGCTATGTACTCTGCGACACTCCTATTTCCTTAAGTAAGTCTTTGCCATTGATCTAGGAGTCTTTGGTGGTAGGACATAGGAAGGTATTTCTCCCTAAGCCTAAGTTTCATAGCTCGCTAGGTCACTATGGGCATATCACCTCTCTGTCTAGTGAGTCTCTCAACGTTTCCCCAATATAACCTAGCTTGGCGCATAAGTTTAAGCTTTGCAAACTTACACTTGCGCTCTTCACTCATCTCAAACCAGTCAAAATACTGGTCCATCTCACCTTCCCAATCAATGTAGATCTTTGGATCTAAAATTCCATCAAAGGTGGGAGCTTCTAGCCTAATGTTCTTCATGGTTCGGTCATCTTGATCAAAGTGAATTGGGGTGGGTCTCCTGACATTGGGTTCATAGTTAGGCTCATGATGGAATCTCCTTGGGTTGGGCTCGATGGTTTGACCAGGGTGGGGTCCTCTAGGAATTGGATCATAAACTGATCTTGGGGAGCTCTCCTAGGGTTTGTTTCGTAGGGAGGGTTTTGATATGGAATCCTTCTAGGGTTCAATGGGGTCTCGAGTTCAGGTGCAAGACTTGGCTCAGGCTCAGTCTGGGCTTCATGATTGCTTTCAGGGGTTCTAGCCTCTAACTGATCCAACCTAGTAGTGATGTGGGCTAACTGCTCATTCATGTCTTGGTTGGTTTGTGCCACATTCTGATTTGTTTGGGCCAATTGCTCAGTTAAACTCTTAGTCAGTTGGGCCACTTGATCATTTAGGCCTTTGATCAAATTCCCTAAGTTTTGGTCCATGGCTACACTTGACTGGGCTTGGATTGGTGAATACGGTGTCCCTGCTCTAGTTGTCATGCATACAAATGGACTCAAGTTCGAGCTAAGGTTTCCTAGACCTAGAGCACAAATTAGAAGTCTAATTAAGTGAACCAACTAGCTAGTAGTACTTATGGGACTTAGCCAGGTAGGTGGAGAGGAGTGTAGGTCCCTGATTGCCAACCTTAGACATCAATCTGAGATTGGCCAGGTAGGCGGACAAATCACAAGCCCTGATACACCAATCCTAGACACCAAGCCAGTAAGCACACACCAATTAGCTGACACAGTTAACTTGACCCAAACCTGAACCCAACTTGTTTGTGTCCCTAACCCACTAGGGCAATTAACGTTCTACTCAATTTTATTAACGGGCTGGGATCGATATGCTGGTTGGTGATTTTTGGGCTAGGGACAGGTGATGAAACCCTGACCCTATGTCAAATTGATGCCCTTAATTTGATTTCTCATGAGATGAATGAAATGCAAAGGTGCTGCAGAGTGTGTTGCAATTTGAAAGTGGTGTGGAAAACATGATGAAAAAATGTCCAAAAATTATGAAAAATTCACAGAGGATTTCTAACTTATATATTTCAATGTAGATAAAAGGAATCTTAAAACTAAAATCTATACTAATCTAAGAAGATCCTACAAATGAAGATAAATAAAAAGGACAGAACAGAACCCTAATGATAGTGTCGAACTGCAGAAATTTTCATTTTTTTTATAATTTTTTTCTGATGATGAAATTTAATATGATGATAACTGACTTAAAATGGAACAAGAAAAAAAATATTCCAAAAAAAATTAGTGAATTGCCTTTGGAGTTGCAGACGGATTACAGTAAATAGATACAAGTTTCAGAAAACAGAACCTAATCAAATAAGTGCAATGGCTTACCCAAACTTCAATCTAAAAAATTCATGTCCGGCCAGGGGCTCATTATTCCCATGGGTCGTGACAGTGTACTGGAGTACACCCGCTCAGGAGGCGTGAATTTTAGATCTTGCTTGGATTTAAAGAAAACTATTCTACTACCTAATGCAACCATGCTCTGATACCAATTTGATGCGGCAAGCATATGATTAATGTTTTGAATATGGTTTGTAAAGCAATGAAACCTAATTACATTAGCATTGTACTCATCATAATAAGTCTTAAGGATTACATGAAAAGAGACTTTTACTTGATTAGACACAATCCTAAATTAAGAAGGAAGAAGATCTAGATAATAGGGGCTAATGATTGTGGACTTACCGTGATGAGCTTTCCAACCTTCTTTTGATTCATACCTTGAAACTACCAACGCTCAGAACTGAAGAACCTTGGATAACAGAGATCAGAACCCTGGACTTGGGCTTCAGCTTGTTGGTTCCTTGTCAAGGAAGACCCTGCTTGCAACTCGAAAACCTCGAAGGACCCTGCACATAATAATAAGAGTTAAGGAAGAAGAAAGGCATGCATATGGAAGGGATGGAAAATTTGTGAGCAAAGAAAGAGATTTGAGATGGCCTGGCCGACTTCAAGGCCTTCTTCTTGACTTGGGCGTTGGATGCTTAGAAGAGAGAATAGTTTGGTGTGGAAGAGGGGCTTAGAGACAATCACTCAAAACATAAAACTTCAATTCAACTTCAACTTTCATTAATCTCCAAAAATCAAATCCCCTTTTACAATGGGGCATCCAAGGCTTTTTAATAGCCTTACAAAACTTTTGAAATTTGAAAACTCCCCAATTATGGAGGATTACAAGGGAGGTTGGAGGATATGGGGCCTTGTTACATGGGATAAGGAGAAATTCAAGGAGATTCTCCCCAAATTATGGAGGATTACAAGGGAGGTTGGAGGATATGGGGCCTTGTTACATGGGATAAGGAGAAATTCATGGAGATTGGCCGGTTTCTTTGAATTTAAAATGCTTGGTCGATCTCCCCTTTAGGCGCCCATTTGAAGGTGACGTGGCTGATGATGTGGCATCCTTGGTGGCTGCTTTGTTGGCATGGTGTTGTGGAATTCCAGCTTGGTGGACCAAGGTCTTGATTTGGAAGCTCCAAGTGGTTTGGTGAACCTCAACTTGAAGTAGCTTGGACTTGATTTAAATAAACCTAATGGAACTCTAATTGAGTTCTTATTTGAGCCCAGATTGAGACAGGACATAATTACAGGACTCGATTGGACATAATTACAGGATTCATGAAATTGAAACTAAGTAATTACAGGACTCTTAAAAGTAAATTATCCTTTACAAGAAAAATTTAGCCTAGTGATCTTCGATCCAAAGTGGAATCAGGTTAACCTTATTTGAGCGGGGTTTTATTCTGCTTCTGCTTCTGGTCCACACCACTCGACCTCACCGTTGGTCTGAGGATGAGTGACCGAAGTGAAGTGATGGTGGATGCCGAGGTCGGCGCAGAATTTTTCAAAGGCCTGGTTATCGAATTGCTTCTTGTTATCTATGGTAATCGAGTGCGGGAGGCCAAACCGGCAGATTACGGACTTTCAGAAGAACAACTAGACCTTCACCTCCATTATCCAGGCCAGTGGCTCAGCCTCAATTCACTTGGTGAAGTAGTCGATGGCCACAATCAAGAATTTTCATTATCCAGATGCAGCGGGGAAGGGACCCAAGATATCCATCCCCCACTAGGCGAACGACCATGGAGCTGATAGTTGGAAAAGTGGGGATGCCGATTGTCGTTGGATGTGGGTGTGACGTTAGTACCGGTCACACTTCCTCATGAAATCGATGGTGTCTTCCCACATCGTTTCCTAAAAATATCCTTGCTGGATCGCTTTGTAGGCCAAAGTTCCACCCCCCACATGATTTTCACAGATGCCTTCGTGTATTTCCTGGAGCACGTAAGCGGCCTCTAAGGGATTTGGGCACTTCAACAAGGGGTAAGAGTAGGACCTTCGATATAACCGCCCATCCATCATCACATAACACATGGCCTTCTTCTTGAGCAAGCCAGCTTCCTTCCGATCATCCGGCAGGGTGCTAGTGGTGATATATTTAATGTAGGGGTCCATCCAGCTAGTTTCAGTGGTGACTTGCTGGACTTCGACTTTAAGCTCGTAACTAGGGGTCTCGAGATATTTGACAAAGGTATGCCCCAGCGAGGACTCTGACAGGGTAGCCAGTCTGGAGAGAATGTTGGCCCAGGCATTCTCTGCCTACAAGATATGGGAGATGCTGAAGTACCAAAGCATCGCCATATACGAGTGCACTCTATTCAGGTACTTCACCATCATGGGATCTCATGCTTCGTACTCGCTATAGACTTGACTTACTACTAGCTGAGAGTCAGTGAATACCTTTAGCCTTTTGACACTCAACTCATAGGACACCTTTAGCCCCACGAGGAGTACCTCATACTCGGCTTGGTTGTTGGTCACCTTGAAGAGACAGCGTAGGGCGTACTCCATAATGACTCCATTAGGATTGGCATGGATGAGGTTGGCCCCACTCCCTCCGGTGTTAGATGCACCATCGACATGAATTATCCATGTCACCTCTGTTGGGGTCGGGTCCAGCTTGGGCCTGGTCAGCTGGTCTGCCTCCTCTAGGTCCTCCACCTAAGTGCACTACACCAAGAAATCAGCCAGGACCTGAGCCTTTTGCACTGGCCGCAGGCAATAGATGATGTCGAACTTGTTGAGTTGCAGTGCCCACTTGGCTAGGCATCTTGAAGTATCGGGGTGGTTGAGGATAGCCCTCAGAGGTTGATCGGTGAGGATGGTAATGGGGTACACTTAGAAGTAGGGCCTGAGGTGCTGCACAGACATTATTAGTGCAAAAATAATTTTTTCAAGTTGGGTGCATCTAGTTTCTGCATCATGGAGCAGCTTGCTGACATAATAGACTAGCCACTAGACACCATCCTTATCGGTGCAGACTAGTACCGAGCTGATCACTTCGGGTGACATCACTAGGTACAGGAGAAGCTTTTTTCCAGGCTTTGGTCTCGACAGCAGTGGCGGTGAGGCGAGGAGATTCTTCAACCCCTCAAACACCTACCGACAATCTTCCATCTAGGTGAAGCTGTTCATCTTCTGCAGCACCTTGAAGAATGGTTGACAGTGCTCAGTGGAGTGCGAAATGAAGTGGCTTAATGTTGTGATGTGCTCGGTCAAGTGTTGTACCTTCTTCTTGGAAGTGGGGTGCCTCATATCATGATGTGCTCAGTCAAGCATTGCTATGGGATGAAGCTCCTCTTCTTTTGCTGGATCGGGCGATGATTGGGATCGACATTCAACTAGTGAGTAATCACCTAAGGTGGATGCCGGCCATGTCGGTGGCAGTCCAGGCAAAGACATCCATGTTGGCTCGTAAGAAGTCAAACAGACGAGATCTCTTTTCTTTAGGTAGCAGGGCACCCACCTGCACTATCCTTGAAGGATCCTCCCACAAGGGAAAGGATAGAAAGGCTCACTTGGGGCCTGCCCTTTGGCTCTGGGTCTACTGGATTTAGCTGGTTGATCGGCAAGCTTGGACTGATGCCACGAGGCCCCGGAATGGTTTGCATGCAGTGTAGAACCTACTAGCATGACCCTCTCATCTCCATAATCCCCCATGGGGTCGAGAACTGAACAAGGAGATGCTTTGTGGAATGGTGGCATCGAGCAGGTTGAGTCCAGGATGCCCCAAGATGGCATTGTAAGGTGAGGGAGCCTTACGATGGTGAAGGTCGTCAGCACTATACTCTTCCAGGATGGAGTTTTGGCAGTTATTGGGAGTGTAATCTCTCCCTCAAACCCAACTAAATCTTCGATAAAGCCCACCAGGGGCATGAATACTGGCTTTATTAGGTCAGCAGACAAATTCATCCTTACAAAAGCATCATTAAAAAGGATATCTACTGAGCTTCCACTATCAACCATAATTCTCTTTACAGGGTGCTTCACTATCATCATTTCAACAATGATAGCATCATTATTAGGGTTGTTCACCCCAGCAGACCCCTCTCCCATGCAGGGGAGTACATCATCACTCTCCTTTCTTTCCCTAGCCCTCTTTGGGGTTTTCCCTACCCCCCAAGATATCATCCCGACCGGCTTCTCAATGGGGCAATTATTGATGGCGAGAGGTTGGTGCTCCTCACTCTGATCAACTGGGGTTGCCCCTCCTTCTACGTACTCGCCAAGGTAGCTGCAATTGATCAGCTCTTCTATCTCCCTCTTCAGGTGGCAGCATTCCTCAGTGTCGTGGCCATAGTCCTAGTGGAAGTGGCAGTAATGAGACCTATCACGTCTAGTGGACGTTCTTAAGGGAGGAGGGCGATGCAAGAAGCCCTCGCCCTTGATCTCCATCAAGATTTTTGTTTTAGGGGCAAGGAGAGGAGTGAACTTTTCTTCTTTATTGGGGTCGATTCTAGGTTTTGGCCTCGGCCACTGGATCGGTGCCGTCTTTTGAACTGGGGAAGCAGATGCTTCCCCGATGGCTTGCCTCTTCAGGGGCCTCCTGCCAGCTCCCTCCTGGTATGGTCCACCTTCTCGGCATAGATGTATTTCTGTGCATGGAGGAGGAGCTCCGAGTAAGTCTTCGGAGGCTTCTTGTTGAGGGAGTAGTTGAAGCAGGTGGTCTGCAACCCCCTCTTCAGGGCCAGCATCGTAACTGACTCATCGATGTTGTAGATCTCCAAGGTGTGGTCTTGATCTGGGACACATAGTCCCAGAGAAGCTCTTGATTATGTTGTCAGATCTAGAAGAGGCTATCTGCCTCATATGGTACCTTCCTGCATGCATCGAAGTGCACCACGAACTTCTTCTCTAGCTGGGGGAAGGAGTCGATGCCCTCAGACTCGAGTCTAAAGAACCAGACCCGAGCGGCCTTTCATAGGATGGCCGGGAAGGTGATGCAGAGGAAAGCATCGATATCCCCTTGGACCCTCATAAGAGCCTTATAGCTTTTCAAGTAGTCCAGGGGGTCGGTCGTCCCATCGTAGGGGTTGACCTGCGGCATACGGAATCGACTGGGGATCAGTTGCTCTTGGATTCTCTGGGAGAAGGGAGGATGGGTGTCATAACCCGTGGGCTCGTTAGGCAAGCCCTGAACTTCCATGAGCTGGTGGGCCAGATCTGCCAATTTGTGCTCATGCTCTTCAAGGTGCTTTTCTGCTTGACAGTGGATGGTCACGTCGTCGACCCCTCGATGGAAAATGTCAGGGGTGGAGGTCGAGTGGAGGAACTCTTTCCTAAGTTCCTAGCCACGTTGATGCCACTGGTATGAAGGCATGTAGTGGTCCAAGATCGGGGAACGGCTCTCCTGGTCGGTCGAACCATGCTGTGGTCGCTTTCCGTTCATTCAGTAGGCCTCTCGGGGATGGGATATCGCATGCAGCGATCCCTCCTAAAAAGATCATAGGCTGGTACGAGGATCGGCAGTGTGGGCCACTGAAGTCCTTGGTTGCTGCTGAGTTTCTAAGGATCGGTGCTTCTGGTGGAGCTGATGCACTGTTGTAGCCAGGGCATGGACCTGCTGGGCCAGTGCGGCAATCTTGGGATCTGTTGGAGGCAATGGTGGTGGAATGGGGAGCCTCTTCTCCGGGCACTGATCACCATGGTGAAAGGGATCCACTGCTCGATGGATAGAGGCTTCATGTGCTGTGTGGTCACCATCGGGCCGTGGGTTTCCACGGACGTCTTTCTCATGATGGGGGGACTTGGTATTTAACCAGTTAGTTCTCTCTGCCCCCTACCTAGTGTGCCAATCTGTTGCCACCAAGATCGTTGTGGCCTGTAGCTCTGACACGTTGAGCTCCCGCTGGCGCTCTCTCCTCTTCACGATCGGCTCCCTCATCTGGAGGCCCTACAAAACAGGGAAGACCCATGCTGGGGATTCCAATGGGAACACTCTAATGATTAAGTCAGTGGGATGATCGAGGGGAACAGAACCTCTATGGCAGAGAGCTTGGCAGACTCTCCGCGTTGAGAGGGTAAGGAAGAGTAAGGTGAATTCTATGAAAGAAGATAATGGAGGGCCGAGCGTGTCTATTGCTTACTTTTTTACTTACCTCGCTCGTCGATCTTATATAGATAGGGCGGCCCAGACCAAGTCTGGGGCTTTTTGTTGTTCGTTGTCACCTCCCTGTCGGGCCGGTCCTTCCGGGGAAAGCCTTCCACTCCAGGAGTTTGCTGAGCCTCGAGCCATGATGGGGCATTTTCATTTTAGGAGGGACCATCGGAGTGTCACAAGGCCTGGGGCCTTAGTGGAATACCTTTCTTGGAAAGGCGCAAGCTCCCTATCGTAGAGGTTGCGGTCTTCCAGTTGTGCAGTCATCGACGTGGTAGCACACTACAGGACTACGAACTTGACGGAGCTTGCATCGTGCAGGTCGTGGGGGGTTCATCGCAGGACCTGCATTTATGGTAGGGCATGCACCACCCCTCAGGGGTTATGAATAATCAGGTTCTTCCCTGCCTGATTTTGAACTTCTGCTGGTCCCCCCTTCTTTGCCACTGGCAGGAACCTTGACTCCCATTGGATTTGGGTGAAGCCCTACTTCGGTGACCTGGCTCTTGGAAGCATGAGCGCGACCCCTACTAGGAATTGACCTCAGTCGGAGGGCTCACCCCACGAGCACGACCCTGGCTTGGAGCTAACCTCGATAGGAGGGTTTGCCTTGAGAGCATGGGTTCGACCTCAATAGGGAGCTGACATTAGTCAGAGGGCACGCCTTATGAGCAGGATCCCAGTTAGGAGCTAACCTCGGTAGAAGGACTCACCATGGGAGCATGGGCTCGACTCCTGCTGGGACGTATCCTCAGTCGGAGGGCTCACCCAATAAGCATGACCCCGGTTGGGAGCTGGCCTCGCAGGAGGGCTTGCCTTGGTAGCATGGGCTCGACCCCGGTCGGGAGCTAACCTCGGCAGGAGGGCTCGCCCTATGAGCATGACCCTGGCTAGGAGCTAGCCTCGGCAGGAAGGCTCATTGTGGAAGATGAGCCCAACCCCGACTGGGAGCTTACTTCAGTCGGAGGGCTCATCCTATGAGCATGTCCTAGGCTGAGAGCTGGCCTCGACAGGAGGGCTCATTCTGGCTCTTTACTAGGCCATCATGCCCAGGTGGCGGGTCCCCCGGTAGCATGGCCGCCTGCATACTCCATGTCAGTAAATGTACCATATCAGATTAGAAAAAGATAATTGCTGGTTTAAAGATTCAATTGATCCTACCCTAACTGGTTGATCAGATGGATTGACATATCGACACTCTCTACCTTCGATGGGAGAACAGATCAACACTATGCTTTGACAAGCAATGACTTACAACTTGAGATTGGACTTCAGTAGATGGCCGATCTACCATGTATGCTCTGAAGTAAACTGCTTTGAAGTAACTGGCCAACTCATAACATATGCTTCGAAGCTAACGGCTCTGAAATAAATGGCTAATCCACATAGTTTTATAGTGAATGGCTGATCTACAATTAATGAAATAACTATTGGCCAACTCCGAAGAGAATGGCTAATCTACTTTAAGCTAAAATCGTCAAGAATGGACTTGGTTGTTATAACCAACCACATGATTGATAACTACGGTCTCAGTAAGACCAAAGTAACTGACCTTCGACAGTAACCACAATCAGTTGAAAAAAGTTAGATTGACTAACATTCTTAATAGAAATTAAAAAGGCTTAACTACTTTCCGTTATAGCAACACCTATAAAAAGTGGTAAGCGAGGACATCCGAGATAAGCTATTCTAGGCCATCCAAGTCTGAGCTCAGTACATGACTAGCTCACACTATGCATACCTGACTCTCCACTCATTCCATCTGACTTTCTTTCTTTGAGCTCTCCATTCTATGGCCTGAACCTTATTGACTTAAGCATCGAGTGTCCCCCATCGAAGAAATTCTGATTAGGGGTTTGTTTTGCAGGAATCTTAGAAGGTGAACCGGTGACCCAAGCACTCCGTCTGGTCCATGGGGATCAGCATCAATAGATTGGCATGCCAGGAAGGGGGGCAATTTTTAGGTGTGAAATTCATTTTTTTTCCCAAGACAGGAGAGCTTTCAAGAAATATAAGATGGTCAAAGGAAGAGCCCAGAATGTCTCAGCAAGCAAGGGATGCCCTACATCCCAGAGGAATGAGCCACCATTAGAGAACAATATGGCACCTCCCGCATTCATCGTAGGGCAACTACATTTGGAAGCCCTAATGAATCGAGTAGATGTGCTGACCACCATGGTGCAGACTTTTCAAGAAACTACACTCCAAGGATGGTACCCGCCAGTGACCTCCAGACACAGCCATCAATCCAAGAGGAAAGAAAATCAACATCAAGAATCCACTCTATTGGCTTTGGCCTTTGATTTTGATGATTAACAAAATGTTGAGTATATGTAAGTACAATGTTTAAAATGGAGTTGTGAATTCTAGGTTACAGGTACTTCGAATTCTCCACTAAAGAGTATCAAAGTTATAGACATCAAAGAAAGATAAATTTCAAAGTTTGAGAGGTTTTCTCATCTTGGAATGCCATGAAAATGATCACTTTGGCCTTTATGGAGAAGAAACTAGAAGTCTAATGGATAAAATTTAAGAATTTCAAAGTTTGGCACACACTTTAAAAATGGCATAGATTTAGTGTCAACCTAAGTGTCGACTCAAAGTGTCAACTCATGGAGTAAGTGTCGACACATTTGAAAACTGGCATGCAGAGTTTCAGTTGGCATGCCAAGTGTCGATCCAAGTGTCGACTCAAAGTGTCGACTCACAAGATTCAAGTATCAACTCATAGATCGACTCAAGGCCTAATAACAGAAATGAACTGAATATCATTTTTAGGACTTAAATGAAGTGTCGACTCACAAGAACTAAGTGTTGACTCACAAGGTTCAAGTGTCGACTCACAGATCAGCTCATGGCCTGAGACAAGAAATGAATAGATAATGCCATTCCTGGACTTTTTTCTTAGTGCTGACCGAAGTGTCAACTCAAGTGTCGACTTACAGTTTCAAGTGTCGACTCATAGGTCGACTCATAGCCTGAGACAAGAAGTTAAGTAGAATGTTGGAAATTCAAGTTTTATACCTGGTGTCATTCCAAGGGTTGACTCACAAGACTCAAGGTGTCGACCATAGGTTGACTCAGGTTCTGACAACAGTAATGGCTATACTTTCAAAAGTTTGGATTTATTTCCAAACATCTCCAAATAACTAGTATCTTCACTCTAATAGTCTCCAACGATTTTTTGGAGATTTTTGGGCTATTTATCACTCACCAAACTCATTGAAGACATAAGAGAATAAGAGAAAAGTGAAAATGCAAGAGACGAAGATCATCTTTTGAGAAAAGCTTTTGAAAAGACTTGAGTGAGCCTTAAAAGAGAATCCACCTAAAAAAGCCTTCATTTGTGCTGTTGAGACTTCAAATCATATTCAAAAAGTGTGCATTGAAGAGCATCTAAGGAGGAGACAACTCAAGCATTCAAGAAATGATGCAGAGCGAGAACTCTGATACCAAATGATGCAGGACGAAACTCTGATGCCAAAAATGATGCAGAACGGATATATGGAATGCGAAAGCAAATTAAAATTAATGTATTTATTTTTTTTTATATATATATATTTTCAGAAGTCGGCTTTGACTCAAAGGAAAGTTAAACTAAATTGAAAGAAACTATATAATAATTGAAAGCACAATTCAAAGAAACTATATTATCAGAGTAGTTCAGAAGTAAAGGATTGCTGGGGTTTGAGAAACTCCCAGACCAAGGTTTCGCTCTGAACTATCAACAGGATAGAAATAAAGAGAAGGGAAGGGTTATGTACCAGGCAGTGATCTTCACAGAGTTTGGTGGAAGGACTCTCTCGAGCAGATTGTTGGATCCTCGGATTCGGATATCTTCACAATGGATCCTCCAATACTGGCTCTTTGGTAGAGTTGGCTTCTCCTGAACTCAGGATCTGGGAAAGAAGAAGAACAAGTTAAGGAACCAGATACTCAAAGAAAGGATTTACCAGATAAGAAGAACTTGAAAAAAATTGATGTTGCTGAAATCCTGATTCTCCTGGATGCTGATCTGACTTCCTCTGGGATTTGCTCTGTATTCGAAGTAGCCGATCTGGACCTGGATGTTGGTGGTCGCCTCTACTTGGAAGAGAGGGGCCGTGAGATGATGAGGTAGATTAGGGTTTGGATGATTGGTGGAATGAAGATAATGATGGGCAGCTAGGGTTTGAATTGAAGTGGCTAACCTAGGATTTTGGTAGGGTTTTGGGGTTGGAGATCTCACACCTCCTCAAGGTTCCTAGGGAACCCGGATTTACTCCCTCATGGAGCTCAACACCTAAACACAAGTGCGGAAGAGAGAAACACAAAGTTGCTCACAAAGAAATTGATTTCATTCATCATTCATCATTTTAAATTCAAGAGTTACATAGAGTTGAATATATAGACATAACAAAAAATAAAATTTTATATATTTTTCATGTGGGACTAATAGGACTAACCCACACTTTAGGCATCAAATTCTCTTCCCAAGACTCCTTCCATGAGTGGGTAGCCCAAAAACTCCAAGAAAACTTGAAAATCAGCTCCAAATGGCATGTTATGGGGGTGTCTCCCAGTATCTCTCCATGAATCAAGGATTTTTCCCTTCATGGTTTAGCTCATTTGGACACCTCCTAGTCTTGCTCCACAAGTTTAGGCTTCTTCCTTTCATGGCTTTGGCATTTTTGGAAACTTTTGGGAACCTCCTTGAATTCCTCCCCAAGATATACTCTCTTCCTTTTAACTTGGATTTTTATGGAACATTGTGGGGCACCTCCTTGATCCTCTCTTCAAGAAAAATTCTTGCCATCCTGGCTTGGGTTTATCTGGAAAAAATTGGCTCCTCCTTGGATTGAGGTATCTTGATGGATTTCTCTCCCAAGTGGTGCAAGAAAAAAAAGGAACTTACTTCTTGTGGTGTAGGGACCAAAGACACTGGATGGAGATGTGGTGCCTCCTGGACTCTGGCGTGTGGCTGGGAGTGTGGCGCCCACTTGCTTAGGCCTGGGAGAAAAATGTGGCACCCTGGACCTTGACTTGACTGAAAAAAAGTGGCACCAACCTGGAGAAGACCTAGACCACTACTTGGACTTGTACTGAGTCAACATGACTCAACAAAATTAAATTGTAGGAAATACAGACTCAAGACTAAAATTGAGTTGACCAAGTCAACCCTTATTACAAAACCAGAAAACCCTAATTCTTCGGGCAAGGTCAATCAGAGATCCTGATAGAGCCCTGAAGTCTTCTTCTGAGTCTGGTGCCGCACCAAGAAAAGTCTCAATGATATTTATTTCTACCCTTTTGAGAGTTTTTCTTGTGCTTATTACTGTATACTTGACTTTATTTGTCGTATACTAGTTTCAAGGCTATTGAAACTAGGTGTTAGGCCCTTCCAAGTCGTGAATTAAAATTCAAGCCTAAGTTGGCTTGAGGAAAAGGTTGTTGGTGAGCCTAAGTGAGAAAACTAATTTTAACTTGTGAGCCCAAAAATAAGTTGGCTGTAATCTTGGTGATTATAGTGAAAATTCCTAAGGAAAGCTTAGGGAGTGGATGTAGGTGCTTGAAGTACACTGAACCACTATACATTTTGGTATTTGTGATTGCTTACTCTTCCTTACTATTTGCTTTGAATTATTCTGCATTTACTTTACAATTCTGCTACATATTATTATAGAGCACAATCACATTATTATACAAGAACTTTAGTTTAGCACATACTTGCTTAAGTTTAAAATTTTAAGAAACCCAATTCATCCCCCTCTTAGGTTGCTACACTGGGCAACAAATGGTTTCAAAGCTTGGTACTCAGTATATATCTCACGATCTTGAGTCAAAGGACTAATGGCAGTCCAAATTGGTGTTGGTATTATAGAAGGTTAAGCCTCAAACTGTCCCCCTCTGTTTATTGGCACAATAACACCTACTGGAAGACATGCATGTGCATATACATTCAAGCTATAGATTATAATATTTGAAAAACTATAGTTAAAGGCCCTCATCAGCCCACTGTCTTGGTTAATGGCATTCCCACCCCTAAGTTAGAAGAAGATTGGGATGAGAATACATTTAGCATGCTAAGCTTAATGCTAAGGCTATGAATTTATTATTTTATGTACTAGACCCTAGTGAGTTTAATAGAATATCTAACTATACCTTTACCAAAAAAATTGGGATACACTTGAAGTTACCCATGAGGGTACACATCAAGTAAAGACCATCAATGTTAACATGCTCATTCATACCTATGAGATATTTATGATGGAACCAAATGAGACTATTAGTAAAATGTATACTTAATTCACTAATATTGTTAATGGCATGAGGAGTCTGGGAAAAACTATTTCTAATGTTGAACTTGTTAACAAAATCTTCAAGTCTCTTCCATTCTCTTGGGATCCAAAAGTCACCGCTATTGAAGAAGCTAAGGATGTCAACACTGTTCCACGTGAGCAGCTCTTAGGTTCACTGATGACATATGAGTTATCTTTGAAGCAAAAGATGGTGGACAATGAGAAGAAAAAGATGGCCATTGCATTCAAGTCCACAACCAAGGAGATCCAGTGATGATTCAGATGAAGAAGATGAGGAAGATGAAACAGCCCTTATTTCAAGAAAATTCAAGAAATTTATGAGAAAGAAGAGGTTCAATTACAAGAAAAAGTCTCAAAGAGGAGAGCCCAATAAGGAGAAAGAGAAAGAAAAGGAAAGGGAGCAACCCATATGTTTCGAATATAAAAAGCCTGGACATTACAAAATGGATTGCCCCACTCTCAAAAAGGGCAAGAAAAAATTTAAGAAGAAAGCGATGATGGTGACGTGGACCGAAAGTGAAGATTCAAGCTCCGATGAAGAACAACAAGAAGTTGCCAACATCTGCTTTATGGCCAATGATGATGAGGTAAGATTTGAAACTGAAAATGAATTTATATTTGATGAATTATGTAATGTTTTTGATGAGCTTGTTATTGAGTATCAAAACTGAAAATGAAAAACAAAGAATTGAGAAAACAAAATTTGGATCTATCTAAAACAAATGATAAGTTTTTGATGGATAATGATAGTTTTCTATAAGAGAACAAAAATTTGAATGATCAATTATTCTTTTAAAAATGAGAAGGAAGAATTTTTGAAAGAAAAAGATTCTTTGAAAAAGAGATAGTCTTTCCAACAAATGAAACCTTAGCAAACAAAACAAAAACTTTTGTAAGAAACAAGAAATGCAAAGAAAAACTTGAAAAAGTAAAAGTATTTGTTGAGAAATTTACCTATAATTTTGAAAAACTAAACTTTCTTTTGAATAGCAAAGTGTTGTTTTCAATAAAGCAGCCCTAGGTTTTAAACCACAAAAATAATAGAATATTTTCAAAATTTCTTTGTATTTGCATCCTCTAGCGTTACATGTTATGCTTGTGATAAATTAGAACATAAATCATATTTATGAGATAAAAGAAAGTTGAGTAATATTAGAAAAGTTTAGGTTCCAAAGGAACCACTTCAATTAATTCTAAAGGATCCAAGATGACTTGGGTACCTAAAGTCTCCACCTGATTTGATTTTGTAGGTGTGTCCTGCAACCAAGGATAAAAGAAGATTATGGTACCTTGACAGTGGTTGCTTAAGATACATGACTGGAGATGTAAGGTGATTTTATCTCTAGAAGCTTTAATGGTGGAAATATGATATTTGGTGATAATGAAAAAGGCAAAATTGTCGGTATCAATAAAGTCCATATCACCCCCTCTACTTATGTTGATAATGTTTTATTTGTTGATAGTTTGAAACATAATTTGCTTTGAATAAGTCAATTTTGTGATAAAGGATTTAAAGTGGTTTTTGAATCTTCTATGTACATTGTATCTAGTCTAGATGACAATGGCATCAAGTTTATTGGTCATAAGCATGGGAACATTTACATGGTTGATCTTGATGATCTACCTATGCAAAATGGTCAATGCTTGTGGCAAAGGAAGCCAAGATCAATGAAACTAGTTGGCTTTGCATCGTAGACTAGGGCATTCTAGTATGTATTTACTTTCAAAATTGAACAAAAAGAATCTTATAAAATATTTGCCAAAACTTGTTTTGAAAAAGACAAGATTTGTAGTGCATGTCAACTTGGAAAACAAACAAAATCTTTTTTCAAACCAAAGGAGTAGTGTCTTTAACTAGACCCTTAGAATTACTTCATATGGACCTCTTTGGACCTTCTAGAACAACTAGTTTGGGAGGCAAGAAGTATGGTCTAGTAATTGTAGATGACTTCTCTCATTTTACATGGATGATATTTTTGGCTTACAAAGATGAATATTTCTACATTCATTTCATAAGAAAGTTTCAAATGAAAAAGTTGTTTCAATTATTTCTTTACGTAGTGATTATGGAACTAAATTTGAAAATCATGATTTTGAAATGTGTTGCAACGAAAATGGTATTCATCATAACTTTTCTATACCTAGGACACCTCAACAAAATGGGATAGTAAAAGAAAGAATATGACATTAGAAGAAATGGAATGCACAATGCTTTGTGAAAATGATTTACCTAAATATTTTTGGATGGAAGCCATAAATAGTACATGCTATATTTTAAATCATGTTTTAATCTGACCAATTTTGAAGAAAACACCTTATGAGCTTTGAAAAGATAGGAAATCAACTATTAAGTATTTTCGTGTTCTTGGATGCTGTTGTTTCATCCTAAACAATGGCAAAGATAATTTAAGTAAATTGATGCCAAGTCAGATGAGAGTATCTTCCTAGGATACTCTACTTCCAGCAAGGCATATAGATCTTCAATAGAAGAACACTTCTTGTGGAAGAGTCCATCCATGTTGTTTTTATGAGACTAACAAAAATCTTCTAGAAAGAAAGATGTTCTTGATGATGAAATAGGTATGCAAAAGATTGGAAAAATGACCATCAATGAAGGACCTTCCAAGGAGCAAGAAGGTGATTAGGATAATGAAGAAGTACAAGAAGTTGGAGCTTCATCAACACCTAAGCCATTACCTAAAGAATGGAGGTATGCCCATAGACACCCCAAAGAACTTATTATTGGTGATCCATTGAAAGGAGTAAGTACCCATTCATCTCTTAGAAATGTTTGTAATTATTTAGCTTTTGTATCTCAAGTAGAATCAAAAACAATTGAACAAGTTAAAAATACTCAAACTGGATTAATGCTATGCAAGATGAATTAAATCAAAAATCAAAAGAAATAAAGTTGGACCTTAGTTGAAGACCATCTAATGTTTCAATAATAGGAACAAAATGGGTTTCAGAAATTAACTTGATGAAAATGGAGTGGTTACAAGAATAAAGCTAGATTAGTAGCAAAAGTTATAATCAAGAAGAAGATATTAATTTTGATGAAACATTTACAACTGTTGCTAGATTAGAAGCAATTAGATTACTACTTGCTTTTGCTTGTTATATGGATTTTAAATTATTTCAAATGGATGTCAAAAGTATATTTTTAAATGATTTATTAAAGAAGAAGTGCATGTTGAACAGTCCACAGGTTTTGAAAATCATGAATGCCCTAATCATGTTTTAAAATATCATAAGGCTTTGTATGGTTTAAAATATCATAAGGCCTAACATAACCCGATTGAGCAGGATGAGCAGCCATAGGACCAGTAGGTAGCGGTCAGTTCACCCCCTAGATAGTTATCCCCCATAGTGGAGAGGGTTGCAGGGAAAGTGATCGCATGTGAGAGAAGGATTGACCTCCAGTTCTGGGATTCAGAGGGGTTTATTATCGGAGATCTACTCAGATCAGCTGGCTTAGTCCCTTTTTGTACCATGAGAGAGAGGTATTATCTATATGGTGATGCATGAGTTCTATGGGAGTTTTAGCTACAGATGGCATCAGGTGGATAGCACAGGTCCGAGGAGTTGATATCTCGATTAACCCAGAGACCCTTTAGCAAAGTATGGGATCGCTGATTGGAAAAACATCCGGAGGATCCTGGAGTACGTCATAGATTTCAAGTAGCACGATTCTAAAGCACACCCATTCTCAAATAGCATGGATCTTGGAGCATCATCGACACGGATCCTGGAGTAGCACAGATTTCGAAGTAGCACCGATTCTAAAGCAGCACAAATCTCAAAATAGCATGGATCTTGGAGTAGCATGGATCCCAAAGCAACACGGAGCTTGAAGCAACATCACTTTGAATTCAAACTCAAGAAAAAGTTATCAAATTTTTAGGATAGTTTAGGATTTATCTTTATCGATTATTTTGAAATTTGATATAGAATTTGTTTTGGTTGGTTAGGATTGAGATATGGATAGGCCTTATATTATCCTTATCTTGTATTTGAATTTAAATCTTTATTTTTCTATCTTGTATTCAAATTCAAATGAGGGTTGGAAAGGTCTATAAATACTACCCTCATTCCTTTGTAAAAAAATTGGTTAATGAAGATGAGTTTTTAGGGAAGAGTGTTTCTTCGTTCTGCCTCCGTAAAGGAGTGGGCGTGAATCCAGTCTTGCCTTCACCTTCGGGCATCGAGGGGTGTGAGATTCTATGCCTTCGCTTTTGAGCGTTGAGGGTGTGAGGCCCTAGTTATCCCCTTCCCCGTCGAGTCCCTTCTATGTCTTAGAGATTTTCCTTCATCACCCCAGGTAGCGATTTGGATGGGATGCCCTAGGCTCCGCATGTAGTGAGATGGGTGGAATTCCCTAGGCTACATGTAATGGGATGGTAAATGCCCTAGAGGTGAGAGGTCTCTCCATACGTGTGAGTCCCAAAGTCCATGAGAGAACAGATTTTTCCTACCTTCCATCTCCGTTGTTCCTTCACCACCTCCCTATAAAAAAAAAATCAAAACAAACTAGTGGTACCCTAATCTTGGTGACTTCTAGGCTCGCCAACAATCCTACCCCCCATCTGTCCCACATCAATTTGGTATTTGAGCCAGAAAATTAGGGTATGGTTTATATCTCCTCACCAGCCCCACCATTCCATCCTCCCTGTTCAACTCTAGAATACTCCAGCACATCATCGATCCCTTCCACCAGTTCCATCGTTGGACAACACTTTATCTTTGATTTCATTTCCATTGCCATTCTCCCATGCCCACCACCTATCGGACATCACACCTCCCTCGATTGTGTTCTCCACTATCCTCCTCCCGCTCCATCATTCCCATCGAGCACCAAATCCTACTTCCCAAAACCCCACCGATGCCACTGGTTCCATCGCCCAGATCATGTCCACCTGCACTAGTGAAGCCTCCTATATCGTCTCCCCATGCACCGTCCATAACAGTCTTGTTTCCCATATTGCAACATATCTTTTATCAAAACATAGATACACCGGGAGTTAAGGACACTGCCGTGCTGCCCGACATCCTCACCTTAGATCGACTCCCCACATCGTTCGAACCTGATTCCCCAGCACTGGCGAGCATCAATCAAGTATGAGTGCACCTGCCTTCCACCAACTGCATGTGGTCCTCACCAGCATCCTCGTCGCCGCTTCAGCATTCGCTCACCCCAACGGTGGCCAATGATCCCACGCCATCTCTTGCAGTCAACCAAAATAGCAACCCTTGGAGAAGCCCCAAAGGTCTCCGATCTGATAGCTCCCAATGCCGGATCTGGATGCGGCCAAAGATGGGATGGCGAGGAGGGATCTGATGCCCGTGGCCATATGGAAGGTGATCAAAGGGGTGGGAGAGGAATTGAACTCAAAGATGGCTCAGAACAGGGACTTCACCCCTGCCCGGAGGGGCGTCCGTGCCGCCTTCCTCAATGTCCAGCAGTGCCTCAACCACTTCCTCTATAAGATGGCTCCGAGAGGGATCCAAATGGATGAGAAGTACCAGGCTCTACCTCCTTCCTCCCGATCAAATCCTCGTGCCACCGTTTCCTCGTCGTCATCCACATCACCTCCGAGCCGGTATCCTGCATTGCCCACATCGCCTAAAGTCTAGCCGACCGTCTCCTCCATTCCTAGACAATGCCAACCTTTCCCAATGGCCGAACTCCTTCCCCTCTCCTTGCATCTATGCCGCAACACCCAATGCTTCACCTCTACCATGGAACACCATCCCCACCTATACTGCCACCATCGTTCTCATCGCTATTGCCGACAAAACCCACTGGAAGCCTCCTCGCAAGTCCCTTATTTCCTAGTTTCAATCCATGAAGAAGAAGAGGAGGGATCGCACGAACATAAAACCAATCCCCCTCCCTTTTGCCTACTTCAAGTCCTATACACTTTTCAGAGCTGCATGCATTTCAAAGCTACATGCATTTCAAAGTTGCATGGTTCTTAGAGCTATACCATAGCTATATAGATCTCAGAGCAGAGCCTCTTTTTGGATGTGGTTCATTAAAGTCCATACTGATCCAAACTCGATGGAGTTGAGTTTTTTCCAACCTCAGGGGAAAAGATGGGACATCATCAGCACAGATCTTGGAGCAGCATGGATTTCAGACGAGCACCAATTCTAGAGTAGCATGAATCCCAGAATAGCATGGATCCCAGAGTAGCATGGATCCCGGAGTAGCACGGATCTTGAAGCAGCATCACTTTGAATTCAAATTCAAGAATAAGTTATCAAATTTTTAGGATAGTTTAGGATTTATCTTTATCGATTATTTTAAAATTTGATTTAGGATTAGTTTTGGTTAGTTAGGATTGAGATATGGATAAGCCTTATCCTTATTTTGTATTTGAATTTGAATCTTTATCTTTCTATTTTGTATTCAAATTCAATAAATACCATACTCATTCCTTTGTAAAAAATTGGTTAATGAAGATGAGTTTTTAGGGAAGTGTGTTTCTTCGTTCTTCCTCTGTAAAGGAGTGGGCATGAGGCCCGTCTTGCCTTCGCCTTCGAGCATCAAGGGGTGTGAGACCCTATGCCTTCGCTTTCGAGCATCAAGGGGCATGAGGCCCTAGTTATCCCCTTCCCCGTCGAGTCCCCTCTATGATCTTAGAGATTTTCCTTCATGGCCTCAGGTTGCGATTTGGGTGGGATACCCTAGGCTCCACATGTAGTGAGATGGTGGGATGCCCTAGGCTACATGTAGTGGGGTGGGTGAGATGCCCTAGAGATGAGAGGTCTCTCAGTGAGTGTAAGTCCCAAAGTCCATGAGAGTCTAGATTTTTCCTACCTTCCATCTCCATTTTTCCTTCACCACTCCCTAGTAAAAAAAATCAAAAAAAAATAGGATACCCTAATCCTTAGTGACTTCTCAGTTCCCCAATGATCCTACCCCTGATCTCATGCCCCATCAATCCCCTTCATAATTTGGCTGCAATCTGGGTAGGAGACAGAGATGCTACATTTAGATGCATACTAGAGTCAGAGGACATTAGAGGAGTGTCTATAGTGTCAGCGAATCAGTTATCTCCAGAGATGTGAGTGCTTCATCATATTATTGCTAGGATCTTGGTCCCGAAGATCGGTAGATTTGATTTTATCATGGAGCGGGAATTGGTATTGATGGTCACTTTGAGACAGCAAATAGCCATCAATCTTCCTATGTTAAGGTCCATCATATGGGTGAGGTAGCCACCTAGCAGAGATTATGCCTGCCCTACAGATGGGACTCATCAGGATCTTCAGGGCTTTTGGTATTCCACTAGAGGATGAGGCCTCCAAGGAGATTCTCCACACAGATACATATGGGGAGAAATCTCTTCACAGGATGGGATTCAGGAGAGTAGTTGGTAGATGGGTCGGATGGGAGTCAGGCTAGGAGCCAAACGAGGAGGATCGGATTAGAGCTGCAAAGGCAGGACCCTCTAGACCAGCATCATAGATAAGTACCCCCAGACCTACTCTAGTTTCTGCTTTTGAGTTCGAGCCTATGACTCTGCTCCTGCTCTAGCCTCTCAAGATTCTACAGTTACTGATTCTACTTTTGAGCAGAGGATCACTGAGCAGTTCACTACAATTAGGGAGGATCTTATGACTTTTAGTCAGGACCAGCCGGCTATAGCTTGAGCTGCATGGATTGAGATGTCATACAGATGAACATCTCATTGGTATTAGGCAGACTATGGAGACTGGATTTGCAGAGATCAGAGATATGCTGAGATCCCTACTGCCTCTAGCTAGACCTTTAGTTCCTCCACCTCCTACTTCGCTGGTAGATGGTGTTGATCATGATGGTGCACATGATGGTACTGCTGATGATGATGGTGATGATCATGGTGATGGCAGTGATGGTGATGATGATGGTGATGATGATACTGGTGCAAGTGGTGATCAAACTATTGGTAGTGATCCAATCAGTGCTTCAGATGTTCCTATTCAGGCCTCAGTTCCTGCTCAAACTGATGATCAGCATGGGACTGACTCAGCCTTTATGACACCTGCGGAGACCGTTACTACTACCCGTGCTAGTAGGACCACTAGAGTTGTAGACCGCTCTGGACCTTCCCTTAGGACTAGGAGTATGCTGCATAAGACTCCTAGATCTTCATCCTCTAGAGTGATGAGCCCCATAGTTTTAGAGTTTCCATCTGACGAGGAGTAGCCTCACAGATGTTATGTTATGTTTTCATTTTATGTATTTTCCTTGTTGTATTTATAGTTTATGCTATGTACTTCTTGTTGTATTGAAACTCTTTATATATGAATGTTATGTTTCTCAGTTATGAAAGTTGCATTTACTCTTCTTTTTTATCTAATTAACCTTTTTGGTTTAACAAAAGCACTAATTTAGGGGGAGAAATCCCTTTTAATACTTAATGATGACAAAAAGGAGAGTAAGAAAGACATATAAGCACAATTTCAAAATTTTCAATAATATTCACTATCTACTTAAGACAGGGGGAGAAAATGAGAAAAACTAATCTTGAAACACTTGAAACATTGATGTATGAACTAAATAACTGATATATTTTATCTAAATACTTGTATGAACTTTGATATACTAACAATTGTGAAGCATGTTTAATGAACTTGTTCAATATTTTCGAAAATATGCTTATATACTCAAAGCTTTATCATCATCAAAAAGGAAAAGATTGTTGGCTTTGGCCCTTGATTTTGATGATTAACAAAACATTGAGTATATGTAAGTACTAATGTTTCAATTAGAGTTGTGAATTCAAGGTTACAGGTACTTCGAATTCTCCACTCAAGAGTATCAAAGTTATGGACATCAAAGCAAGATGAATTTCATAGTTTTAGAGGTCTTCTCATCTTGGAATGCCATAAAAATGATTACTTTTGCCTTTATGGAGAAGAAACTGGAAGTCGAATGGACAAAATTTGAGAATTTTGGAGTTTAGCATACATTTTGGAAATGGCATAGATCTAGTATCAACCTAACTCTCGACTCAAAGTGTCTACTCATGGAGCAAGTGTCGACACCTTTGAAGACTGGGATGTAGAGTTTCAGCTGGCACACCAAGTGTCGATCCAAGTGTCGATTCAAAGTGTCGACTCACAAGATTCAAATGTCGACTCACAGATCGACTCAAGGCCTAAGAACAGAAATGAACATAACATCATTTTTAGGACTCAAATGAAGTGCCGACTCACAAAAACTAAGTATCAACTCACAAGGTTCAAGTGTCGACTCACAGATTAGCTCATGGTCTGAGATAAGAAATGAATAGAACAATGCCATTCTTGGACTTTTTTCCTAGTGCTAACTGAAGTGTTGACTCAAGTGTTGACTCATAGTTTCAAGTGTCAACCCATAGGTCGACTCATAGCTTGAGACCAAAAGTAAAGCAGAACATTGAAAAATCAAGTTTTATACCTGGTGTCGTTCCAAGTATCGACTCACACGACTCAAGTATTGACTCAAGGTGTCAACTCAAAGGTCTACTCACAGCTTCTGACAACAGTACTGACTATATTTTCAGAAGTTCAGATTTGTTTCAAATGGCTCCAAATGGCTAGTTTCTTCACTCTAACGGTCTCCAACGATTTTTTGGAGGTTTTTGAGCTATTTATTACTCACCAAACTCATTGAAGACATACAAGAGTCAAAGATCATCTTTTAAGAAAAGCTTTTAAAAAGACTTGAGTGAGCCTTAAATGAGATTCCACCTAAAAAAGTCTTCATTTGTGCTATTGAGACTTCAAATCATATTCCAAAAGTGTGCATTGAAGAGCATCTAAGGAGGAGACAACTCAAGCATTCAAGAAGAGCCTCAACGATATTTATTTCTACACTTTGAGAGTTTTTCTTGTACTTATTACTGTATACTTGATTTTATTTGTTGTATACTAGTTTCAAGGCTATTGAAACTAGGTGTTAGGCCCTTCCAAGCCGTGAATTTGAATTAAAGACTAGGTTGGCTTGAGAGAAAGGTTGTTGGTGAGCCTAAGTGAGAAAACTAATTTTGGGTTTTAACTTGTGAGCCTAGAAAACAAGTTGGCTATAATCTTAGTGATCATAGTGGAAATCTCCAAGGAGAAGCCTGGGGAGTGGATGTAGGTGCTTGAAGTGCACCGAACTACTATACATCTTGGTGTTTGTGATTACTTGCTCTTCTTTACTATTTTCTCTGATTTACTTTGTATTTACTTTACTATTTTGCTGCATATTATTATAGAGCACATCATATTATTGTTACACAAGAACTTTAGTTCAGCACATACTTTCTTAAGTTTAAATTTTAAGAAATCCAATTCACCCCTCCTCTTAGGTTGCTACACCTCGACGCTCCTCTCGGGTCAGCAATCGTGCGAGCCCCGAAGCCCTCAACATCATAGGCATATGGAGAGCCGATTCAACAAAAAGAGAACCAGAAGGTCTCTTTCCGCTTCTTCTGGTGACTCCACACCAGGAAACACCAAGCGGAGGGAAGCACATCACAACATGAAGAAAAATTCAAAGCGCTGGATTACAGATTGAAAGACTCAACGACCAACGTAGAAGCGATGAAATTATGGCATATGATTCACAGCCTCCATTCTCCTAGAGAATCATGGAAGAAGTCATCCCTCGCCACTTCAAGATTCCCTAGTTGGAACATATGATGAAACCACTGATCCTCTCGACCACTTAGGGAGCTTCAAGGCTAGACCTGTCAAAATGGGCCAGAGCCCAAGGGCCATCCCATTTGGCCCTATAAATGGGTCAGGCCGGGCAGAAAAAATTTGGTTTATTTATGTTAGTGGGCTTTTTGGCCCAGCCCTTGTAGCCCATGTGCTCAACAAGGTTAGGGCTAGGTCAGCCCATGGGCCAAGAATTTTTTTTAAAAAAAATATATTAAAATTAAAAGATTCAAAATCAAAAATGGCAAATAGGTTATGGGTTACCAGGTCCACTTACCAGAGTAAACCACGGTCCATGTTAAATTAAAAGTTTAAAACTTTAAAGTTAAAATGGAAAGATATTTTGATTTTTTTTTCCCAATCTTAGCATCGTTCCCACTTTCTTTACCTGTTTGCAGTGTTTGGCTGTTCCCATTCCCATTTCCACTTCGATACGATGGTACTCAATAGTTTCACGATTCCGGTGATTCAAGTTTCTTCCGAATTTTTGATTCATCGAGAGTTTGGGACGGCCGACCGAGGCTTTGCTACTGCTCTGCTATCCTATTCTGGCGAAGGAAGGAACAGCTGGTGATGCCGACGGTGATGCCAGCTCTTTCACGATGTTGATAGCCATCATCGTGTTGCTATTGGTGAACCAGAGCTTCTTCCATGCTGAGGTGAGGGCTATACTTATATGATTTCATTGTCCACAACCCTATCCCATGGCTCTAATGCTAGCCCACAGCCCTAGCCTTAGCCCATGACCCTAGTTCATGGCCCTAACCCATGGCCCATATAGGGGGTTGGCCAGGTTGGGTTTTTTTAGCCCATTTGTGTAAGTGGGCCTAGCTCGGCTCAGCCCATAAAATGAAAGCCCATATGGGTTAGGGCCGGGCCAACTCATATTGACAGCTCTATTCAAGGCACGTATGATGATATAGGGAGCCTCTGATGCCTTGCATTTCCTCGCCTTCCTAGCCACATTGAAGAAAGCAGCTCGAATATGGTATTCAAGCATCTGACCAAGTACCATTCATTCTTTTAATGAATTGAAAAAATTATTTGTATCACATTTAGGACTTGTCAGAAGATGCCCCGCAATTCGGACAGCCTATTCTTCCTACAGCAGACTAAAGAAGAGAGTCTCAAAGATTATGTCGCCAGATTCAACTTCGCCACTCTCAATATCCCTGATCTCAATGAATATGTGGTTATGTCTGCTATGAAGAAGGCCTCCGATCTTCCAGGTTTACCTTCTCCCTGGATAAGAAGTTTCCTACAAGCTATGCCAAACTACTGGTGAGTGTTAAAAAATATGCAATAGCTGAAGAGCAAGCAGCGAACCGATGCTTAATAGAAGAAATGCTAGCTTTCAAGAAAATGAGCACAAAGGGTCGGTTCCACCCATACCCTCTAGCAACGATGCACCGACCCAATGATACAGTCCCAAACCCAAGCCATGGGGTGGCAAGTTTGACTCTTATACTCCTCTCTCTCTCTCTCTCTCTCTCTCTCTCCCAAGGGATAAAATTCTGATAGAAATAGAGGAGAGTTACCTGCAAAGGCCACGTCCCATGAAGGAATCTCTTGCATTAAGCAACAGAAACAAATACTGCCGATTCCACTGGGACCACGGCCATAACATTTAAGAATGCATCCAACTCAAGGATGTGATAGAAGATCTGATCAAATGGGGATACTTGGAAAAATATGTTAGCACCTAGGAACCCTGAACTAAAGCTACTGCCTCTATGTGGGCCATGGAGGAAGTCGATCTGCCAACCAAAGACCGATTGATGGAAGAGTAGGCATTCTTCATTGACGAACCAACTAGAGAAGCAGAGCCAAAGAGTATGACCTACAAGGAGTCCAAACTCCTCATGATGATCCTATTGTAATCTCGGCTGTGATAGCCAACTATGATGCAAGACAGATTCTGGTTGATCATGGTGTTAGGGAACCAAGGTATAGGACAAGAGCATGCAATTTAAAAACTTTTTCTAAATGCATGGCACAGCGAAAAAGAATAAAACCATTTTATCAAAGAATGTCAATCTAATTAACATCGCCCTAAGTAGATATTGATGCATGTGTAGAATAATGTATATATGAAATCAAGCATCCATTGAATGAAAAACAGAATTATTCTAGATTCATACAATGATGCAACATATTTTAGTGTGCTAAACAAATAATCTAAAGGTATACCATTGAGATGACAATCACCTGGAAGGCACGTGCTCTGACAGTAAGGTGGAACAGTGGTGTGGGCACCAAGATTAGACTGAGGCTCCTCAATCCTCTATGGATCTCTATTAGGGTTCTTAATCTTTTGGATCTTGTAATAAGGCTTCAAGCCTGAGTAATTTACTTTTGAGTCATGTAATTAGTCTCTAGTTGATTTCAATTTTTGTTTAGTCTAGTACTGTGTCCCAATTTGGTCCAAGTTAGGGTCAATTGGTCCGTAATAGCACAAGTTGGTCCACAAGCTCAAGTCAATTTGAAGATGGGCTCAAGCTAGTTTGAAGATGAGTCCAAGCTACCTCTCTATGCCAGGTTAGGAGTGCTACATCATCAGTGCCACGTGGCATGAGAGGCACCACTCAGCTCATGGAGTGCCACATCATCAATGCCACATGGCATGGGAGGCGCCACTTCATTAAGCACCTTGGGGCGCCAAGTAAAGCTAATTTCAAATTCAAATTCCATGGTTGACTCCCATTAATCTTCCCTTGATCCAAGCCAACAAGATCCTCACCCCACTCCACATATCAAGCCATATCACCAAGGTTCAAGCCTAGCATTCATGGTTGGTCAAAGCTTCATGAAGAGGAGATTCAAATTTAGAATAGGCACCCCGAGATTCACGAAGACAACATCCTCTCTTCACTCCCCCAAATCAAGTCTTGTAACCCTATTTCAAATTGAATTTAAATGTCAAATGAGGACTAAGTGCTTATAAAAAGGACCCTAACCCTCTTGTAAAACTAGTTTTTGATGAATGAAAATTTGAGAAGTTTCTACTTCATTATAGCCCTTGTCTTCTTAGACTAGGAACTCTTTGAGAGAGTACCTTGTCCTCAGGATATCGAGGGATGAGAGGCCCTATGTTCCCTTCCTCCTTCATAAGCCACCCACCAATCTTCAAGCTTGGACGCCCTTGGAAACTCCACCTGGATGCCTAGCAAGAAGTGCCTCCTTAACCACCTTCTCAACTCTTTCCCATCCCTTCTTACTTTGCTTATCCCTTCTTCTTGATATTTTCTAACCCTTTACTTGGGTGCTCGTAGGTCCTCCAGGTGCCCTAGACAACGGAGTCGGTCTTCCTTGCCCCCGCGACCATCGAACAAAAAGCTAGCAAATCTGCAGGGTTGAAGGCTTGATCCTCCAGTCCGCATCCATGAGAGTGAGTGAACTCGACGTCGGGCACATCAGAGTCTTCATGGTTGCACCCGTAATCTCCTAAGTAGGTATTGATCTAGCTAAGTTCTACGAGATTCCTCTCCCGTTATCTCGTGATCTTGTTTAGGGACTATCTTTGCTTGCTAGAAAGTTTGGTGCGGGCACCAGACTCAGAAGAAGACTTCAGGGCTCCATCTGGATCTCTGATTGACCTTGCCCGAAGAATTAAGGTTTTCTGGTTTTGTAATAAGGGTTGACTTGGTCAACTCAATTTTAGTCTTGAGTCTGTATTTTCCTGTAATTTAAATTTTGTTGAGTCATGTTGACTCAGTACATGTCCTAGTAGTGGTCTAGGTCTTCTCCAGGTTGGTGCTACTTTTTTTTCAGTCAAGTCAAGGTCCAAGGTGCCACATTTTTCTCCCAGGCCCAAGCAGTGGGCGCCACACTCCGCCACCACACACCAGAGTCCAGGAGGCGCCACATCTCCATCCAGTGTCTTTGGTCCCTACACCACAAGAAGTAAGTTCCTTTTTTTTCTTGCACCACTTGGGAGAGAAATCCATCAAGATACCTCAATCTAAGGAGGAGCCAATTTCTTTCCAGATAAACCCAAGCCAGGATGGCAAGAATTTTTCTTGAAGAGAGGATCAAGGAGGTGTCCCACAATGTTCCATAAAAATCCAAGTTATAAAAGGGAAGAGAGCATGTCTTGGGGAGGAATTCAAGGAGGTTCCCAAAAGTTTCCAAAAGTGTCAAAGCCATGAAAGGAAGAAGCCTAAACTTGTGGAGCAAGACTAGGAGGTGTCCAAATGAGCCAAACCATGAAGGGAAAATCCTTGATTCATGGAGAGAACTAGGAGACACCCCCATAACCTGCCATTTGGAGCTGATTTTCAAGTTTTCTTGGAGTTTTTGGGCTGCCCACTCATGGAAGGAGTCTTGAGAAGAGAATTTGATGCCTAAAGTGTAGGTTAGTCCTATTAGTCCCACATGGAAAATGTATAAACTTTTATTTCTTTGTTATGTCTATATATTCAACTCTATGTACTCTTGAATTTAATGATGAATGAAATCAATTTCTGTGTGAGCAACTTTGTGTTTCTCTCTTCCGCACTTGTATTCAGGTGTTGAGCTCCGTGAGGGAGTAAATCCGTGTTCCATAGGAACCTTGAGGAGGTGTGAGATCTCCAACCCCAAAACCCTACCAAACCTTAGGTTAGCCACTTCAATTCCAAACCCTAGCCGCCATCATCTTCTTCATTCCACCAATCATCCAAACCCTAATCTACCTCATCATCTCACGGCCCCTCACTTCCAAGTAGAGGCCAACCACCAGCATCCAGGTCCAGATCGCTACTTCGAATACAGAGCAAATCCCAGAGGAAGTCAGATCAGCATCCAGGAGAATCAGGATTTCAGTAACATCAATTTTTCAAGTTCTTATCTGGTAAATCCTTTCTTTGAGTATCTAGTTCCTTAACTTGTTCTTCTTCTTTCCCAGATCCTGAGTTCAGGAGAAGCCAACTCTGCCACAGGACCAGTATTGGAGGATCCATTGCGAAGATATCCAAATCCGAGGATCCAATAATCTGCTCGAGAGAGTCCTTCCACCAAACTCTGTAAAGATCACTGCCTGGTACATAACCCTTCCCTTCTCTTTAGTTCTGTCCTGTTGAAAGTTCAGAGCGAAACCCTAGGTCTGGGAGTTTCTTAACCCCCAGCAATTTTTTACTTCTGAACTACTTTGATAATCTAGTTTCTTTGAATTGTGCTTTCTATTATTATATAATTTTTTTCAATTTAGTTCAACTTTCCTTTGAGTCTAAGCTGACTTCTGAAAATATATATTTAAAAAAAAATTAGTCCTAATTTACTTCCACATCGCATCATCTCTTTCGTTCTGCATCATTTTTGGTATCAGAGCTTTCGTCCTACATCATTTTGGTATCAGAGCATTCGTTCTGCATCATTTTTGGTATCAGAGCCCTGTCTAGGTTTCTGACTTGCTTGCATATTTTGAGTGTATCTCTTTTTTACTTTGTCTGCTCGAAGTAGACTCCTCAGGATGTCCGGTCCTAGGAATGAAGCGAGGTGCAAGCCTCCTCTTCCCATTCCATGGGGTGTTCCTAGGGCGTGTAGGGGATCCACTAGGTTACAACTTCGTAGCAGGAATTGTAAACGGGGAAGCATTCTATTTTCAGTCTATAACTGCCCTGTTGAAGGAATTGTTTCTCATTACAGGTAACTCCAAATTGCATGATTTTTATTTTGTTGGAACCAGAATAATTGAAAATATTTTACATAATTTTACTGTAATTTATTGGTTTCTGTAGAATTTTGGAGAGTTAAATTACAGAAATTCTATTTCTATGTTTCTGCAATTCATTTTTTTTTTTTTGAGTGATCATCTCCTAATTCATCTTAAGGGCAATTGAGCATCTAAGATAAGGGGAGGAGTTGATAACCTCTCCTTAGCCCAAAACTACCACCCATTCATTCGATCCTAAGCCTAATTTTAAAATTTATTAGACTTAATTTGTCCTAGTGGGCTAGGAACACCAACTAGTCAGGTCCAGCCTAGGGTTTAGTCAGTTTGTCTGGTTACTCTGTGTGTGCTTTGTACTCAGTGTTTAGAACGGTGATTCAGGGACTACATCCTGAAGGGCTTGTGTGCTGGTCCGCCTACCTGGCCAATCACTGATTGGTGTCCAGGATTGGCAATTAGGGACCTAACACTCCCCTTACACCTGCCTGGCTGAGTCCTGAGTTACTACAGGCTAGCTTGCCACTCTGATTGGGCATCTAGTTTGGGCTCTAGGTCTAGTTAACCCGTAGTCGTTTCAATCGAGTCTCATTTGGTGTGCTTTCTTACATCATCATGTCCACCCGGAACGGAGTATCCTACCAACCTGGTCAAACCCAACCTGATTTAGAGGCCATGATTAGAACTCTTACCGAAAGTATGACCAAATTGAGTCAGGATATGAATGAGGGTTTTGCCCAGTTTAGAGACCGAGCCCAGGGACTTGAGAAACATAGACATCAAAATTGGACCCCTGATCCAAAATTTAATAGGCCCCAACCTCACCCATGCCAGGAGCCTAGGAGAACCTTATACCGTGATCCCGAGCATAACCCTAGGAGCCTATATCCATACTTGGTTGACTCAGAAAAGGGACCCGTTAGGAACACCGAACCTTATGCACCCACTTTTGATGGAAGACAAGAGACATATATTAAGTGGGAAGAACAAATGGATCGGTATTTTGAGTGCACTAACATATCAGAATTAGGACAAGTTAGGTTGGCCAAAACCAAGTTCACCAAACATGCTAGGTCACATTGGTATGCTATTGAGCGTGAGTGTTATCAAAGAAAAGAGGAAATATATACTTGGAGAGATATGAGAAGTAAGTTGAGAGATAGGTACCTAAGTAGATCCTATGAGAAAAGATTTTTAGACCAATGGTACCAATTGCGACAAGGTAATAGGCATGTGTCTAAATATATCGAGGACTTCCAGTGGTATGATATGAAATGCAATACCATTAAGACCGAAGCTCAGATCACATCGAGGTTTAGGGTTGGGTTACACCCAGACATTTATAGGAAGCTATGCCTTGAAAAGACCAATAAGTTAGACCGAGCCTACCAAGAAGCCCAAGACTATGAGTGGTCTTTAAGATATAACCAATCAAGTACTTTGGACTTAAAGCCAACCTCTACCTACTTGAGTCAAGTTCCGATTGATCCGACATCCGTAGTGCACCAGACTTTTGTTTGTCAATTCTCACTTGTGTCACCTCTTGACCAGAAGGATAACACTGAGAAGGAGTTAGGCATGGCCATCCCAAAATTAGTTGACCCGACTAGAGCCGTACTTAAAGAGGAATCAAAGGAGAATAGATTAGAACCTTTCAGTGAGATTGAGGAAGAAATATATGAGCCTGACATAAGTTTGATAGATGAATATGAAGAAGAAGAATTTGAGGATATCTCTCCCGATAATTCAATTAACTAACTCCTACCTAATGGGGTTATTGAGGGGACCCCTGCCACTCAAGGAATTCAAGAGCTAACCCTAAGAGAAGACCCTTTTGAGGAAGTTCAGGAAGAGGAAATTACACCAAATGAAAGTTTAAGTGAGAATACCCCTGAACTCATTGAGGAATCCAAAGAAGACACCCCTGAGTCAAATCTGGTAGAGAAGTGTGAAGAAGGAAGGGGTTCACAAGAATTGCCCATTGAGAAGGTCCAAGAACAAGAAAAAGACAGTAGCTTAGAGGACTTTTTAGATAAACATTTCAAAGACCTTCCTGATAACCTTCCACCTTCTAGGAGCACCCAGCCTATCCTAGAACTTGCACTTGTAGACCCTCCTAGAGCAAATCATGAGGTTTGGATGAGTGCACTTATAGAACAATGTCCTCATTTTAAGGTTGTCCTGAATAACCAAGGTTTGTTTCTTGTTTCCAATAAGCCACCTCAAAACTCTGATTCTTATTTCCTACCCTTCCCTGAATCTTTTCATGTTTCTAGAGCTATGGGATTACACTTTACTGAGATCTCTAGGTTGCAAGACTCCTTAGAACCTATTAGGTTTGCCACCTACTTCTGGAAGACCTTATGGCACCTACTAGGCATCCATAATAAGTTTTCATGCTCTGCATGCCCTCCTCCGATCCAAGGTCAAACCTAGAGAGCCTTAGTTTGTTAGGTTTAGACCTAGGGTTCTTTTGGAATAAAGTTCATTCTTTAGGAATGCGTCGTCAGTCTAGTTTAGTTTTTCTTGACCCTTTACTAGGCTTTGGCTCAGATTTTGGTTTGATTGAGAGCACCAGGAATTGGGATTTGTATTTTGTCCATGACTGAAATTGCATTCAATGTTTCGATCAATAGGTCTATAGGCTAGAGTCCCTTTGAAATTGTTCATGGATACAAGCCTCACACACCACTTGATCTAATTTCACTATTAGCCCACACACACAAGTCTCTTGATGCACTTGCATAGCATGTAAAGGACTTGCATAAAGAAATTCATGCCAAAATAACTTTAAATAATGAAACTTATAAGAAGTTGGCTGATTCTCAAAGACGAGTCAAAACTTGTGTTGAGAGAGACTATGTAATGATTAGGTTAAGGCCTGAGTAGTTTTTTTCTGGAACCGTTAGAAAGTTACATGCTAAAGGAGTTGGACCATTTAGAGTAGTGAAGAGAGTAGGATCCAATGCCTATGTGCTCGAGTTGCCTCCAGAACTAGGCAATAGCTCTACTTTCAACGTTACAGACTTAGTAAAGTATAGGGAGCCAGCTGTGATCTTAGTAAGCCTTTGAAACCTAATCCTGTTATTGAGAGTGATCCCGACCCTGTGTGTCCACCAACAAACTGGCCTGTGAGGAAAGAGCAGATTAAAAAGATCCTGGATGATCAGGTTATCTCTACTCGTAATCGAGGATACCAAAGATACCTGGTCCACTGGCAAGGAAGGCCAGATTCTGATGACTCTTGGATCTCCCGAGAAGAATTACAAGAATTGGACCCAGACCTCTTGGAGAGATACCAGAGCCAGCTTGATCCATACTCGACAGGGTCGAGTTCCTCCTACCCCGAGAGAATTGGTGCGGGCACCAGACTCAGAAGAAGACTTCAGGGCTCCATCTGGATCTCTGATTGACCTTGCCTGAAGAATTAGGATTTTCTGGTTTTGTAATAAGGGTTGACTTATTCAACTCAATTTTAGTCTTGAGTCTGTATTTCCCTGTAATTTAAATTTTGTTGAGTCATGTTGACTCGGTACAAGTCCTAGTAGTGGTCTAGGTCTTCTCCAGGTTGGTGCCACTTTTTTTTTAGTCAAGTCAAGGTCCAAGGTGCCACATTTTTTCTTCCAGGCCCAAGCAAGTGGGCGCCACACTCCCAGCCACATGCCAGAGTCCAGGAGGTGCCACATCTCCATCCAGTGTCTTTGGTCCCTACACCACAAGAAGTAAGTTCCTTTTTTTCTTGCACCACTTGGGAGAGAAATCCATCAAGATACCTCAATCCAAGGAGGAGCCAATTTCTTTCCAGATAAACCCAAGCCAGGATGGCAAGAATTTTTCTTGAAGAGAGGATCAAGGAGGTGTCCCTCAATGTTCCATAAAAATCCAAGTTATAAAAGGGAAGAGAGCATGTCTTGGGGAGGAATTCAAGGAGGTTCCCAAAAGTTTCCAAAAGTGCCAAAGCCATGAAAGGAAGAAGCCTAAACTTGTGGAGCAAGACTAGGAGGTGTCCAAATGAGCCAAACCATGAAGGGAAAATCCTTGATTCATGGAGAGATACTAGGAGACACCCCCATAACCTGCCATTTGGAGCTGATTTTCAAGTTTTCTTGGAGTTTTTGGGATGCCCACTCATGGAAGGAGTCTTGGGAAGAGAATTTGATGACTAAAGTGTAGGTTAGTCCTATTAGTCCCACATGGGAAATGTATAAAATTTATTTCTTTGTTATGTCTATATATTCAACTCTATGTAACTCTTGAATTTAATGATGAGTGAAATCAATTTCTGTGTGAGCAACTTTGTGTTTCTCTCTTCCGTACTTGTATTTAGGTGTTGAGCTCCATGAGGGAGTAAATACGGGTTCCATAGGAACCTTGAGGAGGTGTGAGATCTCCAACCCCAAAATCCTAGGTTTGCCACTTTAATTCCAAACCCTAGCCGCCATCATCTTCTTCATTCCACCAATCATCCAAAC
This sequence comes from Areca catechu, assembly GCA_021397845.1. Lineage (NCBI taxonomy): Eukaryota > Viridiplantae > Streptophyta > Magnoliopsida > Arecales > Arecaceae > Areca > Areca catechu. Next base: position 44,504,970 of record CM038038.1, read on the forward strand.
CCTAATCTACCTCATCATCTCACGGCCCCTCTCTTCCAAGTAGAGGCCGACCACCAGCATCCAGGTCCAGATCGACTACTTCGAATATAGAGCAAATCCCAGAGGAAGTCAGATCAGCATCCAGGAGAATCAGGATTTCAGCAACATCAATTTTTCAAGTTCTTCTTATCTGGTAAATCCTTTCTTTGAGTATCTAGTTCCTTAACTTGTTCTTCTTCTTTCCCAGATCCTGAGTTCAGGAGAAGCCAACTCTACCACAGGACCAGTATTAGAGGATCCATTACGAAGATATCCAAATCCGAGGATCCAACAATCTGCTCGAGAGAGTCCTTCCACCAAACTCTGTGAAGATCACTGCCTGGTACATAACCCTTCCCTTCTCTTTAGTTCTGTCCTGTTGAAAGTTCAGAGCGAAACCCTAGGTCTGGGAGTTTCTCAACCCCCGGCGATCCTTTACTTCTGAACTACTCTGATAATCTAGTTTCTTTGAATTTTGCTTTCAATTATTATATAGTTTTCTCAATTTAGTTCAACTTTCCTTTGAGTCTAAGCTGACTTCTGAAAATATATATATAAAAAAAAAATAGTCCTAATTTACTTCCACATCGCATCATCTCTTTCGTTCTGCATCATTTTTGGTATCAGAGCTTTCGTCCTACATCATTTTGGTATCAGAGCATTCGTTCTGCATCAAAGTTCTTGTCCTTATAGAATTTCTAGTTCCATTCTTCACTTGACTTCGGGAATCAGTACATCTTATAAAACCTGAAACTCAAAAGAAAAATTATTTGCATATCTATCTCATCATTAGTATAGTCCCGCATCATCTTAGTCCCACATCAATTCCTGGTATCAGAGCATGGTTAGGGCTTAGTTCTCTTTAAGTACTTGGATTGGGTGCTTCACCATGGCCGTCCGGTCATAGGAAAAAGTAGGGCTGCAAGACCCTCACATCCCATTCAAAGGGGATTTCCTATGGCATGTAGGGGTGCCGATGTAATTGATCCTTGAAGGGGAAAACAAGGAGATAGGTTTCAAATCCTAAAGAAAAAAAATCTTGCATCATTGATTTCAGCATCTTTAAAAATTTTATAACTCAGTATATAGTCTGATATTTTAGTTATTTCTGCTAGTAGGAGTCTTTTATTTTGGTGATTTTTATTTTTCTGGATTCCACATAATTAGAAGTATTTTTCAAATTTTCTTCATATTTTATTCCAGTCTGTAGATTTTGTACAAGGCTGATTACCATCTGAGAACAAGTCTGCTCTAAAATTCCAGCAAGTGCATTTCATCATACTTTCATTTCCATATAGTTTAATTTTGCACTTTAGGTTCATATTATTTAATTTCAGCATCTTATATTTCTTCTAACATACATCAAAACACAGAAAAAACTCAGATACTTTTCATTAGGATTCATGTGTATGCCATCATTTACATAATTGACTTAAGAGCGTTATATCGCAAGATAAGGGAAGGAGGTCATTACCTTTCCTTAGCCTGAAGACTACCATCCTTGCATTTCGAACCTAAACCTAATCTAAAATCAAGTAGCAACCTAATAGCTTAGGGACACCCATGAGTCAGGTTTAACCATTTTGGAGAAGCTAGTGCATGCAACCCTTCAATTAGTACCAGGAAGCTGGTATCTAAGGCAAGACGTTTAGTGTCAAACGACCTAAACGGTGTTGTAGTTCTTTAATTGGATTCTTGCGAAAACAAGGGGGGCCTCCCACACTCCCATCTCTTACTTGGTCGATGAAAGGGCTAGTTGTTGTGCTGTGCGTCAACTAAGTTGACCCATTCTATTTGAACTCCTAGGTCTAGCAAAACCGTAGCACCGTTCTTTGTGTGTTGCATGTCGACTAGGTCAGGAGTCCTATACCACCCACACCACTCTCAATCAGGTGAACCCATGGAGAACAACCTCGAGAATTAAATGAGGCTCATCACTGAATAGCTTGCCAAGTTGATCCAAAGAGCTGATAGATTTGAAACAAGGCTAGGAACTTTGGAGAGGACCCGGGAGCCTCACACTAAACCAGAGTTTGAATCACTTCCCCACCTTAAGAAGTTCCCTCAACATGATCCCTCCTTAAAGGCTGAGCCCAGAAGAGTCCCACATCCTAACCCTGTCACAAAAGAGGTCCAAGGCCAACCAAAAGAGAACACCCTCAAGAAGTAGTTGAGGCTTTGAAAGAATTTGAGGATGTGTTTCTCGATGAGTTATCGAATCAACTACCACCCCTTAGGGACATCCAGCATGCTATAAGCTTGGTCCTAGAATCCTCCTTACCAAACCTTCCTCACTATGGGATGAACCCCATCGAGCCCCCAGAAATTACAGAAACAAGTGGACCATATGTCACCCATAGTCAATGTTCATACATTAAGGTCAGTCTCTTTAGTCCAGAACCTATCCCTGAGTCTCCTTCCTATTTCCTACCCTTTCCTGAGTCTTATCATGTTTCTAGAGCCATTAGGTTACATTTTGATGAGATTACCAGGTTGCATGAATCCTTAGAGCCCATCCCTTTTGCTACCTACTTCTGGAAGACCCTCTGGCATTTGCTAGAAGTTCAGAATAAATTTTCATGTGCATACCAAACCAGGGTCAAACCTAAAGAGTCTATAGTCTATTAGGTTTAGGCCCTATGAGTCCAATAAAATTTCTCTCAATAGGAATGCATAGTTGAGTCTGCACATTGCATCATGTTAGAGTTCTACATTAAGCACTAATTTTGAAATAATTTGGCTGATTCCCGAATGCAAGCCAAAGAATTTGAAATAAGGGATTCTATAATGATTAGGCTTAGGCCTGAATGATTTCCATTAGGAACCATTAAGAAACTTCATGCTCGTGGAGCTGGCCCCTTTAGAGTGATAAGGAGAGTTGGCTCTAATGCCCATGTGCTTGAGCTACCCCCGGATTATGGCATTAGCTCAACTTTCAATATATCAGACTTAGTCGAGTATAGGGAACCAGCAAACATACCCATTAAGCCATTTGGACCTGACCTTTCATTTGAGAGTGAACCCAACCTAGAGTGTCCACCTCCAGTTTTACTTGAGAGAGAAGAATGGATCGAGCATGTCCTAGATGATCAAGCTACCACCACCCAGGGCAAAGGATATTAGCGTTACTTGGTCCAATGGCAAGGCCGATCGGAGTTCGATGATTCATGGAGTATACAAGAGGACTTGCAGAGCCTCGACCCCGACCTTCTTGAGAAATACCAAAGCCAAATCAACCCTCCCTCGATAGAGTCAAGTTTCCTCCCACCCTGAGAGAATTGGTATAGGCACCAGCATTAGACAGAAGCTCCTCAACCCTCTATGGATCTCTGATAAGGGTTCTTAATCTTTTGGGTCTTGTAATAAAGCTTCAAGCCTGAGTAATTTACTTTTGAGTCATGTAATTAGTATCTAGTTATTTCAATTTTTGGTTTAGTCTAGTAATTTGGCTAATTTGGTCAAGTTAGGGTCAATTGGTCCTATAATTAGCCAAGTTGGTCCACAAGCTCAAGTCGATTTAAAGATGGGCTCAAGCTAGTTTGAACATGAGTCAAGCCACCTCTCTATGCCAGGTTAGGAGTGCCACATCATCAGTGCCACGTGGCATGGGAGGTGCCACTTTAGCTCATGGAGTGCCACATCATCAATGCCACAAGTCATGGGAGGCCACACTTCATCAAGCACCTTGGGCGGCCAAGTAAAGCTGAAATTTCAAATTCAAATTTCATGGTTGACTCCCATTAATCTCCCCTTGATCCAAGCCAACAAGATCCTCACCCCACTCCACATATCAAGCCATATCACCAAGGATCAAGCCTAGCATTCATGGTTGGTCAAAGCTTCATGAAGAGGATATTCAAAATTTAAAATAGGCACCCCTTGATTCATGAAGACAACATCCTCTCTTCACTCCCCCAAATCAAGTCTTGAACCCCTATTTCAAATTTGAATTCAAATGTCAAATGAGGACTTAGGTACTTATAAAAAGGACCTTAACCCTCTTGTAAAACTATTTTTTGATGAATGAAAATTTTGAGAAGTTTCTACTTCATTATAGCCCTTGTCTTCTTAGACTAGGAACTCTGTGAGAGAGTGCCTTTGTCCTTCAGGACATCGAGGGGTGAGAGGCCCTAAGTTTCCTTCCTTTCTCTCAAGCCACCCACCAATCTTCAAGCTTGGACGCCCTTGGAAACTCCACCTGGATGCCTTGCAAGAAGAGCCTCCTCGACTACCATTCTCAACTCTTTCCCATCCCTTCTTACTTGCTTATTCCTTCTTCTTGATGTTTTCTAACCCTTCACTTTGGTGCTCGTAGGTCCTCCAGGTGCCACGGACAACAGAGTCGGTCTTCCTTGCCCCTGTAACCATCGAATGGAAAGCCGATGAATCTGCAGGGTTGAAGGCTTGATCCTCCAAGCCGCATCCATGAGAGTGAGTGATCTCGGCATCGGGTGCATCAGAGTCTTCATGATTTGCACTTCAAATCTTCTAATTAGGTATTGATATAGAGCTAAGTCCTGCAGGATTTTTCAATCCTGGGGACCTCTCGATATCTTTGTTTAGGGACTATCTTTGCTTGCTAGAAAGTTCTTGTCTTTATAGAATCCCTAGTTCCATTCTTAACTTGACTTCGGGAATCAATGCATCTCTTAAAACCTAAAAATCAAAAGAAAAATTATTTGCATATCCATCTCATCATTAGTATAGTCCCGCATCATCTTAGTCCCACATCAAATAGCACCCGATGGAGATCAACCCTGCAGAAAGATGATCAGGCTCTGCGAGTGGCACACGTGTACCGCCTCTATGGGTGGTTCATACCGGATAGAGGGACTTCTCCTCCTTCCTTTAGGGTACTAGCCCCTTGGAAAACAATGTTGGCAGTAGTGACTCCTTCAACTCCTTGAAGATGTGCAGACTCCTTCAACTCCTTGAAGGGCTGTTGGTGTAGTGGTGCTGGAACAAAGGTCCTTAAGAACCCCTTGCCAATGCTCTGTCCCAAACCTTCAATAGAAGGCGTGCACTCAAAGATCCCACCCAAACCTCACTATCTCTCTCTAAGATAATCTCTTAGATATCAAAAGTGAGTTGCTAGTCTCGTTCTCTATTCTTCAAAAAAACCTAGAACAGAAAACTAGGAAGCCAAAGGAAAACATGAATGTCGACACTTCATAATCAGATTTGAAGAGATTATAAAGAGAGTTGAGACCTTTAGGATTTAAGGGAGTTACAAGCCCCTTGGGATTCAGTAATAGCAACAATTAAAGTCTCAAAATGCCTAGCATTAAATCCCATAACCATTATAGCATTTAATGAAGCATTCTCAAATTTCAACAGTCCATGAGACGAGTCGACTTGACTATTTGAGTCGGCTCGAGCTGAGTCGACTTGTCAAACTAGTCTGAAATGATTTCCAATCATTTGCATTCCAACAAAGCAAGAAGAAACTCCATGTTGCATGACCCCGTAGGTTCAAACACTAAATCGGTAGCACAGGAATATTTCTAGTACCAGCCAAAGTCTCCATCTAGCAATGACACCCAGCATCTAGATAGGTTGAAGGTTGCAGAGCAACATGAACTTGTCGAATATGGAATATTAATGAACTTATTCCTTTAATCTCTTAATGCTCCGAATGGCTTAGGGTTAAACTGCCCAACCCTAATCAGTCCATCTCAATATGACTCAAATAAAGAATCCTTGTAACATCTTACAAGGAATGTCCTAGCCAAGGTTTTTCTCAATTGAGGCATATTAAGCATCCAATCCAAACCATTTGGAGAGATTAATCCTATCTCGATCCTACTACCGCTACACAAGTACCTGACTGTACCCAGCAACCTTCCATCATCGGATTAGAAATCTGGGTAGTCCGGCATGTAAGCACAGTGAGTTGACTACAAGCTGCCATAGTGATCTCAAGTCAGAGGAATAATTCATGTCCACATTCTAATGCAAGACTTCGCTTTGGCAGAAAGAGAATTTCGCATGAAAGTCATGTTCAGTGAAGTGTCAAACACAACAATGGATGTCATACCAACATCTCCATGCTACTTGGTTAAAAGGGCAACCAACAGATATGACATCAACGACTTACTATCAATACACCATCGTCTTGAAATAGTATATCCTTTGGTCGCGAACTAGTTTATGAACTACACGATGCATCGTCTCTACATCGCATACAAGGTAACTCAAAGAACATCATCACAAAAGAGTTTAATTAGGAAGATGTCATATGATGATCAACCAGAATAAACCTTTTACTTAATTCAATAATTCATATACATATAAATGAGTCGCATAACCATCTACAACCTAGATGATTGGCTTTGGGATACAATTCTCAACAACTCCCACCTGGACTAAAGCCAATCAGAACAAGATCTAATTTCCATCTTCCATTTGCATTCATCGAGCTCTTGAATTCCAATGGCTTTAGTGAAGGGGTCGGCCAAGTTCTCCTTACCATCGATCTTCAAAACCTCGATGTCACCTTGTTCAATAATCTCCCGGACAAGATGATAACGATGCAGAATATGCTTGGTCCGTTGATGTGACTTTGGCTCTTTGGCATGAGCTATGGCTCCAATGCTATCACAATACACTGGAATAGGACCATCTAAGGAAGGTGCCACTCCCAGCTCGCCTAGGAACTTCCGCAACCACACAGCCTCTTTTGCTGCATCCGATGCTGTAATATACTCTGCCTCGCAAACAAAATCAGCCACTGTATGCTTCTTGAAACTTTTCTAGCAGATAGCTCTCCATCATTAAGGGTAAAGATAAAACCAGATACACTCTTGCATCATCTCTATCTGACTGAAAACTAGAGTCAGTATACCCCATAAGTTTTAAGTCATAATCTCCATAAATAAGTCATTGGTCCTTAGTATTCTTAAATACGTAAGGATGTTCTTAACAACTTTCCAATGAGCTTCACCTGGGTCAGATTGGTATCTACTCATTACCCCTAGTGAGTATGCCATGTCTGGTCTAGTACATAACATAGCATACATAATAGAATCCACTGTCGAAGCATATGGAATCCTACTCATACGCTCTCTTTCTTCAGGAGTTGTCACATAATCCTTCTTGAAAAGAGTAATTCCATAACCTATCGAAAGATATCCTCTTTTGAAATTTTTCATGCTGAACCGCTTCAGCACAGTGTCTATGTACATAAATTGGGACAATCCTAGAAGCCTCTTAGATCTATCTCTATAAATCTTCATACCCAGTATGAATGAGGCTTCACCCAAGTCTTTCATAGAGAATTGAGATGAAAGCCAGACCTTTATTCCTTGTAATGTTGGAATGTCATTCCCGATTAGGAGAATGTCATTTACATATAAAATAAGAAATATAACAATAGAACCATTTGCTCATTTATATATACAAGGTTCCTCTCTGTTCCTAACGAAGCCATACATCTTGATACATTTATCAAAATGCATGTTCCAACTCTGAGAAGCCTGCTTCAGTCCATAAATGGACCTCTGAAGCTTACACACTTTAGACTCATCTGTGGATGTGAACCCTTCAAGTTGCATCATATACACCTCCTCCTCCAGCTCATTATTTAGGAAAGCGTTCGGGCATCCATTTGCTAGATTTCATAATCTAAATATGCTGCTAAAGCAAGCATAATCCAAATGGACTTCAGCATTGCCACAGGAAAAAATGTCTCATTATAGTCAATACCATAATGTTGACATACCCCTTGGCAACCAGATGGGCTTTATAGGTCTCCACCTGCCCATCTAAGCCCCACTTTCATTTGAAGATCCACTTGCATCCAATGGATTTTATCACTTCAGGTGGATCAACCAATGTCCATACATTGTTGATTTCTATGGATTCCATTTTGGATTTCATAGCTCTCAACCATGACTCAAAATTAGATCTTGAAATTGCATCCATATAGGTGATCGGATCCTCATTGTTCTCATCGAGCTCAACAGGATCACCATCCTAGACCAAGAAACCGTAGTATCTATCCGGTTGACATGGTACTCTACCAGATCTCCTTAATGGCTGCACTATAGGCTCTGGATCTGATCTAATTAAATCCAGTTCTATAATTGCCTTAAAGTGAGAAGGTTTTTCTATCTGTTGAACTTTTCCAAGTTCAACCTCAGCAGCTTGAGTGCCTTCACCAAAGTATTTCCTTTCTAAAAAGGTTGCCCTAAGATTGACGAACAATTTTTGTTTCCCAGGCAAATAGAAATAATACCCTTTGAATTCTTTAGGATACCCAACAAAAAGACATCTATCCTACGTAGGTCCTAGTTTATCCGTCTCCAAATGTCTAACATAAGCCGGACACCCCCAAACCTGAAGGTGAGAGAGAGTTGGCTTGCATCTGTCCACATCTCATATGATGTTTTATCAACGGACTTATTTGGACCCTATTCAAAAGGTAGGACACTGACTCAAGAGCAAATCCCCAAAAGGATTTAGGCAGACTAGCTAGGCCCATCATGGATCAAACCATGTCCAACAAAGTTTGATTCCTCCTTTCAAACACATCATTTAACTGAGGCATCTCCGGAGGGGTCCATTGAGAGAGAATCTCGTTCTCCTCAAGATAAGTCAGAAACACACTAGAAAGATACTCACCACCTCGATCTGATCGAAGAGTTTTAATAAACTTTCTAGTTTGTTTTTCAACTTTATTATGATAATATTTGAACATTTCAAATGATTCAGATTTATGTCTCATGAGATAAACATAACCATATCTCGAAAGATCGTCTGTAAATGTAATGAAATAATTATATCCACCTCCTGTACTGATATTCATAGGTCCACATACATCAGTATATACTAGACATAGAATATCATTGGGTCTTTCACCCTTTCCAGCAAAATATGACTTGGTCATTTTTCCAAGAAGACAAGATTCACAAGTCAATAAAGATTCACTCTTGATGATATCTAGGAGACCCTCTCCCACCAACTATTTTATCCTATTCTTGTTTATCTGACCTAGCCTACAGTGCTAAAGATAAATATCACTGACTTTATCTATTCTAGGGCATTTATTAGTAGTATACAATACAGTAACGGGCTATGACAGTACATATACACCATTCTTCACTTATCCAATCATCACATTAGAACCATTCAACGTGATGTAGCAAATATCTTTCTTTATTGATAATTCATAACCATCATTGGCCAATAGGCCTACAGAAATGATATTTATAAGAAAAGAAGGACAAAAATGATAATCATTAAGAACGACAATACAAGACTCGAAAAACAAAGAAACAATTTCCAATGCCAGAACTGGAGCTTGACTTCCATTCCCAACATTTAGAAATCTCTCACCGCTTCTGAATCTCCTACTAATTTGAAGTCCCTGCAAAGAATTGTAAATGTGGTAAGGACTTCTAGTATCCAATACCCAACTAGTAGTATCACAAATAGAAAAACTACAAGGATTTATCATATAAATACCTTGACCAGCAACACCTTGCTGCTTTCCCTTCCTTGGCCTGTTCGGGTCCAGAGTAGCAAGGTAAGCAGAATTGTTCCACTTCTAGTGACCCGACTTCTTGCAAAAGAAGCACTCTGCCTTACTTTTGTCAGCCTTTACCCTCTTAATCTAACTAGGCTGAGCACTTTGCACCTTCTTATTCATTTTTTTCTTCTTCCCTTTCTCGAAGGGATGATGTCTTGCTCCAGAACCTCTCACAAGTTTACCAACCCCTTGTTAAGGTTGTGGTCTCTCTCATAAGTCTGTAGTAACCCTAACATCTCATGATAGTTTACCGTAGGCCTATTCATCCTGAAATTGTTAAGAACGACCTGATAAGAAGGGGGCATATAATTCAGAATCGTGTCTTTGTCAAGCTGCTCATGCAAAGGACATCCGAGTTTGCCCAAATGCTCAAATAACTTAATCATGTACATTACATGATCAGTCACCAAAGCTCCATCATGCATATGCATGTTATAGATGGCGAAAGAGATATGGTATCTCTCTGTATCATCTGGAGTACCAAAAGACTCCTTCAACTTTTGAAGAATCTCCTCTGGCTGGGCCTCAAATTTATGACTGAACTTATCGTTCATTGCAGCCAACATAATGCAATGCATCATGGTGCGATCAGAGATCCACTTATGGTAAGTTTCCCTGATAGTGCCATGAGTGTTGGGGCTGGGATTTCAGGTGGTGGATTCGTTATCACATAGAGGATCCACTCGTGCTCCAGGACAATCTTGAGTTTTCGATACCAGCTATCGAAGTTGGGTCTAGAAAGTTTGTCATTATCTAATAATGACTGGAGTGACAAAGTGGTCGACATTATTTGAAAAAGGAGAACAAGACCTATTAGTATATGAATTATTTAAAAAATTTTAAAGACATGGATTTTAGTCTAAAGGTTCCTCCCACTATTTTATTCAGAATAGTAGCCTCTACACTCCAATCCGAAGAATAACATTTATCCTTTAGTGGGTACTAGGATCCAATAGACTACACATGAGCCTGACTTTGGTCGGCCAACCCAGATGCTTCTAAAGGTAGGTACAATGCCAATTGCTTCTCTAAACAACTTCTAGTAATCATATTGCTCCAGGGGTCCTCACAATTGGCCTTTGAGGCACCTATTGAAGGTCCTGGTTAGGTCCAACTATTAACATGATCAAATTCAATGCTTCAAACTAACCCATTATCAAGCTCGACTATAATCGGCTCACCTGACAACGTATTAAGATAGTCGCACTAAGCCATCATATGTGATGCAGGATGACTCTAAGATTGCTAAACATGCAGGAAAAATAGTAAACTAATTTTTTTTATATTTTTTATAATTTATGTTTGCAGGCTATATTTTCAAATAAAAGTAAGAACTAGCAAATAGGATAGCAATGCAAAGAATCATCATATCACAAAATAACTCATGCAAGATAATGAAAGACAGGACTTGGAAATTGAGAAACTCCAAGTTTAGGATAGCTAATCTTCATCAAATTAGATATCAAGAGAAGGGAAGGATGTTACCAATCAATGATTTGAAGAACTTCTGATGAAGAGATCACACAGCACTCTGATTGGAGCCTGGATGATGAAGCTCAGTTCCCTTGAACTTGATGACTAATTTGGGCGGTTCTGGAGGAAAGGAGAGCCTTCTCTGGGGAGGTGAAACACCTCAGGGATCCTACAAATGTCAGGGGTCAATCAAAACAGCAACAACAAAATAATAATAGGAGATTAGGTTTTGTAGAAATCTAAAATCAGGGTTTGTATGTGGTAGCTTGAAGAAGGATGTTGTTCTTTGCTTTGGGCGGGGTAAGGCACTCTTCCTTTGGTTTTGTGAAGGCTTGGATGGCAGTAAGCTAGGGTGTGGAAGGATGCTAGTGCAGCAAGGATGATTAGGGCACACAAAGTAACCAAAGAAACATAAAAACTCCAACACCAACACAAGTTCTTAAACCAAAATTTCAGCAAAGATTTAATTCATGAGATAAAAGTTATTACAAGAGGGGGAGGGGTGGGGTATTTATAGAGATCCCATGCCCTATTTTAACTAGGGTTACACTTAGGTTAGGACTAACTCTCTTTAAGGTATTATTTAAAGTAATCCTTAATAAGTTAGGAAAGAAAGCCTTAAGAGGTTAGGACTTTGACTAGTCTTCTCCTTTTCCCTTCATGCTTTGATCTAGTCTTCAACCAACCCTTGGACCAAGTCAACCAAGTGAGGACACCTCTCTTAGGCATGTTGGGCTTCATGGGGGCAGCAAGGGGCATCCAAGCAGTGAAGGGCGCATGGGCTTGGGCCTCTTGGTAGCCTGGTAGCAAAAATATTCCTTGGAATCTTGCTTCTTAAGGGCTTGGGCTTGGCACCTGGGCTTGATTTCTCGTGGGCTAGGCATAGATGAACCTCTAGTTGCATGATATGACCTAGTTTGGAAATATACTCTATCATCTAGAGGGAATCTAGGTATCTGAAAGCATATGGAAGGAATCAGGGTTTTTAGAAAGCATTTTGGGTCCTGGGGTGTCATATAAAATCCAACAAGCTGATGTAGTAGCCTCTGACTCCTGGATGTGACCTGGTGAAACTCCAAAATAGGGTAACCTCCTTTCTTGTATAAAATTTGAACTCATGGCTAAAGTAGAGGACTCAAAATACTGACTAAGGTTGAGGGTTGAGACAAATCAACTAACCTCAACTTATTATAGGACTCAATCTTAATTAATTGCAAAATTGTGACACATGACTAAGGTTCTAAAATTAAAATCCTAATCAATAAACCATATGGGATCCAGGGATCTATGTCTGATCCTGGTGTCCCCACCAATTCTCCCAGGGTGGGAGGAACTCGACCCCGTCGAGTAAGGGTCAATTTGGCTCAAGGAGGGTCTGGGTTGAGGTATTGCAGATCCGCACCAGCATTCCACAAGTCCTCAAATTTTGATCGACCTTGCATCAGACCAAGTACCGTTGACAGTCTCCATCCCAGGTACTGATGGCTTGATCATCTAGGGTTCTCTCAATCTTTTCCTCACCAAAAGTCTAAATTGTATGTGGTCGCTCTGGGGTGGGTTCACTCACAAAGAAAGGGAGTGGCTCAAGGGTTTCGCTAGGTATCACTACTGGCTCCCTATACTCTATAATGGTGTGGGCACTAGAATTAGACAAAGGCTCCTCAACCCTCTATGGATCTCTAACTAGGGTTTAGTCTGTTGGATTCTATAATAAGGATTCAAGCCTAAGCAATTTTTAATTTAAGTCATGTATTTTTGTTTTAGTCCTATACCTTGATCAATTTGGTCAAGTTGGGTCAGTGGTCCTATATTTAGCTAGGTTGGTTCTAATCCAAGTATACTTGAAGATTGGGCCCAAGCTTGGAGTGGTCATTGAGTCTAGTCCATTTATTAAAAGGTCAAACCATCTCCCAATCTTTGAAAGATGCCACTTCAGCTCTTGAGCACCACCTCATCCATCCCATGTGGCGCCACATCACCATGACAAGTAGATGGCCAAGGCAAGAACGAAATGCTGAAGTTGTGGGTGCCATTCCTTGATTCTTTCGTCCCTTCCCTCCACCTATCAAGCCTCTTTCCAAAGGAGCTATGGGCAGCCAAGGAAGGTCAATGGGTAATGGAGACATGATCCTTGTTTCAAGCCCCATATCAAGCTTACTTTCGAAAGAGCTTGGTCAGCTATGGAAGAAATACATTGACCCAAAAATCGTGACAACTCCCATCTTTCAAGCCCCAAATCAAGCCACAAAACTTTGGTTGGCCAAGAGAAGAAGAAATCTAAATTTGGTTTCCCTCTTCATGAAGCTTTGTATTTTTTTCATTTGAATCTGAATGGATTTTAAGGTGCCTATATAAAGGGCCTTACCCCTCCCTTATATGGACAAATTCTGAATGAAAGAAAAAGAAATGTTTGAGTGATATTCTTTTAGTTTGCCTTCGTTCCTTAAGAACATCAATCTCCTTGAGGGAGTACCTTCGCCTTCGGGCGTTGAGGGGTGTGAGGTCCTAAGCTACCATCTCTTCCGCACAAACCATCTTCCATCTTCGAGTTCGGAGGCCATCTGGATGATCCATCCGGGCACCTAGCAAGAAGATCCCCCAACACCACCATCTTCAACTTTTGTTCCTTCATTACTTTTTGTTTCTTGTTGACCCCTAACATTGATCTTGATTGCTCGCAGGTCCTCCAGGTACCATGGATATGGAGTTGGTCTCCCTTGCCTTTGCAACCTCTGAATGGAAAGCCGGCGCATCCGCAGGGTTGAAGGCTTAATCCTCCATGCCGCATCCGCGAGAGCGAGTGAACTCGGCATCGGGCATATCAAAGCTTTACAAGGTTTGCAACCCTAAACTCCTAAGTTGGTATTGATCCAAGAGCTAAGTCCTATGGGACTTTTCAATCCTGGGGTCCTCTTCTTATCCTTATTTAGGGACTTATTTACTTGCTTAAAGTTCTTGTTATTATAGAAACCCTAGATATACTCTTGCTCATCTTCGAGAATCCTTAACCTCATTAAAACCTAAAAATCATAAAAGAAAAATCACTTGCATCATTCCATCTCATCCTAGCATCTAGTTAGTTGCGCATCATGTTTGGTATCAGAGCATGGTTAGGACTTAGCATCTTCTTAAGTACTTGGATTGGGTGCTTCACCATGGCCGTCCGGTCATAGGAAAAAGAAGTGCTACAAGACCCTCAGATCCCATTCCATGGGAATTTCCTATGGCGTGTAGAGGTCTTGATGTGATTGACCCTTGAAGGGGAATACAAGGAGGTAGATTTTAAACCCTAAAGAAAAAAAAATTTGCATCATTAGATTTCATCATCTTTAAATTTCTGCATTTTGTCTACCCAGTACATGGTCTATTGTTTTAGTTATTTCTATTTGTAGAAACCTCTAATTTTGATGATTTTTGCTTTTTTGGATTCTTCATAATTAGAAGTATTTTTTATAATTTTTTAAAATTAATTAGAAGTATTTTTTATAATTTTTTAAAATTTTATTTCAGTCTGTGAATTTTCTACATGGCTGATTACCATCTGAGAAAAAACTCTGCTCTGAAATTCCAGCAAGTGCAATTCATCATACTTTCATTTTTCATATAGTTTAATTTTGCATTTAGGTTCGTATTTTGTTATTTCCATCATCTTATTTTCTGCTATCATACATCAAAAATTCAAAACACAAAAAAACTTAGATACATTTCATTAGATCTTTTGTATGCCATCATTTTCATAATTGACTTAAGAGCGTCAATATCATAAGATAAGGAAGTCATTACTTTTCCTTAGCCCAAAAACAACCACCTGTGCATTTCGAACCCAAACCTAATCTAAAATCTAGTAGCAACCTAATAGATAGGGACATCCATGAGTCGGGTTTAACCACTTTGGGAAAGCTAGTGCATGCAACCCATCAATTAGTACTGGGAAGCTGGTGTCTAAGGCAAGAGGTTTAGCATCAAATGACCTAAGCGGTGTTGTGGTTCCTTAATTGGGTCCTTGCGAATGCAAGGGGGCCTCCCACACTCCCACCTCTTACCTGGCTAGTGAAAGGGCTAGTTGTTGTGTTGTGTTCATCTAAGTTAACCCATTCTGTTTAGACTCATAGGTATAGCAAATCGTAGTACCTTGCATTATGTGTTGCATGTCTAGTCTTAGGAGTCCATCAGCCCTTATCCTGTCCAGTGTAATCATGGGGCCAAATCTTAAAGCCCACTTATGGGCCATCAACGAACAACTCGCCCAATTGAACCAAAAGATTGCCCAAGTGGAGGCACGGGTAGAAGCCTACAAGGACCATGCCAAATTCAAATCGTCTAGGCCCAATTTCCTTGGTCCAAGAGCCTATTATCATGATCTTGCCCTTGAGCCTAGCCCTAGAAGCCCATACCCATACTTCGTTGAATCAGAGGAAAGACCCATTAGGAACATTAGGACTGAAGCTCCTTCATTTCGAGGCAGTCTTGATTCTCGGGTTTACATTGCCTGGGAGGAAGATGTGGATGATTATTTTAAGTGGAATGAAATACTTGAGGATGGAAAGGTTAGGTTTGCCCGAGTGCATCTATGGGGTTCAGCCGAGTCTTATTAGAACAATGTTTAGGGAAGGAGGGCATATGAGAGACATGAACCCATTAGGACCTGGAAAGGAATGAAGAGCAAGCTTCGTGAAAGGTATATCCCTGTTTCCTACCAACAAAATCTCCTAAACCACTTAAAGAGGTTGACCCAAGGTAATGGATTAGTCAGTAATTATATTGATAGATTCGAGCATCTAATGTGCTATATTGTGAATATGGATCCATATGATATCCTAATCCGATTTGAAGAGGGTTTGAGAGAAGATATCTAGAGAGAATTGTTTAGACATAATATCTATAGTTTGGAGCAAGCCCACCGAGTAGCCCAAAACTATGAGAGGTCCTTAAGGCTTGCTAGATCAAGTACTTTGGACCTAAATCCAACCTCTGCTATCTTGAATCATATCCCCATTGGTCCGACACCTAGTGTGAACCAGACTTTTGTTGATCAACCCTCATCTGTATCACCTCCAACCCAGAAGGATGATATTGAAAAGGAATTAGGTATGGCTGACCCAGGATTAGTTGACCAGAATGAAGCCATACTGAAAGAATAATTAAAGGAGGAAGAATTACAACCCATGCTAGAAGTATATGATGCTGACATGAGTTTGGTAGACGAATATGAAGGAGAAGACTTCGAGAAGGACAACTCTAGTACCTTACCCGAGGAAATCCTTGTAGAAGATAAGAGTGTTGAGCCTAGTCCTGAAACATTAGAACAACAAAAAATTAGCAAGGACTTGGTTCCTGTAAGTCAATGCCCTCAAGAAAAGCCTACTCCTTTAGCCTTAACCCAAGACCTCATTCAGCTCCCTTGTAAAGAGTTCATTCCTCTAATCCCAGTTGATAACTTTTTTCTGGAACTGACCAAGTCTTCCATTCATTTGCACTGCATATTAGAGGCATGCATAAAGGAATTAGCCAGAAAATTAATCTAATTAATAACATATATAAAAGTTTGGCTGATTCCCGAAAGCAAGCCAAAGAATATGAAATAAGGGATTCTGTAATGATTAGGCTTAGGCCTAAACAGTTTCTACCAAGAACCGTTAAAAAATTTCATGCTCGTGGAGCTGGCCCCTTTAGAGTGATAAGGAGAGTTGGCCCTAATGCCTATGTGCTTGAGCTACCCCTGGATTATGGCATTAGCTCGACTTTCAATATCTCGAATTTAGTCGAGTATAGGGAACCAGCAAATATACCCAGT
Source organism: Areca catechu (assembly GCA_021397845.1). Lineage (NCBI taxonomy): Eukaryota > Viridiplantae > Streptophyta > Magnoliopsida > Arecales > Arecaceae > Areca > Areca catechu. Next base: position 44,521,784 of record CM038038.1, read on the forward strand.
GAACCATTTGGGCCAAACCTTTCATTTGAGAGCGAACCTGATCCAGAATATCCACCAACAATTTTACCTGAGAGAGGAGAGCGGATCGAGCATGTCCTAGATGATCAAGCTATCACTACCCAGGGCAAAGGATATCATCGTTACTTAGTCCGATGGTAAGGCCGGCCAGAGTTCGACAATTTGTGATTACCCGGGAGGACTTGCAGCACCTCGACCCTGATCTTCTGGAGGAGTACCAAAGCCAAATAAACCCTTACTCGACAGGGTCGAGTTCCTCCCACACCGGGAGAATTGGTGTGGGCACCAGAATCAGACAGAGGCTCCTCAACCCTCTGTAGATCTCTGACTAGGGTTTAGTCTGTTGGGTTCTGTAATATGGCTTCAAGCCTAAGCAATTTTTAATTTAAGCCATGTATTTTTGTTTTAGTCCTGTACCTTGATAAATTTGATCAAGTTGGGTCAGTGGATCCTATATTTAGCTAAGTTGGTTCTAGTCCAAGTCTACTTGAAGATTGGACCCAATCTTGGAGTGGTCATTGAGTCTAGTCCATTTATTAAAAGGTCAAACCATCTCCCAATCTTTGAAAGATGCCACTTTAGCCCTTGAGCACCACCTCATCCATCCCATATGGCACCACATCACTATGACAAGTGGGCCGCCAAGGAAAGAAGGAAATGCTAAAGTTGTGGGCACCATTCCTTGATTCTTTCCTCCCTTCCCTCCACCTATCAAGCCTCTTTTCAAAGGAGCTATGGGCAGCCAAGGAAGGTCAATGGGTAATGGAGACATGATCCTTGTTTCAAGCCCTAGATCAAGCTTACTCCTGAAGAGCTTGGTTGGTTATGGAAGAAATGTATTGACCCAAAAATCAAGGAGACAACTCCCATCTTTGAAGCCCGAAATCAAGCCACAAAACCTTGGTCGGCCAAGAGAACAAGAAATCTAAATTTAGGCTCCCTCTTCATGAAGCTTTGTATTTTTTTTATTTGAATTTGAATGGATTTTAAGGTGCATATATAAATGGCCTTACCCCTCCCTTGTATGGACAAATTTTGAATGAATGAAAAAGAAATGTTTGAGTGATATTCTTCTAGTTTGCCTTCGTTCCTTAAGAACGTCTATCTCCATGATAAAGCACCTTCGCCTTTGGCATCGAGGGGTGTGAGGCCCTAAGCTACCATCTCTTCCACATAAGCCATCTTCCATCTTTGAGTTCAGAGGCCATCTGGATGATCCATCTGGGCGCCTAGCAAGAAGATCCCCTAACACCACCATCTTCAACTTTTGTTCCTTCATTGCTTCTTGTTTCTTGTTGACCCCTAACATTGATCTTGATTGCTCGTAGGTCCTCCAGGTGCCATGGACATGAAGTCGGTCTTCCTTTCCTTCACGACCTCCAGATGATCCTCCAGGCTGCATTCGTGAGAGCGAGTGAACTCGGCATCGGGTGCATCAGAGCTTTACAAGGTTTGCAACCCTAAACTCCTAAGTTGGTATTGATCCAATAGCTAAGTCCTACGGGGTTTCTCAATCTCGGGGTCCTCTTCTTATCCTTGATTAGGGACTTATTTGCTTGCTTGAAGTTCTTGTTATTATAGAAACCTTAGATCTACTCTTGCTCATCTTCGGGAATCCTTAACTTCATTAAAACCTAAAAATCACAAAAAAAAATCACTTGCATCATTTCATCTCATCCTAGCATCTAGTTAGTCCCGCATCATATAAGATCTGAGATGATGAAGGTGGAGCTAATACCTAAATTAGGTCATATCTCAGGCACATAGGCATTGGGTCCATAACTCTTCATTATTTTGGATGGACCAGCTTCGCGAGCAAAAAATTTCTTTATCATTACATATTCCTCTGCATAAGAATTTTTATCTTTCCTTTGGGAATTAGCCAGGTTGTTATTTAGTTCATTACTTATGTTCAACTCTTGACTAATTTCATGATGCATATGCTATGCAGAGGCTAGTGTAGGTGCAAACATGTAATTCAGACTACGAATTTATTGGACTCTACTAATACCTAATAGACTCGACTAGACATCCCTATCGAAGGAGATTTTATTGGACTCTATGGGACAAAACCTAATAGACTATAAACTCTTTAGGTTTGATCCTATCATGGCATGCACATGAAAATTTTCTATGTATACTTACTAAATGCTAGAGGGTATGCAAGAAGTAAGATGCAAACCTAACATGCACAATGTATGTATGCAGTATGCTTACTTCTACAAAATGCAAATGAATGATTAAAAAAACATAAGCGAATTCATGAAAAGGTAGAAAATATGAGGTGGATTCAGTGTTAGTCTGGTAAGGTAGAAAGTAAGAAAAGGGTTCAGGGTTATTTGGAAAGGGTAGGATATAAGAAGGGATGTTAGGGATTAATCCTAAACTAATAAGGTTGACCTTAAGGGGTTGGTGTCTATCACTGGGTCTGCCTTATAAAAGAATGGGTCACTTATTTCGGGGATGAGATCTTCAATTGGAGTTAAAAGAATGACTTCATCCTGAGGGTATTGGTCTAAGGAGATCAAGTCCTTAATAAGTTCTTCTGGCTCATGAAATTTAGGACTAGGCTCTACAATTGGATCCTCTTCTAAGGTCTCCTCTAATTGTTCTTCCATTGTAGCTTGGGTGTGATATGGGTCATCTAACTCTGGGTTGGCTACTAACTAGGTATGGTCAGGGTCAACTGATTCTAGGTTGGCTTCTACCTGGGTATCTATTGATTCAACTAACTTTATGTCTTCTATGGGGTATTCCTCTTCTTCCTCCTCATACTCATCCACTAAGCTTGGGTTAGCCTCATATATCTCATCTTCAAGGTCATTTGGGTGAACCAATGAGGTGGTAAGAGGGGCTAGACTAAGGAAAAACTGATTAATGATTGGGGTGACAAGGGTGGGTTGGCTAAGGTATTCTTGACTAATACTAGACTCATTAATCCTATGGGTTGCCTGATGATTGGACTTGGTCATTTGGTTAATCTGAGTGGTCAATTGGGCAAGCTGGGTTTGGGTTTGGTTTATTTGGGTATCGGATTGGTCAAACCTAAGGTTTATTTCAGGTTAACTGAGTTTGGGTTTGAGAATGTTTGAGGTCCCTCTAGGTATCAGATTGGTCAAACCTATGGTTCATTTGGGCAAACTGATTTAGACTTCTGATATTGGGTTCCTAATCTAGTGGTCATATAATCAAATAATCAGTCTGAATGAGATGGTGCAGCCAAGCATGCAAAATGGGTTAGCTTAATCTAGGGTTTCCTAGACCTAGAGCCAAAACTGAATGGGTCAGCTTAACTTACACTTAACCCAGCAGCTAATCCTTCCTCTAGCCAGGTTAAGGTTGGGAGTGTGGGAGGCCCCCCTGCTTTTGCAAGGACCCTATTAAAAACCACAACACCACTTAGGTCGTTTGACTCTGGACCCTCAGCCTTAGACACCATATTTCAGTAATAGCCATAGGATTAAATGCACTAGTTGGCCCACATAATTCGGACCTGACCTGTTGGTGTCACCTAGCCCTCTAGTGCAAATTAGGTCTAATTAATTTTAATTAAGCTTGGGTGGAAATGCTAGATAGTTGTTTTGGGCCCAGGATAGGTGATGAAATCCTGCCCTGATCCGAGATAGTGAATTGCCCTTAAGATTAGGTTAAAAGATGATGGCAATCGATGGTCCTGATGCAATCTAAAATAATCAGAAAAATAAAATATTTTATGTATAGTTTATGAGGTGGTGAATTAGGTTTAGGTTGATAAGGTTAGCAATCAAATTGGGCTTGGGATTGGGGTGTGTGAAAGTTGGTTAGGTTTGGTTGAGTCAAGTGTGCAGAATTAGCAGAATTCTAGAAATTAGGATTTCAGAAGAGCCAGATTTTGACATAGATTTCGATGTAAAAAAAATCAAAAAAAATCTAGGATGGAGGATGGATGGTGATGATGAGCTCTACTAAATTTTATGCAAAAAACAAATCAAATTATGATGCAAATCCTTGGGTATTCGGACTGATGCAGAAATCTCAGGATTTTAGTTAGGATTTCTAATATGCCAAATTTTAGTGAATTAGGTTTTCTATAAAATTAATTAAAAATTATGATTAAATATAGGACAAGACAGATAACAATTCATGCAAATTTCATAGAAAAATAAAATTCCTAGATGGTTAAAATCAGATGAAAAATAAACACCTAATGCAGTGGACATGATGCAGAAAATTAGGGTTTGTGATCCTAATGCAGATGAATATTATCCTAAACCTGCTCTAATACCAAACTGAAGTGGGATAACTCTAAGATTGCTAAACATGCAAGAAAAATAGTAAACTAATTTTTATACATATTTTTTATAATTTAAGTTTGCAGGCTATGTTTCTAAATAAAAGAACTAGCAAATAGGATAACAATGCAAAGAATCATCATATCGCAAAATAACTCATGCAAGATAATGAAAGACAGGACCTGGGAATTGAGAAGCTCCAAGTTTATGATAGCTAATCTTCACCAAATCAAGTATCAAGAGAAGGGAAGGGTGTTACCAATCAGTGATTTGAAGAACTTTCGATGAAGAGATCACACAGCACTCTGATTGGAGCCTGGATGATGAAGCTCGGTTTCCTTGAATTTGATGACTGATTTGGGTGGTTTTGGAGGCAAGGAGAGCCTCCTCTGGGGAGGTAAAATACCTCAGGGATCCTGCAAATGTTAGGGGTCAATCAAAATAGCAACAACAAAATAATAAAAGGACATTGTGTTTTGTAGAAATCTGAAATCAGGGTTTGTATGTGGCGGCTTGAAGAAGGATGTTGTTCTTTGCTTTGGGTGGCCCAGAGCACTCTTTCTTTGGGCGTGTGAAGGCTTAGATGGCAGCAAGCTAGGGCGTGGAAGGATGCTAGGGCAGCAAGGATGATTAGGGCATACAAAGTAACCAAAGAAATACAAAAACTCCAACACCAACACAAGAACACAAGTTCTTAAACCAAAATTTCAGCAAAGATTTAATTCATGAGATAAAAGTTATTAAAAGAGGGAGAGGGTTGGGGTATTTATAAAGCTCCCATGCCCTCTCCTAACTAGGGTTACACTTAGGTTAGGACTAACTCTCCTTAAGGTATTAGGAAATGTAATCCTTAATAGGTTAGGAAATAAAGCCTTAAGAGGTTAGGATTTTGACTAGTCATCTCCTTTTCCCTTCATGCTTCGACCTAGTCTTCAACCAACCCTTGGACCAAGTCAACCAAGTGAGGACGCCTCTCTTAGGTATGTTGGGCTTCATAGGGGCAGCAAGGGATGTCCAATAGGTGAAGGGCGCATGGGCTTGGGCCTCCTGGAAGCTGGGATGTCTTGGTAGCCTGGTAGCAGGAATATTCCTTGGAATCTTGCTTCTTAAGGGCTTAGACTTGGTGCTTGGGCTTGATTTCTCCTGGGCTGGGCATAGATAGACCTTTAGTTGCATGATATGGCCTGGTTTGGGAATATACTCTGGCATCTGGAGGGAATCTGGGCATCCGGAAAGTATCTGGAAGGAATCAAGATTTCTGAAAAGCATTTTGGATCCTGGGGTGTCACACAAAATCCATCAAGCTGATGTAGTTGCCTCTGACTCCTGGATGTGGCCTAGTGGAACTCCAAAATAGGGTAACCTCCTCTTTTATATAAAATTTGATGATGGGGAACTAATATGCATGCAATTTTTTTGTATGTTTTATATGTGGGGTTGAGTGATTAATTCCCAAATTTCATGTTAAAATAAGTTGTAGGGAATTTTATATGAATTTTAGAAGATAGCATGCAGATTAGGACCTAGAAAAGTAGAAAAGAAGGATCGCCGGGGCTGAGAAGCCTCGGTTAGGGCAAGTTCTCCTACAATAAAACTACTAGAGGTAGAGGGGGTGTACCTGACAATATCTATAAAGATCGCAGCAAAAGGGTCTCTCGTTCCTTGATGGATGCGGCCTGGAAAACCGAGCCAAAGACCCGCGGATACCCAGCTTTCTGCTCGGTGATCCGATTGAGGCTTGGCTGGAGTCGTTGGATTCGTAGGAACTCGGGGACCTGTAAACGACCTGTCAGGGGTTAGAAGACTCACAAAGGAACAAGAAAACAAAAGAAAAATAGCAAGGGAAGGCTTCTTTTGGAGTGGGCATCCAGGGATCTGAGATGCTTGTTGGCAGCAGGAAGATGATTACAGCACTGGGAAGAAAAACTCTCGCAAACCCCTTTATGCACACAACAGGGTATCACACAACTCAATAGAAGAACTCAAGGGTTTCATTCATCAAAATTCTCTCCTTCATACAAGAGGCTAGGGTCCCTTAAATAGACCCTTAACCTTGGGCTCCAAGTAAGGGCACATTAGTCTTTACATGAGAATCCTTTTCCCTCTCAAACCCTAGCTAGAAAATAAGGAAACATTAGGTAGAAAAAATTTCTAAAATTTCTCTTGACTTAGCCAACACTCCAAGGACACCTAGGGGGCATGTTGGGCTTCTAAGAGCAGCAAGGGGCCGGCCCAAAGGGGCTCGGGTGCATGGGTTTGGGCCTTTGGAAGCTGGGGTGGCCTGGTAGCCAAGTAGCAAGAATATTCCCTGGTATCTTGCTTCTTAGGGGCTTGGGCTTGGCGCCTGGGCTTGATTTCTTTGGGCTAGGATGCAGATGGACCTCTGGAATCATGGATGCCTTGGTATATGAATATATTTTGGCATCTGAAAGGGAATCTGGGCATCTGGAGGGCATTTGCAAGGAATCAGGGTTTTCTAAATTTTTCCTCCTGGAGTCTTCAAATCTTCAAGCTGGGTTGGACTTGGGCTAAACTTTTATGTCTTCAATTAGGTTGAACTTGGTCTTCACTTGTATGATGTGGTCTTGAGTCTTCAATTTGATTAGACAGGACTCAAAAATTGAAATTAGCTCAACATGAGCTGACTAGTACTGAACGAACTGAACTAGCTCAACAAGAGCTGGACTAATTATAGGACTCAAATATAGCTGGACTAAGCTTTATTACAGGGGACTCAAATATTAACTAAGTGATCCACAGAGGGTTGAGAAGCCTCTGCCTTATTCTGGTGCCTCTGGTGTCCCCACCAATTCTCCCGGGGTGGGAGGAACTCGACCCTGTCGAGTGAAGATCAAGCTGGCTCACATATCTCTCGAGGAGGTCTAGGTTGAGGTGCTGCAAGTCCTCTCGAGAAATCCATGAATCGTTCGACTCTGGCCAGCCTTGCCATCGGACCAGGAAGCGTTGATAGTCACGGCCCTGGATTGTGATGGCTTGATCGTCCAGGATACGCTCGATCCGTTCTCCTATCTCAGGCCAATTTGTTAGTGGACACTCTGGGTTAGGATCACTCACAATGAAAAGAAACTGGTCCAAAGGCCTCACTAGGTATCGCTGCCGGTTCCCTATACTCAACCAGGTCTATAATATTGAAGGTAGAACTAATGCCCAAATCCGAAGGCAAGTCTAACACCTAGGCATTTGATCCAACCTTCTCTATCACTTTAAAAGGTCCGGCTCTGTGAGCATGAAGCTTCTTTTAGGCCTAAGCCTAACCAAGATAAAATCCACTACATCAAATTCTTTGATCCATCTTCAAGAATTAGCCAGTTGTTTTAAGATTAGTACGGGTGGTGAACATGCTAGGCACATGTAGTCTCCTAACAAATGATGCAAAGGACTCAAACCTACACCTAACAGACTTGACTAAAGAGGTTTATTAGGTCTTAACTACCACTTGGGCATGGGGGCATGAGTCATGGTTGATGGATGACATGCAGAAGAAAATTTGCTAGTAACTCCTAATAAGTGCCAGAGGGTCTGCCAAAAATAGGTAGCAAATGGGATGGGCTTTATGGATCCTTGCAACCTAGTAACCTCAACAAAATGTAACATAATAGTTCTAGACACATGAGAAAACTCAGGAAAGGGTAGGAAATAGGAAGTGGGTTCAGAATTACTCTGGTAGGGTGGAGAAAAAGGTTCCAGGTTAGTTGGATAAAGTAAGATAAAAGAAGGGGCATCAGGGACTAATCCTAGACTAATGAGGTTAACCTTACGGGGTTGCGATATATCTACGGGGTTTGTATAATGGAAGGATGGGTTATTAATCTCAGGGAAGAGGTCCTTAATGGGAACTATAGGAGGAGGCTCATCCTGAGGGTACTGATTCAAAGAGATCAGGTCCTTAATAAATTCTTCAGGTTCTTGTATTTTAGGACTAGACTCTATAATTTGGCTCTCCTCTATGGTTTCCTCAGGTAAGGCTCTAACAGCAGTACCTAGGTTCTCTTCCTCTATTTGTTCTTCCACTATAGCTTTTGGTTGGATGTGGTTAGGGTCAACTACCTCTAGGTTGGCTTCTACCTGGGTATTTACTAGGCCAACTATTTCTAGGTCATCTATAGGTGTCTCATCTTCTCCCTCATACTCATCCACTAGGCTCGCATCAACTTCATACACTTCCACATTAATGTAAGCCTTGTCAATCTCAGGAATGGTTGGAGAAGGTCGGCTAGGGAAAAATTGGCTAGGTCCTGGTTTTTGAATATGGATACTAATCCTAGTAGGTTCAAGTTGCCTAAGGGGTAGTGGCTCACTATTGGGCTCATATTTAGGGGTGCTAATCCTATGGGGTTCAAGTTGACTAAGAGAAACCTGACTAGTACTAGATTGATACTTAGGGGTTATGGGTTCTCTGGGCTCATAGGACAAGGGTGCAGATCTATGGGTCATGGGATTATAGGATCTGGGGTCATTGGATTTTGGGTCAGCTCTATGGTCAGGTTCTAAGGATGGTTCATGGTATGGGGTCCTCCTAAGGTTGGGCTCTCTATATGGGTCAGGATATTGGGTCCTCCTAGGGTTGGACTCCCTATATGGGTCAGAATACTGGGTTCTCCTAGGGTTGGACTCCTTATATGGGTCAGAATATTGGGTTCTCCTAGGGTTGGACTCCCTATATGGGTCAGAATATTGGGTGTTGGGCCTACTAGGCTCATAGGGTGTGGGTGCATAGGATCTATGATCATGGGATCTAGAGTCATAGGATCTAGGTTCATAGGTTATGGATTCATAGGTTCTAGGTTCATAGGATTTGGAGTCATAAGATCTATAGGTTGTGGGTATACTAGGCTTGTAGGGAGAGGATAAATAGGATCTATCTTCCTGGTCTATAAAATCCTGATTGGGTCTTCTAGGACTAACCTTAGGGATTGGGTCATGATGATGGGCTCTCCTAGGTTTAGCCTCAAGGTATGGATCAGGGTTTGGGGTCCTCATAGATTGAGGATTGTAGTACGGGTCAGGATAAGGGGCTCTCCTTGGTTCGACCTCATGGTATAGATCAGGGTTTGGGATCCTCCTAAGTTGAGGAGAATCAGGATCTGGCTCAGACTGTGACCCATGGGTTCTTTGTATGGTCTCTACACGGCCTTCTAACTGGTCAAACCTATTGGCAAGATGGTCAATTCTATTGTTGGTTTGGGTAGCAGACTGAGTTAACTGGGTAGTCAACTGGGTAGTCATCTGGGTAGCCATCTGGGCCATTTGATTAGCTAGGGCTTTTATTTGGGCTTGTAAATTTTTCATGGATTCAGACATTTGTGAAGGAGGTGGGTGATATGAAACTCCTGATCTAGTGCTCATGCAAGACTCGATCAGACCGACTATAGCTGACTAGACCTAGAGTCCAAACTAGATGCTCAATCAGGGTGGCAAACTAGCCTATAGTAACCCTGTACTCAGCCAGGCAGGTGTAAGGAGAGTGTTAGGTCCCTGATTGCCAATCCTAGACACCAATCAGAGATTGGCCAGGTAGGCGGACCAGCACACAAGCCCTTCGGGATTGAATCCCTAAACCACCGTTCTAGACATTGAGCACAAGGCACACATAGGTTAACTTGACACGGTGATCTAACACGTAGCCCGGACCCGACCAGTTGGTGTCCCTAGCCCACTAGGGCAAATTAAGTCTAGTTAATTTTAGGTTAAGGCTTGGGACCGAATGCAAGGGATGTGGTTTTGGGCTAAGGAGAGTGGTGTGGACACCAGAAACCGAAAGAAACTTCACTCCAACAAGGAGTCATTTCCTTTTTAAGAGTCCTGTAATTAATTTTGAGTTTCAAATCAAGAGTGTTTATTGAGTCCTGTAATTACTTTTAAAATTTCATTTCCTGTAAGTCCATTTCAAGTTTTAAAGTCTAGGTCAGTTGAGTTTAATTCAGTTGAGTTAAGTCTAATTCAGTTAAGTTAAGTCTATTCAAGTCTTAAAGCCATGGAAAGCCAGCAACAAGACTCAAATTCTGGATCCCAGAATTTGACCCTATGAAGAAGAGAAGACACACCACCAAGCAAGAGAAAAGGACCATCAACTAGGACCACTTGGCGCCACATGTCATCTTGAAATTAGAAGACCACCTCACCATGCCACGTCATCAGCCAGAGGTGCCACCTCACCAGCCACTTCATCACCCTTTGGGCGCCAACAAAGGGAGATTCAAATTCAAGGAGGTCGGCCACATCCCTCCAAGCCCTCCACCAAATCCTCCAACTCCCCCCACATCCCTCCAAACCCTCCGTCAAATCCTCCAACCCCCCTTGTAATCCTCCTCAATTTGGGGAGTTTTTAAATTTCAAAAGCTACCTTTGTGAGGCTATTAAAAGCCTTGGACACCTATTGTAAAGGGATTGGAAAATGAATGAAATACAAGTGAAGTTTTGAAGCAAATTGTCATGTTCTTGTGTGAAAGTTTCTTCCTCCATGCCAAAGCCTTTTTTTTTTTTTTTCTTCAAGCAACTCACCATTCCAGTACACGACGAAGGCATTGGAGTCGGCCAGATCTTCTGCAATTTCTTCTTTGTTCACAAATCCTCCCAACCTTTCTTTACATTTGTCTCTTTCTTCCTTAACCTTTGATCTTCAATTGCAGGGTCCTTCAAAGTCGTTGAGTTAAGAACCGGGTTCCTCCTTGACAATGAACTGACAGACTGAAGTCCAAGTCCAGAGTTCTGATCTTTGTTATCCAAGTCCTCCAGTCCAGAGCGTTGGTAGTTTCAAGGTATGAATCAAAACAAGGTTGGAAAGCTCATCAAGGTAAGTCCATAATCATTAGCCCCTATTATCTAGATCTTCTTCCTTCTTAGTTTAGGATTATGTCTAATCAAGTAAAAGTTCCATTTCGTGTAATCCTTAAGTCTTATTATGATGAGTACAATGCTAGTGTAATTAGGTTTCATTGCTCTACAAACCATAATCTAAACATTAATCATATGCTTGCCGCATCATTTTGGTATCAGAGCATGGTTGCATTAGGGTAGAATAGTTTTCTTTAAATCCAAGCAAGATCTAAAATTCACGCCACCTGAGCGGGTGTGATGCGGCAAGCATATGATTAATGATTTGATTAGTGTATGTAGAGCAATGAAACCTAATTACATTAGCATTGTACTCATCATAATAAGTCTTAAGGATTACATGAAAAGGGACTTTTACTTGATTAGACACAATCCTAAATTAAGAAGGAAGAAGATCTAGATAATAGGAGCTAATGATTGTGGACTTACCGTGATGAGCTTTCCAACCTTCTTTTGATTCATACCTTGAAACTACCAACGCTCAGAACTGAAGAACCTTGGATAACAGAGATCAGAACCCTAGACTTGGGCTTTAGCTTGTTGGTTCTTTGTCAAGGAAGACCCTGTTTGCAACTCGAAAACCTCGAAGGACCCTGCACATAAAGAATAAGAGTTAAGGAAGAAGAAAGGCATGCATATGGAAGGGATGGAAAATTTGTGAGCAAAGAAAGAGATTTAAGATGGCCTGGCCGACTCCAAGGCCTTCTTCTTGACTTGGGTGTTGGATGCTTGGAAGACAGAATAGTTTGGTGTGGAAGAGGGGCTTAGAGACAATCACTCAAAACATAAAACTTCAATTCAACTTCAACTTTCATTAATCTCTAAAAATCAAATCCCCTTTTACAATGGGGCGTCCAAGGCTTTTTAATAGCCTTACAAAATTTTTGAAATTTGAAAACTCTCCAAATTGTGGAGGATTACAAGGGAGGTTGGAGGATATGGGGCCTTGTTACATGGGATAAGGAGAAATTCATGGAGATTCTCCCCAAATTGTGGAGGATTACAAGGGAGGTTCGAGGATATGGGGCCTTGTTACATGGGATAAGGAGAGATTGGCTGGTTTCTTTGAATTTAAAATGCTTGGTCGATCTCCCCTTTAGGCGCCCATTTGAAGGTGACGTGGCTGATGATGTGGCATCCCTGGTGGCTGCTTTGTTAGCATGGTGATATGGAATTCCAGCTTGGTGGACCAAGGTCTTGATTTGGAAGCTCCAAGTGGTTTGGTGAACCTCAACTTGAAGTAGCTTGGACTTGATTTAAATAAACCTAATGGAACTCTAATTGAGTTCTTATTTGAACCCAGATTGAGACAGGACATAATTACAGGACTCGATTGGACATAATTACAGGATTCATGAAATTGAAACTAAGTAATTACAGGACTCTTGAAAGTAAATTGCCCTTTACAAGAAAAATTTCACCTAGTGATTTTCGATCCAAAGTGGAATCAGGTTAACCTTATTTGAGTGAGGTTTTATTCTGCTTCTGCTTCTGGTATCCACACCAGGGTGTACTCCAGTACACCGTCATGACCCATGGGAATAATGAGCCCCTGGCCGGACGTGAATTTTTAGATTGAAGTTTGGGTAAGCCATTGCACTTGTTTGAATAGGTTCTGTTTTTCTGAAAATTTGCATATGTTTACTGTAATCCGTCTGCAGCTCCAAAGGCAAGCCACTGATTTTTTATCTAAGTTTTTTTTTTCTTGTTCCTTTTTAAGTCAGTTATCACCATATTAAATCTCATCATCAGAAAAAAATTATAAAAAAAAAAAAAATTCCTGCAGTTCGACACTATCATTAGGGTTATGTTCTGTCCTTTTTATTTATCTTCATTTGTAGGATCTGCTTAGAGTAGTAAAGATTTTAGTTTTAAAATTCCTTTCATATGCATTGAAATATATAAGTTAGGAATCCTCTGTGAATTTTTTAGAATTTTTGGACATTTTTTTCATCACGTTTTCTACACTACTTTCAAACTGCAACACACTTCTGCAGCACCTTTGCATTTCATTCATCTCATGAGAAATCAAATTAAGGGCATCAATTTGACATAGGGTCAGGGTTTCATCACCTGTCCCTAGCCCAAAAATCATCAATCAGCATATCAATCCCAGCCTGTTAATTAAAATTGAGTAGAATGTTAATTGCCCTAGTGGGTTAGGGACACCAACAAGTTAGGTTCAGGTTAGGGTCAAGTTAACTGTGTCAGCTAATTGGTGTGTGCTTACTGGCTTGGTGTCTAGGATTGGTGCATTAGGGCTTGTGATTTGGTCCACCTACCTGGCCAATCTCAGATTAGTGTCTAAGGTTGGCAATCAGGGACCTTCACTCCCCACTACCTACCTGGCTAAGTCCCATAAGTACTACTAGCTAGTTGGTTCACTTAATTAGACCTCTAATTTGTGCTCTAGGTCTAGGAAACCTTAGCTCGAGCTTGAGTCTACTTGCATGCATGAAAACTAGATCAGCCTCATACTCACCAGTCCAGACCCAGTCCAGTGTAGCCATGGACCCGAATCTTGAAACCATGCTGAGAGGCCTAAATGATCTAATGGCCCAATTGAACCAAATGCTGGCTAAACAATTTTCCTTAGACCAACCAACTCCTACTATCCCATTAGCTCATATGAATGATAGGAGTAAGAACCCTGAAGTACAACTTGAGTTCATGAATACTCAAGACTTAGGGTATCCTCAAACTGAAGGGCTAGGGAAGGAAGAAGGCAAATTTGAACCTAGTAAATATGTGTATGAGAATGACATAAGTTTAATAGATGAATATGAAGGGGAAGACTGTGAAGAGAACAACTTTAGTACCTTACCTGAGGAAACCTTTGGTAAAGAAAAGATTATTGAGCCTAGTCCTGAAACATCAGAACAACCAAAATTTAGTGAGGACTTGGTTCCTGTAAGACAATGCCCTCAGGAAGAACCCAATACTTTAGCTTCGACACAATAACTCCTTCAGGTACCTGAGAAGAACCCAATCATTATTTTAGAAGACTTTCCTGATGACCTTCAACTACCTAGAAGCATCCCGCCTGTAGATCAAAATTTCAATCTTAAGGTCATCATGAGTAACCAAGGTCTGTTTTAAGATTCTCCTAAATTACCCCAAGTCTTGGATTCCTATTTCCTGCCTTTCCCTGAGTCTTATCATAATTTTGGAGCCATTAAGTTTCATTTTGATGAGATTACTAGGATGCATGAGCTTTTAAAGCCTATTCCTTTTGCTACCTACTTTTGGAAAACCTTATGGCATTTTCTAGGAACCCATGGTAAATTCTCATGTGCATACCAAACCAGGGTCAAACCTAGAGAGTCATTAATCTGTTAGGTTTAGGTCCTAGAAAGTCCTATAAAATTCCTCTCAATAAGGATGCCTAGTTCAGTCTGCATTTTGTAAGTGCTTGTGTAAATTTCTGAGTCTACTGAATCTTTTGCACAGCATGTCACAAATCTACATAAAGAAATCAGTAATAAGATCCAACTGAGCAATGAAACTTACAAACATTTAGCTGATTCACATAAGAGGGCTAAAGAATTCTGTGAAGGGAATTATGCGATGATTAGGCTCAACCCTAAATGGTTCCCACCTGGAACCATAAAGAAGCTGCATGCCCGTGGAGCGGGACCTTTCAAGATCTTAAAGAAAATAGGGCCTAATGCATATGTTTTGGAACTTCCACCTGATATGGGTATTAGTACAACCTTTAATGTTTCAGACCTTGTAGAATACAAAGAACCAGTACTAATACCTAGTGAGCCTTTTGGGCCAGAAACTTTCATTGAGAGTGAACATATTTCCGAGTGTCCACCACCAACCCTACCTGAGTGGAGAGAGAGGATTGAGAGAATCCTGGATGACAAGACCATTACTACCAGGAATAAGGACTATTAGCGATACCTGGTTCAATGGCAAGGTCGACCTGAGTCCGACAACTCTTGAATTACTCGAGAGGACCTGTAAAGACTTAACCCAGACTTGTTCGAGCATTACCAGGGCAAAACTGAACCATACTCGACTGGGTCGAGTTCTGCCCACCCCAGGAGAATTGGTGTGGACACCAAAAACTGAAAGAAACTTCACTCCAACAAGGAGTCATTTCCTTTTTAAGAGTCCTGTAATTAATTTTGAGTTTCAAATCAAGAGTGTTTATTGAGTCCTGTAATTACTTTTAAAATTTCATTTCCTGTAAGTCCATTTCAAGTTTTAAAGTCTAGGTCAGTTGAGTTTAATTCAGTTGAGTTAAGTCTAATTTAGTTAAGTTAAGTCTATTCAAGTCTTAAAGCCATGGAAAGCCAGCAACAAGACTCAAATTCTGGACCCCAGAATTTGACCCCATGAAGAAGAGAAGACACACCACCAAGCAAGAGAAAAGGACCATCAACTAGGACCACTTGGCGCCACATGTCATCTTGAAATTAGAAGACCACCTCACCATGCCACGTCATCAGCCAGAGGTGCCACCTCACCAGCCACTTCATCACCCTTTGGGCGCCAACAAGGGAGATTCAAATTTAAGGAGGTCAGCCACATCCCTCCAAGCCCTCCACCAAATCCTCCAACTCCCCCCACATCCCTCCAAACCCTCCGTCAAATCCTCCAACCCCCCTTGTAATCCTCCTCAATTTGGGGAGTTTTTAAATTTCAAAAGCTACCTTTGTGAGGCTATTAAAAGCCTTGGACACCTATTGTAAAGGGATTGGAAAATGAATGAAATACAAGTGAAGTTTTGAAGCAAATTGTCGTGTTCTTGTGTGAAAGTTTCTTCCTCCATGCCAAAGCCATTTTTTTTTTTTTTTTCAAGCAACTCACCATTCCAGTACAAGACGAAGGCATTGGAGTCGGCCAGATCTTCTGCAATTTCTTCTTTGTTCACAAATCCTCCCAACCTTTCTTTACATTTGTCTCTTTCTTCCTTAACTTTGATCTTCAATTGCATGGTCCTTCGAAGTCTTTGAGTTGAGAACCGGGTTCCCCCTTGACAATGAATTGACAGACTGAAGTCCAAGTCCAGAGTTCTGATCTTTGTTATCCAAGTCCTCCAGTCCAGAGCGTTGGTAGTTTCAAGGTATGAATCAAAAGAAGGTTGGAAATCTCATCAAGGTAAGTCCATAATCATTAGCCCCTATTATCTAGATCTTCTTCCTTCTTAGTTTAGGATTATGTCTAATCAAGTAAAAGTTCCATTTCGTGTAATCCTTAAGTCTTATTATGATGAGTACAATGCTAGTGTAATTAGGTTTCATTGCTCTACAAACCATAATCTAAACATTAATCATATGCTTGCCGCATCAGAGAGGTGATCAAGTCCTCCCCCCATCTGATATAACAAGAGTGCCCTTAAAAGTAAATTATGCAATGATGGCAGGCAGATGAGGATGCAAATTAGGGTTTAGATATTTTTGGTATTTTTGGAGAATATGTATTTTTTTGTTTTGGTATTTTTTTAAATAGAATAAAACTTGAAAATCATGGCCTAATATGCTGGAAATATACTAAAATTAAAAGATATGCAAAAGATGCTAAACAAAACCCTAAAATTTCCAAACTTGTCTTGCTGAAAAAATAGAGCCGAGAATTTGCATGCTGCATTTCGGCTTGCGGAAGATTCACAGGCCATAATAAAATCTGGAAAAATTCTTAAAATTACTGTGAATTATGATGAATCTATGAAAATAAATTTCAGAATTTTTTGAGTTTTTATTTGAAATAAATAATTAAAATAACAGAGCATATACGGACTAAAAATTACAGAAAATAAGCCCTAATCTAAGCTCTGATACCAAATGATGGGGAACTAATATGCATGCAATTTTTTTTGTATGTTTTATATGTGGGGTTAAGTGATTAATTCCCAAATTTCAGATTAAAATAATTGTAGGGAATTTTATATGAATTTTAGAAGATCAGCATGCAGATTAGGACCTAGAAAAGTAGAAAAGAAGGATCGCCGGGGCTGAGAAGCCTCGGTTAGGGCAAGTTCTCCTACAATAAAACTACTGGAGGTAGAGGGGGTGTACCTGACAATGTCTATGAAGATCGCAGCAAAAGGGTCTCTCGTTCCTCGATTGATGCGGCCTGGAAAACCGAGCCAAAGATCCGCGGATACCCGGCTTTCTGCTCGGTGATCCGATTGAGGCTTGGCTGGAGTCGTTGGATTCGTAGAAACTTGGGGACCTGTAAACGACCTGTCAGGGGTTAGAAAACTCACAAAGGAACAATAAAACAAAAGAAAAACAGCAAGGGAAGGCTTCTTTTGGAGTGGGCGTCCAGGGATCTGAGATGCTTGTTGGCAGCAGGAAGATGATTGCAGCACTGGGAAGAAAAACTCTCGCAAACCCCTTTATGCACACAGAAGGGTATCACACAACTCAATAGAAGAACTCAAGGGTTTCATTCATCAAAATTCTCCCCTTCTTACAAGAGGCTAGGGTCCCTTAAATAGACCCTTAACCTTGGGCTCCAAGTAAGGGCACATTACTCTTTACATGAGAATCTTTTTCCCTCTCAAACCCTAGCTAGAAAATAACGAAACATTAGGCAGAAAAAATCCCTAAAATTTCTCTTGACTTGGCCAACACTCCAAGGACACCTAGGGGGGCGTGTTTGGCTTCTAAGAGCAGTAAGGGGCCAGCCCAAAGGGGCTCGGGTGCATGGGTTTGGGCCTTTGGAAGCTGGGGTGGCCTGGTAGCCAGGTAGCAGGAATATTCCCTGGTATCTTGCTTCTTAGGGGCTTGGGCTTGGCGCCTGGGCTTGATTTCTTTGGGCTAGGATGTAGATGGACCTCTGGAATCATGGATGCCTTGGTATATGAATATATTTTAGCATCTGGAAGGGAATCTGGGTATCTGGAGGGCATCTACAAGGAATCAGGGTTTTCTAAATTTTTCCTCCTGGGGTCTTCAAATCTTCAAGCTGGGTTGGACTTGGGCTAAACTTTTATGTCTTCAATTAGGTTGAACTTGGTCTTCACTTGTATGATGTGGTCTTGAGTCTTCAATTTGATTGGACAGGACTCAAAAATTGAAATTAGCTCAACATGAGCTGACTAGTACTGAACGAACTAAACTAACTCAACAAGAGCTGGACTAATTACAGGACTCAAATGTAGCTGGACTAAGATTTATTACAGGGGACTCAAATATTAACTAAGTGATCCACAGAGGGTTGAGAAGCCTCTGCCTTATTCTGGTGCCTCTAGTGTCCCCACCAAAGATAGGACTTGGGAATTGAGAAACTCCCAGTTTAGGATAGCTAATCTTCATCAAATCAGATATCAAGAGAAGAGAAGGATGTTACCAATCAGTGATTTGAAAAACTTCTGATGAAGAGATCACACAGCACTCTGATTGGAGCCTGGATGATGAAGCTCGGTTCCCTTGATTAGATGGCTGATTTGGGCAATCTTGGAAGCAAAGAAAGTCTCCTCTGGGGAGGTGAAACACCTCAGGGCTCCTGCAAGCATCAGGGATTAATCAAAACAACAACAGCAAAATAATAAAAGGAGATTAGGTTTTGTAAAAATCTAAAATCAGGGTTTGTATGTGGTAGCTTGAAAAAGGATGTTGTTCTTTGCTTTGGGTGGCCTAGGATACTCTTCCTTTGGGCATGTGATAGCTTGGATGGCAGCAAACTAGGGCATGGAAGGATGCTAGGGCAGTAAGGATGATTAGGGCATACAAAGTAACCAAAGAAACACAAAAACTCCAACACCAACACAAGAACACAAGTTCTTAAACCAAAATTTTAGCAAAGATTTAATTCATGAGATAAAAGTTGCTTACAAGAGGGTGAGAGGTGGGGTATATATAGATGTTCCCCAAGTCCTCTCCTACTTAGGATAGAATTATAAAGTTGAGAGGGAGAGGGATTACAAGTTTGCTTAAGACTAGGAGAATATACTTTGAATGAAAATAAAACTAGTTCTCCTTATTCTACTTGGATTTCTCTCCTCATTTGACTTGGTCCAAGGGCTCTCTTTGGGCTTGGGCACCAATATGGAGTTGGGCTTGGCTTTAGGGCAGCAAGGGGTGTCCTCCTTTGGATTGGTGCATGGGATTTGGGCACTGGAAGCTAGGGTGCCCTGGTATCAGTATATTCCTTGGAATCTTGGTTCTAGGGCTCATGGGCTTGATTCCTGGGCTTGGAATCTCTTGTCCCGGGGTGCTGGCATATTCCTGGAATCATGGGGCACCTGGCATCTAGCATATTCCAGAGCATCTGGAGGGAATCTGGCATCTGGAGGGAATCAGGGCATCTAGAGAGCATCTGGAGAGTATCTTGGGCTCAGGGTGTCAAACAAGATTCCATAAGCTGATGTAAATGCCTCTGGCTCCCGGGTGAGGCCTGGTGGAACTCCAAAATATGGTATCTTCTCCTCTTGTACAAAAATCAGACTCTCACTGGACTCATACTTAAATACAGGAATTAATAGACTGGACTCGATTGAGATAAATCAACTAGTCTCAACTTATTACAGGACTCAATCTTACTTGCTTATAAAATTATGACACATAACTAAGGTTCTGTAAAAAAATCCCTGATCAGTAAACCATATAAGATCTAGAGATCTGTGTCTAATCCTAGTATCCCCACCAAATTGAGCATTCAAGAAAGCACTCAAGTCTTCACCTACTTCCCATCAGCTACTTGAGTCATTTATTAAAGAAGTTTGAAAGCCTTGAAGAGCATTAAAGAAGTAATCAAGAAGGCTTCTCAAAGGGTATCAACTGCAACCACCCGACAAAGTTTGGTTTGTCATTAGTGTTGCTCTATTTTTAACTCTTTTATTTGAGTTGTTCCAAGTACAGCAGGGGCTGTATCTTAGGGATTGTTTAAGGTTTTTGGTGAGCCTTTAAAAACCAAGTTTGGGTTGTTAGTGAGCCCGAAAAAACTAACATTGTATTGGGTTCTTGGTGATCCCTGTGTAAAACCAAGATTGGGTTTTGGTTTATAAGCCTGGTGTAAAACAAACTGGCTATATTCCGTGGTGAATATAGTGGAAATCCCAAGTGGTATCTTGGGTAGTGGACGTAGGAATTGGGTTGCTCTGAACCACTATAAAATCTGTTGTATTTGTGATTGTGCTGATTATGCTTCTTACTTGCTTCCACGTTGCATACTTAAATCACATCACTCACCACACTAAACTTCTAAAAGTGCATATACTTGTGAAAAATCTTAAATATCTAATTCACCCCCCTCTTAGGTTAGCCAACTAGGCAACAATTGGTATCAGAGCAATGTCTCTGAAATTTACTAGAGAAAAGATCTATGGCAAGTCCTATGAGTACCTTTTTGACCGAAGGCCAATATACAAATAAATCTCCACTTTTCACAAGCATAAATTATACCTACTGGAAAGCATGAATGAAAATTTACATTCAAGCAGTAGATTTTCAATTATGGAAAGTAATCCTAAAAGGACCTCACATATCCACAAAGAAAGTTGATGGCATAGACATCCCAAAGATTGAAGAGGAATGGGATGAGCATGACATGAAGATGGGTAAATTCAATGCCAAAGCCATGAATCTTTTGTACTGTTCTTTGGATGCTAATGAGTTTAACTGGATTTCTACTTGCATGTCTGCGAAAGAAATTTGGGATAAACTTGAAGTAACCCATGAAGGAACCTCCCAAGTCAAAACTTCTAAAATTTATATTCTCGTTCATAATTATGGTTATTTAAAATGGAACCGAATGAGACTATATCTACCATGTTCTCAAGATTTATAAATATTATTAATGGTTTAAAGAGTCTTGGCAGGACATATTGATGGGGACATCGGATCAGGCATAGACTTCAAACTTCAATTTGTTCTCGAAAGTCATGTGTTGGTCAATTTTGAACCATTAATGATGTGTCAAGTTTTGTAATCAAGTTTTGTAATAAAGTTAGTATAGTTAAGAGTTTTGTAATGAAGTTAGCTCAGCTAAGTTGAGTGAGTCTTGTAATAAGTTGACACAAAAGGTCCAATTGAGTTGTCTCAACCCCAGTCCAATCCAATTGAGTCCTGTAAGTTTTTGTTCAGTCTAATACAAGTCCAGTTTTATACAAGAGGAGGAGCACCAGTCAAAGCCTTCACCAGGCCCTCCCAGAACCAGGCAAGTCCAAGCCCATGAAGCTCCACATATGAAGATTCCAGGGATATTCTTCCAAGCACCCAGCCTAGGGTTTCCAGCCCACCAGGAGGCCCATGAGCCACACCTTGGATGTTGCCCAAGTCATGACCCAGGCCCATGCACCCAAGCCCATTGGAGGACACCCCTTGCTACCCTAAAGTTCAAGCCCAAGTCCATTTAGGCATCCAAGCACAAGAGGGAGCTTTTGACCAAGTCAAA